>JAWZYU010000004.1:85843915-87043915 GCA_038380435.1 Ryuthela nishihirai | reverse complement strand
TTGTCTGGCCCCACAGCAGATGCACGAGAAGTGTGCAGAGCAAGGCGAAGCTCCTCCGCTGTGAATGGCCTGTTGTAAGACTCCAGGCCATTCGAATGGAAGGACAGCGGAGAGCGTTCGGCCCTGCTCTTCTGGGCCAGAAACTCGGGGGAGTAGGAGGACAGAGAAGAGATGGTGGAGAATGACTCCCCCAGTATGTCGGCAATTGCTCGAGGCGCAGCAATTGCCTGTCCATTGTGCTCCAGGATCGATAATGAGTGGGACGTGTACTTCCCACCCATCTTCCGGACCTTATCCCACACGACCTTAGAACTGGTCGTGCGGGTGATGGAAGATGTATATTTCATCCAAGATTCCTTCTGGCTCTGGCGCCGGACGAAACGGGCTTTCGCCCTGGCGCGTTTGAATGCTTCGAGGTTGGGGGACGTCGGATATCTCCGAAACACCCCCCAAGCCTTGTTCTGAGCCTTACGAGCTGCAGTGCAGTCGGGATTCCACCACGGTTTTGGGAACCGTGGAAACCGAGTCGAGGTCTGAGGAATAGTAGAGGCAGCTGCATGGACGATACAGTCCGTCAACTCCGCCACTGCGACATTGATGGGCTCCTGGCTGACAGAGTGCTCATCGAGCTCAGACAAGAGCTCGAAGCCACTCCAATCAGCCCGATCAAGCCTCCACCGGGAGACACGCGAAGGGCTGCAAGGCCCCCCACGAGAGATGGTACACACCACGGGGAGGTGATCGCTTCCGTAGGGATTGTCCTCGACCTCCCATGTAAAGAGTGGAAGGATCGAGGAGGAGCAGATGGTGAGGTCAATGGCAGTGAATGTGCGGGTTGGGGTGTGAAAGTAGGTACTGACACCGGTGTTCAACAGGGAGAGCGATGGATCCAGGAGACACTGCTCCAAGACCCGGCCCCTCCCGTTGGTGTCAGCACTGCCCCAGAGCGGACTGTGGCCGTTGAAGTCCCCCATGATGAGGAAGGGGGACGGCAGCTGCGAGACGAGGTCATCAAGGTCATCCCGGAAAACGATGCTTCCGGGTGGGAGATAGACAGAACAGACAGTCAACGAAAATCCCACAAAGAGGCGGATGGCGACCGCCTCTAAGTCGGTGGTGAGGGGAATGACCTGGAATGGAGAATGGTTGCTCACGAGGATGGCAACACCTCCGTGGGCTGGACCATCTCCATCCCGGTCCCGGCGAACGAGAGAAAAGTGCCGGATAGTGGGATTGTTGGCTGTCTGTAAGAATGTCTCTTGAAGGCACACGCAGAGGGGTTCGTGTGCCCTCAGGAGGACCTTGATGTCGTCAATATTCCTCTGGAATCCACGACAGTTCCATTGAAGGAGTGTGGCCATCTCAGGTCTTAGAAGAAGTGGCGGACGACTTGCGATTTATTTTAACCGTCGCCAGCGACGGTTTAGGAAAATTGGGGCGGTCAGTGTCCATGTCCTCAGAGTCGCCCGAGCAACACGGATCAGAGACCGCCGAACGAGGAGGTAAAATTTTCTTTTTGGGCCCCGGCGGGGGCCCCTTGGGTTTTGTAGGTCTTGCTGTCTGTGGGCGGGGTGGAGGGGGCCTTCCGGAGGTGGAAGTGGAAGGCACAGACACAGGAATTGAAACCGGTGTCGATGTCGAGATTGACACCGACGTCGGCTTCGCCTGCGTCAAGAGGTACTTAGCAGCAGGCGAGAAAGATTCAGCTGGTGGAACGCTGATGTCGGTCTGCACCGCCACAGAAGCCATCTTAACGATGGGCTTTCCGGCAACCGCACCGGCATAGGAGACCTTGCCAGGTGGGGCAGGCGGTGCAGCGAGCTTTCTCGCCTCTGGATAGCTGATGTTATGTAGGGTCTTGAGGCGCTGTACCTCTTTCTCCTCCAGCCACTTCGGACAGTCGCGGGAGTACGCCGGATGTTCACCACGGCAGTTTACACAGCATGCCTTATCTGCTGTGCAGTCAGGTTCGAGATGATCCTGACTGCCACAACGAGCACAGGTGGGCTTGCCCCGGCATGCGGTGCGGGCATGGCCAAACCTCTGGCATTGAAAGCAACGCAGAGGATTGGGGATAAATGGCCGCACCTCGCAGTGTAAGTATCCTGCCTTGATGGAAGTAGGCAGGCGTGGTGTGTTGAAAGTTAGAATAAGTACCCGGCTGGGTTCTAACTTTCCATTACGGCGTGACGAAACCCGGTGGACTGCGATCACTCCCTGGGCCGAAAGCTCCGAGAGGATTTCCTTCTCAGAAACCTTGAGGAGGCCCCACTCGGAGATCACACCCCGGGAGGAATTGAGCGTCTTGTGCGGAGTGACTTCGACAGCCACTCCACCAATCGCTGTAACCTTTAATAGAAGCTCCGAATGTTTGGAGCATGCAGTCTCCACCTGCAAGTCACCGGATCTTAGGCGCTTGACAGATTTCGGTTCTCCCGCAAGACCTTGAATACCCTTGTGTATAAAAAAGGGGGACATGTCCCCAAGTACCTGATCACCCGTAGAGTGGATGATCAGGAACTTCGGAGACGGAGACACACACGAAGACGAAGGCAAAGACAAAGAAGTTGGGGGTTCATGGCGAGCCCTCTTGGCGGCATTGATCGGATTTATAGGAGTTGGAGAACTCATGTTTGTTTTTAAAAATTTCAGTGCCCGTTGTCCCCACCCACCATGGAGTCCAACAAGGGGACGCCCAGTTGGGCGCCAGGGCTGCCCGGGCACCATACCCACACAGCCAGTGAGCCAAGCCCTCACTACAAAACAAAAAGGAAAAGTAAAAGAGAAATGGTGGGAAACTCGACGGAGTCCCACAAAAGAAAAGAAGCAACAAAGCAATAAAGTGTGAGGCAAGAGCTGGCCTCACAAAAGAAAGAAAACTACAAAACTAGTAAATGTGTGGGGAAACTCGCAAACCGTTGTCCGGACGGTGGACAAGGTTACTCACTGAACAGCATAGTTGACCCTAGCAGGACCAGCCCACCAGCCGATTGATCCTGAGGGGGCCGCCCCAGGACCTCCCATTTACCTGAAGCAGAGGCCAAAGCAGTGTATAGCAGCGGCCCCGGAAGTCGCTGCCCAGCCCCGCGACAGACAGGCTCCCCAATGGCAAAACGGCCAAAGGGGACCCCACCAGTCATGAGCTGGGGAGAGAAGACGGGGACCCCTGAGCAACTGCCAGGATCCTCCTTTCCAGGGACACGGATCTCCGCGCACGGCAAACACGCGGGCGAGCGTTTAGGACCCTGTGAAGGTAACCGAGCCTGCGGAACCTTCACAGGGTGGTCCCCTCACCACGGACAGGCTCTCGCATCGAGGGGATGTTGTCATGTCCCTCTAATTTATTTATTTTTATTTATTGTTGCATTTTATTGTATTTTTGTTATTGTAGATATTTTTATATATTAAGTGTGTCCTTGGAAGTGCTATTGTGGGGATGTTGTTTTTGGGTCTGAGCTGGCTGCCTGCATGAGATCACAGGTTCCAAAAGCCTTTTAATGGCCCTTTTTACAACTAGCCTGGGATGTAGTGTCAGTGCAGGAGGTAAGCATGAAAATTAAGGAAGTCAGTTTTTGGGCGTAGCTGTCAAGCAGGAAGGACATTTCGACACGCGGCAAAAGGACACTGCCCTTACTCAAAGGAAACTCTTAAAGAGAGGGTTCAATTCTAAGTGAGAATTGAGATTCTTGGTGAATCTGATACAGTTCTCTGGATTCTGTGTGAACCACATTGTAGGCAAAGGTTAATTATCCTTTCGCTGAGTTTGAGGTTGGTAAAGTGAGAATCTGCAAAGTGTGTGGTTCTCCACCTCATTGTGTAATTGTTTGCAGCAGCAAAGGCCTACTGAGTTGAGAACATCCCCGGCACATAATTGTATATAGTGTGAATAAACTGTGTCTTCTTTATACAACTCTCATTTGTGAATTGTTGGACATATTTTTATACATCACTTGATGCAGCAAGTCTGAGGCATACATCAGTATGGGTGAAACAAACTTGAGAACCTGTCATTTCACTGAAGTAAGGGTGAAATGACAGGCCTGGATGGTAGAGATGAGGATGCTAGAAAAGGAAAGGGAAGCTAGAGAGTTAGCTTGGCAAAAAAGAATATATGGGTAGTGTCGAAAGAATATATGGGTAGAATAATGGGTATAGAAAGAATATATGGGTAGTGTCGAAAGTAAGACAAAAGTGGAAAACAGAGGTGATAACTTTGCTAAAATTGCCATTAAAGATAACTTCTATCAGAAATTAAAATTCAGCTGGGTAAGTGTTGTCAGAGTAATCTGATAAGATGGAATAGTTTCCAAGGTTTAATGCAGATGATACTAACTCTGATAGTGAGAGTAAGTTTAATGAAATTAATGAGAAGAATAATAAAAGTAAAGTGTTTGTGAAAAGTGGTAATTCTTATTTTAAGGAAAATAATTATATGCCTGAGAAGGGAAAATGGTATAATAAATCTAAAGGTACTATGAGGAAAGTATTAGATAATACTGTAGATATTATTATGAGCCATGGTGTCAGTAACTTGGAGAGTAATGAATGTGGTGATGTACAAGCCAGCAGAAAGGTTAATGATGAGGCTATTTCGAAGTTTGACAAATGCCCGAAGTTTCTTAAGTTTAATAATGTTGAGAACCCAGTAGGTAAAAAGATTTCTGGTGAAATCAGGTTTATGCCTTATACAGCTGGTAAAGCAACTAACAAACGTAAGAATAACTGGAGAGATCAGAGTAATTTTCCATTAAGGAGTCTCAACGTTGACACCAAAGTCCTGGATGATAAGGTAAATGATACAAATGAGGTGTTGAGTAATAAGGTAAGGATACGGTTAAATTTGAAGTGATTAATGAGAAGAGGTGTAGCAGTGATCCACTTAATGCAATTAAATTTAAGATGGAAAAGAATGTGCCTAAGTATACTGAAAAAAATATTTAAGTGATAAGCGTAAAATCTTATGTAAGGTACCTGATAAGGAAAAAGATGATAATAAGAATATTAATATCAGAGAAAGAAGTTTACAGCCTAGTGATTTAATTGATAACAAAGTAAATAGTAATGTAGAGAGTGACAAAATTGAATGTGTGAAGTTTGAGGATAAGGTAGATTTAAACAAGGATTTATATACTAGAGATGTGGCTAAATGTAGTGAAGAAAATATTTATCTAGGTGATAAGTGTGAAATATACTGCTCACAAAAATTAGAGGATATTTCAAAATGAATATGAAGCGATGAAATATCCCCTAATTTTTGTGAGCAGTATATTACGTAAGATACCTGATGAGGAAAAAGATGACAGCAAGAGTGTTAATATCAGAGAAAGAGATTTAGAGACTAGTGATTTGATTGAGAGTAAATAATATTATAGAAAGTGAGAAAATTAAATGTCAGAAGGATAAGGTTAAGTATTTGAATAAGGATTTATCTGATAGAGCGGTTGATTATTGTACCATAATTGACAAGAATAATAAAATTGTGAAGAAAGCACGATTGATGTCTGTGTTAAAAAGAGGAAGAAATTTGCCACGTAAGGCCAGACAAGAACCAAATAGGTGATATATATAATTCTGAGGTAACAGATAGTATAGGAATATCAGATAAGAATAAATCGGTGGGATGTAGACAATTAATTAAAAGTGAGAATCTGACTGAGAAATTATGTAAGATCAGAAATGTAAATATCCATGAATCAGGTTCTAAATATAAGGGCAACAGTAATATAGGGGATTATGAGAATAATGAGGATAGAGAAAAAGTGGTATAGGAGATAGGTGAGAGATTTTTAGACAAAAATGATCTTAAGGAAGTAGATTCTATAATTAATGAGAGAGAAGACGTGTTGAAAGGTCAGTTAATTGCAACCAAAGTTATGAAAGGAAAAGAGAGGCAGTTTTGTCTGAATGACTGAAGTAGTAACGTTAAGTTAGAAGAAGATTTAGCTGAGGGACAGATCTAACAGAAAAAGGATCCGATGTTCATACAGTCATTGAAAAATTGGATAAATGTAGAAGAAATGAGTGAGCGTAGCTGTCCAGCAGGAAGGACATTTCGACACGCGTCAAAAGGATGCCGTCCTTACTCGAAAGAAACTCTTAAGGAGAGGAAGTAAACCTAAGACGGAAGTAAACCTAAGACGGAAGTAAACCTAAAGACGGAAATAAACCTAAGTGGTCAGTAACTATTGATAAAAAGTGCATTAATAGTAGATGTAAGTTCTGTGTTAACAGGGACAAGGCTAAAGGATTTGTTTCTGCAGTAAGGCACTGTATCTCATTTAAGAATAATGTTGCATTCATATGCAGAAGTTCAATAAGATGTAAAGATAGAAGATTTATTAGGAAAAGATCAGAAGGCAAAAGTAATAAGGCAGTAGGGAAACAAGCGCTAATGAGGTTTGAAAATAATAGTACCTTTGGATTCCTAATAAAGAAGAATTGCAAAATGAAGGTTAAAGCGAGAGCAATAGCATTTAATTATGCAGGAAGTAAGAGATTTACAGATGCCCAGAAAACAAAAAGGGAAGTATTTTGGATGAGTCATCATCCTTATCGATACAGGACATAGAGTGAAGGTCAAATGCCGGCAAACCTGCAAAAACCCTAAAAGATCGGAGTTGGGCCTATCCAACAGCACTCTGTCATAAAGGAAGTTCCGGGGGGGGGGGGGGGGGGGTATTAAGGCATTATAATTAGGCTATGGGTTGCAATGGAAAGGGATGAGCTGACAACTCAAAGGGGTATAAAAATCAGAAAAGACGGAAGTCATCCGACGCGCTGGTGCAGGGAGAGGTTCTGTTTGGACAGTCAAGGCCACCCAATCTGCGAGCACTGAAAGAAGTGAACTCAAGTTAATTGCTTGAGTGACAGAGACATTTTGTGCACAAATAAATTAACTGGACAGTCTTCGGGTGAGAATACTGCCTAGCAGAATGTCATGGACATTAGAGTGACAAAAGGCCGTGAGTTTTATAAGTATAATAAAAACTGATAAAATTTTTTGAGTAAGGGACATGTTATGTCTCTCTAATTTATTTATTTTTATTTATTGTTGCATTTTATTGTATTTTTGTTATTGTAGATATTTTTATGTATTGTGTCCTTGGAAGTGCTATTGTGGGGATGTGACTTATGTATGTTGTTTTTGGGTCTGAGCTGGCTGCCTGATGAGATCGTGGGTTTCAAAAGCCTTTTTATGACCCTTTTTACAACTAGCCTGGGGCACAAGTGTCAGTGCAGGAGATGAGCATGCAAAATAAGGAAGTCAGTTTAGAGCGTAGCTGTCCAGCAGGAAGGACATTTCGACACGCGTCAAAAGGATGCCGTCCTTACTCGAAAGAAACTCTTAAGGAGAGGATTCAATTCTAAGTGAGAATCGTGATTCTTGGTGAATCTGATACAGTTCTGTGGATTCTGTGTTAAATACATTGTAGGCAAAGGTTAATTATCCTTTTGCCGAGTTTGAGGTTGGTAAAGCAAGAATCTGCAAAGTGTGTGGTTCTCCACCTCATTGTGTAATTGTTTGCAGTAGAAAAGGCTTACGGAGTTGAGAGCATCCCCAGCATATAATTGTATATAGTGTGAATAAACTGTGTCATCCTTATACAACTCTCTATTGTGAATTGTTGGACATATTTTTATACATTACTCGACACAGCAAGTCTAAGGCATATGTCAGTACGCATGTAACAAATTCACGAACCTATCATTTCATCGAAGTAAGGGTGAAGGTAATTAAGGCACAAATTCATCGTCCCCCAGCGGCCACAACATTTGGCCCAGCCCATCGCATTCATTTGGAGAGTCCATCACATTCTGGCACAGTAGAACAGGATTAGGCCATCACATCTGGCGCAAGTTCAACAGGATCTGGCGCAAGTTCATCATCATCATCATCCTCAAGCAGCCATGGGCTACGGAGGTCCAACCAGACCATGCAATTTAGTTCTCCAAGCAAGTCTATCCTGAGCTACATCTACTGCATCTGGTCACTGCACACCAATTCTAACAAGGTCCTGTTTGACATTGTCTGTCCACCGCATCCTAGGTCTCCCCTTCTTTCTGAGGCCTTTAGGCACACTGTTCATAACCCTATTCGCCAATCTATAATTATTCATACGGGCAACATGGCCAAACCAACGGAGTCTCTCTCTGCACAATATGCTGCTTAAAGGAGGTTGCAAACTCCTTTGCCTAACCTCATCATTAGTTACAAAGTTGAACCACCTAATTCCCAAGATACTGCGTAAGCATCTGGAATCAAAAGCATCTAGTTTCCTGTTATCTTGTTTACAAAGTGTCCAAGTTTCACTACCATAACTAACCCTAGAAAGAACCAAACTATTATACAGCCTAATTTTAGTCTTTAGGTGTATACGCCTATTTCTCCACACTCCCCATAGATTCTTAAAAGTCCCAGCAGCAATCCCTATTCGCCTGTTAATCTCATGCCGCACATCACCATTATCTGTTACATAGCTCCCAAGATAATTAAACTGTGACACCTGCTCAAGACTGCAACCATTCAGATTAACTGAATCACAGCCTGTCTGACCAATTTTCATCACTTTAGTTTTCTCTCTGCTTACAACCAAACCTACTCTACTACCAGTCTCATCAACAGCTCGAATGAAAGAGTTCATCTCATCAACATCATTTGCCAAAAGGGCTAAATCATCAGCATAATCTAAATCAGAAATTTTCGTATCTCCAGCCCATTTAAGGCCAAAATCTTTCCCTTGAAGTGAATTTATAACATACTCAATAACCAAACTAATGAGAAAAGGAGACAAAATACACCCTTGTCGAACACCAGAAGTAATGCTAAACCAATTGCTACAAGCCTTACCAACTCTCACACACGACTCAGTGTTATTATAGAGAGCTTTCATTATGGTAACTAACTTGTCTGGTATACCATATGATTTCACAATCAACCACAAATTATGACGATCAACAGAGTCGAAAGCCTTTTTGAAATCAACGAAGCTAGCAACCAAAGGTTTCTGAAACTCTAAACATTTCTCAAGAATCTGCCCAAGTGAAAATATCTGATCCACACATCCCCTACCACTTCTGAATCCACATTGCTCATCACGCAATTGACTGTCAACCACACAGATGTCAATTCAGCAGATCCCATAAGTGATTTATAAAGGAGAAATCCAGGGACATAGTGAGCCAATGTATAGTGTTGACATCCCATAGACATTGTTGGACAACACATGCTGTATGGGGATATGTTATCCTGCTGAAAAATGGCATCAGGAGAGCTCCACAGGAAAGGTATGCAATGGGATACCATAATATCATTGACATATCATTGAGCTGTCAAAGATCCCTAGACAAACACTAAAGTTTCTGGAGTAATAACTGATGGCACCCCATACCAAAGCACCAGGTGTGCAAGAACTGTGGTGCTCCCAGATGTGTCAGATCCTGCAACTGGCCATGGCAATGTCAAAGTTTGATGCTACCATCATCTGCACCCAAACAGAAGAGTGACACATCGAAGAAGACAATGTGGTCACAGAGGACATCACTACTACTGCTCATGAACTCATTATGGAAAATCCACGTATCACCATTCGGGTAATAAGTTTAGATGTCAGTGTATCAATTGGAAGTGTGGAAACAATTATTCATCGATATTTAAAGCTCTGAAAGATCTGTGCCAAATGGGTACACAAGAAACTGACAAAAATGCAGATAAGGGCTAGAGTTGATTTGTGCAAGAAGATGCTGGCAATGTTTGAACCTAGTGGCCCCAAAAGGTTAACAGACATTATCACATATGATGAGACATGGTTTCATTACTATACAACTCCCAGAAAGATTCACAACTATGATTGGGTTGCAGAAGATGAACCGCATCCCCAAATCATCTGATAAGACTTTCGCTCAAGTAAGAGGGTGTTAATAATTATTTTCAATTCCCATGGAGTGGTAGCTGTGGACACTTACCTGAAAAAATGACTATATATGACCAATACTACACCAACACAGATAAAAATAACTACGTAAAGATGACTCTAACAACCAGCAAGAGTGCTGCTCCAACCAGGATGAAGTACTCAGATCATGTTTTGACTTGGTCAATAACAGTAGTAATTTACACGATCATTCAGTTGCAACTTTTTGAGGTTTACATAGGTAAATTCTGAGGTTAAGTTTTAAAATATGTTTGTTGTGATGGATTAAAAGAATATAGAAAAGTTCACAGTATTACTAATTGCACGAAAATGTAATTACACTGAACAAATTCATTTCATATAGCTAACTTCCTCATAGCAGCAATAAGTCTAATGATATGTGTTAGTTGCCGAAATAGCAAGAAACAAAATAATGCTATTAATTATGCTCAGTGCTTTTTTCTGGCGGTATGCAACAATACCAGCACCTGTTTTCTTAAATTTTTTTAAAATTTGCGATTTATTAACAGCAAAATGTATTATAAATATTTTGGTAGATGGTACTGTGTTCACGAATTGAACATTCAGTAGTGATTACTCATAAGTTGGTACCCTGCTTTCCTGTTTCATTAATAATTATTTTCAATTCCCATGGAGTGGTAGCTGTGGACACTTACCTGAAAAAATGACTATATATGACCAATACTATACCAACACAGATAAAAATAACTACGTAAAGATGACTCTAACAACCAGCAAGAGTGCTGCTCCAACCAGGATGAAGTACTCAGATCATGTTTTGACTTGGTCAATAACAGTAGTAATTTACACGATCATTCAGTTGCAACTTTTTGAGGTTTACATAGGTAAATTCTGAGGTTAAGTTTTAAAATATGTTTGTTGTGATGGATTAAAAGAATATAGAAAAGTTCACAGTATTACTAATTGCACGAAAATGTAATTACACTGAACAAATTCATTTCATATAGCTAACTTCCTCATAGCAGCAATAAGTCTAATGATATGTGTTAGTTGCCGAAATAGCAAGAAACAAAATAATGCTATTAATTATGCTCAGTGCTTTTTTCTGGCGGTATGCAACAATACCAGCACCTGTTTTCTTAAATTTTTTTAAAATTTGCGATTTATTAACAGCAAAATGTATTATAAATATTTTGGTAGATGGTACTGTGTTCACAAATTGAACATTCAGTAGTGATTACTCATAAGTTGGTACCCTGCTTTCCTGTTTCATAGGTTGGTACACAACCAGAATCAGGAAGTTGTATTCACTTCAGATTGCTTCCAACATCAGTTTATCAGTTCTATATCCACTCTGCAACAGGCACATGTTTGCAGGTGTTCACGTGAGTTTTGATTTAATCTATGTTAAATCAGTGCAATCATTGTTCAAAATGAATAAAATAAGTAGTTACTTTATGCCAATGAGTAAAAAAGGAAGGCTGAAGATGCAGAAATTGTTGAATCTACTTGTGATCCTGTAAAACAGAAAACTTGCACCGAAAATACACTTGATGAAGAGGATCACCAAACCAAGACCGAAGATCCATGTGGTCAAAAGGAAGCAGATTGTGATAATAATTGGCCTGAACATTGGACACTTTTGCAGAAAAATGACCTGCAAGAGAAACGAGTGGCTGTATGTCAAGAATAAAATGTTGGGCTGTAAATTGTGCGTGATGTCGGAAGTCTTGCCATCGATAAACAGATGGGAATAAAAATTTCAGCAGTCAAATGGTAAAATCAGTCATTTTGGAGAATCTCGCAAACAACAGTTAATGTCATTAAGAAAAAGGTTTTACAATCATAAGGAGAGTGCAGTGCACAAAGAGTGCCAAAAAATAAAATCTGAAGCAAAAAACAAAACATTAGAGAAAGTTTTCCTAAATACTTTGTCTCATAATAATGACATAACAGGAAAAGTGTTTCGAACCACTTACAAAGTTGCAAGGAGAAATCAATCATTTAACAACTTTGAAGACGAAATAAATTTACAGGAACTTAATGGCCTAGATATGGGATATGTTCTTCATTCTGCAAATGCCTGCATTAACATTGTGAGCCATATCGCAAATGAAATGAGAAAAACATTAATAGACAATATAGTGAACTCCAAGAACAAAATATCTTTACTTATTGATGAATCGACAACTGTGAGTAACAGAACAACGTTGATTGTTATTGTTCGTGTAGTTCTTTCTGAACTTTCGGCTCCTGTGAGTCTTTTCCTAGATTTGATCGAATTATCAGATGTAACTGTTAGAGGAATTCTAAACTCTTTAATTAGTCATCTTGAGTGTTTAGGATTATCTGAAGATTATTTAAAGTAGCATTTATTGTCTGTAACTTGTGATGGTGCAGCAGTGTTGTTTGGCATATGTAGTGATGTAAGGGGGATAATGCAAGAGAAATTTCCTAGTGTTATTTTCTGGCACTGTGCTAGCATCGCCTTGAATTGTCTGTTAGTGACACAGTGAACAATGTGGCAGGAGTGAATCGCTTTAAGAGTTTCATGGACAAACTTTATGTGACTTATCATGCTTCACCTAAGAATGCCAGGGAACTACAGGAATGTGCAGCGACTCTAGAACTTCAACTTCTTAAAATTGGCAGAATTTTAAGCACTTGCTGGGTTGCATCTAGCTATTGCACTGTTTCTACAGTGTGGCAAGACTTTGAAGCCCTCATCCATCACTTTCAGGAGGCAAAAGAAGACAGCAGAAGAAGCAAAACAGATCGCTGTCTTTATGAGGGCCTTTTAAGAAAAATAATGTCATACGAGTTTGTTCTTGATTTGGGTCTCTAAGAACTTAGTGAACTAACTCTAGATTTACAAGAAAGAAATAATGACTTGTACAAAGCAGACAGGAAGATAGAGAATACAGTTCAATTTTTTGAAGAAAGAATTAAAAATCCTGGTCCGTACTACAGTATTTCTCTTTAAAGTCAGAAGAACGTGAAGTTCAAAGGGATTGAGCTACACAAAAATGAAAGACACAGTCCTGCAATAAGTTCATCTGCTTTCTATAAAAGTCTGAAAGAAGCTGTTGGAAAGTGTCTGCTTGAAGGAGATGATGCTGATTTACTTGAATGTGCTAAGATTTTAGATTCCAAGTATTGGCCAGAAAATCCTGGAAAGCATCTGACATTTGGTGAAGCTGAAATAAAAAGTTAGCACGAAATTTCGCTTAAATGAAAGAGAAGCAGTTCATGGTTTCCATGAATATCTTCAAGAAAATAAAGTCCCGGACATACTACTTCCTCTAAAGCACACTTTGAGCACAATTGCAATATCTTTCAGTGAATGTGAAAGGGGTTTCTCTCAGATGAATCTTATAATAACTTCATCTAGGTCATTTCTGCTTCTATGGACAACTTCTGCACTGATGTTCATCAGGATAGTAGGAACTCCTCTCACTCAGTTCAACCCCAGCAAATATGTAGACTAATGGCTGCTCCGAGGTCGTCATTCTGCAGTTGATACCAAATGCAAGAAGCGATCTAGAGATGACAAGGGTATATCAGAGGATATGTTAAAAGTGTAGAAGTTGCTGTAATAACATCTTCATGGTGAGTACCACCTTTTTTCCAGAAAAAAAGCACTGATTATGCTTATAAAGCTTTTTAGTTTACATGCATAAACGATCTTATTACATTATCAAACAAAACAAGAAACTATTTCCATTGAACATCTGTCCTATAATAAAATCTTAGTATATCATTTTAACACTTCAATCAACAAGCAGTTCATAACGTAGTGCTATGTCTCTTGGCTTCTAAGGTGGAGGTTGTTGCTGGTCTAATATCCAGTAAGACTAAGTGATTTTTTTTCCCTTCAACTTTGCTTTCACTTGTTTTTTTCCCCTTTAACATATAAATATTTGCAAATATTCCATGTGGCATATTCAATCAACATGCACATTAGTGACTATGTTAGTTTCTACTAGGTGTACATAATGGTGCTGAATACACTGCCACCATGGAGCCTATAGGAGTGTTGCATCTTTAAATGGTTATATTTAGCTACGCTACACCATTATTTTTTCCAAAATGGTTAAGGAGATGAAGGAGCAGCATCCAACAGCAGGCTTGTTAAGAGTTCTCCTTCTTCATGACAATGCCAGTGCTACAAAACCTAGCAAGTTACAACCTATCTGGAGGAGAAAAAAATCAAGCAGCTACCCTATCTGCTATTCACCCAATCTTGCACCATGAGATTTTTGGTTGTGTCCAAAAATTAAAATGAAATTTTCTTAGAAGCTTTTTCAAGGATGCAAGACCTTGCAAAATGTGTTCATTCTGAGTTGCGAAGTATTCCCCAACAGGGGTATTACCAAGCATTCAAAAATTGGCATAGACGTCTCCAACTTTGCATTGATGCTGGAGGGGAATACTTTGAGGAGAGTAAAAGTTTTTCTAAGGTAAGTGCAATAGCTTTGTTTCTTTTTTTTCTTTTGTTCTGCAGATACATGTCAAAAACTTTTTGAATGCCCCTTATAACAATGACTATTTTCTTTCATTAGCTACTTCAGATCAGCTTCTAGTGTTGTGTATTATTCTTTGAAAACACTTCAAAATTAACTTGGCCACCAGAGTGAGATGTTTCAGAAACATGACACTTTAAAAATGTGTTTTCTGAGTGACTGTTCTTCCAGAAACAACTAAAATAAAAAACTTATGATTGATAATTCTACATGAAAATAAAACTAACAACATTTTCAATGCATACCTGTGGGAATAGTAGAATGCAAATTCTTCAACGATAACAAATATTCCTAATTCTAACAGAACCCAGTGAAATGTAGGAAGTTCAAAACCACAGTCAATGCCTCTCCATTTCATGACATAATATGCTACCATAATAAATGGAATGGCAACAATGAACTGATTCTTTAACACTTGCTTAACAACAGACAAAACTTTGCATGCATCTACCTAGAAATATATAAAAACTGGTATTAATACAATTACAAATATACTTGCAAAGACTTTATTTACAAATAAACAGCAGAAAAGTACATGTATATATGTAATTATATATTTAATCACTGTGTTTGGAGCTGAAGGAAATCAATTGCCTTAAGTGCAAATCCCAGCAGTAGTAGCAACTGCTTCTTTACCTTGAATGTTTCATTTTTAATTGATGAAGCTGTCAAGTTTAATATAATTCAAAGGGGGACTCAAATTATCTCAAAATTATTATATTGGTTGAATGAATATTTTCCACATAAATATTGTGTCATATTCTGGTTCACTTACCCTGTTACTGTGGCATGTTAACTGTTGTTGGCATTAGTGTTAAATGTGGAAATTTTTTATTGCTCTGTGGTAGAGTGATCCCTGGATGGAGAATATTATTTCAGCAGCATATCCATGCACCCGAAGGAAGGTTAAGTTATCATTGTCACAGCAGAATTCTTATTATAGTATATCTTCTGTGCATGGTAGTTCAAATTTCACTTTAGTTGTTTCGATGACTGCTTGGTCAAACTGTGGAGTATATTGTCTTTTATGCTGTTTGCAATAATGCTATGCTGGGCTCACTTTTTTTTCTTCAAAATTTTGATGCTCATCTTGGCTTTTTTTAAAAGAAATCTTACTGTTCTTCCCATGTATTCTTTAATATCTTGTTTTTCATTTTGGGGAAAGTGGATTATAGAATATGCCACCTGTGAAATTATTCCATATGCCTGATTTGATATAGTTTAAAATATTTTTTGCTACTCTGCTTGGGATTTCATCGGATTATATTTTACTAGGATGCTGTCCAAAGAATATTTTAAATATTCAATACTACCATGTGCAGGAGAGCATGAAGATGTTGTATTCAATAGTAAAGAATCCCAGGATGAGTCCTATAGACATAGAATTCGTGAAACAATAAGCTGACAAAAATTGGTTTTGCAGTGAGTGGGATTTGAACCCACATCTCCTGGAAACATGCCAGTTTTGCTAACCACTACACCATCATCTGCTAAGGTTTTTTCTTCCGCTAGTGTGATTTATAAACTTTCCAGATTTTTTATTTGATTCGCACAGTGGTGGATACTGGATAGATAGCACCACTGTCTGAATCAAATAAAAAATCCGGGAAGTTTATGTCACACCAGCTGAAGAATAAACATCAGCCAATGATGGTGTATGGTTAGCATAACTGGCATGTTTCCAGGAGACGTGGGTTCGAATCTCATTCGTGGAAAAACCTATTTTTTTCAGGTTATTATTTCATGAGTTCCATGTCTACAGGAAACATCCTGTGATTCTTTACTGTGATGGTGTGACAGTTGTATTCACTTCAAAGGAAGATAGGGTGTCAACAATCTTGTTCAATAGATAAATCGATGCCCAATCTTCCTTTGCAGTGAATATGAATTCAGTGACTGATTGCACCATCAATATACTTTATGTTTATTTCTATTTTTTGTAGCAAATACAGGAAAATATGTATTTTTTAAAAATTCTTTAATTTACATTTTTTCTTTGTCATTACAAATACCTATCTTCAGAAACTTTCATTTGATATATGATTCATAAACATCAACACAATCAACCACAATTCTCCTCCCCTAATTTTTTTAAGGGTGGGGGGGAGATCGTGTTTGAGGTAGCCCATAACACGAGACATCACAAGCTATAATTTCAGATGTAACTCGTTAAGATCAACCCCGTAAAATTACATTAAATTTTTTGTGGGGAAAGAGTGGTACAGAAAATTTTGAAATAATCTATGATTGCCCCTGTATGAGCTTTCATTTGATTCCTACCTCATAATTGTTGTCTGTCACATTCAGAAAATATAGTAGAACATTGACTTTAATGTTGCCTTCTTTTTAGAGGGAAGAAAGCAAGGGAGGGATAATTTATGGCCTACAACTCTCCCCAACACAAGTTTTCATCTGACATACAACTTGTTAAGTTTGGTCCTTCACACATTTTCGTTTATTTAGGGGGGAGAAAGCATGGGCGGAATTTTAATAACCAGTGGAACTCTCCACTCACACACAGTCATTTAAGCATAGTTCAATACTTTCAGCCCTTGTATTCCATAACTTTTTATAGCCTATGACACTCCTTGTGTCATAAGATTTCATTTGACACATAAATCATCATTGGTTGATTGAGGTTTTAGACAACATGTATAAAAACCTATAATAAACTATATGTATAAAAACCAGGACAAAAAGAGTAACAAGTGAAAAACAGAAAAATCAACAACAAGTGCCCATAAAACAAGTCAAAAGAGTAAGACAATAAAATATCAAAAACGAATAAAATAGCAAATAAAATGTAAAAAAAATTAAAAACAGAGGTTAAAAATTGAGTCATCAGATAAAAGATGTCCGAGTGTAAGGGGCTCAGATGTAAAATCATGAAAGTTAAAAAATAAACGTCTGTCTAGGTTAAAAGTGAGCCAATAGATTAAAATGTGTTTCATAGTTAAAATGGTGCCACAAAACTTGCACTTAGGTTCGTCATCCACCCTTAGATGAAAAGAATGTGTGATAGACAAATGACCTAAGCAGAGCTAAGCAAGTACAACTTCCTCCTTGTGATTCCTGTGAAAACATGACTGCCATGATTTAACAAAGGGCTTGATCTCAATAAACTTGTTATCAACCTGTTCACACCAAGATATCTGCCACTGTGCCAGGAGCTCGGTGAAAAAACACTACCAGAAGTCCATGTATGGAACCAGCAGTGGAGAGTCAGGCAGGTGCATGACTGACTTGTAGTCTCATTATATTCCTCAGTGTTTCTCCTAGTCATGGGATTGAATGTATATAAAAAAATAATAAAATAAATACCCCTCAAGCAGCTGCTTGTCACAGAAGTCTGACAGGAGCCTGTCAGTTTATATGCCATAGTAAGAGATCTGAGAGGATGGCAGGATCTCAGCAGAAAAACAACACACACAACCATGCTTTACCCAGGGCTCGAACCCAGGTCCCTTCAATCAGTAGCCAACCACTTGGCTATGTAGATGTATAATTATTTTCAGCAGCTTGCCTTTGTGTCAGTATTATTTGCATATTTTTGACAGTGGCTTCTTGTATTGATATATTTGGCTTCATGTCCGGCTCTTGTAATGATGGCTGTTGGGTATCCTGCTTTCTACGCTGTAGGAAAAATGAATAGATATTCTTGTGTCCATACAGGTGGTGACATATCATAAATTTAGTAAGAAGGCTGTATGTAGGGTTCCTTTTTTTCTGTTCCAGAGGATGTTGTGAATTACACTGAAGTGCCATTGAATTAGAGATAGCAACCTAGTAGCACGTTGGACCCCCTCTGGCCCTGATAACGGCCGCCACATGATGAGACAAGGACTCCATAAGCTTGCGTAAATGTTCCACAGGTATGGTGGCCCATGCATCCATCCAGAGCTGTCCACAATTCTCTCAAGGTCATCGCTGATGTGACACAGGCCCGAACACTCTGCTCGACAGTATCCCAAAGATTTTGGAATCTGGGCTTCTGGGTGGCCAATTCATTATTTCAAAGTCAGCAGAGCAGCCATGCAGTAGCCAACCTGGACCTGTGAGATGAACAGTTGTCTTGCTGATAGACACCATCTTCATTGGGATGCATGATGGACATAAATCGGTGTAAATGATCAGCCATGAGTTCTACGTACTGGGATGCATTGAGAGTCATTGGTACATGTACCAAAGGTCCTACAGATGTCCAACTGAAAACAATAAAAAAACATAGGCCATCACTGAGCCACCACCAGCTTGTACTGTTCCGACCTGACATGCAGGATCCATGGCTTCATGGGGTTGGCGCCATACCCTCCGTTTCTCATCGGCATGATGAAGTTTAAATTGGAATTCATCACTCCAGGCTATCTGTTGGCAATTTTCGATGGTCCACTTTCAATGTTTTTTAGTCCAGGCAAGGCGTTGAGCCCAGTGTCGTGCCGTTAGAAGTGGAATTCTCATAGGTTGGCAGCTCCCGAAGCCAAGACGATGAAGTGAGCATTACATGGTCCGTGCACTGACTTCCTGGCTGGAACCTGTGTTCAGATGAGAGGTGATTTCAGACAATGTCTGGCCCCTATCGGTCCGTACGATGTGGGTCAGATGATGAAGCCCATGATCATTCAAAGCTGGTTGTCCTTTGTAATTTTTTTGGGTGCTTTTTTTTTTGCTGGAATTTTCTTATTCCCAGAACACTCTTGAAATTGTCGTATGAGAAAATCCAAGTTTGTTGACAATTTCGGAGATCAAGTGTCCCATCCATCGGGCACCTATGATCTGACCTCTGTCAAATGCATCTAAATCCCATGCCTTTCCCATTATGCTTCTGACAATGGATGCTTGGAGAAGCCAAAGTCAACAGCTATATATGACCAGAGTTTCAGCCATGCATGACTTGCGGTACTGAATTTGGATAACTTCTCCTATCCCTAATTCAATGGCACTTCAGTGTATATAGAATGAATTGCAAATGGACAGATGGCTTATAGTAAATTGAATGTTTATTTTATTGTCTTTTAAATGCAAATGCATATCCAGGAAAGTAGTAAGCAAATTTCTTCAAACTCTGCAGCTAGACAAGCTGCTAAAAATAAATATACTTCTAGTATACCTCCAATCCCATGGTTAGGAAAAACACTGAGGAATATAATAACACCATATAATTTCAAAGTTCCAGTAAAAGCAGCAAGTAATATAATTAATATGGTAAAAAAAAATCGAGATCCTAAAAATTATGGTGGTGTTTACTGGTGGTGTTTACATGATCCCAGTTATTCTACCTAATGATAATAAATTCCAACTATATTATGGTAAAACCAGATGCTTTGCTGTCATAACAATAAAGGATCATGAAAGAGATATTCAACAATAACAAAAAATACTGCCCTGACTCAAATCATTCAGCAAAAACAAGCCATCCTCAACTTCAAAAATTTTAAAATTCTAGCCACTCCACCTACGCAAGAAAAACTGGATTATATGAGCAACAGAGCTGTATTAACAGAACTGTATTACAGAACTTGCTAAGCAAATTATTTATTATTTTCTAAACAAACTTTGAAAAGCAAATGGGTGAAAACTTTAAAACATTAAATGCATGGAATTTTATGAATAATGCTGGTTTTTTTCATTCACACAAAAATTCGATTCACTTTTTTACTATTTGCTTGTTCTCTGTGAATTCCATTTAGTTTTGGAATGGTCACACTCGAAGCTATACTATATAAACATTTGTAAGCTTCTCACTGAACAGTCTCTTTTCATGATTTTTTTGTGACTTGCTTGTCAAAAGTGATCAGCATAGCCTTTGTATTTAAGCATATGGGAGAGGAGAGATCTCAGTTTATAGCATGCCAGACTAGTATTCTGATGATCCTTGGGCTCTAGTCCTAACTCTGCCTGTGTTGGAGATTTGTTCTCTTTAACTAACACACCGCCATTGGTGACAAAGGGGACACTGTTGGGCTGCGAAATACCCTCTTCTGCTGGATGAGGCATTAAGTCATGACCCCTTGCTCAGGAGAACTCTACCCTGTGTACATTGAAGGACACACTGGATGAATTTGATGGGAGATTTCCATTTGTCTCATAACAGTTGTCAAGTGGATTCCTTTCTTCTACTCAACTCTGAACTCTTTGAGGTGTGCAAAAAAGTGCCACTCAGAGGTAAAACAACCCAAAATTCCATTTCTTAAAATATTTTGTCAAAAAAAAAATGAAAAAATGAAATATTTTGTCTTGTATGCACAAAAATGTTGCTCAGAGGTAAAGCAATATAAATCTGGCACAGCAATGACAGTAAAAATAATTTGCAACTTAATAACACATGTGCTTAAAGAATTCAGCATTGGGAGAAGAAATTGGTACTGTATTTGTAATAATACCTTTATTCAGGTGCACACACAGTAATAGGGTTGGGTTGTTTTACCTCTGAGCGGCACTTTTTGCACACCATGGGCTAAATGGCCAGGTCACATGGACCCCAAAGGCTCAGAGAAGGTTGGGGGAGGGGACTCACTGGAACAGCTGTTGGGAGACAGATGGTAGCCTCCCGTCAAGGCCATCCAGTGTGTTCTTTAACGTGCACAGGCTATGGCTCTCCTGCACATGGGGCCACGGCTTAATGTCCCATCCGACGGACGGCGGCCTTTCCAAGCCCATCGGTATCCCCTACTGACAGTGAGCAGGGCGGTGAATTTTACGGAGATAAATCTCAACGCTGACCCAGCTGGGACTCGAACCTGGGAACTACAGATTATGAGCCAGGCACGCTACCGACTGAGCCAACCCCGCCCCTACACACAGTAACAATTAGATAGAAAATAACAAAACTGAAATTTAGAAATTATTCATATACAATTAGTGGCATAGCAAGAATTAGCCAAAATGTTTCAACGTATGGAGTTATTCAAAATTTTTGTTGACATTTTTATTAATACAAGTAAAAAAAAACAGTCGGTGAACAAAAAAAATTCCCCTTGAACAGCTGCTTGCCCACAAATCAGACAAGAGTCTATCAGTACAATGCATCATAGAAAAGGTATGTGAGAAAGGTGAGACTCCAGCAGAAAGATAACATTCATGCCTTATATTCAGGGCTTGAACCCAGGTTCTTAAGATTAGTAGCCAAGCATGCTAACCACTCAGCCACCAGAATGCCAATGAACAAATAGTTTGTTAAAAATAACTTTCCTCAATGTCAGGGAGATTGCACTCTCAACCCCCACCCCTACTCTGCTACTAGACTATATGTGATATTAATATTTGATTTAAAAAGTATAGAACTACTTTCACTCAACAATTCGGAAACATCAAGTATCAGAATGGATTCTGGTTCAATGATTTGAAAACATTGAATTACGGAACAGCATTCTGTTCAATGATTCGAAAATATCAAGTAGCGAAACCGTGTTTGATTTAGTTGTAGTAGTGCTTTTGTTAAATGCTTCCCCTACTCAAAAAGTGTCACTTCACCACTGATTAGGAGGTTCTGCCTTCTCAATGATAAAGTAGCACGCCTATCTCAACATGCAATGCACTTATTGTACAAGCCTTCAATTGTTCTGTGCATTGTCAGAGACAGGCATTTTGTACAGTGTTGTTTCTTTGCTTTTGCCTCTGCCAGATTTGCAAGTGCAATTAAACTGTAGTCAATTTAGGTTTCAGGGTTGGGTTGTTTTACCTCTGAGCAGCATTTTTTTGCACACCATGGGCTAAATGGCCAGGTCACATGGACCCCGAAGGCTCAGAGAAGGTTGGGGGAGGGGACCCACTGGAACAGCTGTTGGGAGACAGATGGTAGCCTCCCGTCAAGGCCATCCAGTGTGTTCTTTAACGTGCACAGGGTATGGCTCTCCCACACACGGGGCCACGGCTTAACGTTCCATTCGACAGACGGCAGCCTTTCCAAGCCCATCGGTGTCCCCTACTGACTGTGGGCAGGGCGGTAGGTTTCAGGATGCTACTATATATTGCAAGGAGGTTAGCTAGATGGCTTCCCCAAGAAGTGACTCCCATGCATTTTAGTAAGCATAGTTGATTCTTTCCTTTATCTTCTGAATTTTTTATGTGAGTAATCCATTTGAGGTGGGTATCAATGGTTAGGCCTAGTAATATTTCTTCCTTTAACTGCCTGATACTCGTGTTATTTGGTTTAATATAATATACTGCTGTTTTACTATTGGTTCTGATGAATGGTAAAATGGTTAATTTTTCAGAAGACATCTTTAGCTTCCTAGTTTTGCAGTATATTAAAGATAAATTAATTACAAGCACAGGTATGATTATATCAAATTTAATTGCCTCTACCTATAGCTGTTATTACATTCTAATCTAATATTGTATTTCTATCAGTTTAATGATTTTTTGGAGTTTACTTTTATTGTTCCAATGTGAACTGCCACTGCTCCAGATGGAAATGTTATCTGCAAACAGTGAGAGTGGTACATCTAGGTTATTTGCTCTACATATGAATGAAGAAAGATCATGTAAATAAAGGTTAATTATATTACCCTGAATAACTTCCTACTTGAGGTTAGTTTTTTCAGAGAGATAATTTCCCAGCTTGACTTGTATTATTTTCTCTTTAATGATGAAGTGTAGAAACTTCATAATGTGCCCATCAAGTCCCTGATTACATAATTTAAATAAATCTCATCTTGCCATATCCCATCAAAAGCATCCTGCAGATCTAAGAAGAGAACTTTTTGAGGAAAGGCAGTTCTGTGCATCCATTATCAAATCAAAGATATCACACTGAGTATTTTTATTTTGCTAAGTGTCTAAAGTGGACCTTTCATCCAGAATGTTGCTAATTTTGGTAAACCAGTTTAACCTATTTTTTTTACCATTATTTCTAGTCTTGAGTGGACAGGATGATAAAGAAATAGGCATATGTAAGCTGAATTCATGGGGCTTTTATGTGTTTTTTTTATAATGATGGCCTTCTCATGGTGCAGACCATTAGTACCTTTCAAAAGAGATACTCTTGTGGAAGTGAATGGAAGGGGAGGGCTGCCAGATTAGTGTGGCTTACTGATCTGGACAACTACGGCTACTTTTTTTTTCCTACCTGGTTGAGGAGTGGTCAACCACACAGGGCCCTGGTGCTGACCACATATACCATCTTGAACGGAATTATGGCTCTGAGCTTGATTATGGATCCTGATTTTGTTGCACTGGTGGGCTTCTGTGGAGAGAAAATCTTCCAATGTGCTTTCTGCTTGTTTGTGGGTTGACAGCCCCAAGTGAATAGATTCACAGGATATGTTTATCAGCTGGTGGATAATCCTGAGCAGAGGTCATCGCAGGCACCTGAACTCTTTCCTTCTACTGGCATCATCAAATTCCACATTAGAGGTAGTCTTCCAGTGTAGATGGCTTCAGTCCTTAGTGGTGGGGGACAGATCTTTGCTCCAGGTCTGCGATTAGGGGGCTGTTTGAAGTTCTTGGCATTCCCTCTCTCAACAAACATAGTTTCTTTAAACATCCCACTAACCACTTTCTCTCAATAGGTAGTTGGAATGTGAGGACTCTGCACAGAGCTTTTTCTCTTGATGTCCTCACACAAGAATTCCACCATTATAATTTACATATTCTCAGCTTCAAGAGACCAGATGGACAGATAGAGGTCAGATTCTTAAAAATAATCTTAAATTTCTCTTTTCATGGAGGGACGACAATAAGCATCACCAAGGTGTCGGTCTGCTTCTCAGCAGACATTCTTATTGCATATTGATTATATATTAATTAACAGCAAATGGGCTAGTTCTGTTAGGAATACGAGGTCATATAGGGGAGCTGAAATTGGATCTGACCATTACCTTGTTAAAAGTGTCTTGCAACTAAAACTTAAAAAGTGTTGTGCTAGGGTTAAAAAATTTACTTTTAGTTCTGAAGCTCTGAAAGACCCAGTTATAGCCAAAGCTTACCATGATAGGTTACTTAGTCATTATGACAGTCATGGTATGCTTACTACTGAAGTTGAGGAAGAATGGGATCATTTTAAACAGGCTTTTTTGGACACTAACAGTACTCTTTTAGGAAAGAAGTAGCAGAAGAGGCAGAATTATCTGAGTGATAAGGCACTTAAGCTTATTTCGGAAAGAAAGAACTGCAGGAATGTCCTTAATCAATACCCTACTAGTCCTAATAGAAAGCATTACAGACAACTTAATTAACGCATAAATGATCAGTTAGCTGCTGATTAGAATCTTTGGCTAGATGGTTTGGCTGACAAAGCCGAGAAAGCAGTTAGACAGCACAACAGCAGAGAGCTGTACCAGATAGTTAATGTTTTGTGTGGTAGAAAACGGACAGCTATACAGGGATTGTAGGATAAACAAGGTAAGGTTATAGAAGGTGAGGATTCTGTCATGGCTAGGTGGGCTGAGCATTTCAGTGATATTCTAAACAATGAGGTTAGTTCTATTCTCATTGTTTGCAATGTTGATAGATGCATTGGTGGCTTTAATGTTGGCCCTATAACACAATCTGAAGTTATTTTGGCTATTTCTAAACTTAAATTCATAAATCTCCAGGGGTAGATGAAATTAATATGGAAATGCTTAAAGCTGGGAATGTTTCAATTACCACCTGGATGACTGAAATTCTGAATATCTTTTATGATAAAGGCATGGTTCCTAAGGATTTCACCAGAGCTATTATTATCCCTATTTTCAAAAAAGGTGATCGCAGTTCTTGTGATAACTATAGGGATATCAGCCTACTCACTGTTCCAGGTAAAGTTCTTTCCATGTCTGTGCTTAATAGAATTAAGAATCTGGTGGACAGTCAATTGCGTGATGAGCAATGTGGATTCAGAAGTGGTAGGGGATGTGTGGATCAGATATTTTCACTTAGGTGGATTCATGAGAAATATTTAGGGTTTCAGAAACCTTTGGTTGCTAGATTTGTTGATTTCAAAAAGGCTTTCGACTCTGTTGATCATCATAATTTGTGGTTGATTGTCAGATAATATGGTATAACAGACAAGTTAGTTAACATAATGAATGCTTTCTGTAATAACACTGAGTCGTGTGTGAGAGTTGGTAAGATTTGTAGCAATTGGTTTAGCGTTACTTCTGGTGTTCGACAAGGGTGCATTTTGGCTCCTTTTCTCTTTAGTTTGGTTATTGATTATGTTATGCAAAATTCACTTCAAGGAAAAGATTTTGGCCTTAAATGGGCTGGAAACAAGAAAATTTCTGATTTAAACTATGCTGATGATTTAGTCCTTTGGCAAATGATGTTGATGAGAAGAACTCTTTCGTTCGAGCTGTTGATGAGACTGATAGTAGAGTAGGTTTGGTTATAAACAGGGAGAAAACTAAAGTGATGAAAATTGGTCAGGCAGGCTGTGACTGATTCATTTATTCTGAATGGTTGCAGTCTTGAGCAGGTGTCACAGTTTAATTATCTTGGGAGTTCTGTAACAGATACTGGTGATGTGCGGTATGAGATTAACAGATGAAAAGGGATTGCTGCCGTGACTTTTAAGAATCTATGGAGAGAGTGGAGAAATAGGCGTATACACCTAAGGACTAAAATTAGACTGTATAATAGTTTGGTTCTTTCTAGGGTTAGTTATGGTAGTGAAACTTTGATGCTTTATAAAGAAGATAACAGGAAACTAGATGCTAGATGCTTACACAGTATCTTGGGCATTAAATGGTTCAATTTTCTAACTAATGTTGAGGTTAGGCAAAGGAGTTGGCGACCTCCTTTAAGCAGCATATTGTGCAGAGAGAGAGACTGTTGGTTTGGCCATGATGCCCACCCCTCAGTGCGAGCTCCTCTCCATGGTGAGGGACCACCCTGTGAAGGTTCCGCTGGCTCAGTTACCTTCACAGGATCCTAAACGCTCGCACGCGTGTTTGCTGTGCGCGGAGACCTGTGTCCTAGGAAAGGAGGATCCTGGTAGTTGCTCGGGGGTTCCCGTCTTCTCTCCTCAGCTCATGACTGGCATGGTCCCCATTGGCCGTCTTGCTATTGGGGAGCGTGTCTGTTGTGGGGCTGGGCAGCAGATTCCAAGGCCTCTGCTATACACTGCTTTGGCCTCTGCTTCCGGTAAATGGGAACTCCTGGGGTGGCCACCCTGGAGCAATCGGCTGGTGGGCAGGTCCTGCTAGGTTCAGCTGTGCAGAGCGGTGAGTAACCTTGCCCACGGTCTGGGTACAGGTTACTGCTGAAGTCTTGTAAATAATCTAAAGTAATTGTAAATAATAATAAAAGTCTTGTAAATAATAAAGGAAAATAATCTCCTCACAGATTATTTTCCTTTTGTCGGTATCCTTTCTTTGTGAAGCCAGTTTAGCCATTCACAATTTTGATATTTTTCACTTTGTTTCTTTTGTGTAGAACGTTTTTGTTCTGCATATTTCGCTTTTCATTTTCCTTCTATTTATTTGTGAGGGCTTGGCTCACTGTCTGTGTGGGTATAGTGCTTGCGTAGCCCTGGCGCCCTACGGGGCGTCCCTTGTTGGGCTCCATGGAGGGTGGGGACAGCGGGGCACTGAACCAACAAATAAAAAAAAATGAAAGAAAATGATGAAAATAATGCGATCAATGCCGCTAAGAGGGCTCGCCATGAACCCCCATCTTCCTCATTGTCTCCGTTATCTCTGTCGTCATCTTCTGTGTCTGTGTCTTTATTCCCGAAGTTCCTGATCATCCACTCCATGGGTAATCAGGTGCTTTGGGACATGTCCCCTTTCTTTGTGAACAAAGGTTTGAAAGGTCTTGCGGGAGAACCGAAATCCGTAAAGCGCTTACGATCTGGCGACTTACAAGTTGAGACCGCTTGTTGTAAACATTCAGAACTACTCCTTAAAGTTACACAGATTGGTGGGGTGGCTATTGAGATCACTGCCCACAAAACTCTGAATTCCTCACGGGGTGTGATCACTGAGTGGGGCCTCCTCAAAGTCACTGAGGAGGAAATCCTCTCAGAACTCACACCTCAAGGAGTAACAGTGGTACACCGGGTTTCGACACACCGTGATGGGAAATTAGCACCCACCCGGGTGCTGATTGTCACATTTAACATGCCACGCCTCCCTTCTTCCATCAAGGCAGGCTACTTGCATTGTGAGGTACGGCCGTATATACCGAACCCTCTGTGCTGTTTTCAGTGTCAGATATACGGTCATGCCTGCACGGTATGCAGGGGCAAGCCCACCTGTGCTCGCTGTGACAGTAAGGATCATCTCGATCCTGACTGCACAGCAGAAAAAGCATGCTGTGTGAACTGCAGTGGCGAACATCTGGCATACTCCCGCAACTGTCCAAAGTGGAAGGAGGAAAAGGAGGTACAACAACTCAAAGTCATAAATAACATCTCTTATGCTGAGGCGAGAAAGCTTGCTGCACCGCCCGCCCCGCCTAGCAAAGTTTCCTATGCCAGTGCAATTATTGGAAAGCCCATCGTTCCAATGATTTTGGTAGTGGTGCAGACTGATATCAGTGTACCACCAACTGAATCTTTCTCGCCAGCAGCGAAGTACCTCCTCACGCAGGCAAAACCGAAGGTGGTGTCAACTTCAACATCAACCCCAGTTTCCATTCCTGCAGCTCAGCCTTCCACCTCCACCGGAAGGCCTCTTCCTCCCTATCCTCAGACAGCAAGACCTTCAAAACCTAAGGGGCCCCCACCGGGGCCCAAAAAGAAAATCACTGCACCACAAAGGGCGGTCACCGATCCATGCCCTTCGGACAATTCCGAGGACATGGATACCAACCGCCCCCTATTCACTAAACCGTCCTCTGCGGTGGTTAAGTTGAATAGGAATTCGTCATCCGCCCACTCTTCTAAGTCTTGAGATGGCCACACTCCTACAATGGAATTGTCATGGGTTCCAGAGGAATCTTGACGACATCAAGGCCCTCCTTCAGGCACACCAGCCCATCTCTGTGCAGCCAGTCACAGATCCCACAATCCGCACTTTTCACTAGTTCACCGGGACTGGGATGGAGGTGGTCCAGCTCGCAGGGGTGTCACCATCCTCGTGAGCAACCATTCTCCATTCCAGGTCGTACCCCTCACCACCAACTTAGAGGCGGTAGCCATCCGTCTCTTCATGGGGTTCTCGCTGACTGTCTGCTCTGTATATCTTCCACCTGGGAGCATCGTCTTCCAGGAAGACCTTGATGATCTCATCTCGCAGCTGCCATCCCCCTTCCTCATTATGGGGAACCTCAACGGACACAGTCCACTTTGGGCCACTGCTGACACCAACAGGAGGGGTGGGGTCCTGGAACAGTGGCTCCTGGATCCTTCTCTCTCCCTGTTGAACACTGGTGTCAGTACTTATTTTCACTCCCCAACCCACTCTTTCACTGCCATTGACCTTACCATCTGCTCCTCCTCGATCTTTCCACTCTTTACATGGGAGGTCGAGGACAACCCCTATGGAAGCGATCACCACCCCCAGCTGCATCAACAATTCCTCAAACTTTGATACGGTTTCCTCGCTTTCCGAAACCGTGGTGGAATCCAGATTGCACCGCAGCTCGTAAGGCTCAAAACAAGGCTTGAGGGGTGTTTCGGAGATATCCGACGACCCCCAACCTCGAAAAGTTCAAACGTGCCAGGGCGAAAGCTTGTTTCGTCCGACGCCAGAGCCAGAAGGAATCTTGGATCAAGTATACGTCTTCTATCACCCGCACGACTAGTTCTAACATTGTGTGGGATAACGTCTGGAAGATGGATGGGAATTACACGTCCCACTTGTTATCGATCTTGGAGCACAATGGACAGGCAATTGCTGATCCCAAAGCAACTGCCGACACTCTGGGGGAGTCCTGCTCCTCCATCTCTTCCTCGTCATCTTATTCCCTCGAGTTTCTGGCCCAGAAGGGGAGGGCGGAACGCTATCCGCTGTCCTTCCACTCGAATGCCTGGAGCCTTACAATAGGCCATTCACAGCGGAGGAGCTTTGCCTTGCTCTACACTCTTCTTGTTCCTCTGCTGTAGGGCCGGACAATGTCCATTATGTCATGCTCCAACATCTCTCACCATCAAGTAAGAATCGGCTGCTCCATCTTTTCAATCGCATTTTTCTCGAGGAGCAGTTTCTGGACTCCTGGGAGGCCATCATCTTGGCCTTCCCCAAGCCAAGCAAAGATCCCAAGATTCCTTCCAATTATCGTCCCATCGCATTGATGAGCTGCGTGTGCAAGGTGTTGGAAAGAATGGTAAATGCCAGATTCATCTGGTATTTAGAACACCACAACCTTCTTTCCAACACACAGTGTGGCTTTCGCAGGCAACAGTCCACTCTTGACCATATGATATGCCTCGAATTGACTATCAGAAACTCATTTTTACGTAGAGAGCACCTGGTGTCAATTTTCTTCGACATCGAAAAAGCGTACAACATGGCTTGGAGATTTGGCAATCTTCATGACCTCCACAGCTTCGGCTTGAGAGGTCACATGCCGATCTTCATCTCCAACTTCTTATCGACACGTTCTTTTCGTGTCCGTGTCAGTAACACTGTCGCGGCCGTACCCCCAAGAACAGGGGGTACCACAAGGCTGCGTTCTGAGTGTTACGCTTTTCGCTGTCAAGATTAATTCTATTACTAGACAACTTCCTCCATCAGTAGGAAATGCCCTCTATGTTGATGACTTTAGCATCTTTTGCTTATCGTCCAGCATGAGGGTCATTGAAAGACAACTGCAAATTGCCCTGAACAATCTTTTTGTTTGGCGATGGCAAACTTGTTTTGGTTCTGCCCACAGAAGACAGCTTGTGTGCACTTTTGTCACAGGCGTAATCTTCACCTGGATCCCAAGCTTCGACTGGGGGGTAACATCATTCCAGTTGTGGCAGAGACCACGTTTCTCGGTCTCATATTCGATCGGAAATTGACCTTTTTACCTCACATACGTCATCTCAGGTCCAACTGCATGCAGGCATTGAACGTCGTCAAGGTCCCCTCCTCCCTTTCTTGGGGAGCGGACCGATGTTCTTTGTTCCGCCTCTACCATGCACTTGTCCGATCGAAACTGGACTATGGATCCCAGGTGTACAACTCTGCCCAGGATTCAGTGGTGAAGGTGCTGGACCCCCTCCATCACCAGGCTCTCTGGTTTGCACGGGAGCCTTCTGCTCCTCACCGGTCCAGAGTCTTTATCTCGAAACTGACGAACCCTGTTTATCTCTTCGTCGTCAGAAGTTTTCCCTACAATACGCATCTAAATTGCAATCCCTGCCTGGCCATCCCACTTGGGACTATGATTTTAGTCCAAAATGGGAAATGCTTTACACTAATCGGCCGACTGCCGTTCGTCCACTTGGTTTGCGAGTACGAGGCTACCTCAGAGACATCAACACCAGTCTTGATAGTGTCGCACAGTCGACAGTCGAGTCACTCCCACCATAGCTCGTTGTTTCCCCTACCTGTGGTTTTTCCATGTGCAGGATGGGGAAGGCCTTTACACCCGACTCTGTGTACTGGCAACTCTTTGCCAGCCATCGTGCTGAGTACCCGGACTTCTTGCCTGTCTTCACAGATGGCTCGAAGTCTGGCACATCGGTGGGATTGGCCATGGTCTGCTGTGATGTAATCATTGCAGACCAGATCCCACTGTAGTGTTCCATCTTCACTGCAGAGTTGCACGCTATCAACCTCGCCTTGGACCCAGTGGCGACTAAGCATCATCATCGGTGTGTGCTTTACACCGACTCGTTTAGCTCGCTACAGGCTTTGATCTCGGTGAGGCATCGGCCTCACCCTGTTCTTTCTAAGATCCGCCAGCAGCTCCATCGTCTGGCAGTCATCACCACAATTATCTTCTGTTGGGTGCCCGGCCATGTCGGTATCACGGGCAATGACTTGGCAGATGCTGCTGCCAAATCAGCCACGCCCCTGTCCGGCACTCCGTTGCCGGGTCCTTATCTGGGTTTCCGACAGCGTTTTACCATCGAGCTCCGGGCACAGTGGCAGAGATCTTGGTCAGAACAGCTTACCAACAAGCTCTTTGAGATCAAACCTATCATCAAACCGTGGCAGTCTTGTTACCACAAGGAATCGCGAGGAGGAAGTTGTACTTGCTTGGCTCTGCTTAGGTCATTCGTTTATTACTCATTCGTTTCTTCTATGGGCAGATGAAATACCTAAGTGTGAGTTTTGCGACTCCATTTTAACTATCATACACATTTTAATATCATGTCAATGTTTTAACTTCAAACGGCGTATGTTTTTTAACTTTCACAATTTTACGTCCAAGCCCCTTATACTTGGACATCTTTTATCATATCATTGTTGTTTTAACGCTGTTTTCAATTTTTAAATTATATTGGATATTTTACTTGTCTATAGTTTTATTCGAATGTATAACCCAGGTCGCTTACACCTGGGTTCTTTTTATATATATTACACATTTATACATTTGTTTCTTGTTAACTATATTTCCTTTTATTGTTTTACATTTTTTGTATGTGTGTAGAGTCAATTTTTAAATTTGGTTTGTGGGACTTATGATTCTTAGCATTTATTTAGACATTGGTTTGGCGCATTATAGCCCGAGATGCTAATGCACCATTAAACCCAAAACAACGAAACCAAACTTCCTCAAGCCAGGCAAAGATCACAAGATTCCTTCCAATTATCGTCCCATCGTGTTGACGAGCTGTGTGTGCAAGGTGTTGGAAAGGATGGTAAATGCCAGACTCATCTGGTACTTAGAACACCACAACCTTCTTCCCAACACCCAGTGTGGCTTTCGCAGGCAACAGTCAACTCTTGACCATCTGATACGCCTCGAATCGGCTATTAGAAACTAATTTTTTATGTAGAGAGCACCTGGTGTCAATTTTCTTCGACATCGAAAAAGGTACGAGACGGCTTGGAGATTCGACATTCTTTGTGACCTCCATAGCATCGGCTTGAGAGGTCACATGCCGATCTTCATTGCAAACTTTTTATATTCTCGTATTTTGCGAGTTCATGTCGGCAACACTCTGTCGTGGCCTTTCCCCCAAGAACAGGGGGTGCCACAAGGCTGCTCCTGAGTGTTACGCTTTTCGCTGTCAAGATCAATTCCATTACACGGCAACTTCCTCTGACTGTAGGCAATGCCCTGTATGTTGATGACTTTAGCATCTTTTGCTCATCGTCCAGCGTGAGGTTCATTGAACGACAACTACAAACTGCCCTGAACAATCTTTCAGTTTGGGTGACGACCAATGGGTTTTGGTTCTCCCCCAGAAGACAGCTTGCGTGCACTTTTGTTGCAAGCGCAATCTTCATCTGCACCCCGAGCTGCGGCTTGGGTGTTAACATCATTCCAGTTGTTGCGGAGACCAAGTTTCTCAGTCTTATCTTCGACTGGAAATTGACCTTTTTACCGCATATTTGACATCTCGGGTCCAAGTGCACATGGGCAATGAACATCCTCAAGGGTGCGGACCTTCCTCTCTTGGGGTCCGGACCGATGTTCTTTGTTCCGCCTCTACCGTGCACTTGTCTGGTCAAAACTGGACTATGGATCCCAGGTGTACGACTCCGCCCAGGATTCAGTGGTGAAGGTGCTGGACCCCCTCCATCATCAGGCCCTCCGTGTTTGCACGGGGGCCTTCCGCACTTCACCAGTCCAGAATCTCTTTCTTGTGACCGACAAACCATTGTTATCTATTTGTCGTCAGCAGTTGTCTCTACAGTATGCAGCAAAATTGCGATCCCTGCCAGGCCATCCCACTTGGGATTGCTTTTTCAGTCCCTGGTGAGAAACGTTATACCAGAATCGGCCAACTGCCATTCATCCTTTCGGTTTGCATGTCCGAGGTTACCTGCGAGGCATCAACACCAGTCTCGATAGCATCAAACAGTTGACAGCCGAGTCACTTCCATCAGGTCCTGACCTGACAAAATATCAAATAAAGTCATAAAAAGCCCCAATCTTGAAAACCAAATTCATCTCTCAAATATTCTTAATAAAATATGGATATCACATGAATATCCAGACAGTTGGAAAATGGTGCTTACCATCATCATCATCCTCAAGCAGCCATGGGCTCTGGAGGACCAACCAGACTGTGCAATTTAGTTCTCCAAGCATATTTGTCCTGAGCTACATCTGCTGCATCCAGCCACTGTACACCAATCTTAAAATGTCCTGTTTGACATTGTCTGCCCACCACATCCTAGGTCTCCCCCTCTTTGTGAGGCCTTTAGGCACACTGTTCATAACCCTATTCACCAATCTATAATTATCCATACGGGCAACATGGTTGGTTGGTTGTTTGGGGTTTTATGGCGCATTGGCAGCTTAGACCATAATGTGCCAGATGGGATAAATAAAAGGATAAAAGAAACAGAACCCACAACCAAAGTTAAAAGTCAATATAGTAAAAGGCAAAGGACAAAACCAACAGATGGAAAAAATACAAAAATAAGAACAAACGTGTAAAGCAATAAATATAAAAAGTACCACTATGAAGTTACACCTGGGTTTGATCTCGGACAGTTCTTAATAAAATCTCGGACTAGGGTGTGGCTGACTTGGCAGCAGCATCTGCAAAGTCATTGCCCCTGATCCCAACATGACCGAGCACCCAACAGAAGAGAAGCATGGTGGTGGCTGCCAGATGATGGAGCTGTTAGCAGATCTTGAGAGAACAGGGTGAGGCCGATGCCTCACCAGGATCAAACCCAGGTGTAAAACCAGGTAAAAGAAACCCAACCCAGGTGTAAAAGACCGAGGATGGGCAGTGTATAAATGACAAAGCCATAAAATTATAATCTGTTAAAATAACCTGTAAAACGAAAAAAGGCAAAGACACAGGATAAAAAAAGAGTTATTACATAAAAGATGTCCAAATGTAAGAAGCTTGGACGTAAAATCATGAAAGGTAAAAAATAAATGTCAGTCAAGGTGAAAAGCTGGGCAATTGAGCAAAATATGTTTAACAGTCAAAATGGTGTCACAAAACTCGCACTTAGGTTTGTCGTCCACCTTGAGAAGAAATGAATGAGTTATAAACGAATGACCTATGTGGAGCCGAGCAAGTACAACTTCCTCCTTGCGATTCCTGAAAAAACAAGACTGCCACAGTTTGACAATGGGCTTGATCTCGAAAAGCTTGTTACCAACATGTTCAGACCAAGATCTCTGCCACTTTACCCGGAACTCGGTGGAAAAACGCTGTCGGAAGTCCATATATGGAACCGGCAGCGGAGAGTCGGACAAGGGCGTGGCTGACTTGGCAGCAGTGTCTCCCAAGGCATTGCCCCTGATCCCGATGTGACCAGGTACCCAACAGAAGAGAACGTTGGTGGTGGCTGCCAGACAATGGAGCTGCTGGCAGATCTTGGAGAGAACAGGGTGAGGCATCAGCCTCACCCAGATCAAAGCCTCTAGCGAGCTAAGCGAGTCAGTGTAAAGCACACACTGACAATGATGCTTAGCTGCTATGTGGTCCAAGGAAAGGCTGATAGCATGCAACTCTGCAGTGAAGATGGAACACTGCTGTGGGATATGGTCTGCAATGATTACATCACAGCAGACCATGGCTGATCCCACAGTTTAACGGACTTCGAGTCATCTGTGAAGACAGGCAAGAAGTCCGGGTGCTCAGCACGATGGCTGGCAAAGAGTTGCCGGTACACAGAGTTGGGTGTCTGTGTGTACCTTCCCAGTCCTGCACAGGGAAAAATCGCAGGAATGGGAAACTGCGAGCCCAGGTGGAAGTGACTCGGCTGTCAACTGTTTGATGCTATCGAGACTGGTGTTGATGCCTCACAGGTAACCTCGGACATGCAAACCGAAAGGATGAATGGGAGTCAGCCGATTCTGGTATAACGTTTCTCACCAGGGACTGAAAAAGCAATCCCAAGTGGGATGGCCTGGCAGGGATCGCAATTTTGCTGCATACTGTAGAGACAACTGCTAACGACAAATAGATAACAATGGTTTGTCGGTCTCAAGAAAGAGACTTTGGATTGGTGAAGTGCGAAAGGCCCCAGTGCAAACACGGAGGGCCTGATGATGGAGGGGGTCCAGAACCTTCACCACTGAATCCTGGGCGGAGTCGTACACCTGGGATCCATAGTCCAGTTTTGACAAGACAAGTGCACGGTAGAGGTGGAACAAAGAACATCGGTCCGGACCCCAAGAGAGGAAGGTCCGCACCCTTGAGGATGTTCATTGCCCATGTGCACTTGGACCCGAGATGTCAAATATGCGGTAAAAAGGTCAATTTCCAGTCGAAGATGAGACCGAGAAACTTGGTCTCCACAACAACTGGAATGATGTTAACACCCAAGCCACAGCTCGGGGTGCAGATGAAGATTGCGCTTGAAGCAAAAGTGCACGCAAGCTGTCTTCTGGGGGAGAACCAAAACCCATTGGTCGTCACCCAAACTGAAAGATTGTTCAGGGCAGTTTGTAGTTGTCGTTCAATGAACCTCACGCTGGACGATGAGCAAAAGATGCTAAAGTCATCAACATACAGGGCATTGCCTACAGTCAGAGGAAGTTGCCGTGTAATGGAATTGATCTTGACAGCAAAAAGCGTAACACTCAGGAGCAGCCTTGTGGCACCCCGTTCTTGGGGGAAAGGCCACGACAAAGTGTTGCCGACATGAACTCACAAAATACGAGAAGATAAAAAGTTTGCAATGAAGATCGGCATGTGACCTCTCAAGCCGATGCTATGGAGGTCACAAAGAATGCCGAATCTCCAAGCCGTCTCGTACCTTTTTCGATGTCGAAGAAAACTGACACCAGGTGCTCTCTACATAAAAAATTAGTTTCTAATAGCCAATTCGAGGTGTATCAGATGGTCAAGAGTTGACGGTTGTCTGCGAAAGCCACATTGGGTGTTGGAAAGAAGGTTGTGGTGTTCTAAATACCAGATGAGTCTGGCATTTACCATCCTTTCCAACACCTTGCACACACAGCTCGTCAACACGATGGGACGATAATTGGAAGGAATCTTGTGATCTTTGCCTGGCTTGAGGAAGTTTGGTTTCGTTGTTTTGGGTTTAATGGTGCATTAGCATCTCGGGCTATAATGCGCCAAACCAATGTCTAAATAAATGCTAAGAATCATAAGTCCCACAAACCAAATTTAAAAATTGACTCTACACACATACAAAAAATGTAAAACAATAAAAGGAAATATAGTTAACAAGAAACAAATGTATAAATGTGTAATATATATAAAAAGAACCCAGGTGTAAGCGACCTGGGTTATACATTCGAATAAAACTATAGACAAGTAAAATATCCAATATAATTTAAAAATTGAAAACAGCGTTAAAACAACAATGATATGATAAAAGATGTCCAAGTATAAGGGGCTTGGACGCAAAATTGTGAAAGTTAAAAAACATACGCCGTTTGAAGTTAAAACATTGACATGATATTAAAATGTGTTTGATAGTTAAAATGGAGTCGCAAAACTCACACTTAGGTATGTCATCTGCCCGTAGAAGAAACGAATGAGTAATAAACGAATGACCTAAGCGGAGCCGAGCAAGTACAACTTCCTCCTTGCGATTCCTTGTGGTAACAAGACTGCCACGGTTTGATGATAGGTTTGATCTCAAAGAGCTTGTTGGTAAGCTGTTCTGACCAAGATCTCTGCCACTGTGCCCGGAGCTCGATGGTAAAACGCTGTCGGAAATCCAGATAGGGACCCGGCAACGGAGTGCCGGACAGGGGCGTGGCTGATTTGGCAGCAGCATCTGCCAAGTCATTGCCCCTGATACCGACATGGCCAGGCACCCAACAGAAGATAATTGTGGTGATGACTGCCAGACGATGGAGCTGCTGGCGGATCTTAGAAAGAACAGGGTGAGGCTGATGTCTCACCGAGATCAAAGCCTGTAGCGAGCTAAACGAGTCGGTGTAAAGCACACACCGATGATGATGCTTAGTCGCCACTGGGTCCAAGGCGAGGCTGATAGCGTGCAACTCTGCAGTGAAGATGGAACACTACAGTGGGATCTGGTCTGCAATGATTACATCACAGCAGACCATGGCCAATCCCACCGATGTGCCAGACTTCGAGCCATCTGTGAAGACAGGCAAGAAGTCCGGGTACTCAGCACGATGGCTGGCAAAGAGTTGCCAGTACACAGAGTCGGGTGTAAAGGCCTTCCCCATCCTGCACATGGAAAAATCACAGGAAGGGGAAACAACGAGCTATGGTGGGAGTGACTCGACTGTCGACTGTGCGACACTATCAAGACTGGTGTTGATGTCTCTGAGGTAGCCTCGTACTCGCAAACCAAGTGGACGAACGGCAGTCGTCCGATTAGTGTAAAGCATTTCCCACTTTGGACTAAAAACGTAGTCCCAAGTGGGATGGCCAGGCAGGGATCACAATTTAGATGCATATTGTACGGACAACTGCTGACGGCGAAGAGATATACAGTGTTCGTCGGTCTCAAGATAGAGACTCTGGACCGGTGAGGAGCAGAAGGCTCCCGTGCAAACACAGAGAGCCTGGTGATGGAGGGGGTCCAGCACCTTCACCACTGAATCCCAGGCAGAGTTGTACACCTGGGATTCATAGTCCAGTTTCGATCGGACAAGTGCACGGTAGAGGCGGAACAAAGAACATCGGTCCGCTCCCCAAGAAAGGGAGGAGAGGACCTTGACGATGTTCAATGCCCACGTGCACTTGGACCTGAGATAACGTATGTGAGTTAAAAAGGTCAATTTCCAATCGAATATGAGACCGAGAAACTTGGTCTCCGCCACAACTGGAATGATGTTATCCCCCAGTCGAAGCTCGGGATCCAGGTGAAGATTACGTTTGTGGCAAAAGTGCACATAAGCGGTCTTCTGTGGGGAGAACCAAAACCGGCTTGACGTCACCCAAACCGAAAGATTGTTCAGGGCAATTTGCAGTTGTCTTTCAATGACCCTCATGCAAGACGAAGAGCAAAAGATGCTAAAGTCATCAACATACAGGGCATTGCCTACTGATGGAGGAAGTTGTGTAGTAACAGAATTAATCTTGACAGCGAAAAGCGTAACTTTCAGAATGCAATCTTGTGGCACCCACTGTTCTTGGGGGTAAGGCGCGACAGAGTGTTACTGACACGGACACGAAAAGAACATGTCGATAAGAAGTTGAAGATGAAGATCGGCACGTGACCTCTCAAGTCGAAGCTGTGGAGGTCACGAAGAATGCCAAATCTCCAAGCCGTGTCGTACGCTTTCTCGATGTCGAAGAAAATTGACACCAGGTGCTCTCTACGTAAAAATGAGTCTCTGATAGTCGATTAGAGGCATATCAGATGGTCAAGAGTGGACCGTTGCCTGTGAAAGCCACACTGTGTGTTGGAAAGAAGGTTGTGGTGTTCTAAATACCAGATGAGTCTGGCATTTACCATTCTTTCCAACACCTTGCACACGCAGCTCGTCAATGCAATGGGATGATAATTGGAAGGAATCTTGGGATCTTTGCTTGGCTTGGGGAAGGCCAAGATGATGGCCTCCTAGGAGTCCAGAAACTGCTCCTCGAGAAAAATGCGATTGAAAAGATGGAGCAGCCAATCCTTACTCGATGGTGAGAGATGTTGGAGCATGACATAATGGACATTGTCCGGCCCTACAGCAGAGGAACAAGAAGAGTGTAGAGCAAGGCAAAGCTCCTCCGCTGTGAATGGCCTGTTGTAAGGCTCCAGGCATTCGAGTGGAAGGACAGCGGATAGCGTTCCGCCCTCCCCTTCTGGGCCAGAAACTCGAGGGAATAAGATGACGAGGAAGAGATGGAGGAGCAGGACTCCCCCAGAGTGTCGGCAATTGCTTTGGGATCAGCAATTGCCTGTCCATTGTGCTCCAAGATCGATAACAAGTGGGACGTGTAATTCCCACCCATCTTCCAGACGTTATCCCACACGACATTAGAACTAGTAGTGCGGGTGATAGAAGACGTATACTTGATCCAAGATTCCTTCTGGCTCTGGTGTTGGACGAAACAAGCTTTCGCCCTGGCATGTTTGAACTTTTCGAGGTTGGGGGTCGTCGGATATCTCCGAAACACCCCTCAAGCCTTGTTCTGAGCCTTACGAGCTGCGGTGCAATCTGGATTCCACCACGGTTTCGGAAAGCGAGGAAACCGTATCAAAGTTTGAGGAATTGTTGATGCAGCTGGGGGTGGTGATCGCTTCCATAGGGGTTGTCCTCGACCTCCCATGTAAAGAGTGGAAGGATCGAGGAGGAGCAGATGGTAAGGTCAATGGCAGTGAAAGAGCGGGTTGGGGAGTGAAAATAAGTACTGACACCAGTGTTCAACAGGGAGAGAGAAGGATCCAGGAGCCACTGTTCCAGGACCCCGCCCCTCCTGTTGGTGTCAGCACTGCCCCAAAGTGGACTGTGTCCGTTGAGGTCCCCCATAATGAGGAAGGGGGATGGCAGCTGCGAGATGAGATCATCAAGGTCTTCCTGGAAGACGATGCTCCCAGGTGGAAGATATACAGAAAAGACAGTCAGCGAGAACCCCACAAAGAGACGGATGGCTACCGCCTCTAAGTTGGTGGTGAGGGGTACGACCTGGAATGGAGAATGGTTGCTCACGAGGATGGCGACACCCCTGCGAGCTGGACCATCTCCATCCCAGTCCCGGCAAACTAGTGAAAAGTGCGGATTGTGGGATCTGTGACTGGCTGCACAGAGATGGGCTGGTGTGCCTGAAGGAGGGCCTTGATGTCGTCAAGATTCCTCTGGAACCCACGACAATTCCATTGTAGGAGTGTGGCCATCTCAGGACATAGAAGAGTGGGCAGACGACAAATTCCTATTCAACTTAACCACCGCAGAGGACGGTTTAGTGAATAGGAGGCGATCGGTATCCATGTCCTAGGAATCGTCCGAAGCGCATGGATCGGTGGCCGCCCTTTGTGGTGCAGTGATTTTCTTTTTGGGCCCCAGTGGGGGCCCCTTAGATTCGGAAGGTCTTGCTGTCTGAGGACGGGGAGGAAGAGGCCTTCCAGTGGAGGTGGAAGGCTGAGCTGCAGGAATGGAAACTGGGGTTGATGTCGAAGTCAACACCACCCTCGGTTTTGCCTGCGTGAGGAGGTACTTCGCTGCTGGGGAGAAAGATTCAGTTGGTGGTACACTGATATCAGTCTGCACAACCACCAAAGTCATTGGAACGATGGGCTTTCCAATGACTGCAATGGCATAGGAAACCTTGCCAGGCGGGGCGGGCGGTACAGCAAGCTTTCTCGCCTCAGCATAAGAGATGTTATTTATGATTTGAGGCGTTGTACCTCCTTTTCCTCCTTCCACTTTGGACAGTCGCGGGAGTACGCCGGATGTTCACCACTGCAGTTCACACAGCATGCTTTTTCTGCTGTGCAGTCAGGATCGAGATGATCCTTACTGTCACAGCGAGCACAGGTGGGCTTTCCCCTGCATGCCGTGCAGGCATGACTGTATATCTGACACTGAAAACAGCGCAGAGGGTTCGGTATATACAGCCGTACCTCACAATGCAAGTAGCCTGCCTTGATGGAAGAAGGCAGGCGTGGCGTGTTAAATGTGACAATCAGCACTCTGGTGGGTGCTGATTTCCCATCACAACGTGTCGAGACCCGGTGTACCACTGTTATTCCTTGAGGTGTGAGTTCTGAGAAGATTTCCTCCTCAGTATCTTTGAGGAGGCCCCACTCAGTGATCACACCCCGTGAGGAATTCAGAGTTTTGTGGGGAGTGAGCTCAACAGCCACCCCACCAATCTGTGTAACCTTAAGGAGTAGTTCTGAATGTTTACAACAAGCGGTCTCAACTTGTAAGTCGCCAGATCGTAAACGCTTTACGGATTTCGGTTCTCCCGCAAGACCTTTCAAACCTTTGTTCACAAAGAAAGGGGACATGTCCCCAAGCACCTGATCACCCGTGGAGTGGATGATCAGGAACTTCGGGAATGAAGACACAGACACAGAAGACGACGGCAGAGATAACGGAGACAATGAGGAAGATGGGGGCTCATGGCGAGCCGTCTTAGCGGCATTGATCGCATTATTTTCATCATTTTCTTTCATTTTTTTTGTGTGGTTCAGTGCCCACTGTCCCCACCCTCCACTGAGCCCAACAAGGGGATGCCCCGTAGGGCACCAGGGCTACGCAGGCACTAAAGCCACACAGACAGTGAGCCAAGCCCTCACATATAAATAGAAGGAAAATGAAAAGCGAAATGTGCAGAACAAAAACGTTCTACACAAAAGAAACAAAGTGAAAAATATCAAAATTGTGAATGACCAAACTGGCCTTACAAAGAAAGGATAACGACAAAAGGAAAATAATCTGTGAGGAAACTTGCAAACCTGTACCCGGACCGTGGGCAAGGTTACTCACCGCTCTGCACGGTTGACCCTAGCAGGACCTGCCCACCAGCCGATTGCTCCAGGGGGGGTCACCCCAGGAGCTCCCGTTTACCGGAAGCAGAGGCCAAAGCAGTGTATAGCAGAGGCCCCAGAATCCGCTGCCCAGCCCCGCGACAGACAGGCTCCCCAGTGGCAAGACGGCCAATTGGGACCATGCCAGTCATGAGCTGAGGAGAGAAGACGGGAACCACCGAGACCAGGATCCTCCTTTCCCGGGACACGGGTCTCCATGCACGACAAACACGCGGGCGAGCCTTTAGGACCCTGTGAAGGTAACCGATCCAGCGGAACCTTCACAGGGTGGTCCCTCACCACGGAGAGGAGCTCGCACTGCGGGGTGGGTAACATGGCCAAACCAACATCTCTCTCTCTGCACAATATGCTGCTTAAAGGAGGTCGCCAACTCCTTTGCCTAACCCGATCATTAGTTACAAAATTGAACCATTTAATGCCCAAGATACTGTGCAAGCATCTAGCATCTAGTTTCCTGTTATCTTCTTTATAGAGCATCAAAGTTTCACTACCATAACTAACCCTAGAAAGAACCAAACTATTATACAGTCTAATTTTAGTCCTTAGGTGTATACGCCTATTTCTCCACACTCTCCATAGATTCTTAAAAGTCACAGCAGCAATCCCTATTTGTCTGTTAATCTCATACCGCACATCACCAGTATCTGTTACAGAACTCCCAAGATAATTAAACTGTGACACCGGCTCAAGACTGCAACCATTCAGAATAACTGAATCACAGCCTGCCTGACCAATTTTCATCAATTTAGTTTTCTCCCTGTTTATAACCAAACCTACTCTACTACCAGTCTCATCAACAGCTCGAACGAAAGAGTTCATCTCATCAACATCATTTGCCAAAGGACTAAATTATCAGCATAGTTTAAATCAGAAATTTTCGTGTTTCCAGCCGATTTAAGGCCAAAATCTTTTCCTTGAAGTGAATTTTGCATAACATAATCAATAACCAAACTAAAGAGAAAAGGAGCCAAAATGCACCCTTGTCGAACACCAGAAGTAACGCTAAACTAATTGCTACAAGTCTTACCAACTCTCACACACGACACAGTGTTATTACAGAAAGCATTCATTATGTTAACTAACTTGTCTGTTATACCATATGATCTCACAATCAACCACAAATTATGATGATCAACAGAGTCAAAAGCCTTTCTGAAATCAACAAATCTAGCAACCAAAGGTTTTTGAAACTAAATATATCTCAAGAATCTCCTAAGTGAAAATATCTGATCCACACATCCCCTACCACTTCTGAATCCACATTGCTCATCACGCAATTGACTGTCCACCAGATTCTTAATTCTATTAAGCACAGACATGGAAAGAACTTTACCTGGAACAGTGAGTAGGCTGATATCCCTATAGTTATCACAAGAACTGCAATCACCTTTTTTGAAAATAGGGATAATAATAGCTGTGGTAAAATCCTTAGGAACCATGCCTTTATCATAAAAGATATTCAGAATTTCAGTCATCCAAGTGGTAATTGAAACATTCCCAGCTCTAAGCATTTCCGTATTAATTTCACTACCCCTGGAGATTTATGAATTTAAGTTTAGAAATAGGCAAAATAACTTCAGATTGTGTTATAGGGCCAACATTAAAGCCACCAATGCATCTATCATCATTGCAAACAATGAGAATAGAACTAACCTCATTGTTTAGAATATCACTGAAATGCTCAGCCCACCTAGCCATGACAGAATCCTCACCTTCTAAACCTTACCTTGTTTATCCTACAATCCCTGTATACCTGTCCGTTTTCTACCACACAAAACATTAACTATCTGATACAGCTCTCTGCTGTTGTGCTGTCTAACTGCTAACTCGGCTTTGTCAGCCAAACCATCAAGCCAAAGATTCTTATCAGCAGCTAACTGATCTTTTATACGTTTATTAAGTTGTCTGTAACGCTTTCTATTAGGACTAGTACGGTATTGATCAAGGACATTCCTGAAGTTCTTTCTTTCCAAAATAAGCTCAAGTGTCTTATCACTCAGATAATTCTGCCTCCATTGTTCCTTTTTTCCTAAAAGAGTACTGTTAGTGTCCAAAAAAGTCTGTTTAAAGTGGTCCCATTCATCCTCAACTTCAGTAGTAAGCAAACCATGACTGTCATAATGACTAAGTAACCTATCATGGTAAGCTTTGGCTATAACTGGGTCTTTCAGAGCATCAGTGTTAAAAGTAAATTTTTTAACCCTAGCACAACACTTTTTAAGTTTAAGTTGCAAGACACTTTTAACAAGGTAATGGTCAGATCCAATTTCAGCTCCCCTATATGACCTCGTATTTCTAACAGAACTAGCCCATTTGCTGTTAATTAATATATAATCAATATGCAATAAGAATGTCTGCTGAGAAGCAGACTGACACCTTGGTGATGCTTATTGTCATCCCTCCCTGAAAAGAGAAATTTAAGATTATTTTTAAGAATCTGACCTATATCCGTCCATCTGGTCTCTTGCAAGCCGAGAATATGTAAATTATAATGGTGGAATTCTTGTGTGAGGACATCAAGAGAAAAAGCTCTGTGCAGAGTCCTCACATTCCAACTACCTGTTGAGAGAAAGTGGTTAGTGGGATGTTTGAAGAAACTATGTTTGTTGCGAGAGGGAATGCCAACAACATCAAACAGCCCCCTAATCGCAGACCTGGAGCAAAGATCTGTCCCCCACCACTAAAGGACTGAGGCCATCTACACTGGAAGACTTCCTCCAATGTAGAATTTGATGATGCCAGTAGAAAGAAAGAGTTCAGGTGCCTGCGATGACCTCTGCTCAGCATTATCCACCAGCTGATAAACATATCCTGTGAATCTATTCACTTGGGTCTGTCAACCCACAAACAAGCAGAAAGCACAGTGGAAGAATTTCCCTCCACAGAAGCCCACCAGTGCAACAAAATCAGGATCCAAATCAAGCTCAGAGCCATAATTCCATTCAAGGTGGTATATGTGGTCAGCACCAAGGCCCTGTGTGGTTGACCACTCCTCAGCCGGGTAGGAAAAAAAATGTAGCCATAGTTGTCCAGATCAGTAAGTCACACTAATAATCTGGCAGCCCTCCCCTTCCATTCACTTCCACAAGAGTATCTCTTTTGAAAGGTACTAATGGTCTGCACCATGAGAAGGCCATCATTATAAAAAAAACACATAAAAGCGCCATGAATTCAGCTTACATAGGCCTATTTCTTTATCATCCTGTCTACTCAAGACTAGAAATAATGGTAAAAAAATAGGCTAAACTGGTTTACCAAAATTAGCAACATTCTGGATGAAAGGTCCACTTTAGACACTTAGCAAAATAAAAATACTCAGTGTGATATCCTTGATTTGATAATGGATGCACAGAACTGCCTTTCCTCAAAAAGTTCTCTTCTTAGATCTGCAGGATGCTTTTGATGGGATATGGCAAGATGAGATTTATTTAAATTATGTAATCAGGGACTTGATGGGCACATTATGAAGTTTCTACACTTCATCATTAAAGAGAAAATAATACAAGTCAAGCTGGGAAATTATCTCTCTGAAAAAACTAACCTCAAGTAGGAAATTATTCAGGGCAACATAATTAACCTTTATTTACATGATCTTCCTTCATTCATATGTAGAGCAAATATCCTAGATGTACCACTATCACTGTTTGCAGATAACATTTCCATCTGGAGCAGTGGCAGTTCACATTGGAACAATAAAAGTAAACTCCAAAAAATCATTAAACTGATAGAAATACAATATTAGATTAGAATGTAATAACAGCTATAGATAGAGGCAATTAAATTTGATATAATCATACCTGTGCTTGTAATTAATTTATCTTTAATATACTGCAAAACTTGGAAGATAAAGATATTATCTGAAAAATCAACCATTCTACTATTCATCAGAACCAATAGTAAAACAGCAGTATATTATATTAAACCAAATAACACAAGTATCAGGCAGTTAAAGGAAGAAATATTACTAGGCCTAACCATTGATACCCACCTCAAATGGATTACTCACATAAAAAATTCAGAAGATAAAGGAAAGAATCAACTATGCTTACTAAAATGCATGGGAGTGCCCACGGTCAGTAGGGGACACCGATGGGCTTGGAAAGGCCGCCGTCCGTCGGATGGAACGTTAAGCCATGGCCCCGTGTGCGGGAGAGCCATACCCTGTGCACGTTAAAGAACATGCTGGATGGCCTTGACGAGAGGCTACCATCTGTCTTCCAACAGCTGTTCCAGTGGGTCCCCTCCCCCAACCTTCTCTGAGCCTTCGGGGTCCATGTGACCTGGCCATTTAGCCCATGGTGTGCAAAAACTGCCACTCAGAGGTAAAACAACCCAACCCTGAAACCTAAATTGACTACAGTTTAATTGCACTTGCAAATCTGGCAGAGGCCAAAGCAAAGAAACAACACTGTACAAAATGCCTGTCTCTGACAATGCACAGAACAATTGAAGGCATGTACAATAAGTGCATTGCATGTTGAGATAGGTGTGCTACTTTATCATTGAGAAGGCAGAACCTCCTAATCAGTGGTGAAGTGACACTTTTTGAGTAGGGGAAGCATTTAACAAAAGCACTACTACAACTAAATCAAACACGGTTTCGCTACTTGATATTTTCGAATCATTGAACAGAATGCTGTTCCGTAATTCAATGTTTTCAAATCATTGAACCAGAATCCATTCTGATACTTGATGTTTCCGAATTGTTGAGTGAAAGTAGTTCTATACTTTTTAAATCAAATATTAATATCACATATAGTCTAGTAGCAGAGTAGGGGTGGGGGTTGAGAGTGCAATCTCCCTGACATTGAGGAAAGTTATTTTTAACAAACTATTTGTTCATTGGCATTCTGGTGGCTGAGTGGTTAGCATGCTTGGCTACTAATCTTAAGAACCTGGGTTCAAGCCCTGAATATAAGGCATGAATGTTATCTTTCTGCTGGAGTCTCACCTTTCTCACATACCTTTTCTATGATGCATTGTACTGATAGACTCCTGTCTGATTTGTGGGCAAGCAGCTGTTCAAGGGGAATTTTTTTTGTTCACCAACTGTTTTTTTTACTCACATTAATAAAAATGTCAACAAAAATTTTGAATAACCCCATACGGCCAAACATTTTGGCCAATTCTTGCTATGCCACTAATTGTATATGAATAATATCTAAATTTTAGTTTTGTTATTTTCTATCTAATTGTTACTGTGTGTGCACCTGAATAAAGGTATTATTACAAATACAGTACCAATTTCTTCTCCCAATGCTGAATTCTTTAAGCACATGTGTTATTAAGTTGCAAATTATTTTTGCTGTCATTGCTATGCCAGATTTAGATTGCTTTACCTCTGAGCAACATTTTTATGCATACAGGACAAAATATTTCATTTTTTCATTTTTTTTTTTTGACAAAATATTTTAAGAAATGGAATTTTGGGTTGTTTTACCTCTGAGCAGCACTTTTTTGCACACCTCAAAGAGTTCAGAGTTGAGTAGAGGAAAGGAATCCACTTGACATCTGTTATGAGACAAATGGAAATCTCCCATCAAATTCATCCAGTGTGTCCTTCAATGTACACAGGGTAGGGTTCTCCTGAGCAAGGGGGTCATGACTTAATGCCTCATCCAGCGGAAGAGGGTATTTCCCAGCCCAACAGTGTCCCCTTTGTCACCGATGGCAGTGTGTTAGTTAAAGAGAACAAATCTCCAACACAGGCAGAGTTATGACTAGAGCCCAGGAACATCAGAATACTAGTCTGGCATGCTATAAACTGAGATCTCTCCTCTCCCATATGCTTAAATACAAAGGCTATGCTGATCACTTTTGACAGGCAAGTCACAAAAAAATCATGAAAAAGAGACTGTTCAGGAGAAGCTTACAAATGTTTATATAGTATAGCTTCGAGTGTGACCATTCCAAAACTAAATGGAATTCACAGAGAACAAGCAAATAGTAAAAAAGTGAAACGAATTTTTGTGTGAATGAAAAAAAACAGCATTATTCATAAAATTCCATGCATTTAATGTTTTAAAGTTTTCACCCATTTGCTTTTCAAAGTTTGTTTAGAAAATAATAAATAATTTGCTTAGCAAGTTCTGTAATACAGTTCTGTTTTTGTAAATTTTAGAATTTTTCGAGGGCCACAGAATATATTTCTTACACCATAGACAGGGCCAGATTTATATCTCACATGCCTCTAGTCATGTAAGATATAAATCTCTCTTTTTGGAGCAGTGACAGCACTCCGAAAAGCTTCTGAGTTTTCTCCTAATAACTTTCAACATACAGATAGTTTGAAGGATAAACTTTAAAATTTTATTGCTCAATGACAGAGAATTTTAAGTTATTTTTAACATATAACTTGTTGTATTCAATATGGAGCAATATGTAAAAATCACATTATCAATATTTTTTCATAAAAAAAGTTTTCCACTCTATTGCTCTGATAATGAAAAAATTTCACTAAATTATCAAAAATATTGGGACACTTACATATTGTGTGAAAACTACATTCAAATCTCCTTAACTTTGACTTAAGCATTTGTAGCAAAATATTTCAAGAAATGGAATTTTGGGTTCTTTTACCTCTGAGAGGCACTTTTTTACACACAGTGGGCTAAATGGCCAGGTCACATGGACCCCGAAGGCTCAGAGGTTGGATGAGGGGACCCACTGGAACATCTGTTGGGAAACAGATGATAGCCTCCCGTCAAGGCCATCCAGCATGTTCTTTAACATGCACAGGGTATGGCTTTCCCGCACACGGGGCCATGGCTTAACGTCCCATCCGATGGACAGCGTCCAAGCCCATCGGTGTCCCCTACTGATTGTGGTAGGGCGGGAAGTTTTGCAGAGATAAATCTCAATGCTGACCCAGCTGGGACTTGAACATGGGAACTACAGATTACGAGCCTGGCATGCTACCAACTGAGCCGCCCCGCAAGAAATGGAAAATCTAAAAGTAAATCTAAAAGAAAATCTATTCGTAAGAATTCACCTTTAACCAAATATTTCAGCTTTAACAACTTTTTAAATAATACATTAATATTTTCTAAAATCAAAATTTTGATAAATTTCCACTAGTAATTTCCATTCTGTAAATTGATTCAAATATTTAGAGGAAAAATTGTCTGAGCCAGGTGGGATACAAACCCATGACCTCCTGATAGCATGTCAGGTGCTCTGGACCACTGAGCTACCGCCCGCCGAGCAAGATCTCCTCTAATTGGTGTTATGAACCAATGAATTTATTCAATATATTTGAATCAATTGACAGAGTGGAAATTATTAGTGGATACTTAATGAGTTGAGTTTAATAATGATTATTTGTAGATTGCATACTCATAAGACATGCATTCCATCTAAGAAAAGGCATTTAAAAGCCGCTTGAGTCAGGATTGCCTGAACACTTCCTACATATTAGGAAAGTAGGTTGAGAATGTTCATAACACCAATTAGAGGAGATCTTGCTCAGTGGCCAGTAGCTCAGTGGTCCAGAGCACCTGACATGTTATCAGGAGGTCGTGGGTTCATATCCCACCCGGCTCAGACAATTTTTCCTCTAAATATTTGAATCAATTTACAGAGTGGAAATTATTAGTGGATACTTAATGAGTTGAGTTTAATAATAATTATTTGTTGATAAATTTTATTGAGATTTACAATTTTGTTTCTGCAACATTTTTCTATAAAAAAAAGCTTATTTTTAAAGTTAGGGAGATTTGAATGTGGTTTTCCTCTTACATAACATAGAAGTATCCCAATATGTTTGAAAACAGAGTTATTGCCTCACAATCCGAATTCTTTTAAAGAGTTCACTTTCGATTATCAGGAGAGAAAGTGTATATTCAAAAGAGAATACTTGCTTTCCATGGATACTTGCAGCTAGTTAAAACTTAAAAAGACACAATTTCATTGTTACTTAAATAAACAAAGTGTAGGCTTTAAAGGATTAATGGGAGAAATGGGGCTTAGAGGGCCAACAATTATGTTGGCCCTCTAAGCTAGTGTCTAATGTGACTAATGTGAAATCCGGGCCTGGCTACAGACAGGTACTTTAGTAGCCTTGATATAAACTAGTTTGAAGGTTAATATAATATGCATTCTTGTTCCCTATGTTCCAAGATGAGAGTGCACAATAGTTTACCATTGCAATGACCAATGATGAACCCTATCCCAATTAAGCTTTTTCGTTCATTAACATATTTTCTAATTTGAATCATATTAGTTGAATGCCTATTGAAAATTCTAACAAACATTAATAAAACTATATAATTTCACTCTAAACAATCATTTTTGAAACACAGCAGAATTTTCATACAAACCATTTTTAAACTTTCCCCCATTTCAATACTTTATTTCTCAGTTTGTATTTAGAATTTGCATCATAGTTCAAATTAATTTTGAGTTCAAACCTGTATTCTATTACAGGTAGAGTTGAATTTTTAGGACAATATGATATGGTTTATTTGAGGGATACATTCCTGTGAAACATTGATAAGCAAACCTTGTTTGAATAGGAAATTTGGGATATTCCAGACACCCCATTTCATATATTATAATTTTGAAATGCTAATTAAATCCCTATCAGGATTTGCAATATGCTCGCTCAACGTATAAATTCGTGAATACTGAAGAAAGTGAAAAGATATACAATTCTGTTTTATAAATTTGCTGCATTAGGAGAAAAAAGTTTTTACATAAACTTAGTATGCAATTGGCTTCCATATCAGCCACCCTAATGCTTGCATGTGACAAATTAATTTACAAGAACTAAGTCAATGTACAGGAGTTTATCAAAATAATGGAAAACACTGATGGCGACTGGAATACACACAATGCACTGTATGCATATCACAGGGATGACATCTGTGATGTGAGGTATATAACGGGGAGAAGTACGATGTCGACTATCGTGCAGCAGTGCCACAGGCAAAACAGCTATTGTGGTGTAATTGTCAACAATGTCAGATCTCAGTGACCTCCAAAAAGGCATGTTCATTGGTGTGCGTCTTACAGGAGCTTCAGTAACCAGAACAGTGGAAACAGTAGATGTAACACGGGGAACTGTATCGAAGATTATGACTACCTATTAAAAGTATGGGTGTTGCCTCCAAACATGCAAATTGCAGATGCCATACAAAGTCGCCAAATAGGGATATGCGAACGTTGCCACAGACTGTACAATGGAAGCACAAGACCATGGCACAATAAACTGGAGTTGAACACCAGTCGGAATGATCCCGTTTCTGTCATAACAGTTCATCGGGAACTCCATATGGCCATGCTGCAATCCACAAACCTCTGATTACCAATATCAAGGCAACAAAACATGTAAGGTGGTGCAAAGCACATAAAAACTGGGATGCTAAAGACTGGAACTGTGTCATCTGGTCTGATGAATCATGCTACACATTGTTTCCCACCATTGGTAGAGTGTATGTCTGGCAAAAATCTGCAGTGACTGTTTGGTTCCAATTGTGAAGCATGGAGTTGGATCCCTGATGCTGTGGTAGATCATCTGATCCATGATGCATATCATGGCATTCCTTAGGGCCATTAGTTATTCTGCAGAGTCATGTCACATCTACAACATATGAATCCATTCTCGGGGACCAGGTGCACCAAATGTTGTGGGCATTGTTCCCTAATCACCATCCCTGGTTTCAAGCGGATAATGCACCTGTGCATTGTGCGAAACGTGTCAAGTTGTGATTTTCAGAACATGAGGATGAGGTATAGCAGCTACCCTGGCCACTTCAATCTCCAGACCTCAATATTACCAAACATTTGTGGGAATATCTGGAGTGCAAGGTCAGATCACACTTTTCACCTCTAGCATCACTGGCACAATTGAACCCATATTTTTTGGGAAGAATGGTCCCACATTCCATTACCATACGTGCATGACCCGTATAAGTCTATTCCATGTTGAATTGCATCTGCTCTGAATGCCTGAGTAGGCCTACAGCTTATTAATAAAATATTCTCCACAAACAGTACATGTTTCCATTATTTTGATAAACCCCTGTAGTTAATTTGATTAATATAAATGAAGAGATAGATACGAAGAGTGATTCCTCTATATATGTTTTGCATTTATGTGAAAAATAATAGTAAAAAAAACGGTTTTAGAAACTTGGTTAATAAAATTGAACTGGATTTCTGACTATAGTTCATTTGGAAATATATTAATACATATAAACATAACTTTCCAATTTCAAATTTTTCTGAATTTTCCCATGCTTTTCTTATACTTTCATGATCTTACTCTAAAAAAAGGGCATCACATATTTCTTCAATGGATCTCTAGCCACTGTGCAATCTTAGGAAATGAGATAGCTGACAAGCTGGCAAGAAATACAAATAATATAAAGCACATTATTGAAATCTCATCTCATGCACAAGTTGAAAATAATCTGATTAAAAAACACCTACAGCAAAAGAAACAAGAAAGATTTCTTCTAATCACAGATCAGAAAGCAACTCATAGAAGAAACAATGAAAATAAAATAAGCAGCATAAAAATAAACAAATTTATAAGTCAACAACAAATAAAAATCACCAGACTAAGATTTGGTTGGTTGGTTGGTTGGTTGGTTGGGATTTTTTGGCGCAACAGCAACTAAGGCTATATTGCGCCAAACAAACGATAAAAAGGGGTAAAAGACACGGAACCCACAACCAAATTTAAAATAGACACAAACAACACAGCATAAAAACGAGGAGTAAAAAAAAATAAGCAACAAGTGTATAGGTCAACAATAACAATGGGTGTATATGACCCATGTAAAAAACAACAGGTAAAACCCAGGTAAAAAATCCAGGAAAAAAGTAAAAATTCATAAACGAGTAAAATATCCAGTAAGGAGTAAAAATTCAAAAACAGGAGTTAAGAGTGAGTTATCAGATAAAAGATGTCCGAGTATAAGGAGCTCGGACAAAAAATCATGAAAGGTAAAAAATAAATGTCGTTCGAGATTAAAACAAGGGCAATGAATTAAAATATGATTGATAATTAAAATGGTGTCACAAAACTTGCACTTAGGTTCATCGTCCGCCTTAAGAAGAAATGAATGTGTGATAAACGAATAACCTAAGCAAAGCCGAGCAAGTACAACTTCCTTCTTGCGATTCCTGTGAAAACAAGACTGCCACGGTTTGACAATGGGCTTGATCTTGAAAAGCTTGTTAGGAACCTGTTCAGACCAAGATCTCTGCCACTGTACCTGGAGCTCGATGGAAAAACACTGCCGGAAGTCCAGGTAAGGAACCGGCAGTGGAGAGTCGGACAAAGGTGTGGCTGACTTGGCAGCAGCATCTGCCAAGTCATTGCCCCTGATCCCGACGTGACCGGGTACCCAACAGAAGAGAACATTGGTGGTGGCTGCCAGACAATGGAGCTGCTGGCAGATCTTGGAGAGAACAGGGTGAAGAGAACAGAGAGAACACTGAGATGAAAGCCTGTAGCGAGCTAAGCGAGTCGGTGTAAAGCACCCACCAACAATGATGATTAGCTGCCACGTGGTCCAAGGCGAGGCTGATAGCATGCAACTCTGCAGTGAAGATGGAACACTGCTGTGGGATCTGGTCTGCAATGATTACATCACAGCAGACCATGGCCAATCCCACAGATGTACCAGACTTTGAGCCAACTGTGAAGACAGGCAAGAAGTCCGGGTGCTCAGCACGATGGCTGGCAAAGAGTTGCTGGTACACATAGTCGGGTGTCTGTGTGCACCTTCCCAGTCCTGCACAGGGAAAAATTGCAGGAATGGGAAACAGCGAGCCAAGGTGGAAGTGGCTCGGCTGTCAACTGTGCAATGCTATAGAGACTGGTGTTGATGCCTTGTAGGTAACCTCGGATATACAAACCGAAAGGATGAATGGCAGTCGGCCGATTCTTGTATAACATTTCTCACCAGGGACTGAAAAAGCAATCCCAAATGGGATGGCCTGGCAGAGATCGCAATTTTGCTACATACTGTAGAGACAACTGACGACAAATAGATAACAATGGTTCGTCGGTCTCAACAGAGACTCTGGACTAGTGAAATGCGGAAGGCCCCCATGCAAACACGGAGGGCCTGATGATGGAGGGGGTCCAGCACCTTCACCACAGAATCCCGGGCAGAGTTGTACACCCAGGATCTGTAGTCTAGTTTTGACCGGACAAGTGCATGGTAGAGATGGAGCAAAGAACATTGGTTCGCCCCCCAAGAAAGAGAAAAGAGGACCTTGAGGATGTTCAATGCATGCATGCACTTGGACCTGAGATGTCGGATATGAGGTAAAAAGGTCAATTTCCAGTCGAAGATGAGACCGAGAAACTTGGTCTCTGCCAAGCAACTCAAGAATGATGGCAACAGATTAAAAAAAAACTGGAATGATGTTAACCTCCAAGCCACAACTCGGGGTCTAGATGAAGATTACACTTGCAGCAAAAATGCATGCAAGCGGTCTTCTGTGGGGAGAACCGAAACCCATTGGCTGTCTCCCAAACCGAGAGATTGTTCAGGGCAGTTTGCAGTTGTTGTTCAATGACCCTCGTGCTGGACGATGAGCAAAAGATGCTAAAGTCAACAACATAGAGAGCATTGCCTACAGTCGGAGGAAGTTGCCATGTAATGGAATTTATCTTGACAGTGAAAAGCGTAACACTGAAGATGCAGCCCTGTGGCACCCCCTGTTCTTGGGGGAAAGGCTATGACAGAGTTTTGTCGAAACGAACTCGAAAACTATGAGAAGATAAAAAGTTTGCAATGAAGATAGGAATGTGACCTCGCAAGCCGAAGCTATGGAGGTCCTGAAGAATGGCAAATCTTAATGCTGTCGTACGCTTTTTCGATGTCGAAGAAAATTGACACCAGGTGCCCTCGATGAAAAAACAAATTCCTGATCACCGATTCGAGGCGAATCAGATGGTCTATAAAGTAGAACGGTGCCTACGAAAGCCGCACTGGGTGTTGGAAAGAAGGCCGTGATGTTCCAAATACCAGCCTAGCCTGGTATTTACCATCCTTTCCAACACCATGCAGACGCAGCTCATCAACGCAATTGAACGATAATTCGAAGGAATCTTGGGATCTTTGCCTGGCTTAGGGAAGGCAAAGACAATGGCCTCCTGCCAGGAGTCTGGAAACTACTCCTCGATGAAAATGTGATTGAAAAGATGGAGCAGCCGATCCTTACTCGATGGTGAGAGATGTTGGAGCATAGCATAATGGATATTGTCTGGTCAAACAACAGAAGCATGAGAGGAGTGCAGAGCAAGGTGAAACTCCTCCGCTGTGAATGGCCTGTTGTAAGGTTCCAGGCCATTCGAGTGGAAGGCCAGTGGAGAGTGTTCTGCCCTGCCCTTCTGGGCCAGAAACTCAGGGGAGTAAGAGGAAAAAGAAGAGATGGAGGAGAATGACTGCCCCAGAGTGTAGGCAACTGCTTTGGGATCAGCAAGAGTGGGACGTGTAGTTCCCAACCATCTTCCAGACGTTATCCCACACGACCTTAGAACTGGTCGTGCGGGTGATAGAAGACGTATTCTTGATCCAAGATTTCTTCTGGCTCTGATGTCGGATGAAAACGAGCTTTCGCCCTGGCACGTTTGAACTTTTTGAGGTTGGGGGTCGTCGTTGTTCTGAGCCTTACTAGCTGCGGTGCAATCTGGATTCCACCACGGTTTCAGAAAACGAGGAAATCGTGTCGAAGTTTGAGGAATTGTTGATGCAGCTGCACCTACGATACAGTCCGTTATCTCCACTACTGCCACATTGATGGACTCCTGGCTGACAAAGTGGTCATTGAGCTCAGAGAGCTGCTCGAAACCACCCGTCAGCCCGATCGAGACTCCACCGTGAGACGCGTGAAGGGCTGCAGGGCCCCCCCACAGGAGATGGTGCACACCAGGGAGAGGTGATCGCTTCCGTAAGGGTTGTCCTCGATATACCATGTAAAGAGTGGAAGGATCGAGGAGGAGCAGATGGTGAGGTCAATGGTAGTGAAAGTGCGGGTTGGGGAGTGAAAGTAATTACTGACACTGGTGTTCAACAGGGAGAAAGAAGGATCCAGGAGCCACTGCTCCAGGACCCTGTCCCTCCTGTTGGTGTCAGCACTGCCACAAAGTGGACTGTGTCCGTTGAGGTCCCCCATAATGAGGAAGGGGGACGGCAGCTGCGAGACGAGATCATCAAGGTCTTCCTGGAAGACGATGCTCCCAGGTGGAAGATATAGAGAGCAGACAGTCAGCGAGAACCCCATGAAGAGGCGGATGGCAACTGCCTCTAAGTTGGTGGTAAGGGGTACGACCTGGAATGGAGAATGGTTGCTCACGAGGATGGTGACACCCCCGTGAGCTGGACCATCTCCATCCCGGTCCCGGCAAACTAGTGAAAAGTGCCGGATTGTGGGATCTGTGACTCGTTGCAAGTATGTCTCCTGCAGGTACACACAGATGGGCTGGTGTGCCTGAAAGAGGGCCTTGATGTCATCAATATTCCTCTGGAATCCATGACAATTCCATTGTAGGAGTGTGGCCATCTCAGGACTTAGAAGAGTGGGCAGACGACGAATTCCTATTCAAATTAACCACCGCAGAGGACGATTTAGTGAATAGGGGGGTGATCGGTATCCATGTCCTCAGAATTATCCGAGAGGCATGAATCAGTGACTGCCCTTTGTGGTGCAGTGACTTTTTTTTTCTGCCCAGTGGGGGTCCCTTTGGTTTTGAAGGTCTTGCTGTCTGAGGATGGGGAGGAGGAGGCCTTCCAGTGGAGGTGGAAGGCAGAGTTGCAGGAATGGAAACTGGGGTTGATGTCGAAGTTGACACCACCCTAGGTTTCGCCTGCGTAAGGATGTACTTTGTTGCATGTGAGAAAGATTCAGTAGGTGGTACACTGATGTCAGTCTGCACCGCAACCGAAGTCATTGGAACGATGGGCTTCCCAATGACTGCACTGGCATAGGATACCTTGCCAGGCATGGCAGGCGGTGCAGCGAGCTTTCTCGCCTCAGCATAAGAGATGTTGTTTACAACTTTCAATCGTTGAACCTCTTTTTCCTCCTTCCATTTCGCGGGAGTACGCCGGATGTTCACCACTGCAGTTCACACAGCTTGCCTTTTCTGCTGTGCAGTCAGGATCCAGATGATCCTTACTGCCCCGTCAAGCACAGGTGGTTTTGCCCCTGCTGCACATGACTGTATATCTGACACTGAAAGCAGTGCAGAGGGTTCAGAATATATGATCGGACCTCGCAATGAAATAACCTGCCTTGATGGAAGAAGGCAGGTGTGGCGTATTAAATGTCACAATCAGCACCCAGGTGGGTGCCAATTTCCCATATGGCATGTTGAAACCCGGTGGACCGCTGTTAATCCTTGAGGTGTGAGCTCTGAGAGGATCTCCTCCTCAGTGACTTTGAGGAGGCCCCACTCAGTGATCACATCCCAAGAGGAATTCAGAGTTTTGTGGGGAGTGACCTCAACAGCCACCCCACCAATCTCTGTAACCTTAAGGAGTAGTTCTGAATGTTCAGAACAAGCGGTCTCAACTTGTAAGTTGCCAGATCATAAGCGTTTGGCGGATTTTGGCTCTCCTGCAAGACCTTTCAAACCTTTGTTGAGAAAAAAAGGGGACATGTCACCAAGTACCTGATCACCCATGGAATGGATGATCAGGAATCTGGGGAACGACACAGACAAAGACGATGGCGTTTATAACAAAGACAAGGAAGATGGGCTCATGTCGAGCCCTCTTGTTGGCGTTGATCGCATTTATTTCATCATTCTCTCTCACATTTGTTTTTGTGTGGTTCAGTGCCTGTTGTCCCCACCTTCCACGGAGCCAACAAGGGGATGTCCAGTCAGGTGCCAGGGTTACGCAGGCACTATACCCACACAGACAGTGAGCAAATACCCCTCACAAATAAATAAAAGGAAAATAAAAAGAGAAATGTGCAGAACAAAAACTTTCTACACAAAAGAAACAAAGTGTAAAATAACAAAATTGTTAAAGACCAAACTGGCCTCACAAAGAAAGTATAACTCAAAAGGAAAATAAGTTGTGAGGAAACTTGCGAACCTGTACCCAGACCATGGGCAAGGTTACTCACCGCTCTGCATGGTTGACCCTAGCAGGACCTGCCCACCAGCTGATTGTTCCTGGGGGGGGCCACCCCAGGACGTGTGAGCTGAGGAGAGAAGACAGGGACCCCCAAGGAACTACCAGGATCCTCCCCTCCTGGGACACAGGTCTCCACGCACGGCAAACACGTGGGTGAGCGTTCAGGACCCTGTGAAAGTAACTGAGCCAGCGGAACCTTCACAGGGTGGTCCCCTCACCGCATACAGAAGCTCGCACTGAGGGGACCAGACTAAGAACTGACCACTGCCTTCTCAAAGATAAACTTTATCTATTTAAAAGAATCAATACCCAAATTGCGATAAATGTAACACCAAAGAAAGTATCTCCCATCTCTTATTGAACTGCATAAAAAATGAAGACTACAGAAAAATATTTTTTGAAGAAATCACAAATAAATGCAACACAACAGACTCTACAAACCCTGCTGGCACATAAGGACAAAAAAACAAGAAAATTTTATCTACAACAAAACCTACTAAAATTCCTTTTAAGTGATTTACTCAACAATCTTAAATGTTCCTCCCTGTTGGATATTTCCCTGATCCTGAGTACTTGGATTAAAAACTTCATCATATTCTGTTCAGTTATTTGGCAAATAGGCCTAACCATGGGATACCTGGTGGGCAATTGCTGGCATTCCTTCCTCTTCAAGCTACATTATTTCCTTCACCTCTCTTTTCTAACTCTTGCTTTCCTCACCATTCCCTCTTTCAATAATACCTGTGTGGACTCCTTCTAATAAATTTATGAGTTCATTAGTAGATTCAGATGACTAGATAAAATCTGAGGGTATGGCTTAAGAAGAAGATTTGGATTGGTTCGATCTTAATTTCAATAGTTATAATTAACTTTATTTGCTTTGAAATATTCTTATTTCATTTTTTCCAGCTCTTTACCTCTTTTCAGTTATTTTGTTTATCTTTTAAGTTATCTTGCTATATCTTTTAAATTATCTTGTTATATTTTTTAAATTATCTTGTTTTCAAAGCAAAATAATTTTTTGAAACACTAGTTACATTAGAGAGAGTTTAGCAATCAGTAAAAACTCCAAGCACATGCATTAACTGCTTTTGAGGTTGTATTCAACACTTGAAATTAAACATTGCATAATTGACAAAAAAAACTAAATGAATGAATGAAAGATTTCAGAAATTACAGAAATGTTATGAATGATTTATATAAAAATAATGAAATACTTTAGAAAATACAGCAAAATTAATTTTTGAAAACATTGTTACTGAAGTTAATATTGAAAAAATACAATGCCTATAAAATTTTACTCATTTGACTTTTTCTTGAATTTTTATCTCTTTCTTAACCACAATTAAAAGTTCTTTCCTTTGGTATATAACATGACCTATTTCTGTTGATTGCTTCTTTATCAAAAAGTTTCTACAGTTGACTCTTTTATTTGACTGAGCACAGTTGACAAAAAGTCTTAATATTTCTCAAAGTACACTGAAGAGTCAAAACATTATGACCAGCATGTCTTTATGCAAATCGAAGCAACTGCAGGTAAATGATGGCACATGTGAAGGTCATTAAATGGTATAAATAATACTTGATACTGAGCTCTGTTAATCATTGTTATTCTTGTTCTTCAGATGGGAAAGGCAGCGGACTTAAGTGAGTTTGACAAAGGCCAAATTGTAATGGCCAGACAACTGGATCAGAGCATTTTCGAGACAGCAAGACTTGTGGGGTGCTCATGGTTAGTACCTTCAAAAAGTGGTCTGAGGGGAAAACCATGAATTGCCAGCAATGTGTGGGCTTAAAAATTTCAAATTCTGAATGCTAGTTATGATATTATTTTAATTTAATTAAAAATTGTACAAAAAGTCTTATCATTTAAAAATTAAATTTTCCATTGTAATGTCCTAATCATATATCTCTTAAAGCAGCTACCATTCAAAGTCATCACATATGCCTAATGATTTAATTTTTGGTCAGGATTCAAATAATTATTCTTTATAATTGCAATATACACCAAAGAGCCAAAACATTATGACAAACACAGCATGTCTTTATACAAATCGAAGCAACTGCAGTTAAATGACGGCACATGTGAAGGTCATGAAATGGTACAAATAACACCTGATACTGAGCTCTGTTAATCAGTGTTATTCTTGTTCTTCAGATGGGAAAGGCACCAGACTTAAGTGAATTTGACAAAGGCCAAATTATAATGGCCAAACGACTGGGTCAGAGCATTTCTGAGATGGCAAGGCTTGTGGGGTGCTCATGGTCAGCCATGGTTAGTACCTTCAAAAAGTGGTCTGAGGGAAAAACCATGAATTGCCAGCAAGGTGTGGGCCAACCATGGCTCATCGATGCTAGAGGTGAGCGAAGGCTATCCCATATGGTATGAACCAACAGAAGAGATACTGTGGTGCAACTCACCCATAATTTGAATGCTAGTGACTTGAGTAATGTGTCACAGCACACAGTACATTGAAACCTGCTGAAAATGGGGCCACGTAACTGCAGGCCACTCTGAGTGCCCATGCTAACCTTGGTTCACCATTGAAAGCACCTACAATAGGCATGTGAGCATCAAAACTGGATTTTGAATGATTGGAAGAAGGTCGTCTGGTCTGATGAATCTCGTTTCCTGTTGCACCATGTGGATGGCTGGGTACGTGTGCATTGTTCACTGGGGAAGTGTTTACCAGGATTCACCATGGGATGAAAACAAGCTGGTGGAGAAAGTGTAATGCTTTGGGCAATGTTCTGCTGGGAAACCCTGGGTCCAGTCATTCATGTGCAGGAAACTATGACGTCTATCAACTACCAAAACATTATTGCACACTAGGTAATCCTTTCATGGCAACGGTTATCCCTCTAGGAGTGCCTTCTTTCAACAGTATATATACACACTGCCTGTATTGTTTGAGAATGGTTCATAGAACACGAGGAAGACTTCCAGGTATTGCCTTGGCCTCCAAATTCCCCGGACATCAATTCAATCAAGCATCTGTCCAATCAAGGAAAGAGGACCAATCAAGCATCTGTTGGTGATTTGTGCTGGAATAGCATATACAATCTCAGGTGGCTCAACCACGTAACTTACAAGAGTTAAAGTATCTGCTGCTAATGTGTTGGTACCAGATACTACAAGATACCTTTAGAAATCTTGTAATATCCATGCCTCGTCGGATAAGAACTGTTTAGATGGCACGTGGAGGACCAACATCATTTTAGGCAGGTGGTCATAGTGTTTTGTCTCTATGGTGTATATCACAGAAAAAACAAATTACATCGAATAAATTTTTTGTCTCATTTAAAAAATTTATTTTCCTGTTATTCAGAAATAAGCATTCTTCTATTCATATGCAGAAAATTATTTTGCCTATTATTTTTATATACTTATTTGCATTGCCAGATGCATTGTTTTACTACATGACTCTAAACAAGCCCAATTAAAATTAAAGTTGTCAACATTTTTGTTAAATATTTTATTTTTTATAAAATCTATAATTAAATGCTAATTAATTTGGCATACAACATCTCATAATTCCTTTTATTAATTATTTTGCAAAAACGTTCTAAAATTAATTTTTTTGACTGAGAACTGTTGAAAAAAAAAGCTTGGTCACCTGGTACAATTCAGTTATTTGGGCCTGGAATTGCAAGGATTAAATAGCAAATAAACTGAGAATGAAGAGGTATATGCAAATAACTAATTAGCTTTATACTTGATTAAAGAAACAAATTTTACTAAAAATAAAATTGCAATAACCACTGATTAACAGAAAATTGTGAAAAGTTTATCTGATTCTTTTGATTTTGTTAACTTTGAAAGTTTTAGTTTTAATAATATTTCAGATACTGAACAATTATTTTAGAGAAATAGTAGTAAAAAAACATAAAATTCCAAGTTCAAAACAAGTGAGATATTAAAATCTGGCTCACACTGACAAATTAATATATGATCCAAATTATGAATAATGTCTAACACAAAATCGTTTTCTCCAATAATTAATAAAAAAAACATAAGGTATATTATAACACTACAGTAAAATGTTACCAATAATTAGGCAAGTGTGAAATAATCCACCTATCCACCTCCAGGACTCGAACTTGGGATCTCCTCTCGAGTTCAAGTCTGGGAGGTGGATGGGTGAATTATTTCACACTTGCCTAATTACTGCACATTAATAGCACTGTAGTGAGCTTCATTCCTTTCTGTCAAAATGTTACAAAACTTGATGAAAAATGTAAGATTTCAAATATTATGTATGAATGCAATTTTTACAAATTTAATACATTTATTACCAAACAATTAACATCTTTAACACATTTACAGATTAAAACTGAAACATTACCGGGTATGATGCAGTGTCTTGAATTCTATATTTCAAAAGAAAAGCTGGACAGCCAGTTAAATCCATTAAAGTATAAAGAATTCCAACACCCCAATAAAGCACAAAAGTTATGCCATATGTACCTGAATAAAAAAATATATATTATACCTACAAAAATTACTATTTACTTATTTTCACAATTGCAGACATCTTAGGCTGTAAATTATATTTATAAATTATATTATTTATTATAAAATTATATATTTAAATTAACTGACCTATAAGTTATCACAAATTTAGTAAATACATATTTATATAAATGTTTAATTTTATTTATACAAATAAAAAATAATTGTTCAGAAGGAAAAAATTTATAAAATCACAAATGCACAAGTTTTTCTTATGGGCAAATCTTGCTGCTCTAAATATGAGTGCACTTAATCAGCTTTGTTCTTCAATGAGTTTGACTTTTATCATTTTTGTAAAATAAGGATATAATATTTTACTTAAAATTAGCATATTTTACATGATAAATATGTATTTAAATATTTAAATATATATATATAGTATTTATGTCCAATTTGCCTTTGTTTTGAGTTCTTGAGGAAAACTGAATTCTGTGAAACATTCTGCACTTTCAAAGTGAAATAAAAATGCATGATAAGACAACGTGCAGTAGTAAAAGTTAATACCAAACTATGCCTCTCCAGATGTTTAAATAAATAAAAAATAAATACCCCCTCAAGCAGCTGCTTGCCACAGAGGTCTGACAGGAGCCTGTCAGTTTATATGCCACAGTAGAAGATCTGAGAGGATGGCAGCCACCAGAGCAAGATCAGAAATTCTAAACTGTGAAAGTTAAATCTTTGTACAGTCCATTTGTTTTATACAGTAGTCAATATTATTAGCTTAGTATATTAGTCAACTTATATAATTCATGCTTTTTAACACTTTCCCATATGCAAATTGATATAGTAAACAAAATATAAAAAAAGAACATTATTGTAACTTGTTAGTAATGTTAAAGCATTACTTAAACGTGTCTTGACTAGTGCTGTATGCATTCAGTGCACAGAATATGCAAATTAGTCACTCTGCATTTTGTGAGATGGATGACTTGTTGCTGTTCATGAAACATGCTAAAAACTTGGTCAGTGAACAAACCCAAATATGGGGAAGAATGCAAAGAGAGCCATGCCTCCCATTCATTTGAGAATGAAATGACTAGAATAGAATTTTAAAAAATAGTAAATATATATTACACATATTTTTCAATTTTTTTTCTAATGAAAAGGAATGTATGCAAAAAAAGGCATTCGTTCATTATGGCTCGATTCAATCACTTCGCCCTTCCACAATAAATTTTTTTCTAGATCTGGGACTGATAGTGGATATATTAACACAGTTCATTTGTGTAAAATTTGGTTGTTCAGTTTTTAAGAATATGATAACATGTCTTATATGGGTTCTGTTCCAGAAAAGCAAGTCAGACAAAAAAAAAGAGTATCAACATTGTTATCCAAACTGCAAACAGCACTCTCAGAATATTTTCATACAAGATGATCATACTCACTGCAATGCAGCATTTAATGAAAGAGCAAATGGGAAATGGCACCCTGCTTTTGGTGTATGGGGATGGTTGGTTGGTTGTTTGGCATTTTATGGAGCATCAGCAACAATGGCTACTAGTGACAAACACGATAAAAAGGAAGGTAAAAGATAAATAACCCACAACTAAAGTTAAAAGCACACACAGAAAACACAAAAAGACAAAACCACAAATGTAACAAGAAAGAGAAAATAATAAAACATATAAAATGGTAAATATATATATACACAAAAATACAATAAAACCAACCAAGGTCAGATAGAATAAATACAACAAAGCCATAAAATCATAATAGTTAAAATAGCCACTACAGTGTAAAAAGTCAAAAACAGGAGTTAGAAATGAATCATCAGATACACAATTAGAAATATTTATTTATTCAGAAATTAATTAAAATAACTTAGAATTCTCTCTCGTTGAGCAATAAACATGCATATAGTTTGAAGGATAAACTTAAAATCTTTATTGCTCAACGACAGAGAATTTAAGTTATTTTAATTGTCAGATAAAAATTGTACAAGTGTAAGGGGCTTGGATGGTAAATGATACAAACTAAATTAACAGTTGAAATGGTGTTACAAAACTCACACTTAGGATCATCATCAGCTGGTAGAAGAAATGAATGCATAATAAACAACCTAATCAGAGCTGAGCAAATACAACTTCCTCCTTGCAATTCCTACAAAAACATGACTGCCAAGGTTTCATATAGGCTTGATCTCACAGAGCTTGTTCATGCTGTGTTAAGACCAAGATCTCTGCCACTGTACCTGGAGCTTGGTGTAAAAACAGTCAGAAATCCAAGTATGGAATCAGCAGTGGAGAGTTGGACAGGGAAGAGACTAACTTGGTAGCACAATCTACAAAGTCATTGCCCCTGATGCCAAAGTGAGCGGGCACCCAATGAAGAGAATGGTGGTAGTGGCTGCCAGAAGATGGAGCTGCTGGTAAATCTTGGAAAGAACAGGGTGAGGTTGTTGGGTTGTTTTACCTCTGAGCGGCACTTTTTTGCACACCATGGGCTAAATGGCCAGGTCACAAGGACCCCGAAGGCTCAGAGAAGGTTGGGGGAGGGAACCCACTGGAACAGCTTTTGGGAGACAGATGGTAGCCTCCAGTCAAGGCCATCCAGCGTGTTCTTTAACGTGCACAGGGTATGGCTCTCCCGCACACGGGGCTTAACGCCCCATCCGACGGACGGCGGCCTTTCCAAGCCCGAACAGGGTGAGGCCAAAGCCTGTAACACGCTAAGCGAGTCAGTATAAAGCAGAGGTTTTCAAAGTGTGTGCCTCGGTGCTCTGAATCACCGCGATTAATTCCCAGGGCTGCCGCAGAATATTTGAAAATTTTAATAATTCCAGGCAATCTTAATTCAGTGTGCTGATGCATGGTCACAATGATAGATTGATATGTTTCGGTGGCTGTTTTCTTCAGGCGTTAACAAAATTTCAATGCAGCATCAGTATGCTGCATTGAAATTTTGACTTGTCTGTTGACAGGGCAATGCTATGAAGACTGATGTGATATCTTGCAGGTATCCTTGGACACACAAACTGAAAGCACAAATGGCAGTCAGGTGACTCTGATAAAGCAGCCCCCACTGAGGCAGGGTCACATTTAGATATTTTCTGGCCCTAGGCACAAAGCCATATCCAGGCCCCCTGCACCCTAAAATTACTATATAGTTATAAAAAATATATAGAGAGAGCATTTGGAATCCGTAATGAAATGAATAAAAATTAAAAGACAATTAATATTTTATTGAACCTTTTTACACAAGATAACTACTTTTTTTTTTCCAATTTTTCAACTCACTAAAATTCATTAATTAATTCATTTTAATTTTGATATGTTTCCAACTATGTATAAAATTGCCAGAAGATTCAATTTTTGCTCTATGAGTACACTGAGTGTACTTCACATATAATTTTTATCACTTATTAGTATGAAATTGAACTCTCTCTTTTCAGTGTTACTCATTGGCAAAATTAATCTTCATTTCAACATTTGAGAATGAAGAAATAATTTTATTATCATGAATAAGGTCAAGTTTCCATGAAGCAATTTTTAGACTTTCTAATTATGACATTATCAAATTGTTCAATAATTCGTCAACATTTAAACCCCTTACTATAACATTTTTGCAATATTTTTAATACAATTTTATACTTTTCTTTATTGTAATTAAACACTATATCAGTTTTTTTGCTTTTGTCTTTATAAACTTAGTTTCTTCTGCCGATATTAAAAATTATTTTATCACCACAAGAAATATTTATTTTGAAATCTTCCTTACTTTCTAATTCTACATGATTCACAAACTTTTCATCAAAAATGGCTTTCTAGTAATTTTTCTTTTTGATTTATTTTTGTAGGTCTCATTTGATATAATTTTTCCAGCATCACTTTCAATGTCATCGAAGTTATCATGGATATTTCCAATAAACCCAATCACACTATTATGCTAGCAATGATTCAATAAGTACAATTACACTATTAATAATAATATTAAAAATATTATTATTTTTAAGGAAATTGCACATAAACACAATTACACTATTATTATAATGACAGAGTTATTAATAATGATCCTGTAGACCAGAGGTCTCAAAGTCGCAGATCACAGAATCATTGGCCCGTAAGCAAGTCATGCTTTTATCATGGTGGCGAACTGTGGTTAATTATCTTGACTCAACTGTGATGATCTCATGCTAATATCGCAGCATCAGATGAAGATGAAATAATTGCAAGTGAAATTTTAATTTAGTTTGGATATTAAAATAGACCGTGTAGTATTTGATAGTGGTTTTATACAAAAATATTTTTCTGGAAACAATTTTTCAAAACATTCCAAGGATCTAGAAAAAAAAGTTCTTTAACTACATTGAAAAACCTCATCACTTCTATACAACTCTTGCAATTGCATTTTCAACTAAATTTAAGGAATGGTTTTTGCCCAATGTATAAATTCTGGCAATGTATCAATTCTAGCACACTGTGTTGGGTGAATTTACATGTTTCTGTAGTCATTATCAGACTTCCAGCCATGGCCCCGGGTGCAGAAGAGCCATATCCCATGCACGTTAAAGAACATGCTGGATGGCCTTAACAGGAGGCTATTGTCTTCCAACACCTATTCCAGTGGGTCCCCTCCCCTAACCTTCTCTGAGCCTTCAGAGTCCTTGTGACCTGGCCACTTAACCCATTGTGTGCAAAAAGTGCTGCTCAGAGGTAAAACAACCCACCCCAACTTGCAGCCAGCAGGCAGCCATCAGGCAGTCTCCACCAACAAATAACCAGATCTTAGGTGCTTGGCAGTTTTTGGCAGTCCTGTGAGACCTTCCAAAACCTTAGTGATAAAAAATGGGGACATATCTCCAAGCTCATGATCACCTGTGGAGTGGACGATCAGAACCTCAGGGACAAAGGAACACACAAAGACGATAATGACAAAGATGATACATTGTAAGATGGGTGAGGGTGGAGGGTTATGCTGAGCTCTTTTTGCTGTATTTGCCGATGAAAGTCCATTAATGGAACTCATGTTGGGTTTTAGGTGGTTCAGTGTCTGTTATCCCCACCCACCATGGAGTCCAACAAGGAGATGCCCAATCGGGCATCATACCCACACTGCCAGTGAGCCAAGCCCTCACAACTAAATAAGAACAAAAAGGAAAAGAGAAACATGAGAAACTCGAGTCCTCACAAAATAAAATAAGCAAAAAAAATAAAAAAAGTCTGAGAACCGAACTAGTCTCACAAAAGAAAGAAAACTACAAAATTAATGTGTAGGGAAACTTGCAAACCTTGGGAAAGACACCCACCTACTGCACAGTTGGTCCTAGCAGGTATAGCCCACCAGTCGATTGATCCTGGGGATCCTGATCCAGGACCTCCCAATTACCTGAAGCAGAGGTGAAAGTAGTGTATAGCAGCAGCCCCAGAATTCACTGCCCAGCACCGCAGCCAATGGCAAGATTACAAATGGGAACCCTGCCAGTCATGACTGAGGAAAGAAGACTCCCCAAGCAACTACCAGTATTTTCCTTTACAGGATATGAGTATTAACACACAGAAAACACATGGGTGAGCATTCAGGACCCTATGAAGGACACATCTGAACCAGCGGAACCTTCAAAGGGTAGTCCCCTCCACAAAAAAAAGTGCTCACAGCAAGCAATTAAAATTTGCAATTAATAGATTCTTGATTTTAAGAGATTTCTTGAATTTAGAAGGTTTTAAAATATTCTAGTATGCTTGCATAGTCTTATTTAAAATATACACTTCCTGTGTGGGGTGGAGCTGGCAAAACAATGTTAGACAGGTTAAATGTGTTGCAAAAATTTATTGTCAGAATAACGTTCGAAAGAATACATTAGACTACATCAATATTTTTGAAACTTCAGGTTTTAAATACTGTATATTTTTTTAATTTTAATTTACATTTTCCAATATTTTACCGATCACAATGCAATTACATCATCATATTGTGTGAGAGATAATTATAATAAAATTGTAATACCCAGTATTTAAAACAAAATTTAAATAGAGTGTTATGTACTTTGGATCAGATTGCATAATCAATTTAATCAGGTCCAGATCTAGGGAAAAAGAGACTATATTTCCATTGCAGTATAATTTTTGCTTCCATTACCCTTATTAACATTCTCAAAGGAGGAGGTATGATCCCCTTCACACACACACCGCACCTTGGTCCAGCCCTGAATTCAACGGTGAAATGAGAACATTGAAGAATTTGGCAATTCAGAAAATAAATTTTGAATCTATTGTTTACTACTGATAATTCTGATGTATCATTTAACTGAGCTATGTTGAAATGTAAGTTATTGTAATTTTGTTTATATACATCCGTAAGCATGATTATTTAGTGGATGTAAGTTGATTATGCTATATTCACAAATGGGTTTCAATAAATTTAATATTAAATGATGAAAAAAAGCACTTTGTGTATTTAGTGTTCATGGTTTATGCAAAATAACATGCACACATATTACATAGTAAATTTCTGCAACAGCCTGCTTCTTATCTGCCTGGGATGTACCAACTCCATGGGGTCAAGGTCAGCTCTCGTGGTTTGATCCTTTCTCTCCATTGTGGGGAATTGTTGTTCTACTGAGTTTAAAACTCTATAAGATATCCTGTTGCCTTGTTCAAAGAAAATTTACCTTTAAGACTTTCAATGAAGCTAAACTTAAATATGAACACCAAGAAGTTGATTTTATTGGTAGAGTAGGACAATTAAATTTATAACCTTAAAACTGCTAATTATAGCAATTAACGGTGCGGGAATAATATTTGGAAAGAAATAGAAGTTATGGGTAAATCAGTTATAGGTTGAGTTCAATAACGAATTTAAATATCTTAAGGTCCCAAGCGCAAAAGATCTGAGAGGCCCCCAGCTGTCTGGAAGGGTTGTTACTAATTCTACAAAATTTTTGCAACTTATGAATAGAAAAAAATATATATTCCCTTTTCTCAGAGAGGTGTGAGAGAAGCCACTTTTTAATTTTAAGGAATGAACGACTGACACTTTTTATGTTGTATAAGTGCTAATAAAATAAAAGAGCTTCATTGAACATTTTAAGGGGGAATTCCTTTGGATAGAGCTACAGGATAGATCATAGAGGTTGAAACTTAGTAGAACAGCAGTTCCCCACAAGGAGGAGAAAGGGTCAAACCACAAGAGCTGACTTTGACTCCATTGGGTCTGTACTGTACATCTCCAGCCAGACAAGAAGCAGGCTGTTGCAGTAAAATACTACCTGATATAATATGTGTGCATGTTATTTTGCATAAACAATGAACACTAAATCCACAAAGTGCTCTTTTTCATCAATAATAAATTATTATTAATTTATTAGTGCGAATAACAACTTTCAAAGAATGCAAAAGTATGTAAACAAAAAATTTCATTCTCTCTGAAAATGAGGTGATTTGCGATTCTAATTTCCAAGTGTTTGTAGTGATCGTCAACTAAATTGCTAAACAAATTGCATCCCAAACATTCTTTTTCAACAAATAATTTTATGTACTCAATATACACTATATCAGTGGTTTTCAACCTTTCATGCTTTGTGTACCCCCTGGAAATGTGTATGTAACTGGCATACCCCTTGTATAGATATATAAAACTATAGTTTTAGTATAACAATACACAGACGGCTGGTGTGCCTGAAGGTGGGCCTAGATGTCATCAACATTCCTCTGGAATCCACGACAATTACATTGTAGGAGTGTGGCCATCTCAGGACTTAGAAGAGTGGGCGGACGACAAATTCCTATTCAACTTAACCACCACAGAGGACAGTTTAGTGAATAGGGGGCAGTTTAATGAATAGTACCACTCTTTGTGGAAGAGTGATTTGTTTCTTTTTAGGCCCCAGAGGGGGCACCTTTGGTTTGGAAGGTCTAGCTGTCTGAGGATGGGAAGGAGGAGGCCTTCCAGTGGAGGTGGAAGGCTGAGTTGTAGGAATGGATACCGGGTTGATGAAGAAGTTGACACCAACCTCGTTTTGCTTGTGTCAGAAAGTATTTAGCTGTAGGTGAGAAAGATTCAATAGGTGGTAAACTGATGTCAGTCTGCATTACCACCAAAGTCATTGGAACGATGGGCCTTCCAATGACTGCATTAGCATAGGAAACCTTGCCAGGTGAGGCAGACAGTGCAGCGAACTTTCTCACCTAAGCATAAGAGATGTTGTTGATTGTTTTCAAGCATTGAATTGTCTTTTCCTCCTTCCACTTGGGACAGTGGTGGGAATATGCCAGATGCTTGCCATTACAATTCACACAGCTTGCCTTTTCTGCTGTTCAGTCAGAATCGAGTTGATCCTTGCTGCCACAGCGAGCACAGGTGGGCTTGTCCTGGCAAGCTGTGTGGGCATGACCATGTATCTGGCAATGAAAGCAGCGCAGAAGGTTCGGTATATGTGGCCATACCTTGTAATGTAAATAACCTGCCTCGATGGAAGAAGGCAGGTGTGGCATGTTAAATGTCACAATCAGTACCCGGGTGGGTACCAATTTACCATCACAGTGTGTCGAAACCCGGTGGACCGCTGTTACTCCTTGAGGTGTGAGCTCCGAGAGGATTTCCTCCTTGGTGACTTTGAGGAGGTCCCACTCAGTTACCACACCCCGAGAGGAATTCAAAGATTTGTGGGGAATGACCGTGACAGCCACCACACCAATCTCTGTAACCTTCAAGAGTAGTTCTGAATGTTTTGAGCAAGCGGTCTCAACTTGCAAGTCGCCATATCGTAAGAGCTTGATGGATTTCGGTTCACCCGCAAGACTTTTCAAACCCTTGTTGACAAAAAATGGGAACATGTCCCCAATTACCTGATCACCTGTGGAGTGGATGATTAGGACTCTTGGGAACAAAGACACAGACAAAAAAGGAGATGGCATAGATGACAAAGGCAACGAAGATGGGGATTCATGTCGAGCCCTCTTAGCAGCATTGATCAAATCAATTGTATCATCAACTCTCATGATAATTGATGTGTGGTTCAGTGCCCACTGTCCCCACCCTCCACGGAGCCCAGCAAGGGGACACCCAGTCAGGCGCCAGGGCTGTGCAGGCACTATACCCACACAGACAGTGAGCCAAGTCCTCACAAATAAATACAAGGAAAAGGAAAAGAGAAATGTGCAGAAATAAATTTTCTTCACAAAAAGAACTAAGTGATAAAATAACAAAATTGTAAGCAATCAAACTGGCTTCACAAAGAAAGCATAACTACAAAAGCAAAATAAGTTGTGAGGAAACTCACAAACGTGTATCTGTATGTAGGGAAGATTACTCACCACTCTGCATAGTTGATCCTAGCAGGTCCTGCCCACCAGCCGATTGCTCCTGGAGTGGCTACCCCGGAGCTCCCATTTATCGGAAGCAGAGCCCAAAGCAGTGTGTAACAGTGGCCCCATAATTCACTGCCCAGCCCCTGCGAAGATCAGGTTCCCCAATGGCAAGGCAGCCAAAGGGGATTTTGAGTCATGAGCTGAGGAGAGATGTAGACCACAGAGCAATTATCCGGGACACCTTTCCAGGTACTCCTTTCCTGGGATACGGGCCTCCACACACCAGGTACTCCTTTCCTAGGACATGGGTCTCCATGCATGCAAATACGCAGGCAAGCATTCAGGACCCTGTGAAGGTACCGAAGCCAGCAGAACCTTCACAGGGTGGTACCCTCACCATGGACAGGAGCTCATGCCGAAGGGCCCAGTTAGTCATGAGCTGAGAAGAGCAGATGAGGACTTCCAAGTAACTGCCAGGATCCTCTTTTCCAGGGACAAAGATCACTACATACAGCAAACATGTGGATGAGCATTGAGGACCCTGTGAAAGTACCCGAACGAGTGGAACCTTTACAGGATGGTTCCTTACCATGGGCAGGAGCTCACCCTAAAGGGCAGACAGTCAAGACCATAATGAAACAATTGTGTTGCTGTAGAGTGAGCTCACTTGTAGAAGTAGCTTTTTTGTGTGAAGAAATGAAATCTGCTACACGAGTACAGAGAAACTTTTACACAGAGTATCATAAAGATCCTCCTAGTAGACTATCTATATTTACCTGTGGGATAAGAATTTTTCTGAGACTGGATGTTCTGTACATCATATCAGGGGCATTCAAAATGTTTTTGACAAGCATCTGCAGAATAAAAACCATTGCATTTACCTCATCAAAACTTTTACTGTGCTTCAAAGTATTCCTCTCTAGCATCTATGCAAAGTTGCAGACATCTACGCCAATTCTGGAATGGTTAGTGGTATACTCCTGTTATAGGGAATACACTGCAATTCCAAATAAACACATTTTGAAAGGTCTTTCACCCTTGAAAAAGGCTTTCTAGCAAGTTCCTTTGTAATTTTTAGAAATAACCAAAACTTGCATGTTGCAAGATGAGAAAATTATGCAGAATGGAATAGCTTTGATTTTTTTCCTGCTCCAGATAGACCATAACTTGCCAGGTTTTGTGAGCACTGGTATTGTTATCACAAAGAACCCTTAACGCACCTGTTGTTGCACACTGCTCTTTCATCTGCTTAACCATTTTGGGCAAACCAATTTTGTATTATTGGACATTTATAATCATATTTTCAGGTAAAGTGTCCATGGCTACCACTCCTTGGGAACTGAAAAAAAAAAAAACTGTGAACATCCTCTTCCTTGAGCAAAAGTCTTGGAGAGGATTTGAGGATGTGGTTCATCATTCACATCCTAAACATAGTTGTCCCATCTTTCTGGGAGTTGTACAGTAATAACACCATGTCTTATCACTTGTAACAATGTCTGTTAACCATTTGGGGCCACTAGGTTCAAACATTGCCAGCATCTACTTGCACGAGTCAACTCTAGCCTTTTTTAGCTATTCTGTCTGTTTGTGGGATACCCATTTAGCACAGATCTTTCAAAACTTTAAATGTTGATTAAAAATTGTTTCCAAACTGCCAATCAATACACTGACATCTAAACTTATTAACTGAATGGTGATATGAGTTTTTCCTTAATGAGTTCACGAACAGCAGTGATGGTCCTCTCCTTCACGGCCTTCTTCAATTCCTTTTTCTTATGGGGGTTTGTTAAAGATCAGGTGTACTTTCCACCTCTACCTGAAAATGTTGGTGAGATATAGGCATGTGGCATACAAACAAGAATTACAGGAGCAGTTGCAGAAGTCATGAAAGACATTATGTCACACCTAGGAAGAAATTCATTATAGGCAAGACATTTGTCATGTTACGTCTGGAAGTCACATTAAATTGTCACTCTAATACATCTGACAAACTTGATATGTTTGGCTACATTTCTATGCCTAGATTTGAATGTGCAACAGCCTTGACAGCAAATCTATTTACCATTGGTGTGCACAAATATGCTAAGGTATTCATTACAAAGTTCAATGAGCAATTAGTGAAGCGATACCATTCCTACCAAGCTTAAAAAAGCTTCGCATTCTAACTCGGTCTAAGGAACTAATAGCTATCAAGAACTGTTCCTACATCAACAGGATGAATACATCTCAATTAAAAATGAATATAGATAATTGCAAATATGGACCCCACTGCAAAATTGGTTAACATCAAGGAGTGATGCAATTATATGATTAGTGAAATAACATTGGATCATTGTGCTTCCTTTAAGGACTGGTTTGCCATGGACAAGGTGAATAATACAACAGTATTGCATACGTCCAACAGAATGCAAGTGTCATCATTGTGAGCTTCCATGTGCACCTGAGCCAGCCTCAAGAAAATGGTAAATAGACTTTACTCTTATTCCTTCTAGTTTCCCTTTGAGCTAGATATCAAAGGCATATCTTAGTTATAAGGAATACTTTAGCATCAGTACAAATGAGTAAATAGTGACAGGAAAGGGCTATGAGCCAATGCTGTTAAACTCATTCTGTTAAACTAATGCACTCCTCCTGGTTTGAGTAATGGAAATGATGTAAATAGCTTTACTGTAACAGCTTAATTTGTGTATATTAAATATATTTATCAAGCTGTGTATCTTATTTATTAATCTACCATTCATTAATGGTTCTGTGTAATTTGTTTGCCAGAATTTTGTTTGAAACAGAAATTTGTTCGAAATGGAAATTTGTTTAAAACGGAATTTTGTTCGTAATGGAAATTTGTTCGGTAGATATTTGCCCAAAATGTGTTGGAAATGGAATTTTTTCGACTAACATTTTATTAAAAGTTTGAGAATTTTGAAATATTGAGAGACAGCTAGAGAATGTACTCCTCAATAAGGTCTCTTCTGGTTCTGTACATCTAGTTTGCCACTGGGAAATCATTGAAAGGGGGGGGGGGGGCTGGGAAAAGAGGTGACAAGAGAAGGCTGAGTTTGAAATTTGGCAGAATAAAACATCACTTGTTTTACAGATGATCAAGATACCTTTTACTTCCTCATTGTTTTCACTATTCTTATAAGATATATTCAGAGTTTTGTAGAAGAGGAATAATGTTTGAAATTTAAAACTGGAGTACTTACCACAACTATACTTTTTTTTGTAAACATATTCCATGCCAATTACAGGTTGATATAACCTATCTCATACAGAATTTAAAGCATTGATAAGTTAAGAGATTGATAGTTAGTTTACCAATATCAATGCTTTAAATCTCAGGAAAAGTTAAAAGTAGAAAAAGAAAATCTCGGGAAAAGTTAAAAGTAGGGGAAGAAAATCTCAGGAAAAGTTTAAAAAGTAGGTGAAGGGGAAAAGGCTCATTTGTTCTGAGTTTTTCATGTTTTTTCACATTTTGTTTTTATGTTAATTTTCTTCGTGCTGCTTCATGTTTCATTTTCGTTTAAATTACTTTTCTTCATATGTTGCTTATGTTTCATATTTTTGTGATTGGACTTAGTGTTAATCTTGTCTTTGTGATATTTTCTGTTTAATTTCTTGTCATAATTTTTGTTGTAATTTTTGTTTCATTATTTCATTTTTCTCTTTGCTTTTGTACATTAATTTCCTATTTTTGTTAATATCATTTACTTTTGTTCTTTTCCTTTTGATTTATTTTCTATGGCTTTATTGTTATATATATATTTATTTCCAGCATTTATTTTTGTTTGATTTTTATCTTTTTTTTTGTGATAGTTTTTTTTCTCTCTTTTGAATAAGTTCTTGCTACAGATTGTTTTGTCTCAGATGTGACTTTGGCTGCTGTCCATGTCTTGAGGGGTTTCAGCTGCAATTGCTGATGTCCTTTGTATCTTGCAGATAACACAAATTAGTCTGTGGTGGATAGCTGCTATCTTTGGAATGTTGCAGTGGTGTAGGTGGCCTTTGTTGGGATGGTGAATCTGGTATCTTCTAGGGTCTTTTGGCTGAATAGAGTTTTGAATCCTAGTATTTTTAACTTTCTTTTAACCAACTTGGTTTGTTGAGAAGTAAACAACATAATTTTTTTTCTTCCATTTTTCATTTTTGATTGTTTTTATTTGATATCTTTTCTACTACAACTATATACTGAATGATTGTTGAAATATGACCACTCCATGTTATGCCAATGGGATTCTAATTTCAAAGTCCTATAACTTTTAAAATAAACGCTTTATAGGGAAATGTGATAAGGCTAAATTAATTAATTAATGTGATAAGCTTTATAGGGAAATGTGATAAAGCTAAACGCTTTATAGGGAAATGTGATAAAGTTCATTAAAATTAAATTTTTTTTCATTTATAATTCGAATAATTACACTAAATTATTTCAATCTAAATATTCATTTTCAACAATATTCCTTCAGTATTTAGAGAGAGTTATGAAGTTTGAATATATAACAATAGCAGTGCTATACATCTGAAAGGTTTAAACTTCAGTACCTGCTTAAATGCTGTGAGAATATTGTTAACAATTAATATCTTGATTGACCTTTAAAATATCTTCTGCCGCATTTTCTCATAAAACACTGATTTTAGAAGTTATAGAGCTTTGAAGTTAGTGCCCCATTGACATTAACATGGGGTGATCATGTTACATCAATGTGATGCTAATTTCGAATAATTACACTAACTTCAATGATTATTTAATGTGTGTCTTCTGTAATAACCTAATCTTGTGAATACGTGAATAAATATTTTGGGTTTTGAGAGAGGGACAAGTGGTCAGCTCAAGAACATAAAAAGTAAAAACTACCCCACTGCCACCCAGCCCTTCATTGAAACCACACTAAAATTTTTCGCACTGGAGAGGTACAATAATCCCAACACTTTTCTTAAAATAATTCGATTCCATTTCAAAAAAAAATTCTATTTAAAAAAAAATTCCATTTCGAACAAATTTCCGTTGAAAAAAAATTCCAATGACAAATTTCCATTTCGAACAAAATTCCATCAAACAAATTTCCAAAGAACAAATGTTGTTGAACAAGTTTCCAGATACCTTCATTAATAAATGCACATTCTCTCAAAGCTATAAACTAATTTTTGAAATATCTTGCATATGTAACTCAATTCTGTTCTTGATGAGAAATTGCAGTCCATGGACTTAAACAAGCTGCACTGCTATGTAATTTCTGAATTTAAAATTCCTTTGTAGTATGCAACACAAAGATCTATTAAAATAAAGCTAAACATTTACTTAATAAAATGAAAGAAAACAAAAAATCAGTTATTAACATACCCCAAACAATTAAAGCATAGTCATCTCCTTCAAACCAATTGTATATCTTTTCCCACTGTCTCTGCCAGAAATCCCCTGAAGCACCCCAAAATCTCTGTAAATGCCTGAAATAAAAATAAGGTTTAGAAAAGGAATAAAATGAATATAAACTTATTATTCAAATTTACATTAATACATAAAAAGAACATATTATAAAATAACATTTCAGCCTTGTGTCCTACGGAAATTCAGTGTCTGATGGTTTAAGATGGAAATTTGAATTAACCTGTGTTTACTTTGTGTCAAATGTCTGTGAAAAAATTATCCCTTATGTGGATAAGAGAAATCGATTATGTTAAATTGTCTCAAGCAAAATTGTTATATATTATCTAAAACACAAATATCAAATGTTACATTTACACCCATCACTTATTAGAAATATTATTACAACTGAGTGAATATTTCAAATTATTTTCCTAGGAATTTATGCAGTTTTAATTCAGAGATAACCAAAGTAACTTCAGAATGTGATATAGGGGCAACATTAAAGCCAGTAATGCATCTATTCTCATTACAAATAATGGGACTAACCACATTGTTTGGAACATCTCTGAAAAGCTCAGCTTACCTAGTCATCACAGAATCCTCACCTCCAACTATTTTATCTTGTTCATCCCTCAATCCCTACGTACCTGTCTGTTTCTTCCCATACAAAAGATTAACTATCTAGTACCATCCTCTGCTGTTGTGCTTCTAGCTGCTTCCTCTGCTTTCAGTCATGCTATCAAGCCAAAGATTCTTATCAGCTGTTAATAATCAACATGTAAAGGATTAATTAACAGTAAGAACCCTGATGTAAAGAATCAACAACCTACTAGTTCTAACAGACAGCATTTCAAAGAGCTTAATCAACATGTAAAGAATCAAAGCTCTTTGAAATGCTGTCTGTTGGAACTAGTAGGGTGTTGATTCAAATTATTCCTACAGTTCATTCTTTCAAAAATCACAGCAGAGGAGACACATAACTTTGTCTCCTCTGCTCCATTTTACCAAAACTGTACTGTTAGTTTCAAGAAAAGCCTGTTGAAACAGATCCCATTCTTTCTCAACTTCAGCAATAAGTGCATTATTACTAAGCTTGTGTAAATATTATAGAAATAAATTTATGCATGCAACAACAGATTGAAATTTTACTACATCATCTTAAATACAAAATGTATAAAAGAAGTTCAGCTTCAGCCTCAAATAAATTATCACTTAGTTTTGTGTATTAATATAGCAGGGAAACCAACAGAAAATATGTCTGCTATGATCATATTCATCCCTTTAAAGTTGACCACCATACACAAAAAATACCATGCTGTTGATTTTATATTATTTCAAAGGAAGCTGTATTTGCTCAATTTAATTACTATATTCTTTACCTAGATGATCCTTGCTTTTCCTTGGCAGAACTTAAGAGTACCAAAAAAAATTGAATATCACTGAATTAAATTAATGTTTTTGCCATATTTTATAATTTGTATCTTTGTCCAGAAGAAATAAATAATTACTACTATTATTCTTTCAAAATTAACTGTAATTTTTCAAAGAAATGATTATTAGAATTAATTCTTTGTTTATTAGATGCAAGTCATTATGAATTTTAAAGCAGTAAATATCCATCTGCTTACACTTATATCAACTTACCATGTAACAGTATTGCAAAATGAAGTAAAAATTATAAGGGCAGTTCCAAGAACAAAAAGGCCACTTTTCAGAGAAGATAGAAGTTGTGCTTTAGAGGTCTGGTCAATCTTTGTTGAGGAATGCCGAGGAAAAGTATCTAAAAATAGAAAATAATTTTACTGAACTGTAGTTTTAAGATCTGCAGTAACAACATGAAAATAGCATTAACAATTAATCCAGCAAAGCAAGTAATGAGGTTTCACTTAATCCTTTAACTACTACTGTTGTCTTTAGGCAGACGTGTATTGTGGCTGGTTGGTTGGTTATTTAAGTTTTTATGGCGCATTAGCATCTATGGCTATAATGCACCAAACAAATGTCCATAAAAATATTATAAAAGTCGCGGTACCTTTAACCAAATTTAAAAAAAAACTACAAATGTAAAACAGTAAAATCGAACATATTCAACAATGAACAAAAGTATAAATATGTTATAAATATAAATAAAAGTAACCCAGGTGTAAGCGACCTGGGTTAAACATATAGAATAATAAACAATGGGGTAAAACTATAACTGAGTAAAATATCCAGTAAATTTTAAAAATTGAAACACAGCGTTAAAACAAGAATGATAGATAACAAATGTCCGAATGTACGGAGCTCGGACGTAAAATCATGATATATATATATGTCATTCAAATATAATGTTGTTCAAATTCATATGTCGTTCAAAGGTAAAACATGAACATGAAATTAAAATATGTTTGATTGTTAAAATGGTATCACAAAATTCGCATTTAGGTTCCTCGTCTACCCGTAAAAGAAACAAATGAGTAATAAAAGAATGACCTAAACGGAGCAGAGCAAGTACAACTTCCTCCTTGCGATTCCTGTGATAACAAGACTGCCATGGTTTGATGATAGGTTTGATCTCAAAAAGCTTGTTCGTAAGCTGTTCTGACCAAGATCTCTGCCACTGTGCCTGGAGCTCGGAGGTAAAACGTTGCCGGAAATCCAGATATGGAACCGGCAACAGAGAGTCGGATAGGGGCATGGCTGATTTGGCAGCAACATCTGCCAAATCACTCTCTATCAATCTGCCGCCATGTGGTTCAAGGCAAGACTGATAGCATGTAACTCTGCAGTGAAGATGAACACTGCAGTGGGATCTGGTCTGCAATGATTACATCACAGCAGACCACGGCTGATCCCACTGATGTGCCCGACTTCGAGCCACCTGTAAAGACAGGCAAGAAGTCTGGGTGCTCAGCCTGATGGCTGGCAAAGAGTTGCCAGTATGCACAGTTGAGTATAAAGGCCTTCCCCATCCTGCACAGGGAAAAATCACAGGAAGAGGAAACAGTGAGCCATGGTGGAAGTGGCTCGACTGTCGACTGTGTGATTCTATCGAAACTGGTGTTGATGTCTCTGAGGTAGCCTCGGACTCGCAAACCAAAAGGACGAATGGCAGTCGGCCGATTTGTGTAAAGCATTTCCCACTTTGGACTGAAAATGCAGTCCCAAGTGGGATGGCCAGGCAGCAATCGCAATTTAGATGCATATTTTAGGGACAACTGCTGACAGCAAAGAGATAGAGAAAATTCGTCGTTCTCGACGTAGAGACTTTGGACTGGTGAGGTGCGGAAGGCTCCTGTGGAAACACGAAGGGCCTGGTGACGGAGGGGGTCCATTACCTACACCACCGAATCCCGGGCGGACTCGTACACTTGGGATCTGTAGTCCAGTTTCGATCGGACAAGTGCACGGTAGAGGCAGAGCAAAGAACATCGGTGAGGAGAGGACCTTGAGGATGTTCAATGCCCGTGTGCACTTGGATCTGAGATGATGTATGTGTGGTAAAAAGGTCAATTTCCGATCAAAGGAGACTGAGAAACTTGGTCTCCGCCACAACTGGAATGATATTACCCCCAAGCCGAAGCTTGGGTTCCAGGTGAAGATTACACTTGTGGCAAAAGTGCACTCAAGCGGTCTTCTGTGAGGAGAACCGAAACCCGTTTGCCATCGCCCAAACAGATTGTTCAGGGTAATTTGCAGTTGCCTTTTAATGACCCTCATGCTGGACAATGAGCAAAGGATGATAGCATTATGATAGATATTGCAGGTTGGAATAATGTTGGGTATATGGCATTTTTTTTTCTTTGATGAGATTATTGATATTTAGTTCCAGGGGCCTTTTTATAATTTGGATCGGCAGTGCACTGTTTTCGAATTTCTTGTGTTTTGATATGTGTTGTCTCTGAAGAGGTTATTTAATTTTGGGGGGCTCTTTTATAATTCAGATCAGCAGTAAAAAAAAATAAATAATAAATACCCCCTCAAGCAGCTGCTTGCCACAGAGGTCTGACAGAAGCCTGTCAGTTTATATGCCACAGTAGGAGATCTGAGAGGATGGCAGGACCTCAGCAGAAAAACGACACACACATCCCTGCCTAATCCGGGGCTCGACAGTTTCCGAATTTCTTGTTTTTAAGATTTGTGTTTGATTACAATAATTTTGGTGTTTTATTTAAGTAAATTTTTGTATATATAACTTGATTTAGGAGTTGTTGGTGGATGTATATTTATGGAGTGTTTTAATTATTGGGAAAAGAGGGGGAGAGATTGAAGTAATTTGCAGTATGTGGGAAAGCAATTGTTGTGTTGTCTTTGTTTGAATATTTGTATTTCTTATAATTTTAACTTTTTTTTAATAATTCATGGTTGTGAGGGTCTTTTTTTGGGGGGGTGAGGATTTTTTTTTTTGCGTTACATTGCGTTTGCATACAATACAAATTACCTTTACCATAGTAACAGTACGTTGTGTTTGACATGAACTCAAGCTATCATTACCATGATAACGAAAAAAAGAAACTTTTTTTCTAGAAACCCATTTGGGTTTGAGGGGTTGTGGAAATCATCGAAAAGGCCCGTTTTGTTATATTGCATAAAAAAATTTGCGACCGAGGATTGTCAAGTGCACTGCTGCCGAAAGGTTTATTTCTATTAAAAGACATTTTTACAGAAATCTAGAAAAAAAAATCAAATTTGAAACATACTGCTGATCAGGAACCAAGCTAAAAAATACATTTTTAATCTTCCAAATCTGTCAGTTGCTGCATAAACAACTATTTCACTTTAACCATAATTTTCTTTTTCAATCAACTTTATTTTATTTAACTTTAAACCATAATTTTCTTTTTTTAATCAACTTTAAACCATAATTTTCTTTTTTTTTTATCAAAACTGTTCCAATATCCATAGACTTAAAATACTTACCTTTCATGCAACAATCAGAGTCTGATTTTGATATAAAAGGGCGATTTTCTTCTACCTGTACCATTTTATTCCAAAGTACAAAATTAGCTGCTTAAAAGTTTAAACCTAAATATAACGTAAACAATACATCCAAAAATACAAGCAATTAAAACTACGTATTAATTGGTGAGTAGTCTACTTCATACTAATTGTTTCCTAATATACTTTCATTTCTTAGTTCACAGCGTCAAGAACTATGGCATAAATAAACTGCAAATCACGTGAAAACTGACTAACAATAATGACATAATACCTTTCCACAAGGTCATACAATAACAATAACAAATTAAACCACAGCTTCGGGTAAATAAAACATGTCTGTTGCCACCTCAGAGTGAATCTTTCACTCCATTGGTTGCAGGAGGCCATTTAGGGAAGTACGAAGGATTTTTCTTGTAAGGCATATAATAAACGCTGAAAGGGAATTTCCTATATTGTTTGTTTTCATTCAAAATGCTCCGTGAAGAAAATTAGTCTGCTTGGATACTGATCAAAGGGATCTGGGTTCGAGCCTCCGGTAAGGCATGAATGTTTGCATTGTTTTTCTGATGAGGTCTCACACATCTGTGACATGCAGCTGCTTGAGGAGGTATTTGCTTTTATTTTTAATGTTATTAGAAGTAATGTTAGTTTAAATCTTGGAGCTATACTGAAGTATTTTCATCAAACAGTGAACTATACGAGAGGAGTATATTTACTAAAAATCTTACTGAAAATAGCTAATGCTAACTAGTTAACTGATAGATCACACTGATTTGCCGATGACAAAATTTGGAACATGCCTTTTTTAATATTGAATTAAAAATATTTATTACAATAATAATAATAATAATAATAATAATAATAATAATAATAATTTTCAGGACTGATAAAAAGATACTTTTCATGCTGGACGTTATAGTGCTGTTTACTCGCTATATGCTGAGTGCCTCATTATGCATTTTGAAATTATGAAGAATTTCAAGATTCAACCTCGGTGAATATTTGGATTGAACCCATTTAACGGGACTATTAATCCCAGATGACAGATACATATCATGTTGGACGTTACAATACTGTTTCATCACCATATACTAAGTGCCTCATTATGTATTTAGACGTTATGAAGACTTTCAGGATTCAACGTCGTTTAATGCTTGGTTTGAATCCATTTGACAGGATTATTAGTCCCTGATAGCGGATAACTATCATGTTGGACGTTATAATGCTGTTTAATCACTATATACTAAGTGCCTCATTATGCATTTTGAAATTATGCAGACTTCCAGGATTGAACATCGGTGAGTATTTGGATTGAACCCATTTAACAGGACTATTTATCCCAAATGGCAGATACCTATCGTGTTGGACGTTACAGTGCTGTTTCATCATTTTATACTAAGTTCCTCATTATGCATTTTGAAATTATGAAGACTTTCAGGATTCAACTTCGGTGAATGTTTTTATTGAACCCATTTAACAGGACTATTAATCTCAGATGCCTATCATGATGGACGTTACAGTGATGACGTCGCAGATACCTATCATGTTGGACGTTACAGTGATGTTTAATCACTAATACTAAGTGTCTCATTATGTATTTTGGAATTACGAAGATTTTCAGGATTCAACTTTGGTGACTGCTTGGATTGAAACCTTTAAACCCTAGCTTCATAGTCTTATTTGAGATGGATAGCTATCGAACATGAAGTAATCTTATGTTGTTGAAAATTTGATACTATTTGTACAAATGCTAAATGCCTACTTAATTACTTTGATATTATGAAGACTTTTTGGACTATACTTTTTTTTAACTTTATTAATTATATTTCAATTAGCTAGCATTGTTCTTCTAGGAGGTGTGTAGTCTGGCTACTTAAATAGCCCCTGTAGCGAGTTGTACCGCTTGAACGTGTATTTGTTTAATAATAATAATAATAACAATAATAATAATTTATTATTATTATTATTATTATTATTATTATTATTATTATTATTATTATTATTATTATTATTATTATTCATTGTTAAACTGATATAAAGTGAAAGTACAAGTTATAAAAGAAAACGACATAAAACGAATTATGATCCTTACACTAAGGGGTTATGAAACCCATCTAAGTTACAAGAAACACTGAAAATGCTTATCCGGTATGATATTTAAATTTTTTTATTCATTTTATGAAAAAAATTACTTTAATTTTTAATAAGTTATCGATTTCTTTAAAAAAATTTCTTTTAATGTACAGTTCTTTATTACGGTATTTACAATAACGATCGCAATAACAAATGTTTCCCAGCCCATGGAGTAAATTGTTAGCTTTTGTTCCATTGAATTGTTATATTATCATTAATAAAAGATTTGACAAATTTAATGCCTTCATAATGTAGATGTTAGCAAAATATGTAGAATAAAACCTTACCAATTCAAATTGACAGGGCGAAGTGGTAATCCGAATTAGTGAAATGCCCAATTGTAGAACACAGTTAAGCATTTTCAAGTTGTAGTTCATAAAAACAAGCATATTTATTCATAATTCAACAATAATGTAACTTGATGGTATTAGGACACAAATATGACGATTGGAAAACCAATATTTTATGAAAATGCGCATGTATATATATATACACACTCATTTTCACACCTTGAATACGAAAAAGCGAAACAGGGAGGGACGTAACCCCGACTTCGCCAAAACCTCTCGATACTCGAATGTTTCTCAGCAAACGCATTGAGCGCTCTCGTTTCCGTATGACGATAATTAAAAATGTCATTCGAATGGAATCTTTTTAAAAATTAATAATTTCCACACATTTTGCTTGTTTCATATATCCCTTTAAATTTTTTTGGAAAACGTTTCTGGCACATAGAAATTTTCATGTCTCAACAGAAAAAAAATTGATGGAAAGAATAAAGCTAATAAGTTTTTAAAAAAAAAAGTGTTACGTAAATGTTTAGTTCACTAGGTGTCATGTAGCACAGAAAAAAAATGTTGTTATTGAATGAGTAGAGGCTGAGAAATTAGTCATATACTTAAAAAGAGATAAAACTTTGATTGCGGAAAATAGTATTGGTAATTCAAATTATATAGGACGCGTAGTAGTGAGGTTTTATTGCATTTCTAAATAAGCCCTACCTGATCTAAACTAGCCCAGGAGGCATCTCCTTGTGTAAGTGTTTATATGAGAAACTAGGACAAGTTTGATAAATTTCTAGGTTATCTCCGTTCTTTGCTTAGGGGAGCACCCGCTTCCCTTTAAAAAAGAATGAATGGCTAACAAAATTTTATTTCAATGGAAAAATACTAGGCAATATTTCTAAAAAGTATGAAAGGTTAATAGTAAATATACGCAAGGTCTCTAGAGCGCATTTTGTTCTCAGTCCATGGATAAAATAATACCAAATTTATATTCATCTTTAACATATTTTTGGTTTTACAACACAACATGAATAATAAATCATTAGCCAGCTTAAAGAAATATTGCTACAACATTCCGAAATAGCAAATCGTTAGTTAACTTAAATATTCTTGCTATTAAAACACATTGTTTGAAAATAACAGTTTTTAAACTCGCAATTAAATAGCAAATTCCATATTGTGCTTAAGACTCATATTAGAAAAACAATCTATTATATTTTCTTCGGATATTTTAAGGTCTCGATGAGTATGTAATAAAGCCAAGTCATTCTAGATCTAATCCAGCATTTAGGTCTTCTTAGTGGTGAAAAACTTCTTTCTGAGAAGGCAACGCTGACTGGTAAGGTACATAAAATTTTCAAATAGTCACACACATTAGAATAAATCTGTGAAATACAATTTTTTAAAGCTGTGAGGCCATCTTGTACTTCTAATTTTATATTGTTCCATTTCGTTTTCCAGAACTGCATTTCATCTCCAAACTTAATTTTCATAACTGCAATGCTTTCTTTTGATAATTCCGAATATTTGGTAAGTAAAATATTAACAGCAGAATTTATGGATTCATCATTCATAGTTATTATTTCTGAAGAACACGGCACTGCAAATAGTATAAATGTGTCCTGTTTAAAACGTGACTCTATATCACTAATTTTGCTTTCTAATATCGGAATATAAACTGTTATGTAGTAATAATCTGAAGCACTGTATGTATGTAATAATTTCACAGATTCCTTTATTTTTACTAGTATTCTCCCAAAATTATCTGCGAACAGTCTCTTGTTTTTAAGATCAACCAAGTATTGAATACAGCATTTTCTCTCCTAATGTCTAAATTATTTTTCTGCAACAGTTTGCTTAAAGGTAGAGTAATAGCAAATATTTCACTTAATAAATGCAATGTGATAATAAAATCGCAAGTTGATATCGCTAGTATAAGTGTTTGAGCTCTGCTGGCAGATTCTGTATCATTCCAAAGAGATATCTTGGTTAATGCTTCCAAAATTTGATTCATATTTGTTTTAAATTGGAAAACTGCATTATGGCACTCAATCCACCTCGTTTCGCACTGGCTGGTAAGTTGATTCTCTATCATATGTTTTAAAACAAAGTTTCGTTTAGAAGATGCTTCAAAAAATACAATGATTTCTTTCATTACACCCACAGCATTTCTAACACATTGGACACTAGAACATTTTGACAGTCCTAAATTTAAAAGTTAATTGGAGCAAGGGCATCTTATTGCATGTTTCAGTGATTTCTGAACTTCTTGAACGAATCCTTTTTGTTTCGAAGCCATTACACTGCAACCATCTGTGCAAATGCCCATGCAATTTTCCAATGGCAAATTCATTTGCTTTATTACCTTAACTACAGTTTGCCTAATATACTACCTGTCAAAACAGGTTCTAATGTATCTGGATCTAAATTTTAACTTCAGTGTGGCAATCTAAAAAATGCACAAAATCGTCATGCACACTAAATATAATATAAATAAATACCCCCTCAAGCAGCTGCTTGCCACAGAGGTCTGACAGGAGCCTATCAGTTTATACACCATAGTAGAAGATCTGAGAGGATGGCAGGACCTCAGCAGAAAAACGACTCATACATCCATGCCTTACCCGGAGCTCGGAGTTTAAATAGCGGATAACAACAGACATTTGTGAAATATGCGAAATATCTGTGGTTTCATCGAAAATTATGCTGTAATATTTAGCATTTAAGATTTTATCAATTATCAGGGCCAAAAATTCATCACTACAGCATTTGATTATCTCGTTTTGAGTTCTTTTATTAATGTTTGTAGCATGAGAAGAAGTATTCAATAAATGTTGTTTAAGTATCTTGTCCCTTGCATCTATCCAGAAACGAAGTAATTCTCTAAACTTTCCTTCATTCCATGTTTCATTATTATTATTCAAGAAATGGCCATCGTCCCTGTGCCAATGGAAAGGAATGTTTTGGTGGACTAAAAAAAACTATAGTTTCTATTATGGGTCTAAATCAAAAAATAAAAATAATCAGGAAATCACGAAACTATCCGGGGTGCGGGGGGGGGGGGGGTCTCAGTTGGTAACGCGCCAGGCTCGGAATCTGTAGTTCCCAGGTTAGAGTCCGAGTTGGGTCAGTGTTGAGATTTATCTCCGCAAAATTCCCTGCCCTGCCCACGGTCAGTAGGGGGCACCGATGGGCTTGGAAAGGCCGCCGTCCGTCAGATGGAACGTTAAGTCGTGACCCCGTGTGTGGGAGAGCCATACCCTGTGCACGTTAAAGAACACGCTGGATGGCCTTGACGGGAGGCTCTGTCTCCCAACAGCTGTTCCAGTGGGTCCTCTCCCCCAACCTTCTCTGAGCCTACGGGGTCCATGTGACCTGACTATTTAGCCCATGGTGTGCAAAAAAGTGCCGCTCAGAGGTAAAACAACCCAACCCAAACGAAACTTTTCGACTTTTCGCAGGGATTTATATGAAGAGATTCTTTCTATTTACATGTGTTCATCATTGAAATTGCCACTCCTGGAAAGAATGGAAGGATTGACCTGACCATTTGAAAATAGAGTTGTTACGTATACGGATATAAACTATTTGCATGTCAAGCTGATCGTTGTCAAGTAGAACATCTAATAATGTGACCAATACCGTGCTGATGCAGGAATCTCAAATGGCGATATAAATGGGTTTAAATTCTATCTGGAAAACAAAATATTTAGCATAAGATTTGGACATAATGGGTAGTGCCTTTAACATGCATAAGACAATACTATGCACAGCTGAGGCAATTTAAAAGTGGTCAGAAACTGAATGCTGAACACTCCAAATCGCCATTCATATGAGTCGTGATGCCTGAATAGTTAGATGCTGTTGGCAATAATGGGTACAGTAAGGGTACCTGGAGAGATCACCAAGGGGGAGGGTCAATAACCCACAAAACCGCAATTTCCAGAATATATCCATAAGATATATAAGAGAACAAATAGAAATCTAATGGTCATTTTAGATATCTTATGAATATATTCTCAAGATTGTAGTTGTGTGGCAAAACCATAGACTAGCGACACCACAAAGATCTGTCGCAAGTCATCAGTTTCCAACAAAGTGCCATTCCTGTGTTCACCTCTATTAGGGAGTATGATTTGAAGATGTAGACACCGACCAAAAGAAAGCACATACAAAAAGAAATGCTTTTACTTCTGTTCAAAAATATTTTTTGAACAGACAATAGACAGATCTGTCACAAGCCACCAGATTTCCAACGAAACGCCCTTCCTGTCTGCATCTGTATCAGGATTATTTGAAGATGATTTTGAGAATACGTCTGCATTCTCACCATCCATTGGCTTGTCTACCTTTGTCTATCCCATCCACCTCTCCTTATCTGTGATGCAAGCATCTTCTGTGTCTGAAGTGGTCCAAGGAGACAATTGCTTGGAGGATAAGACTTGTACCTTTTTCGACTGTATCGTTGTTGGGAAAATGTGCACAAATGTTCCACCTTTCTCCTATTCCCCCAAAATGGATAAGCAAAATCATTATTTTTTCACTGTAGCCTTACACTGATCCTTTTGAATCACTAAATTTTGGAAAAATCGCTAATGAAAGAAAAGCACCATCATTTCCCAAAAGAAATACTTTTACTTCTGTTCAAAAATATTTTTTAAACAGACAATAGATAGATATGTCACAATCCAATAGATTTTCCACAAACACCATTAGTTTTTGCACCTGTATCAGAGAGTATGATTTGAAGATGATTGCGAAAAAGGGGCATGCATTCTCGCCATCCATTGGCTTTTATACCTATGATGTTATCCCATCATCGTCTCTGTCTGAAATTGAACAGGGAGACAATTGTTTGAGAACAAGACTTCATCGTTTTGCATGTATTGTTACTGGCATGAACTCCTCTGTGTGTGCCTGCAGGAGACATACTTGCAGACAGCCAACGATCCCACTCTCTGGCACTTCTCTGTTGTTCACTGGGACCAAGATCCGGATGGTCCAGCTTGCGGGGGTGTCGCCATCCTCGTGAGCAACCATTCTCCATTCCAGGTCATACCCATCACCACCGACTTAGAAAAAGTTGCCATCCACCTCTTTGTGGAATTTTGACTGTCGCTCTGTCTACCTACCACCCAAGAGTCTCATCTTCTGGGAAGTCCTTGATGGCCTCGTCTCACAGCTGCCATCCCCCTTTTTCCTCATGGGAGATTTCAACAGACACAGTCCGCTTTGGGGTAGTGCTGATACCAATGGAATGGGTGGAGTGCTGGAGCAGCGGCTCTTGGATTCTTCACTCTCCCTGCTGAATACTGGGGTGTCAGCACTTACTTTCACTCCCAAACCCACACATTTACTGCCATTGACCTCACCATCTGCTCCTCCTCAATCCTTCCACTCTTTTTTCTTTTCTTTTCTCCTCATGTGAAGGGCCTTGCAGACTTTCACGTGTATCCCGGTGGAGGTTTGATCGCATTGACTGGAGTGATTTTGAGCTCCATTCTGAGCTTGATGACCACTCTGTAGCCAGAAGCCAATCAATGTTGCAGTGGCAGAGATGGTGGACTGCATCGTCCATGCATCTGCTCTTACTATTCCTCAAACATCGACTCGGTTTCCATGGTTTCCAAACTGTGGTGGAATCCCGACTGAGGTCGGGGTTGAGGTGCGTCTATATGGTGCATTCATGCCCCCGGCTCTAGATAGTCATGGCTTTTCATAACCAGGTAGTATCGTGAGATGGAACCGGGAATTGCCGTGGTTGCATAAGATGGCAACAAAAGAGAACGACTGCACTGCAGCTTGTAAGGCTCAGAACAAGATTTCGGGGTGTTTCGGAGATTCTTCGACATCGAAAAAGCATACAATATGGCGTAGAGATTCGGCGTTCTACGTCACCTCCACAACTTCGGCTTCAGATTTCACATGTCAATCTTCATTGCAAATTTTTTATCACTTTGTACTTTTCGAGTTCATGTCGGAAACACTCTGTTGCGGCCTTTCCCTCAAGAACAAGGTGGCGTCCTGAGGGTTACGCTTTTTGCTGTCAAGATAAATTTCATTTCATGGCAACTTCCTCCAACTATAGGCAATGCCCTCTATGTTGACGACTTTAGCATCTTTTGCTCATCATCCAGCATGAGTGTCATTGAACGACAATTACAAATTTCCCTGAACAATCTCTCAGTTTGGGCGATGGACAATGGGTTTCAGTTCTCCCCACATAAGACCGCTTGCATGCATTTTTGCCGCAAGCATAATTTTTATCGGAACCCCAAGGGTGACAACAGTACAGTTGTGGCAGAGACCAAGTTTCTCGATCTCATCTTCGATCCGAAATTGATCTTTTTAACACATATACGACATCTCCGGTCAGCTAATCATCATCGTCAGTGTGTCGTGTACACCGACTCGCTTAGTTTGCTACAGGCTTTGATCTCAGTGAGGCATCGGTCTCCTCCTGTTTCTCTAAGATCTGCCAGCAACTCCATCATATCGCAGCCACCACCACTGTTCTCTTCTGTTAGGTGTCCAGTCACATTGGGATCAGGGGCAATAACTTGGCAGATGCTGCTGTCAGGTCAGATGCACCCCTATCTGACTCTCCAGCTGCTAGTTCCATACTTTCACTTCTGGCAGCGTTTTTCCATTGAGCTTCGGATACAGTGGCAGAGATCTTGGTCTGAACAAATTGACAACAAGCTTTTCGAGATCCAGCCAATTATCAAACCGTGGCAGTCTTGTTTTTACAGCAATCTCAAGGAGAAAGTTGTTCTTGCTTGGCTCCGCTTAGGTCATTCGTTTATCACTCATTCGTTTCTTCTTCAGGCGGATGACGAACCTAAGTGCGAGGTTTGGTGACACCATTTTAACAGCTAAACACAATTTAATCGATTGTCCTGCTTTTGATCTAAAACATCGTTTTTTTTAGCCAGTTTGATTTTACATCCGAGCCCCTTACATTCGGACAGCTATTATCTGATGCCTCGCTTTTAACTCCTGTGTTCCATTTTTTACGTTATGCAGTAATGTATACTGGGTTGGTTTTAATTTCTTATCCTTTTATCTAATTCTTTATATATATACTGTATTGCCTTTTAACTTTGGTTGTGGGTTTCTGTGTCTTTTACCCTTTTATGTGTCTCGTTTGGCACATTATGGCCTTAGCTGCGAATATGCCATAAAACCCTAAACAACCAACCAACTAACTGAGGAGTGATCAACTTCTCAGGGTCCTGGTGCTGATCATTTATGCCTGCTAGATTGGACTGGTAAATGAATTTGAGCTTGATTATGGATCTTGCATTTGCTGCACTGGGGATCCTCTGGTAAGGGCGAATCTGCCGCTCTGTTTTCTGTTTGCTCATCGGTTGCCAGTGAACAGAGGACCAGATACCTTATATCAGCTGGTGGATAATCCTAATCAGAGGCCATCGCAGGTACCTGAACGTCACTTAGATAGTTGAGCATTGCCAATCCTAAACTGGAGTAATGTGTCTCAGGCAAGTCATTTGGCTTTTGAAAAGGTCCACTTGAAAAGGTGGTGCCTGAAGTTTCTACCAGATCGATGACTTCAGCGTTTAGAAGAGGAGGGACAAGTCTTTGGCCAATACCTGCAATCAGGTTTGATATTGTTCGCCCTACCTATCTCAATAAACATAGTTTCTTTAAAAAACCTACTAATAATTTTCTCTCTGCAGGAACGTAGAACGTGAGGACATTACATAGAGATTATTCTTTTGATGTCCTCACACAGGAATTCCAGAGTTATAATCTAGATATCCTAGTCTTGCAAGAGATCAAATGGACTGGTAAAGGTGAGATACTTAAAAATAATTGTAAATTTCTCTTTTCAGGGAGAAAGTATGCTAATCATCTCCAATGTGTAGGTTTGCTTCTCAGCAGACACGCCAGTGATGCTCTTCTAGGATATGACTGCATTAATGAAAGATTCCATATAGAAAAATTTTAAACATTAATTGGTTTACAATGGAAATGTTTAAAAACTGGTTAATTTTAAACAAAAATTAAAGACTTGAATGTCATCTGTGCTATGACCCTACAAAGGACTCTGTGAGAATGAGGATACACTTTACAGCCAGCTTCAGGATATTTTGAATTCTGTGAAGAAAGGAGATATTTCTCTTGCTAGGTGACTTCCATGCTAAAGTTGGTACTGACTCGAACCTTTGGGCAGGAGTTTTAGGCGCCTTTGGCATTGGTAGTTCCAGTGGCAATGGAGAACATCTTCCACAGGTAAGTAAACTTAATGGTTTATGAATAACTAATACATACTACAAACCTGGGACATTTATAAATATATGTGGGTTTCACCTGATGGGTTGCACAGGAATATGATAGATTATATTTTAATTAACAGCAAATCAGCCAGCTCAGTTAGAAATACCAGATCATACAGGGGAGCTGAAATTGAGTCTCACCTTTACCTGGTCAAAAATATCTTGCAGCTGAAGCTTAAGAAATGTGCTAAGGTTAAGAAAATTACCTTTAACAGTGAAGGTCTGAAAGATTCAGATATAGCCAAGCATACCATGATAGGCTACTTAGTCATTATGACAATCGTGGTTTGCATACTAATGAAGTTGAGAAATAATGCAATCAGTTTAAACAGGCTTTTCTTGAAACCAACTGTACTCTTTTGGGTAAAAAGGAACAGAGGAAGCACAATTATATGAGGGATAAAGCTATGGAACTTATTTCTGAAATAAGGAAGTGAAAGATTAATATAAATCAACACCCTACTAGTCCTAATAGAATGCCTTCTATTAGGACTAGTAGGGTGTTGATTAGTAGGGTGTTGACAACAAGCTTAACGTAGGTGTTGACTAGTAGGGTGTTGACAACGAGCTTAACGTAGGTGTTGACTAGTAGGGTGTTGACAACGAGCTTAAACGTGTAAAGGCTCAGTTAACAGCTGATAAGAATCTAAGGCTTGATAGCTTGGCTGACAAAGCAGAGGAAGCAGTTAGACAGCAGAGGGTTATACCAGATTGTTAACGTTTTTTGTGGGAAGAAACAGACAGGTACATAGGGATTGAGTGATAAACATGGCAAGATGGTTAAAGGTGAGGATTCTGTGATGGCTAGGTGGGCTAAGCATTTCAGAGATGTTCTAAATAATGTGAGTATTTTTACTCAAATTATTTGTAATAAGGATAGATGCATTACTGGCTTTTATGATGGCTCTATAACACAGTCTGGAGTTATTTTGGCTATTTCTAAACTAAAACAGCATAACTCCCCAGAGGTGGATGAAATCACCACTGAAATGTTTAGAGCTCGGAATATTTGCTTTGTCACATGGCCAACTGAAATTTTGAATATTTTTTATGATAAAGGTGTTGTTTTTAAGGATTTTGTTAGAGCTATCATTGTCCAGATTTTTAAAAAAGGTGATCGCAGTTCTTGTGATAATTACAGGGGAATTAATTTACTTTCTCTTGCAGGTAAAGTTCTTTCACTGATTATACTTAATAGAATTAAGAATTTTGTTGATGGACAACTGCGTGATAAACAGTGTGGATTCAGAAGTGGTAGGGGATGAATTGATCAAATATTTTCACTTATGCAGATTCTCGAGAAATGTTCAGAATTTCAGAAACCTGTGGTTACTAGCTTCATAGATTTCAAAAAGGCTTCTGACTCTGTTGATCGATATAATTTGTGGTTGATTGCTAGATCATATGGAATACCTGATAAGTTAGTGTAATGAAAGCTCTCTATAATAACACTGAGTCATGTGTGAGACTTGGTATGTCTTTCAGCGACTGTTTTAGCATTGCTAGTGGAGTTAGACAAAGGTGCATTTTGTCTCCTTTTCTCTTTTGTTTGCCTATTGATTAATCTTATGCGAAATTCTTTGCAAAGGAAAGATTTTGGCCTTAAATGGTGTAGAGATTTCAAAATTTCTGATTTAAAATGATGTCATCAACATAATTAGCCCTGTTGGCTAATTATGTTGATGAAATCAATTTGTTCATTAGGGCTGTTGATAAGACTGGTAATAGAGTAGGTTTGATGATAAACAGATAAAAAAAGCTAGTGATGAACATTGGTCAGGCAGATAGAGCTTCAGTTGCTTTGAATAGTTGCACTCGTGATCAAGTGTCTCAGTTTAATTATCTTGGAAGCTTTGCAATAGATACTGGTGATGTGCAGTGAGATAAATAGAAGAATAGGGATTGCCACTGGGACTTTTAAGAATCTATGGAGAGAGTGGAAAAATAGGTGTGTACACCTAAAGACTAAAATTAGTTTGATTCTTTCTAAGGTTAGTTATGGTAGCGAAACATAGACCCTTTTTGAGCAGAATAGCAAGAAACTTGATGCCTTTGATTCTAGATGCTTACGTAGTAGGTTCGATATTAGGTAGTTTGACTTTGTCAGTAATAATGAGGTAAGAAGAAGGAGTCATCAACTTCTTTTGAGCAGCACATTGTACAGAGAGTGACTGCACTGGTTTGACCACGTTGCCCGTCTGCATAGCTGCAGATGGGCAAACAGGATTATGAACAGTGTGCCTGAGGGTTTCAGAAAAAGGGAGAGACCTAGGATGCGATGGGCAGACAATGTCAAATACAGTGTCATGTCGGGAGTGGCATCCTTGCTAGAATTGGCCAAATACAGCAGCTGTAGCTCAGAACAACACGTCTGGAGAAGAAAATTTCACAGTATGGTTGGACCTCCATAGCCCATGGCTGCATGAGGATTTTGTATATATGTATGTTATCTTTACACACTCATTGCGTGTGCAAAGTTTCAGAACGATCACACTTGCTTGGGAGTGCTTTTTTTGTCAGAGAGTGTATAAGAACTCTGTATATTTTCGACAATTGAAGTTAGATACATCTTATTATACAATATTGTGGAGTGGCATCTTTGCAGCAGTGCTGTGCACTATATCTCAGAATGCATTGCACGTAGAAGTAGTCCACCTATATACTATTCATTGACGGCATGCGATTTGTCTATGTGCGTGGTTGTGTGAACAACATTAGCGTACTTGAAGTATGTTACAGTGGTAGTGGCTAAGTCCATCATGTTAGCATTTGAACAGCATGGAAATATCAAAATTTGTCAAAAGTTAGGCAAAACGTAACCTAAACTCTGAAAATGCTGAAACAGATCCATGCTAGGGTGAAGCCATGGGCAGTAGTGCAGTGTTTGAGTGTTACATATGTTTTGTGGAAGGTAGGTATAGTTTGGATGATGATGGGCATATCGGTCGCCCAAGAACTTGCTTCTGTTACATAATAACGTCCTTACACATCGGTTTGTTATTGTCCGAAGTGAGCTGGCTGAACAAAACCCCATGGTGTTGTCACATCCTCCATATTCCCTCAAATTAGCACATTGCGATTTTTTACTGTTTTCCCGTGTGAAAGACCAGCTTTATGGGCTTGGATTCTCTTCAGCACAGGAAGTTATCACAGCTGCAATGTAAGCCTTCAGTCGTTTCCGAAAAACGTTTTTCAGGACTGTTTCCAGCAATTGTACCAACGCTGGCAGAAATGCATCATAGCTGAGGGAGATTACTTTGAAGGTGAATGTGCATAAGGTGCCACAACTATGTCATCGATGTTGGATAGATGACTAAGACAACAGAGAAGATTGCGAAGATAGATGCTCATGTTGAGCCTTCTTTGCAGCATTCGCTGATGAAATTCACTTTCTGGAACTTCTGTTGGTTCCAGAAAGGTTTCATAGTGGGTTCCAGAAACCCACTATGAAACCCAATAAAAGGACACCAATTTGGCACCAAGGCTGCCTGGACGCTATACTCACGTAGCAAGTAAGAGCCTTCACAAACAAAGAAAAGAGAAACTCGCACGAGTCCTCACAAAATGATATAAGCGAAAAAATAAAAAAGTGTGAGGAAAAAAACTGTTCTCACAAAAGGAAAATAAGATGTAGGGAAACTCACAAACCGTTGCCCAGAAGTGGGTAAGGCACTCACTTACTGCATAGTTAACTCTAGCAGGTCAAGCCCACCAGCCAAATGATCTTGAAGAGTTCTCCCCAGGACCTCCCGTTTACATAAAGCAGTGGGTAGCAACTGAATTTGAAATCATTTCCCAGCCCCACATTGACCCAATGCAGGACCCCCAATGGAGAAACAGGCCAAAGGGAATCCCTCTAGTAATGAGCTGAGGAGAACAGATAAGGACCCCCAAGCAACTACCACAATCCTCCTTTCAGGGCCAAACACACGAGCAGGCGTTTAGGACCCTGTGAGGTACCCAAAGCTGGGGAATCTTTACAGGGTGGTCTCCCTCACCATGTACAGGTGCTCGTACCGAGGGAAGCAGCATCTGTTGCCAAATATTTCAACTTGAATACCTCTAAATAATAAACTAATAGTAATTAGGCAAGTGTGAAAAAAAACACACTTCTGCCTCCCGGACATGAACTCAGGATCTCCTGGTTACATGCCAGTTGTTCTACCATTTGAGCTAAGGTGGAGGCAATTTACACTTGCTTAAGAAAGGTTATGATCGTTGTACTGTGAAGCTTTACCATGTGATTCTAAGTATTCGGCGCTCATGCACTATTTATACTGACGAAAATCAAGCTTTTATAATAGCATTGCAAGTAATATAGCTTCGGTTATTCAGATGCTTGGCATCGTAGCTGTGGTTGGAAATAAACTCTCTCCCATTGGCCAGAAACCAATTTGATAGGAAAGAATGAAGCTCATTATAGTGCTATTCATTAATAGAAATTAGGCAAGTGTGGAAACCATACATCCACCTAGAACTTCGGATCTTCTAGCTATATGCCAATTGCTCTACCATTTGAGCTAAGGTGGGGGCACTTCACACTTGCTTAAGGTTGTGCTGTGAAGCTTTACCATTCGAATCCATTTTCGCACTTGCCTAATTACTACAAATGAATACTGTAGTTAGCTTCATTACTTCCTATGAAATTGGTTGCCAGCCTAAGGCAGAGGTTATTTCCATCCAGAACTTCGATGCTGAGCATCTGAATAACCAAAATTACATTATTTGCAATGTGGTTATAACAGCTTGATTCTTGTCGGTATAAATATCACATGAGTGCCCCAACACCCAGATTCCCATGGTAAAGCTTCACAGCACAACCTTTCTTAAGCAAGTGTGAATTGCCATTTTAATTCAGATGGTAGAGCACCTGGCACGTACCCAGGAGATCTCGAGTTCGAGTCCTGGAGACAGAAGGGTGGGTTTTTTTCACACTTCCCTAATTACAACAAAGAATAGCACTGCAGTGAGTTTCATTCCTTCCTAATAAATTAATGTATTCTAAAATCGAAATTTTTATAAATTTGGAATCTATAGTTTAACTTCTGCAATATTTTTCTGTAAAAAAAAAAAGTTTATTTTCTAAGGAGCTTTGAATATGGTTTTTCCTTCAACATATAATAGAAATATCCAATACGTTTGGTAGTGTAGAACTCTAAAATCCATATTTTTTAATAGTTCATTTCGATTCTCAGGAGAGTACTTTGAAAAGAGAACAATCGTTCTCCATGGATACTTCCAACTACGTAAAATGGAAAAGAAGCCAATTTTATTGTTACTTAAATAAACAAATTGTACCATTTAAATGATGGTGCCGTTATTGTGTTAATGGACATTGGGCTGGTGCCTTATGTACGGGAAATCCGAGCCTGGACAGAAGTCTGAGAGGAGCCTATTAATTTAGTACACCATAGAGATCTGTGAGGAAGGAGAGACCTCAGCAGAAAAACAATAAACTACCATATCTTATCTGGGGCTCAGAACAAAGTGTGGGAACCACTCGGCCAAGGTGCCTTATTTATGCCTGGGTTTAAAATAACCGTGTAAAGCTACCTAATAAAGCAGGAACTAGCCAGTTCCTGAATCCACAATTATAATAGGCATGGCTATGAAAAAAATTATAATAAACGCATGAGCACTAACGATATTATAGGATTTGGCAATTACCTGTTAAAGAACCAGATTGGCCTAGTTCAGCTACTATACTGAGACGCTAATTTATTAGGTGCATGTACCTATGGTGTTGCGCCTCCTACAGCCTTCAAAAGAGCCGAATTCGTCGGAGTATGAAATTTACAAGATGCTGGATGCGATGTGTAGGAATGTTGTACCATGCGGAAATGATTGTATTGGGCAGTTGCTGTAAATTAATCGTTGGTAGTCGTGCTGCAAACAGCCCTTACCATCACATCCCAAAGATGCTCGATGGGGTTTAGATCTGGGGACTGTACAAGCCTATGAAGCAAGGGAAACTCGTCAGCAGGTTCCTGGAACTATTCTGTGACGATATGTGCCTTGTTAGCCGATACATTATCATGCTGAACATGCCCATCTGAGTGAAGATAAACTGTAGTCATGAAGGGATGAATTTGGTTAACAATGATGTTCAATTCAAATACGCCGTGGCGTTCAAGTGGCGTTCAGGTGCCCTCCGATGGATCAGAGGACCTAATGTATGCTAATGTATGCTGCTGTCTGTTGACAGCAGACAAGAGGGCTCCATGTTATTTGCACCAAATTCTGATCCATCTCCATGATGCAAAAGGAACCTTAATTCGTCTAATCAGGCTACTTTTTCCAGTCCTCAATAGTCTAGTGTTCATGCTCCTGTACCGACTGGAGTTGCACTTTTGCGTTCTTTATTGACAACACCGGCATTCGACATGGTTGACATCAATTCCAGCCCATTTGTGACAAGGTCTGATAGGTTGTGCATTCGGATACGACATTCTGAACACCAATATTTATTTCTGATGTCATTTGTCTAGTTGGTGAGAATCATGCTGTTCCCTTTCATTATTCTCATCAGTCTCCTTTGACCCCTCTGATCCACTAACTGTTTTCGTCCACAGGATCGCCGATCACTAGTAGTTTTTTGCTTTTCTTCCCATTCTTTGTAAACTCTTGAAATAGTTGTGCGTGAAAAGTCCAGGAGGGTGGCCATTTCAAAGATGCTAGAACCAGTTTCCCTAGTACCATCATCCCACATCTAAAGTCGCTAAGTTTGCTCGTTTTGACCGTTCCGACACTCAATCTAACTGATGCCCGAAGGGCTGCTCTGCCTGATTTACACTGCACAGTGCAGTCATGTGACTTGTATTATATGTTGGAATCATAGATATAGTAAAGGGGAACTAGATAGCTTACAACCAGTAAAATTTTTGCTGGTAATTTGCGACCAAAATTAATATAACCACGAGCCCAGTTAGCTACTGAAATGATAATCTGTTGGTGTAAATTAACCTGAGATTACTTAATTTAAAAATATTAGTTCGTGTAAATATTACATTATTTTTCTTGAGTAAGTGTAAGCACCATACTTTTTGAAATTAAGTTCTCTGCAATTCGTTAAAATTACTGTAGGTAGTTCTGCAGTTGAAATCGCTCAGCTCACTAGATGGCGCCACGAGTTATCTCGTGCCATAACGGAATGTAAGATTCATAAAATAAGTGAAAAAGAACAGTATGTCACCACAATCTCTTGGCTAAAGATTGTGAAAAAATCCCTGCAGAAATACGTTTGCTAAATGGGAAACATGGGACAACGGTATTTATAACTAGCTCAATGTACCCGGCTGTCACTTTTAATATGTATATTTGGATTTTCACTGCACTAAAGGTAAATTTTGTAAGTTTGAGGGGTACAGAGAGGATCCTAACTTATGGAGCGGGTACCTGGTGGCGCCTGAAGGACCACTCCATCATGTGTAGAAAGTTGCTTGCAGCCCAACCACCGGCTTTACTGCGAATCACCAGGGCTTACAGGACCACAGCTTTGGATGCCCTCCTTTTGTTAGCAGGGATCCCTCCGTTGTTTTTGACGGTTGGGAAAGAGACGACCATTTTTAGTCCTGCAAGCTAGGGAGAAAGCAACATTCCTTGGAGTTCAGTATGACCACGAGGAATATGATAACGAAACCGCTAGGTGGGATATCCATCCCACCAGAAGACTAAGTGTGTCATGGTCCATGGAGCTTCTATCAGGCTAGGAATTGAAATATACACTGATGGCTCCAAGAGCGACGATGGTATGGGCTTAGCCTACAGTGTCTACAATCAAGTAGCCAAAGTGTATGATTATAAAAGGAAGGTTTCAAATAATGCTTCAGACTTCCAAGCAGAGCTGCTTGCCTTCAGAGAGGCCCTAATATAGGCCCTCAATGACGGCAGTCAGAATAGCGACATCCGGTTGCACACGGACAGCCCTGCAAGTGCTTGAAGATGCAGACAACAGGCATCAAATTGTAAACGAGATCAAGTCTCCTGGGCAATCGGAGCATGCCCAGAATTTCCTTCTCTTGGATCAAAGCACACGCAGGTCATGAAGGGAATGAGCGGGCAGACCAACTAGCCCACTCAGCAGGTACTAATACTCAACCTGAGATAGTGTTCAAGACTTCTAAAAATACCCTGACATTTATACTGTCACAGAGTAATGTACGAGTGGCAGAGGCTCTGGGATATGACCGAGAATGGTCTTCAAACAGACATTCTTGCAAAGGGTCGGTCTATCCCTGATATCCTCAGACCACTACCTAACACAGGTTTTGACGGGACACGGAAGCTTCCCAAAACATCTGAAGCGTTTTAAGATCGCTACCCACAGTTACTGCGGCTGTGGGGCTCCAGACGTCGGGCACTATATCCTCAGGTGTTCAATTAGAGAAGGGTTCGCTAACGAACTCGAACTCCCAGGCGATCAGCGAGTGCCCAAGTTAGGGTGCACCTGAGGGACATGGGCTGGCTCGTCTGCCGGCTCCGGGCTGCTATCGCTCTCCAACTTATTTTCTACTTCATTCCCGGGTTGCGCTCCGTACCCCCATTAACGCCACCCATACTCCAAGTCCCTACTGGTCTCCTCTGAGACAAACTTAATCTTCTACTTCCAGGCTTCTCATGCCAGCTCGTGTAGTGTCGAAAGACGGAATACGAGCTTTCCCCATGGGGGGGGGGGGGGGGGGGGGGGGCGGGTCCTTCGGGACGCGCCCCCACCCCAATTGTTGAGGTGTGTGTGAGAAGTACACGTACCAAAGGTCCCACAGACGTCCAACTGAAGACACCCCAGGCCTTCACTGAGCCACCACCAGCTTGTACTGTTCCAACCTGACATGTACAATTCATGGGGTTCGCACTATACTCTGTCTCACATCGGCCTGATGAAATTTAAATTGGGATTCATCACTCTAGATTATCCATTGCCAATTTTCGATGTTCTTTAGCCCAGGCAAGGCGTTGAGCCCGATGTCGTGCCGTTAGAAGTGGGACTCTCGCAGGTCGGCAGTTCCCGAAGTCGACGATGAAATGAGCGTTGCACGGTCCGTGTACTGACTTCCCAGCTGGAACCTGCATTCAGATGGGAGATGATTTCAGATAATGTCTGGCCCCTATTGGTCCATACGATGTGGGTCAGACGGCGAAGCCCATGATCATTCAAGGCTGGTTGTCCTTTGTCCAGGTGCTTGTTTTTTTTGTCGGAATTTTCATAATCCCAAAACACTCTTGAAACTGTCGTAGGAGAAAAATCCAAGTTCATTGACAATTTCGGAGATCAAGTGTCCCCTTCCATCAGGCACCTACGATCTGCCCTTTCAAATGCATCTAAATCCCATGCCTTTCCCATTGCGCTTTTGATGGCGAATTCTTGGGGAAGCCAAAGCTCACAGCTATGTATGACCAGAGTTTCAGCCAGGCATGCGCGCAAATGAGGGACTTGCGGTACTGAATTTGGATAACGTCTCCTATCACAAATTCAATGGCACTTCAGTTTATAACGCAATTAAGAGAGTAAAAAGAAAGATGTATGCTTTATATTTATCCAAATCAATGCAGCATAGGATATCCTAAACGCAATCAATTTTATAACTTTTAAACAAATGTAGTACAATGCAAAAGCAATTCAATAATTTTTTCAAGAATTATCTGCAATAGCAAACTTTTAACCACCAAAATGGTGGTCTCTAGCAAGGGATGCTGGGGTCACGATTTTGTTGCCAATGCACTATCTAGTTCCTTATATCTATGGAATGAACTATTTATGTCCCAAGTGGGGAAGGGGTACCTAATAAACTGGCATCAGTGTACATAATAGTTATCATAAAAATAGAGCCTTATAATTATACCTTTCGTTAAAAGCAACACTTTAAGTCTATGTTATGCTACAACAGTGTTTCAAAAAGCAGATAATACACAACACAAATATACGTATAAACCGATGTTTATTGAACAGTAGTAATGTATGAATGCACATGTACAAATATTTACAAGTTCCAAAAATATTCACATATAAAAAAGTGATACTTGCAAATACAATAATGTTATCACCATTGTGATTGGATTTTATTGTAATCACAACAGTAAAACCCAATCAAGAACACTAGAGACAATAACAGTTTTAAACTGCGACAAAAAACGTTGTATTGTTTATGGATATAATGTAACTACAAAATGGCAAGATTTTTTATTAATTGATCTATAAATATTAAACATTTAATAGATGAAATAACAAGTCTTTTTTTCATTTCTTGTTATATTAGTTGCATTATAGAACCATCTAAATGTCCATTTATATTTTTTTCAAATTTCACCATGAGATTATTTAAACATCAAAAGCAGTTTACTTGGTAAGCATCTAAACCAATCATAACCGAGATGATCGTTGTAAATATTTTATAAATTTCGAATATTATGGTAAGCTGTCCTCAAGCAATGCCTATTGAAAAAAGCTATAAATTATACGAAATTTGGACATCTGTCAGAGTGCCTACTCTTTATATTTCTATCACAACCTTTAAAGTTAAAATCTGAGCACTTATGAACAAAAATTATCAATAATAGCTTCCGGAAACATTTTTTAAGTTCCTAGTGCTGCACATCTTCACCTGAAAACGATTATGCGTGCTTTAAGGTTTGAACACTAGAGCACAAGAATGTCCAAACTATATTGCACTCATTTTGATCAATTACTTCTCAGGTAGCCCCACTTGATATGGAGGTATTAAAGGAACCTGTCAATATGCAAATAAATATCTTTACGGAAGGCAAACTTGTGCAGCAGAAAGACACAGGAGTAATATTCATACCTCATCACGGACTCGAACCTAGTCCTTTAATCCATATTCAAGAACACTAACCAGTCTGTCACAAGAAATAGTCGTCGCGTACGAAGGTAATTTTATACCTATATCGACAATCGTCGATCATTTTGAAATTGTTGATGCTATTTAACATTGCACGCCTCTGGGGTATTTTAGTTGTACACTCTACCCTAATATTGTTCATGCATATGTCTGCCCTGCGCTCAGAGATATCTGCATGGATGCACACATCCGCACTTAAGTGCTCCGTTGATAAAAGATCAGTTCGTACGCTCAATATCAAAAAGTGAATGTGTCAAATATCAAAAAGTAAATGTGTTTTATTATACAATTATCAATGGAGTGCGTTTATACCTCTGCGTGAATAAAAATTGTATACGAGTATAAACAAAAAGGATAAATAAATATCTCCTCAGCTGCTTGCTACAGAGGTTTGGGAGAACCCATCGGTTTCTTTTTGCTGACAAGTTAAAAAAAATCAGTGTTGCCTAGAAAACTGGAAATTTTATTAGCGGAGATCACAAAGTTTACATAGTGAAATGTAGAGGGGAGTTACTAGGTAATGAAAAGGAGTGCCTTCCATTATCGCAAAAACTGCATTTGAAAGAGCAAAATTAACTCAAAAAGAATTTTCGAAATTGCATTCAAATTTTTATCCAACATTTAATAGGCATATTTTTCTGAAATTCAGGTTTTTGATTTTTTTTCATTAATTATTAGTGAACACTGGAATGATTTCTTGCAAAATATACATGTCCTCAAGCATTTACAAAACCTCGTTATTAAGCAACCAATATACATCATTTCTATTTATCAACGCATCCTATATTTAAAGCCATGGATTTCAAATATTTCATTCCAGACATACAGGTACTTCCCCCTCCCAAGTAGTTTTACCTCTGAAGCAGCACTTTTTTGCACACAATAGGCTAAATGGCCATGTCACAAGGATCCCGAAGGCTCAGAGAGGGTTGCGGACCCAGCTGTTAGGATACAGATGGTAGCCTCTTGTCAAGGTAATGTGTTCTGTAACATGCACAGGATTGGGTTGTTTTACCTCTGAGCGGCACTTTTTTGCACACGATGGGCTAAATGGCCAGGTCACATGGACCCCGAAGGCTCAGAGAAGGGGACCCACTGGAACAGCTGTTGGGAGACAGATGGTAGCCTCCCGTCAAGGCCATCCAGCATGTTCTTTAACGTGCACAGGGTATGGCTTTCCCACATACGGGGTCACAACATCCCATCCTACAGACGGCAGCTTTTCCAAGCCCATCGGTAACCCTTACTGACCGTGAGCAGGGCATGGAGTTTTGCGGAGATAAATCTCAATGCTGACCCAGCTGGGATTCGAACCTGGGAACTGCAGATTATGAACCTGGCGGACTATCGACTGAGCCACTCCCACCCTACTTCCGCTCAGAATTTTACTGCGAAAAAACACCTATTTATGTTTCAGTCTTATATTCCACAGTCGTGTGTCACTTTAATTTTTCCCCATAAGTTATTGGATTGCCCTTATATATAAATAATACATAATTATATATAAAAAATTCTTGTCTTTATGTATGAAAATTAATTACATGATCCAACTTAAAAGACATCTCTGATTTTATTTACCCTAACTTGACCGAGTTTGTTCCCGATAGTATTTGCTTTGACATTTTATTCGATTATCCTACAATAACTCTCGAACAATTGATTACCTCGACCTTTCTTATTTGGTAACATATATTAACATAAAAGTATGTCTCAAGTTTAAAGATGAATCTAATCGGTCAACAAAAGTGAGAAAAATTTCTGCAACTATGACAGCAGCATGCTATAATTGAAAGAAATCTCTTCTGGTTTAGAATTGATTTTAAAATATTGTTTAAAATATTGTTTAAATCCATTCAACCTATGGGCTCTATTAAATTCTCTACTTTTCAACAGACCAAAAATTCTGTTATAAGTGAACATAGGAGTATATACATTTGTTTATTCTTCCAGTTTCACCCTGTTTCGCTATCAGTTTTCTTTAATACCAGTGATGTAGCCAGGTCTTCTGTACAGGAGGGTTGTGGTTATTTTACCACTGAGTGCACACTTTTGTGCACACAATGGGCTTTATGACCACGGCACAAGGACTTAGAAAAAGGGATCTACTAAACAGCTGTTGGGAGACAGATGAAAACCTTCCATCAAGGCCATCGATTTCCAGCGTGCTTTGTAACGTGCATAGGGTATGATTTTCCTGCACATCGGGCTACGGCTTAACGTCCCATTAGACGAGAGGGGATGGTGATGAATAATGCTGTTCATATTTTTTGCCAACGAATTGGTGAACTGTTTTCTTAAAATAAAAATTTCTCAAGAGGGAAGATATTCTCTTGGCTATGAGTCGACTTAATAACATTAGCAGTTTGGTTAGGCCAGTTGTTTTCAACTTTTTTTGGCTACGGAATAGCGAAATTTCGCGGAACACTATCACCTAATTAATAATTAGAGAAAACGTTACGCTCTAGTACACTAATAAATACCAAATATTTTCAATATATCCTCCTCTATTTGGTGTTCCCCTGCCGCCCAACTCCCTAAATTCAAACCAAAAAGGGGAAAAAACTTTTTATGGCACATAACACACCCTCAATTCAGTAGCGAATATTTAAGAGAAAATTTTTAATGTATTTACGCAATTAATGTTTACTTTTGGGTGACCTAATTTTGAAAAATTCAGCAGCCCCTCAACCAAAAATCCTGGGTATGTGCCTATAGGTGAATTCCAGAGAAAAAATCCGTGGGTTAGGCAACAATTTACTTCAAAAAGCAACAAATGCAGAATATTAGTATAAATTGCCGTCTGTCAAGTTTTTACGTATATTATATCTCAACATGGTAGATATAAATTTCTACTATGGTAAGCAGCCATTAAAGGCCACCCAGCCAAAGTTCAGTAGGGGACACTGATGGCCTTGGAAAGGCCCCCGTCTGTCGGATGAGACGTTAAGCGGTGCCCCATGTGCGAGAGCCATACCCTGTGCACGTTAAAGAACACGCTGGATGGCCTTGACAGGAGGCTACCATTTGTCCCCAACAATTTGTTCCAGTGGTCTCTTCCCCCCCAACGATCTCCGACCCTTCAGGGTCCTTGTATGAACTGGCCATTTAGCCCATGGTGTGCAAAAAAAGTGCCCCTTAGTTATATCCCAACCAAATCATTCTTGGCGATAAAAAGTTGCAAATCATTCTCAATTGTTTTAGTTCAACAAATCTGTTACATTTTTCGAAATATTTTTATGAATATTAAGTTCCTGCAAATATCAATTCGCGAAAGAGATATAGAGAACTTCGATTAACTGATCTATATGGAGGATGGGATGGATGAGATAGGATTGATTCGAAGGAAAAGCACAAAAATTAGGGAAGGACATTATTGGAAATCCAATCTAATAATAAACGATAAAGGAAATGGTAACAAAAACATGTTAATAAAGCATATTTGAAGGTATAAAATTATGCCAGAAAAATAATCTGCACTGAACTACTGTCAAAAAAGTTATCACCTTAACACTGTCCTTTCTAAAGTTAGTTATGGTAATGAAACTTAAATCTTTTGTAAGCAAGGTAACAGGAAGCTGATACTTTTGATTCTAGATGTTTTACGCAATACTTTGAGCATTAAGTGATTTGACTTTGTAAGTAACGTTGAGGTTAGGTGAAAGGAGTCTGCAATCATCTTTGAGCAGCATATTATGCAGAGAGCGTTAGTTTGGCCATGTTATCCATATGCATAACTACATATTTTCGAATAGGATCATGAATAGTGTCTAAAGTTCTCAGGAAAAATGGGAAGCCTAGGATTCGATGGGCGGACAATGTTAAACAGGATCTTGCTTTAATTGCCATACAGTGATAAATGCAGAGCTGTATCAATCAAAGACAAACGTCTTTGGAGTACTAAATTGCAGTCTGGTTGGACTTCCGTACCCATGGTTGTTTCAGATTTTGCAAAGTATCTTTGGTCTTATAAAAGACATTAGAAGGCAGAGTAATATAAGGGCAGAAGATCGAACAAGCTTAATCTTAATATATATATAATTAATAAACAAGTCTTAATCGATGATATATGCATATGATTTGGAGATAAAAAAAAGTATTTCCACAAACTTAGAATGTTCTCATTCACAAATCCATAATTTCACTCTGTGTGCATTTCTTCGTCCCTAATGAACACTTTTTAAATACATTTTAGGGTACGGTAATCATGGGAATTGCGTGTGTGGGGGGAGAGGTGAATAAATACGTTATTTAAAATTTTGAGAAAACAAAGAACAAGAACTAAAATAAGGAAATTTAATGACAAAATCCGATTTTTTCTCACGAGTTTTGAAATATTTCATGGGATGTTGGGAAGACTATGTTACAACTGGTATATGCCCAAAATTCAAAGGTCAGCAGACTTTTGATTGATTAGGATAATTAAATGAGTCTTCAATATAAAATCTGATGTGCCAAATTGTCTGTCTTTAATGGCTGCTAATGAATGAAAATACTTTGGAAGTCTGACACCCTTCATAATCCTTGTTTCGATACTGGAAGATTTTTCATTGGGTCTTAACCATTGTCTCTTACGCCGAATATGATTATAAAGGACTCGTGTTTCATCACTAGCGACAATTCTTTCGAGAAATGGTTCACTAGCTTGTCGTGTTCTTAATGATGAAGAAATGTTGATTTTTTTGATTAAGCTGAACATCAGTCAGATCATGTGGGACCCTTTGACCAACAAAAAGATACAGTCGTTCAGAATAATATGACCACCTACCATACTTATACAATGATAGGTGGTCATATTATTCTGATACGACTGTGTATATACGCAGTGTTACTAATCCATGTAACCAGAGCCATAACTAGCCTTTCTTGCACTCTGTGCATTTTTCTTTTTGGGGCCCCTTATTTTTAATGGAAATAATGAAAATAAATATGGTATACAGTAAAGTTTAATAAATTTTATATATTTATTAATATTGCGAATATGAAACGTATTTTTAAATGAAAATTATTATTTTAATGCATTTTTCTTGCTTTTATTTCAGCACATTCATCGATGATGATATAAGTTTTGCGATTTTACATTCTATTGAAATTATGGGAAGTTTGGATAATCGTTTTTGTCCGGAAGTTGATCTTAAATAATTTTAATTTACTAAACTTTTCGATTGTATGTCTCAATATGCACCTGTTACATTTATCTAGTTACGGTTCTGCATGTGACATTGATTAGTAAAATTTAAAAATATGATTATTTTGACGATATTTGAAGAAATAAAAGTATTGCAATCGCGAAATGCTTTTTAATGTACTTTGGGTGCTTTCGCAGCAACTTTTGCTGCACAACAACCTAAATGGTCAAGTCACAAGGATTCTTCTTATGCAGCCATTTTAGGAAAGATTAGGCATGCTGAGCCCTCTAATTCCCGAAAGTCAAAAGGATTCCTAAGACCCGGATTAAGTTTTTAATTTGAAAAAAGGGATCAACTGGACAACTGTTAAGACAGATGGGAATTGGAGGGAGGCCATCCCGATTTTTTTAATTTTTACAGGTTTTCTACACGTAGGGTCATCACTTAATATCGTATCGACGCTTTTGCCGAGCGCATTAGTGCAAACTGAGTATCACCGAGGGCACGACGCGGGAAATTCTCAAAGCTGAAACAATAGTTTCAATGAACTGACGGACCTCAGAGAATTGAATATGACTCCTTGAATCCCAAGTGAGACATGGATATTTCTATTGGTTCGTCTGCAACGTAATCACAAATTTAATTTTACTAGGTCTTTATGATATCAAGTGACTTAGGACAAAACTTATTCGAATCATTTTTGCTTCGACGCATTTCATTTTTCAGTTTAGAATCGAACGTTAATATTAAGCTTCCCTACTATGGCATATAAAGTGACAGGCTCCTGTCAGACCTCTGTGGCAAGCAGCTGCTTGAGGGGGTATTTATTTTTATTTATTTATAAATAAATGGCATATATATATAATTTTATACCTGTTTTTCTTTACGGCAGAACAAATACTAGTTCTAACTTCATTTCGAAAACTGTATGCATATTATTATTAAAGCAAGTTACGGAGTATGTTTTCTTTTTAGATCAGCAGATTGGCAAACCTAAGGATTCTAATATTTATATCACTAAACTGTTTTTTGATGCATACTTTGCAATATTTTTTAAAATTTGGCATTTCAATCAATCGGACTTAATCTTTGTTTCAGAAAGACATTTACATTATGTGAATAACTATAAACCTAATGACACAAGTTCGACATCTTTATAGTAAAGCAAATGATCTGGCAAACATCTATCAACTGCAAATAAAACTGATATAACTACCTGGTATTGAGCAGAGTACAAATGACTTTCTCCATGAAACAAAAAAATTGGCACGTAATGAAAAATGCAGATGGCAAGTAATTAGCTAATGTGTTAGTGATAATAAATTGTTCGCAAATCAAAGTGATCTGCAATTCATTTTTGGCCTCCTAATATCAGCCTTTGATAATTTCCAGCATTTTATATATTCGAATGACTTCATTACTCAAAAATAAAATATGCTATTTTACTACTATTTAACTTGAAAGAAAATAAGTTGTAAAATAATTTTTCTGTGCTAAAGTTTTAAGCACAGCTCTTAGTAACATGTATTTGGCAAAATGCGAACGAATAGACACGATCGCTTCCCGAAGACAATTCCTGCAAAAACTAAACGAAATATATAAATAATGTAAATTTTAAATTAATTTCAATCACCAAATAATAACTTCGGTTAAACATAATGCAAGATCATGGCCGGATTTGCATTTCAAGCTTCCCTAGGCACAAGAACAAAGCCTCCTTTGTGAGCATCGTTTTTTCCAATTTTGCATAAAAGAGTATTTTAAATATGTTTTATTTTATAACCATAAAGAGAGGAAGAAATGTAATCAAAATGGGCGAGAGATTTTAATGAAAAAGAAATAAAAATATGCGCACATTTCACCGTTTTTGAAACAGGGATACTCGCAAATGGTTATTTTACTCTTCCAAAAATTGAAGATGCAATTTTTCTTTCGCTTGAATAAATAAGTGGTAACACTAGAATTCTGACACCCCTTATTACGTTGGTGCCACTAGACAAGTGCCTAACGTGCCTTATGGGAAATCAGGCCCTGCAAATGGTGTTAACCTAATTATAGGGCAAAAAAATTAGTGTACATCCAAAACCTCCTAAAATACGTTCTGAATATTTTGCAAACCTGCTCCCCAACCCCAACATCCAAAAAATTTTACATTAGACAATAAACTTTCTATAAAATTGCGTTTTTTACTTCAGTGTTTCTCAATTTTTCAATAAAAATGAGTTCTACATTCTGACAGAATTTTAAGTACTGAATTAGTTTTAAGTATTAAAATTTTCTGAAAATGTTTCAGGGGAATCTATGCTATTTATATATATATTTGCAAAAGCATATATATTTGACCCATTTTTCACTGAACAAGTTATTTTAAAGCAATTTTCTTTCATATAATCTTAATATTTACTTCAAATTATCAATAATGTTATGTGAAAAAGTTTATTTCACTTATGACCAGAAGCAGGGATATAGCAAAAGGGATTCCGGATCCCCTCCTCCCCCGAAAATACGTTCGTTTTATACGAAATATCAAACTTGTCCACCTGCTTTGAAATCCAACACAGATATCTTTATATAATTCCATTTTAGTCCCATACTATTATGTCCGACACTAAAAATAGATTTAATAAACAATCATAAAATTTTATTCTAAACGGAATATTATTTTAACCTTTCCTGTCCGGGGAATATTTTACTAACTGGGAAACCCTACTCAAGTTTTATTCTCAGACCACCCCCCGAAACTAAATCATGGGTAGGTGCCTGGCCAGCAGAATATTTGTACAGTACTTAGGCAACATGATACATGAACAATTCTAGATCAGCAACTCTCAAACTTGAAATTGCGACTCCTGCTTAGTTAACGAGTCTTGACTTTTTTTTAAGTGTTCTTTAAGTAACAAAATTTCAAAAGATGTCTTTAACACAATCCTTAACTCGCATATAATTACCTGCACATGGTTCCAAGCTCCAGCAAAACAAGCCCCTGCATTCTAATGCAGATCTATAAGTCAAAACAGAATATGACACAGGAGACTTTTTCTTTCATGCTGAAAATCAAAAATAGTGAAAAGGTTTTTTTTTAATTCTTCATAGAACATACTAAGCCTTTTAGTGGAAGTGGCATACTCATCGATGTGATGATTCCAGTTTAAGAATTACTGTTCCAGATGAACAATATCAATTGATGTTAAAAGGGCCAAGTTAACATCTCAATCTGCTTTAGCTTTTCCATACAAAACTAAGTGTATAAGGCAGTGATGGCGAACCTTTTCGAGCTCGCATGTCAAAATTAGGGAAATAAGAGAATATTTTTTAGCTCCCGTGCCAACGTTACAAAATACTTTAAAATGCTGTTTATTACTTTCTAAGGTTAATATCCGTTCATCATATAATATAAATTACAGAAAATACTAAGAATTTAAATATATGGATATGAAACACTAAATTTTAGACTCGCCATTACACATGGAAAAATTAAAAAATGGAACTTTTGTTTAGCAAACCAAAATCATTCAATCACAAGCACAAACTTGCACGCTGCTTTCCATTTACATGTCTAGTGTATCACTGACGCTACGCCATCGTTATCAGAATGAAGTGAATTTTCATTGGCTGAGAGAGTAAATTCTCTCTCAAGTATAGCAGTAAACCGAAACCTAGGCTAAATTTTAAGATACAGAGAAGTACTTTTTAAAGGAAATCAATAATCGATGATATATTTAGTACGTCTATTTTACATGCAGCTTTTTGCGCAATGTTTAATCAGTTATTTGACGAGTTCTTTTAAACATATGGGCACACTATTGAAATTAATAATTATAGCAACATAGTCGCCATCTTTCTATTAATGATTCATCCTTAAGTATTGAATTGCTAAAGTCACTGTTTCAAAGTTTTTACACTAGCGTAGACACGCAGTTTTTCACCTCCCAGTGGCGTATAAACAAAAGTAGTCTCGTATGCCACCTTTGACACGTGTATCATTGGTTAGCCATCACTGGTAAGGAACCCATCACAATAATTCAAAACATTTTAAAAAGCAGACTAGAAAAATAACATCTTTCACACATTATGCAGTCCGTCTCGAAATAAAATGGATTATTGGCAGTTTTAACTAATCGCAAACTTAGTTTTGTGCAGATGAGTCATAAGAGTATGAGAGATGTAGAGCTAAGAGTAATTAATATCTCAGCAATTATGCATATAAATAGGTAGCCTGTTACTCCGATACAAATATTAACATGACCAACATACCAGATGAATAATGATAAAGATGATTAAATCTAGTTGTGTCATCACATACAAATGTGTGATTATTTCAATGACATGCACGGTATATAAACATATTTTTCGATAAACATAGAGAAACATAGGTTTATGTACACAACTATAGGCTAAGCTTAAAAACACTATTAATATGAAAAATCAAATCACATATTTTCATCAACACATATTCACATAGCTCACGTTTCTAAACTTTTCAGAGATAAAATGAATACTATACAAGTATGTCTTATCTACCATATTTTATCCAATGTATAATTACTACATGTTTCATATGACTAAAATGAAGCTTTTTCAACAATATTATGTTTAAAAACATTATAATCTCTTTTTACTATTTAGATATATGTTTGGTAAATGAGCCAATGACTGAAAAACATGTAATTTAGGCTATACTTATATCAATATACATGGACTGAAACAAATATTGAAGGAAAAAGGCACTAATGGCATAGCTGGTTGTTTTCAGTTTATAAATTAAATATTATGGGAGCCATATTTGAATCACACTGAACAGCGTTTTGCAACCTTTTTTACATTGGCCCTTAATGACACGAGATACGGGTCATGTTAGATTTTCGTCAGTGTTTTAAGCTTTTGCAGCTGTGCTTCTCCCTCCCTCTCTGCCCCTAGAACTTCGCGCAATTCTTGGGGAGAGATACCTACAGGTTAAAAAGCGCTGTTCCAAAAACAGGAGGAAATCAAACTTATTTAACATCACTGCTGAATTTTTGACATTTAAGCTTAGCTAAAATATATGTTACTCTAGATTCAATTTACATTCTGAATCACCTCCAAAAATACTCTTTTTTAATAGAGTATTTTTGGAGATTTTTTTTAAGAGATCATTATTTTAATCAACAAAAGACCAAACTGGAATTTTTTAAATACTTATTGATCAGTGTTTCATAAAGCTTTTAAATAATTAAACTCATTTCTAAACTCTTTCATATACCGTAAATCACGAAGTACTATGGCTTGATAACATGAGCATTTCCACGAAATATCAATACAAAACTAAATCCAATCCACTATATCTAAAATGTTTTATTAAAATGTTACTGGTGAAAGCTAGAAATATATCGCATCTATCTATAGTGACCAGAGCTAGCTTAACCTTATTTTCTGCAAAAACATTTCGATAATCCATCCACTGTTTAAAATGACCCCTATCGCTTTAGTAAAGGAGGAGATGCCTCCCCAATAAGTAATAAAAATTATCCCATTTATGTATACGTTTATATTTTCATATATTTCTGTAAATTGAAAAAACAAATATTCAATTAGAGTAAAATTATAAAATTGTGTTAGAAAATAGTTACAATTTATTTACTATAGTTTAATTAAAAGAAGTTATGATGATAAAGTTTTAAATGACAGCATACATTTGAATCAAATAACAATGTTTAGTCCAAGTATCAAACAAACCATTCTTGGTTAATTTGAGAATTTGAAAATACACATTTATGGAACCTCACGATTTCTCTTCATAATGATTAACAAGACTTCGAACAAATATTTTGTGAAAAAATCAGATAGGACCATCTTAAGGCTTACCTGGGCAAAAGTAAAATATGGGCTCTTTAATATTATTTTAAGGGGTATAGTAATGAAAATGGGCCCCCAGCATTTGCCTACTTTGCTTATGCCAAAAGATGGCCCAGAGTTCACATTTTAATGGAAAGTAGTCTGCTAATAAAATTAAACATAATAAATAGAATAATATATTCAATCAGATATGATTAAGGTAATCAAGTATTGTTTTGAAATCTACGGTTTAATCTGGGCAGCAAACCTATTGAACTGTGCTAGCTAACATGCTGTGCAAGCAATTCATGGCCATACAAACTAAGATAATAACACTTTGTACTTGGTTGGTTATTTGGGGTTTTATTGCAAAACTTTGTGGTTGTCTACAAAGCTTAGCCATCTCGCTACAAAGCTTAGCCATCTCGCTATCTAGTTACGCAGTATACTACTCAAATATCCACTACGTATTTCAACAATGACTTTTACAAGGAAAAAAAAAGATTAATTTTTAAACGTTACGTGCAGAAAAATGACAAATTTTGTTTATCATAATATATAAATTGATAAATGAAAATGGTTTCTATTTAACGTAGTCCATAAAATACGAATAAAGTTTAATCATAATGATTTACTAATTTCCATGATTAACAAATATTGTCAGGATTGGGGCATATCAATGTCCTAAAACTTGACGAAATTAAACAATAAAAAAGAAGAGAAATTCGGAGGGAAAAACTGGTTTTGCAATTACCTGTTCTATTTTCACCACAGTTGATATAAAAGCAGTTGAATATTTTGAATTCTGTCAAGGAGATATTACCCTTGTTCTAGGTGACTTCAATGCCAAAGTTGGTACTGACTCTGACCATTGGGGAGGGGTAATAGGCCCTTTTGGTATTGGTAGCTGCAATAGCAATGGACAACGTCTCCTATAGGTAATCATCTCAATGGTTTCAGAATGACTAACACTTATTACAAACACCGCGACATACATAAGTACACATGGGTTTCACCTGATGGGCTGCATAAGAATATGATTGATTGTATATTAATTAACAGCAAATACCAGGGCATATAGGGAGCTGAAATTGGATCTGACCATTACTTTGTTAAAAGGGACTTGCAACTTTAACTTAAAAAGTGTTGTGTTAAGGTTAAAAAATTTACCTTTAATACTGTAGCTCGGAAAGACCCAGTTATAGCTAATGCTTACCATGATAGGTTACGTAGTCATTATGACAGTCATGGTCTGCTTACTACTGAAGTTGAGGAAGAATGGGATCATTTTAAACAGGCTTTTTTGGAAACTAACAGTACTCTTTTAGGAAAAAAGGAGCAGAGGAGGCAGAATTATTTGACTGATCAGGCACTTGAGCTTATTTCAGAAAGTAGGAACTGCAGGAATGTCCTTAATCAGTACCCTACAAGTCCTAATAGAAAGCATTACAGAGAGCTTAATAAACGTATAAAAGATGAGTTAGCTGCTGCTAAGAATCTTTGGCTTGACTGACAAAGCTGAGGAAGCAGTTAGGCAGCACAACAGCAGAACTGTACCAGATAGTTGTTTTATGTGGTAGAAAACGAACAGGCATACAGGGATTGAAGGATAAACAAGGTAAGGTTATAGAAGGTGAGGATTATGTCATGGCTAGGTGGGCTGAGCATTTCAGTGATGTTCTAAACAATGTGGTTAGTTCTACTCCCATTGTTTGCAATGATGATAGATGCATTGTTGGCTTTAATGTTGGCCCTATAACACAATCTGAAGTTAGTTTGGCTATTTCTAAACTTAAACTTCATAAATCCCCAGGGGTAGAAGAAATTACTACAACAGAAATGCTTAGAGCTGGGAATGTCGGTCACCACTTGGATGACTGAAATTTTGAATATCTTTTATAAGGCATGGTTCCTAAGGATTTTACCAGGAATATTATTATCTCTATTTTCAAAAAAGGTGATCGCAGTTCTTGTGATAACTATAGGGGTATCAGCCTACTCTCTGTTCCAGGAAAAGTTCTTTGCATGATTGTGCTTAATAGAATTAAGAATCTGGTTGACAGTCAATTGCGTGATGAGCAATGTGGATTCAGAAGTGGTAGGGGATGTGTGGATCAGATATTTTCACTTAGGCAGATTCTTGAGAAATGTTTAGAGTTTCAGAAACTTTGGTTGCTAGCTTTGTTGATTTCAGAAAGGCTTTCGACTCTGTTAATCGTCATAATTTGTGGTTGATAGTGAGATCATATGGTATACCAGACAAGTTAGTTAGTGAAAGCTCTCTAAAATAATACTGAGTCGTGTGTGAGAGTTGGTAAGTCCTGTAGCAATTGGTTTAGCATTACTTCTGGTGTTCGACAAGGGTACATTTTGTCTCCCTTTCTCTTTAGTTTGGTTATTGATTATGTTATGCGAAATTCACTGCAAGGGAAAGATTTTGGCCTTAAATGATCTGGAGATATTAAAATTTCTGTTTTAGATTATGCTGATGATTTAGCCCTTTTGCAAATGATGTTGCTGAGATGAACTCTTTCATTCGAGCTGTTGATGAGACTGGTAAGAGTAGGCTTGGTTTTAAACAGAGAGAAAACTGAAGTGATGAAAATTAGTCAGGCAGGCTGTGATTCAGTTAATCTGAATGGTCGCAATTTTGAGCAGGTGTCACAGTTTAATTATCTTGGGAGCTATGTAACAGATACTGGTGATGTGTGACATGAGATTAACAGATGGATAGGGATTGCTGCTGGGACTTTTAAGAATCTATGGAGTGTGGAGAAATAGGCGTATACACCTAAAGACTAAAATTAGGCTGTATAATAGTTTGGTTCTTTCTAGGGCTAGTTATGGTAGTGAGACTTGTACGCTTTGTAAACAAAATAACAGAAAACTAGATGCTTACGCAGTATCTTGGGCATTAGGTGGTTTAACTTTTTAACTAATGATGAGGTTAGGCAAAAGAGTCTACAACCTCCTTTAAGCAGCATATTGTGTAGAGACTCCGCTGGTTTTGCCATGTTGCCCGTATGGATAATTATAGATTGGCGAATAGGGTTATGAACAGTGTGCTTAAAGGTCTCAGAAAGAGGGGGAGACCTAGGATGCGATGGGCAGACAATGTCAAACAGGACCTTGTTAGAATTGGTGTGCAGTGGAAGGATGCAGCAGATGTAGCTCAGGACAGATATACTTGGAGAATTAAACTGCACGGTCTGGTGGGACCTCCGTAGCCCATGGCTGCTTGAGGATGATGATGACAAATTTGAAACACATTAGGATTCTTATATGCTCATTGCAAAACATATCACACAATACACATTCAGTTAATAATTCTGTATTATCAAGCTGCTGCATGACTCAAGGACAGCAGATATATGCATACAAACCTCCCAGAACAGCATAAATGGTAACAGTAACACACGAGTTATCTGATGAAATCTAACAACTAAAATATCACTGCACCCATCTTACCGTGGTCAGATTTATGTAATACCTTTAGGTGCAGGGCGTAATGACAGAAAAAACATTCTAAGTGGTCGAATGGAATTGTGCATTTTTACAGGAGGCACATTTTGGCCTTTTGTAAACTGAATTAAAATTTAAAACACATTGAAATCGTTAATGTAAGTGGCAGGCTGTTTGGGGTTTTATGGCACAAAGACAATTATGTTTTGACTCGTTAATGTAGCATAAACAATTAGCTGGATTTGAAGAAAATCTTAATTCAAAATTTTCATGAACCTTAAATACTAAAGTTTTATAGAGAGGAGAAAACGAAATTCGTTTGAGGAGAGTGGAGGAGGGGGGGAGAAAATAAATGCTCGGATTTATTAATATGCTACTGGTGTAACAAAAAACTAAGTTGGGTTGAGAAAGGCAAAGGAAAATAACTTCGGCAAAAAAATAAAGTCACTTAAGAAGATAGAATATCTTGGGCAGCGATGCTCAGTTGATTACAATTCAAAATACCACCATTATTAAACTTTTTTGTTATCATTTTACATAAATTTTATGGTTAAAATTTTCCCTCTAATTTATACATATAAAATTTATTATTGAACTATCAGTGTCAACATGATTTTACATGGTGAGGAACAATGTGTGAATTAAGTTCACTGTGGTGCTCAAAACAACAGATTAAAAGCATCATAAATTTTTTGAATAGTGGGAAAAAGTTGATACAATATGTAAATTCCAATTCTCTATGGTTCAAATTATAAAATGCTGCAAGAATTCCCCCCCCCCTTTTTTTTCCATTTGTAGGAGCTATTTTCATATCTTTATATTAAAAATTAAATAAATCACTATTTAAAAGAAATATTGAGGGATTATTTACTAGTCACACTGGACATTTAGGCATAAATATGTTAGCTTATCTCAGCACATCAAGAAAAGAAAATGAATAAAAAAAATCTATTTTTCAAAAGCAAAATGACATTAATATATATAATTTTTTTTGTTTTTATAAGGTAATAAGTTACCCTATGCTGTTTCATTCAAAATGGAATCTTTACTTGGACAGTGACATGGTTACATAGACTTCAAGATCCAAAGTTAATGCAATAAAATTATTCAAAAGATGACCAATTTTTAAAAAATAAAGTTCAAATCAATTATATTCGAAATTATCTTTTACAATTAGCATGCCTCAAAGTGTTTAACAATTTGTTTTCTGTGAGGTCCATATTTGGTTCATTAAAATGAATACTTTCTCCACACAAACATTTATTCCTGGTAGTATTTTTAAATTGATACCATTAATATATTATTACTTGTTCCCATTTTCACTTTCAGTTTTTCGACATAAAATAAACTACATATCTAAGAAAATACATATTTTTAATTAATACAATTTAAACTTATTAATATGTGGTATACAGTCATAATAATAATTAACACTAAATGAAAACTTTCAAAATATCAAGGTTAGCATTGGAAAGCATGACACTAAGAGGAGAAACAGTGCTATTAATAACTAAATTTTTACCAATACAAATTGCCATATTGTACAGGGGTCCCAACATGGGTGCTGGTAGAAATATTTCAGAGTGAGGGGGGCAAATTTGTTTCAGGAAGGTGCAAAATATTTCCAAATGAGGGAGGAGAGATCATGCATACATCATACCATAATACAACTAAGGATGCCCAAAAATAAAAAAGAGAAAAATTATTGAAATCGCACAAAAAATGTTTTTTTATAATAAAAATTAAATGAAATACTTCTGCGAAACAAAATATATAAAAAAAAGAAACAAGATTTGCATGTCTTTAAAGAAAAAAAAAAAACCATTAACTTTTAGTACACTGTTACATTAATTTTTCTATCAATTTTTCCAGGGGGGTGAGACACCAGTTTATTAAAAGCATGGTATGAACTGACACCCAACTGTGTCATTGTGACCAAGCGAAGCAAGTAACGTCTTTATCATAGAGGGCTTCTTTCACAAGCCTAACAGTATCTCTTCACTGGGGGCTGCTTGCAGTTGTTGGACTGAAATGGCTCTTTGCCAAATTTGCTTTATATTGGAATAAAATGATATCCCATAATTGATAGCTTTTATTTTGAATTACTGAATGTATCAAAATTTAAATTATTTTATAATTTGGGGATTAAAAATATTATAGATATCTGCAATAAAGTTTTCAAATTATGCTTGTGTTTTTTGATTGAAATAAAAGACATTGGCCAATTTAAAACATTGGCCATAATTATAAAATTAAGACTAAAACTAATAAAACATTTTATTATCTAACAATTATTTTAATTAGTTTGTCATACTGATAAACAGGAAATCTAGTGATTGAATGTGGGAGACCAATGAATTTTCCACTTGCCTATTATATAAAAAAAAATTGTATTTAATGCTTTTTCAAATTATCGCCTCAAAAACAGAGTCCATGGAGAAATGATCCATTAGTGAATGTGCTACAATAATACACAAATGTTAAACCTCTGTATTTAGTTCTTGTAAGGTAGAAAATGTGAGGATGAAAGAATCATCAGAATGGCAACATTAACAACCAAGAATGTCTGTATAAACATAACCGTTTTCTCCAAGAATCAAAACTAGATCTCTGAATGTATTAGTGAGCACACTAACTGCTGGGCCACTTAATGGTTCTATAATTCAATCAAAGTAAAATGAGCTGCTTTTAATTTTAAATGGTAAAAAGAAGCTATTTTTTCGGCAATGATAAGGTAATCCAGCTCAGTGTCATTATTGACTTTAGATGGTTTGATATTATGGCTGTTTTTAAAATTCATTATTATGGATTTATTGATATGTTAATCAAAATACACCTATCCCTAGATTTATATGGTAGATAGGTTCTGGAAAATAAACGTGTATATTAAAACTGAAAATCAAAACCAACAACTTATAAAAAAAAGGGGGGGGGAATAGGTTTAAAAAAATCCTTATTATTAATAAAATGTATACTGAAAGTTTTACTTATACATATTTACTCATATTTCAGTTCAGCAGTACATTAAAGTAACATTATTTTGTATTTTTTTTTTGCACTACTTTACATAAGCTTAATATCTCATACATTTCCTTTTGGTCACGAAAAATCTTCATTAATGAAGACATAACTATTGAATTCAAAGACAAATTTTGAAAGAATATTTATGAACTGAATTATAAATTAGAAATTAAGCATTTATATCAATACTTAAATACTTTATTTTGTAAAATAAGTATATATTTTATGAAAAAGTGTACTTACAAATCAGCTGTATTTAGCCTATAAAATATAGTAAAGTTAAACCTATTGCTAAACATGAAAAAAAACATGGTTTTTACCATCCTGAAAAAAATTCCTACCAATTCAAATGTACTTCATTAAAATGTTGCAACACAGATCGCATTACATTGGCAAGAATACAATTTTAGCAAAATAATATAAACTGTTACAGAAGATGATTTTATTAATATAGTAATTTACTATTATCTATTTATTACTGAAAATTAATTGCATCAACTAAACCAATTTCTTACATTGATGTTTACTTTGTGATGACAATTAAACAGTCTCCTTTGACACAATGCCACTGCTACTTCCTAAAGTTTATTATATCTATATACATTAAAAAAATCTAAATCCATACTATATAAAAACGAGTTTATAGTTGCATAAAATGAAACTGGTTGCATTTTCTTGACTATATTAAACTGAAACTGTGTAAATTGAAGGATGGGTGTAAATTATTACCAATTAAAACTGGTTCTTTAGCTGTATTTAATTATTATTTGTTTCATTGCTGCCATTCTAAATGCACTTTCTTTTTGAAAAAGTTCAAATCATCAGACACAAACATTTATACTAATGGCAAGGTGTGGTCACTGAGACCACTCAAAAATTTTGCAGCCCCATCCATTCTGCATTTGTGGAAATGTGCAACTGTTAAGGACCTTTTCAGCATTCAACTTGAAGGTACTGAAAAGATAATTTAAAAATATATATTGTGAGCAGTCTGCCAAATCTCACTAGTTAAGGTTAATTATAAAAATATAACAGTTATACAAATTATGATTAATCTTCATAGAGAGTATCATATAGGTGTTGTTTCCCTATCTCTCTTCTAAATGGCCAACATCTCCTGCACAGAATATTGTGATATGATATTCAAATGTTGGTGGACTTTCCAAACCCATATGTTTGAATCAAGGACAGAAAATCTCAATGTTGAATAGCTGAAACTTGAATCTTTTAACCTCAGTTCCATTCGAATGCATTTAAAACATGAGCAATATAGTTTAATCAAAATTAAAAGTTATAAGAATTAAATCAGTTTTAATTGGTAATAATTTTCATCACAAATGTTTCTCTTTAGATTTGATGCTGGTTGGTAGTTTGGGGTATGGCACAAGAGCAGCAAAGGCTATATTGCACCTTAATTTTGATATATAGGATTCAAAATATTAATAACTGCAATTTACTATTCATTTTAGATCAGCAAGGAGTTTTATACTAACACAACAGTGGTATGATTCAAAATTAGTTTACTATTTTCTCTAAGAAATTTTACCATAAGATTTCTTACATTCATTTTTATGTGTTTCATATTGTCAACAATAGAATTTTTTAGTTTTTTACGATTAATATATTTTGCATTTTTAATTTATATACAAGCCTCTTTATATTTAACTATCATTCAATAGACACTCTTCACATTGTGAATTTTTTGTAAAGGAATAATAAATTATAACAATGTAAAGAGTGATTATTTCAGGATCATGTGCACTAGTGTTCATGAAAAGAAAACCTATTTTTCCCACACGTTAAATCTTTGTTAATGAACTTAAGAAATTAATGAATGACTTTTCAACAATATTTGCACAAATGACTTTCACAAACAAATGGGTTTGTAACAACAAACCTAGGATTAAAAATATTATTCACTATTATGCTCATATGTTTTGAATAAAGCACTAAATAAAAATACAATCAGCTATGAAATAATAATTTTATGCATTTATCAACATATCTATGATCTTAACAAATGAATCTAACACATTAAACCATAATCATTAAGTAGATTTTACATAGTTTTTAATTCTGTAGTGCATTTTTATCTAAAAGCAAATAATCCAATGAGAACATTTTACTAAATATATATATGAAAAGAAAAAGATTTAAGTAAAAACACTAAAAATATTGCCCTTCTTAAGTGAACACATCCTGCTGGTATTTGCTTGCTGCTATCATGTTATACCCTAGCTATAACATGGTATTTACTATCTGGAATATTCTTTCAGCCAGTGAATATCACATTGCAGATATGCACTGCAGTTCAAGTAACAAGGACAGTATTTTTACTTTTTTTTTAAAAACGTTTTTGGAAATATTTCATAATAATTATATAGAAGCAGCTTCATTTTTCCATCATTGTCTTACATTTAAGCCTTAATGTAGTCTTTTCTTGTTACATTAATTGTATTAGCTGAAGAGGATTAAAATTTATGTACTTCAAAACACAATCATATAATTAACACAACTATTCCATTAAAAAAAATCTGCAAAAATTTACTGGAAGATATTACAAATAATATTGTAAACATTCATACCTGTAATAAACCAAACAGTACTTTTTTAATTAATGAAAAAATATAATATGGCTCCCAATATTGATAGCAAGTTTGGGCATTATATTAAAATTCCAAATATTGTTTCACCTTAGCTACTTTATTATATATATATTCTAGTCCACATCTTAATTTAAAATAAAAATCTTAGGCACCAATTATGTTTAATCAGCTGTCAACATCAGGAAATAACACATGAATTCTTTCAAAAAATGATCTCTGAAAGTTATATCTGGCAGCTGTTTTTGACAACACAGTAGCAGAAACATGAGGATCTCCAATTAGCACCAACTTACTCATCCCATAAAGTAGAGGAACAAGAATCTCTGGTTCAGTACACTGATTTGCTTCATCTATAATACAGCAGGTAAGTGGCATGCAACTCTTTTGACCAAATGCTTCATCCACAATATTTTCATAACAACTGCTAAGAGTTGACAAAATAACATCACAACTTTTCAATATATCCATTTGTGTTTCATTCATATCCTCTATGCCACAAGCATTGGGCTTTGCCGAAAGCTTCAGTTTTTGTTCTTGAAGCTTGGAAATGGCATCTTGATAAATAGCTAGCTGTTGACTCAATTCATTTATTTCCAACAGAGGATTACTTCTTGCTAGAGCTGAAATACTATTTTCCAATTGCGTAACTTGCTGAATTGTCTCCATAGATTCATCCACTTCTTGCTTATTTTTTCGTGTAAGGTACTGCCTTACTAATACCTCCAGAGCAAATTTTCTCATTTCTGGATGTATATCTGCTTGTCGACCCAATCTAACACATCGCAACTTATGAGCCACTCCTTGACTGTCATTTCCGGAATAAATAAGGCCACATCCTATTTCATCCACTGCTTCTTTCGTTCGTGAACATATCAGTACTCTAGCTTTCTGATCACCCACTTCCAAAGACTTTAAATGTTGAACCAGATCGACAAGGATTTTAATTTTACCTGTACCAGGAGGAGCTTGCATAACAACAATTTGTGGAAGAGGATGGGGTTTCAATACAGATTCAGTTATTTCAGAAAGAGAAGCTGAAAGGACAGAGGGATTCTCAGCATTAAGCTGTAACTTTGCCAAACACACAAATTTACAATCAGCTTGTATCGGAGACAAAATATTTTTATGTAGTGGTGAAGATTTAAAATTAAGTAGTGCATCATGCTGCTTTAAGATTGGTTTAACCCAAAACAGAACTTGAATTCTTACTAATTCATCAAAATCAATATCTTCACATCTCCATGTTGTTTTCACAGATAATGAGAGCAGCTGAGTATCATCACCTGCAACATAAGGATAACACTGAAGACATGGATGATTAGGGTTTTTTTCAATACTATATGGTTGTAGTTTATGACTGGCCACATAACCAAACATTTTTAAGCCAATTTTTGCTAGTAAGCCAAACTTAATTATTACTAGATAGCCTTCAGCTGGATGCATATTTTTAGGTATATCAGCACTGTTCAAAATACTTTCACATTCAATAGCCATCATTTCTCCTTCCTGTTTATAAGATGTAATATAACAATAATAATTCTGGAATTGCTTGACACCTTTCCATGACTGAAAAACTGATTCCCAAGTTTCAAACAATAACAATGGAAAATACGTATTATAATAATCTTCAAAGCTACTATAAGAAATTCGTATGCTTTTCATTGTATCTGCAATAGGAGGAGGATCTGGAATTTGAAGTTGCTGTGGCAACCAGTTAACACTCCATGTTAAAATCACCAAAAGCACATCATTTGAAGTTAATAGTTTATCTCCTATGGCACCCTTTAATTTTACTGAAGGTGCCTGAGATGAGAATCTGTAGTTATGCTGTCTTTTGCTCTGTGACTGGAGTGATGAATATGATGGTGATACAAGACATGCTGCTGACTGGGATGATAATGGCCACTCACAAAAAGGTGATGTTGCAGGTGAAGGTGATCTATATAATGGTGATGCTAATGCATCTAACACAAATGGTGAAGAAACTGTAGAAGGTTTTGATACAGTTGATGACACAAAATGTGATTGCAGTGGCTGATGAATATTAGTCTGGAAGACTGGTGGAGAAGTGGGAGGAGGTGAAGGCGAAATTGGAGATAATTCCATTAAGTCTGATGGTGGCGGAGATGGTGGAGGTGGAGGCAGTGGTGGTGGTGACTGTGGTAAAGGTGGAAATGCTGGAGGTGGTGATGATGGCAGAGGTGGTTGGTATGCAGGAAGTGGAGGTGATGATGGAAGCAAATGTGGCTGACAAGCAGGTATTACAGAGGATGAAGGCTGCAAAGGTGGCTGATAAACAGGCACCAGAGGAACTGAAGGAGATAAAGAATGCTGATAAACAGGCACTGGAGGTGCATATGATGATGCAACAGGTTGTGAGCTGTACTGCTGTTGAACAGGAACTGCTACTTGAGGGGCTGGGTATGGATATGGAACCTGATATGCTAAAGATGGTTGGTAACATGATGGATATATCACAGACTGACTAGGCCACTGGAAAGTCTGCATTTGTTGTGATGGAGAAGGCTGTGCACAAGCTGCTAAAGCACTTGGACAGTTCCATTCAAGGTTTGTTCCCCCATAGTTGCCTACACCAGGATTAACATTTGGTACACCTGTATATGCAATAGGTATATTGCAGTTGGCAACTCCTATCTGTGGTTGACTGGAGTTCTGAGGAAGGTTCAAATTCCTAAGTGCCGGATTTTTATATTTATCAACATAGTCTTTATATGTAAGTTTAGATAATCTTGAGTCCTGGGAAGTGCTCACTGAAGTATTTCCATGTGATTGTTCATAAATGTTTCCTTGGGCATTTTGAAGTGACCTTACATGAGAGATTCTCTTTCCTTTTACAGAATCAGAGTTTTGTATACTTGAACATTGTGCTGCGCTAATATTCTGCAGAATATCAGCATGCTTGCATTTATGTTGACAGTTTTCTTCACAGCATATGTTTAATATTTCTGGAGTATTAGTCATTAAATGGCATTCCTGTGAATCTCTGATTTGAGCACAATTTTCATGCTGTTTATTGCTCCGTTTTTTACTATTCTTTTGCTGACCTTTTATTTTTGAACTATCAGCAGTCATTTCTTTTGTTAAAAATGAACTTCTAGATGCAAATCTTTGCACTTTGGCTGTTTTCTTATTGGCAGGAAACATTAAATCAAAATAGTCTTCATCAGCACCAAACAGAAAGGAGGAATCTTTCAGGACTTTGGTTTGTTTTTGTGAATTAAGCTTAGTTGGTTTTGATGAATTAAGTTTAGTTTTTTTCTTATGCAAGTTATGCTTTGTTTTCTGTTTCTGCATATTAAGCTTTTTCTCTTTCTGCAAATTAAGCTTGGTTTTCTGTTTCTGTGAATTAAGTTTAGTTTTTTTCTTCTGTGAACTAAACTTATTATTTTGATTCTGCAAATCAGACTCATCATTCTGCTGAGGCAAATTATATTTAACTTTTTTTGTTGGTGATTTAATTGCACTGTTATTCTTCTGAATATCCGCATCTTTTTTAACTGGTTGAGCATGAATTCCTCTACCAGGAAGTTGGAATAAATGACCAATTTTATTTCTGAGCTTTTTCCTCAAACTTATTTTGTGTTTATTTTCATTCAAAAGAACTGTTTTCTTTAAAACTGGTTTTTTTAATTCCAATTTACTGTATTCATAAAATTTATCAAACTCACATGTTGACAAAATACTTTTAGAATCTTTAGTTTCCTTTAGATTTTTCACTGCATCACTAATGAGATGTTTGGTGTCTTGATGAGATAAATTTAATGGAATTTTTTTCTGCTTTCCATGAGGCAAAGGCTCTATAAGCAGAGTACCAGAATGTTTTTTTTCTCTTTGTCTATCACAAAATTCTTCAAATTTTCTGTCAGCTACAGATATCTTATGTTCTTTATTTTCTTCTGTGCATTTCAACATTGTGTCAAATTCTTCCACAACTTTGCATTTTTTCTTTTTCTGTGTTTTGCTTTGTTTCCGCTTTCTATTTTTAAGATTTGAGTGTTTCTCATCTGTTTCCAAAAATTTCCTCTCTTTGCTTACATTATTATTTACCGATGAATTAACAGTTTTATTTATTTTTCTCCCATTTTTACCATTATGCATACAGTGAATAACTGAATCACTTTCATCTTTACTGCATATATCTACTGTGTCTTCTGCTGAAGCAGCTAATTCATTCAAATCACCCCTATCAAAAATATCGCTATCATCATTTACAGGTTCATTATCTTCATAATCAGATGAGTCAGAAACAGAAATTTTCCTATATGCCGGGAACTGGTTTACAAATTTGTGTTTAATTTCTTCCTTAGTTTTAACCAAAGTTTCTACATGTTTTCCAGGGCAAATATGGTGTTTTTGTACCACCTTTCCAACATTACTTTTATTTGTTTCCTTTTCATTCACATCTTGCAATATATACTGCCAGTCTGTATCACTTAAGTCTGAAGCATTGTCAGTGCATTCTTGACCAGAAAGACAACTTATTTGTTTTTGTATGCCTTTAAAGAGAGTGCTTTCATTATCACTCATTTCCTTTTTCTGATCATTATTTACATCATAGTTGGTTCTTCTGCATGTTTTTTTCTGTTCTTCTGAATTAGCCTCAACACAATTTGCAGCAGCATTTGGAGTAGACAATTCTGAAAACATATGCTGTTTCTGTTGCAATTGTGATGCAACTGCATATGGCTTGGATGAAGGTTTCTTATTAGCATTATTTCTAACATATTGCAAAGAGTCACTTTTAGCTTTTGTTTCATTACAAATCCATTTATCATAACTACCACCAAAACCAGATTTTTCCTTTGTTTCAAAAGGCTCATCTTGTTCCCAAAATGTAACATTCTGTTTAAGCACAGATGGTGACTTGGATTCTACTGTTTGAATGATATTACGAAGCACATCACAGGATAAAGAAGCAATGTTTGACACTTTTTTATCAGTATAGTTTTTACAGCTATTTCCATGTGGACTTTCATATTGTCTGCAATAGTCATATTTTTGAGATGTATTTAAGGAATCCTGTGAAAAATTGCCGTGGTAAAATTTCTCAGAACTTCTAAAGCTTAGACGGGCAGGGGAAGTCACATAATTCCTTTCAACTGAATTTGGGAATGATGATAAATTCTCTGTTCGTTTATCAGTTGTTTGAACTACAAGACTTGAAGGCATTTTTAAATTTGATACTGTACTAATAATGTCATGAAGCATTTCAAAAGAAACAGAATTAGCTATATTTTCCATATCTTTGTTTGGCAAATTATTACTAGCAAGATGGGTTTTTGACATGCCTTCTGTGTGGAAAACAGTCCCTTGAAAATTTTGTGTAGATCTAAAGTTTTGTTCTAAACTTTTTGACATTTCATATCCAAACTTATAATTTTGAATGCTTTGAGCACAATCTCTAGCTGCAATAGACTGATTTTTGTTTGTTTCATGAGAAATATAATCTCTGCAAAACGACTCAAGGTTAGGGTTGGAAGCAGTTTGAATGATGTCTCTTAGCATGTTATTTGATACTGCACTGTTCAACTCTTCAGTGATAAATTTCTTTCCTGAGTTCAATCTTCCCAAAATAAAGTGTGTTTCTTGAGTTTTCAAACTAGATTCTACTGAAACTCTTTCAGACTGATTTTCATTTTGAGACATTTCAGATACTGTATCATTAAAGCAACCTTGAGAACTGACCTGAAAATATGTTGTGGTTGATACATTATTTGTCTTTAAATCATTCATTACAGAGAAATTTCTATCACCTTCTACATTTTTCTTTAAAAGTATATCACGAAATATTTGATCTGATACTGTACTTATTACTTCTTCAATATTATTAATCTCATATTTCGCAGAATCATTATTTTGAATCAGAGTGGCTTGCATTTGATGTTCATTAGTAGTATTTGACTTATGTGAGAAAAAATTAAGCATTTTGTTCTGCACACTGTTACTATTGTCTGCTGTATCAACATTAGAAATGTTTAGTCCTTCTTCTGAAGTTTTAAGCATATTTTGCATTGATAACAAAGAATTTGCCAATGCAGAAACACTATAATTATCATGCAATGCATCTTTCCTTTGATATATACTTTCACTTGGATAACTTCTGTCTGTAATATCCATCACTTCCTCATTATCTTTTTCACTTTCTTGCCTGCTCTTGGAAAATTCAGTTTCCTCTATTTGTGGTCCATCATGATTTTTGAGAAATATTTCAGAACCTTGATGGTGCTGGGATGTTGTACCAATGGTGTGTTTTGCAATGTCACACTGATTATTAGTTCCTTGTTGAATACATTTTTCTGTGATTCTCATATTATTCACAAATTTACTACATTCGGTGTTATATTTAGATGAGCAAATACTCTGAAAAATATTTTGTTGTAAAGCAGCTGACTGTTCTTGGTCACATTCTAACCTTAACATACCTCTGTTACAGATTTCTCTTGTATGGTCTAAAGTATAATCCATTATTTCTGTTTTTTTTTCCTTATTTTCACATTCTTCAGAAATTACTCTGACTAAATAACGAAGTTTCTCAGGAGGCAAAGAGCTAATAATTGCTATTGCTTCATGATTATTTTCATCAAGCATCTGTAATAAAGCTTGATATTTAATATCCTTGGCATTTTCCACTGCACTTGATTCTTGGCAAGACTTATTTTGAAGAGCAAAGCTTTTTTCTCTTGGCAATATTTCTTGACAAGAAGATACATTGTTCCTCCTGATGTCATTTTCTGAAGTTTTCTGATCCTTTGATGAAGTTTCACTTGCATTTATATTCATTGTAGTCATATTTATATGTTCTTTATCTTTATATGCTCTTAAGCATCTTACAGTATCAGCAACGTTACATATCTCATCCATTTGTTCATCAATAAGTTCTTTTTTAATATTCATATGGGACAAAGAAATATTATTGTTCACACCCGAAATCTCTGGCAAAACCTTAATAGAATATGCATTAGTGTCAATGGCATTGCCAATGGCAACTGATTCCATTGTTGGAATTTTATTGGCCTTTACATTCATTTCAATCATCTTTAAATGCTCCATATCTGCAAATGTTTCAAAACACTCCGTAGTATTGGTTACTTCACATACCTCATCAAGAGGTTCCTTTTTAATATTGATAAATGGTAAGATTTCCTTATTGGTTGGAATCAAAACCTCTGTTGACAAAACTTTACTAGTATGCATATCATTCTCCAATGTTGATTCCCTTGCTGAAATATTATTTGTCTTTGAATTCATTTTAGCCATCACTAAATGTTCACTATCTTCAAATGTGTTAAGGCCCTCTACAGTGTCAGGTACTTCACACATTTCATCAAGCGGTTCTTCTTTAATATTCATAAGTGGTAAGATTTCTTTGTTACTATTCAAAACCAAAATTTCTGTTGGCAAAACTTTACTATTATGCATATCATTGTCAGTAACATCATTTTTTGATGTTGATTCCTTTGCTGAAATATTATTTGTCTTTGCATTCATTTTAGTCATCACTAAATGTTCACTATCTTCAAATGTGTTAAGGCCCTCTACAGTGTCAGGTACTTCACACATTTCATCAAGCGGTTCTTCTTTAATATTCATAAGTGGTAAGATTTCTTTGTTACTATTAAAAAACAAAATTTCTGTTGGCAAAACTTTACTATTATGCATATCATTGTCAGTAACATCATCTTTTGATGTTGATTCCCTTGCTGAAATATTATTTGTCTTTGCATTCATTTTAGTCATCACTAAATGTTCACTATCTTCAAATGTCTTAAAGCGCTCGGGTACTTCAACAGGCACTTCACATACTTCATCGACAGGTTCTTCTTTAATATTGACAGGTGGTAAAGTTTCTTTAACATTCAGAACCAGAATTTCTTCTGGTAGCACTTTACATCTAGATACCTTATTTGAACTAGTATTATTTTCCAATACTGAAATTGATGATTCTCTTATTGAATTTTCCCTTGCTTTTGTTTTAACTTTAGTCAACTCCATTTTATTCACTTTTTCACAAGTTTTAAAACACTCTACAGTATCAGCTACTTCACAGATCTTAACTGTTGGTTCATCAAGAGATTCTTCTTTGATTTTGTTGGGTAGAACAGTTTCTTTGCCATCTTGAACCAAAATCTCAGTTGCCAAATTTTTACATACAGATACATTATTAACACTAGAGTTATTTTGTGTAAATTCCTTTGTTGACATTCCACTAGCTTGCACATTTGGTGTGGTATTTATCTCTCTATACTTTGCATCTTTACACATTTTAAAAGAATCTACAATATTATGATTTGTACTTTCCTTATTAGTCCTTTCACTAAATAATTTCTTTTTAATCAACGTAGGTGTCAAAACTGTTTTGCTCCTAGTATTTCGAACTACATTATCTTTTTTGGGCAATACCTCACCAACAAATGCATTGTTTTCACTGCTGTTGTTTTTCAGCATTAACTTTTCTGCTGAACGTTTACCAATAGGTTCCTGAAATTTGCTTTTTGTTCCTTCAGACTCCACATTACAAGCCCTAAAAGAATCTGCAAAGTCATCTATTTCATCTTTCTTATCAGTGTCTTCGTCAAAGGGCTCTATTTTAATTTTAAAAGGTGGTAGAATAATTTCTTTATCAATAATTTCTGAATTTAAAAGATATTCATTTAACTCTGTATTCATGATGTTATCTGAATATCTATTAAAAAGATATTCATTTTCTTTTTCACCAGGCTCTTTTTTAATGTCTTCAATATCTATGAGCATTTCTACAGTTGCTTGAGGTTGATCACTGGTTTCATACTGTTCATGACAATTAATAGAATATAGCCGATCAATTTCACATACAGTTTGTGAGTTTTCAACTTCAGTAACAGATTCAAGTTTAACAGCTGCCAATGTATTATCAGTATGACCAATGCAGAAAGAAGTGTAGTAGTTGTCAGAATCATTGTAAACAGTCTCTTGTGACTTTTCAGCATTGGGCTCTCTATCAGGAAGATTTTTAGCAGAACTAATATTCACATTCATAGATTCCAAGTTGTCCATTGACATATGAGACAAATTATCTGTTAAATTACATTCATAAGTATTCAAAGGCTCTGTTTTAATTATAAAGCTATTACTATATGTAAAAACCCCTGCTTCTGAGTTTATACTTTCATTGTCCATTTGATAACTATTATTAACTGTACTTTCTATCAGTTTTCTATTAACTGGTATAATTCTGGAAGAGCTTCCAAGTGGACTGAATGAATGATCAACATGTTCTGAAGTGGAACCTTGTAACACTGAATCACTAGGAGAAGAGTTCACTTCTTGTGCAATTACTACTCTACCAGAACTTGAAGCTGAGACAATTCTAAATGATTGTAATGGCAAAGACAATTCAGCATTTTCATTGTATTCTAATTTTTCTGAATCTACTTTAGACTCCATGTCTTTGCAGCTTTCTTTATACAGATAATTTACGCTATCCCATTTATCACCATGTGAATGTATATTTTCTCTTGTAAATTCAGCTGTCATTCTTTCTTTACTATGTGATGAGTTGAAGATGGTATGAAGAGGAACTTGTTTTTCCAACTCAACAGAATGACTACTCTCACTGCAAGGAATCTGTTTATTTTTTTCCTTCTTGGCATAATTATGATCGTGACTGTTACCAGCCTTTTTAACTAGTTTCAATGGCAATTGAACTTTTGGAACAGTTTGAACTCTTACATGACTTCTAGTCTTCTTTGGTGATTTCAAGCCTTTCTTTCCCTTCTTAATGTTTGAGGTCTCTCCTGATACTTTTTCAGCATTTAACTCTCCATACAAATTATCTTCAAAAGGTGATGTAAACTGTGCCATTTACAGTATCAAGTGCAGTATTTCTTCATGGTTTTCACAACTGTAAAATATTATTATTTCTATAAATGCAAAGTATTTCAAAACTAATAAATAACAAAAAAAAGTACTTATCACCGTAAGAAACTAATTCATTCTTACAATAAAAATATGCAAATTCTCCAAAGGTTACCCGATAAAGTGTGGGGGGAAAAAAGCAATAAAAACTTATTATTGAATGTTGCTCTAACTAGGTATTAGCAGAGCCTCTCATAGGTCTGGAGAGGCTCAGGATGCTTCAAACTTTTGAGGCCCCTAGCCAAAACAAAACTTGTGAAAAAAATAATATTTATGAGCATATTTAATTCCATTTGACAAAATCCATATAAAAAATTTATCCCTGAAGCAGCTGTTTGCTACATATGTCATAGTATTGCTACATATGTCACTTATAGAGAAGGCCTGTGAGTAACATGAGAACTCAGAACATCCATACCTTATCTAAGGCTAATCAATTAAAAAAATTATATCTTTTACTAAATCACACATTTTATCACTGTATCTCATTTCAAAAAAATTGCCTAAATTTGAGTCCCCAACTGAACTTGTGGCCCAGGCGAAATGACCCTTCTGTCACCCCCAGGGGGGGGGGGCTTGCTGAAATACACTGGGTTTCATTGTCAGTGATGTTTTTTCATACAAGAAATTGTACAATAAACATATTTTAAATAAAATTAAATAAACATATAAATGATACTATAGATGATAAATAACAGATCATAATAATAAATGATACTACAATGTCTCGCCAAGCAAACTATAATCTTGAATCAACACATTAAAAGTAGCTACTTTGTATACTGAGTAAGTTGAAGCATCTACTAATGGTACTTATTACAGCATAAAGTTGATTTATAGTCTCGATCTGATACACATAAAATTACATATATCTTGTTCTTTAAAAATAAAATCCCTCAAGCAGTTACTTACGAAAGCTAAAAGAGAGATAGGCCTACTTTATGGTTGGAGACATGACATAGCCTCAACATTTATTTTATCGGGATAGCAGGATATTAGTCTATCTAAAGAACTCAAAATCATATATTTTTTATACACTATAATTATACAGGTAAAAAATACATCACTTCCCATTTAGAATCATAAGTGATTCTAAAAGCCAAAAACTGTTTTTACATCTGGAGCCATTATTTATGATCATAACTAGGTAAAAAAAATACATATTTTTTCCAATTAAGTGTTATGTATGTTCAAAGATTATAAATAAAACAATTCATGCCATGAAAAGTTTCCAATAAGGCCAATTTGCTCACATAATCTATGTCAGATATTTTCAAATATCTACACCATCATAGGACCCAGTCTCTCTTAAAAAAACTTTTTCATAACATGATCAATCATCAAATTAAAGAAAAAAGTTTCAAAATACAGTTATCTAATTCCAGTAATAATGCTGAAACAATCACTATAGACTTTTTTACCTAGTGCCAATAATGATTCAAAAAGCATTTTAATACAAAGCTTTCTGTCTGTAAGCTGCACATTAAACATTCAAAAAAAATTTACATTTAAAAATTTTACTTTGGGTGAAATTTAAAAGCTTTTAGGAGCAAAGACAGTGCCTCATCACCAATGAACAATAATTGAATGAGGATTAATGTATGAAGTCACTGTAAGGTTTCCCTGCACATATACTGAAGATATTTAATAGTTACACAATTATGCTGCATAAGTGTTAAAATATTCCTGAGGAGGTTCTATACTCTAGTTAGCTGATGTTCTAGTACATTACAATGTCATCAGCCACAGTTGCTCAGTGGCAGTCATTGCGATCAGATGTTCCTCATAGAACTCTTGCCAACAGGGTGTGCTCCCAGCCCTCCCGTGACCTCAACCAGCATTGGTCAACTTTCTGGACTGGCTAAAATCAATTAAACACCAGAATTTTAGAACCCAATTTGTGCATCTCGCTATAGTAGTTCTCACATTGTAAGCTAAAACTCTCCATAATGAATTCAATGTGTAACAGCTGTGGAGAAACAATTACTCCTAATGCCAACCATATGCTCTGCAGTGGATGAAGGAAAATTATATTTTGGGTGCTCTGGCACAATGGAGAAAAGCTACAAAAAGATGACCCAAGAGAAGAAAATAATGTGGCTCTGTACTGATTGCAAATTAAGTAGAACTAACCCCAGACCCATTTTAGATAAGGAAACAATATACTTCTAAAGAATAAAAACAAACTCTAAAGTGTATCACCTTCACCAACATTGAATGATAATATTGATTATAGCCAGGAGACAGCCTTAGGTGACAGCTCGTCTAACATACTTGGAGAAGACTCTAATTCTAGTATACAACGCACATCTTTTGCACAACAAGAAGTCAGCAATTTTCACACATTACTAAATAAAATCAAAGACTTGAGCATTCAGTAGAATTTTTTCATTGCAATATGATACACTATTGAATAAATTTTATGACACAAACGACACAACTAGACACTATGAGTAAACTGAATACCATTTAAACTACATGTGCTGATCTCACTCAGGAGAATATGGCTCTAAAGTCACAAATGAATTATCTTGAACAATATGACAGAAATCAAAATATTGGGATACATAGCATTCCAATGAACAACCAGGAGGAGAAAGAAAACCTAAATCAGATGATGATCAATGCTACAAAAGTGCCACATATAAATAATTTTATGCAGGTAATTTTTATACAACTATATTTGTGAAATTCTTCCTAAAAGTTCACTCACAAGATAGTACCTAAAGGGGTATTATCATGGGATGTATACAACTTGAAGCTTCCTCCACCCAGGACAACTAATTGTAAATTGGATCACTCCCTTCACCCTGAAACTTTGAGGCAGAGGGAGTACTCTGAAACATCTGGGTTGTAGGGGAAAATAAAGGATTAAAACTTTTCTCGTGCTATAGCTGACTTGGGATGACTGTTCCAACCTTTTTGATTTCAACTTTATGGAAAGTCATCTAACATATTTTAAATTTAATAAGTCATGGTGGGGAAATGCAAAAAAATTCGACTTCAGCAGTTTCTTACCAGAAGCCAAAAGCAAAGGCACAAACCAAAAGGAAAGACGGAATAAAACTTTTTTTTTCTGCATTTATGTGCATTGAAAAAAGAAAATAAAAAAGCTGCTTTCAGAGGTGAAAGTTGATGTTCTTTCTTTTAAAATATTTTATTGTTTTAATTTTTCCCAGCTTTGAAACAAGCCACACCAAAAAATTCACTTGCCGTTGACAAATCATAGTGAATTTCCCCAGCATTGGTTATAAAAAGTTTTCATTTTCTATTGCAACTAATAACAATCAAGATTCTGATGACAAATTAAATTCCCTGGTGGTAAGATCTCAAATAATTATATGCCTTTTCATTACCATGTTTGAGGGGGAGGGGGTGCAACTAGTTAAAATATTGTCAACAATATTTTCCATGTTCAAGCTTATGTACATTTCACCGTCCAATTGTATGTCCATGTCATCTGATAATTCTGTCATGTTTGGAAAGAAAAAACTAGCAACTATAAATCCTTATAATGTTTTAAGTTAGAAGAAAATGTAATCTGAAACTGGTCTTCAGTGCTGGAACTAGGATGGGGTGAGTGGGACACCAGCTCTGGGAACAGAATTCTAAGGGGTGCACAGATGCATTTTAGAACTACAGTAAGCTTTTGATTTAAGATGATTTGATTATGCCGATTTGAATATCAGCTGGTTTGAGAATTTTCTAGTAATTGACTTAGTTAAGTTTCCCTCAAAAATTATATTCTGCACTGCTACTATCAGAAAAGGTCACTGTACAGTACTACTAGGTGAGTGGACTCAGCCTGCCGAGAAGGTTCTAGAGTTCTAGAACCTAGACAAAAGGCCACAATATAAATACTGGCAGACCGAGCATTGTGCCTCAGATTAAAGACAGGTACTATGTTGCATTCACTAGTGGCTCTTTATTTAATATTGAATATATTTTAAAACTCTGTTTATGAAATTGAATACTGTACTGTGTTTATAATTACCTGTGCTACATTATCAAAGTTTATTCTCTACTTTAACATTGTGCCTTAAAATAAAAAATAAAACTGGAACCATATCTGGTTCTAAGAGCGGAAGTGTAACTGCAGGTGAAAATGTTGCTAAAAGCCCACACAAATCATAATGTTAAAAGACTGAAATTATGAGAAGAATGGAATGTGGGCAGTCACGTCCTACTATTTGTAGGGCACTACATATCATCCCTGCCTACTGTAATAACAATCATGAAAAATGCTGATAAAATTAAAAAGACAATGGAAACTGCAAGAAGAAAAACCGCTACAACTCTTAGATACTTATGTGGTCCTGTGATGGGAAAAATGGAACAGTTACTCTCATTGTGACTGGGAACAAAGCTGTTCTATTAGAAGAGGAATCAATGAGTATTGCAGCCTTACTACCATGCTTTGCACGAAAGGAGGTGTGAAGTAATGCAAACAACCCTCCTTTCTTTTAAAAAGAAAATCTGAAAAGCCTGTAACTGATCCAAAGAAGGCAAAAGATGATCCAGTCGACCCTGACAATCCATAACCAGAACCATCCTCTCGTCAGTAATGCCTATCTATTTATATTATACAGATACACATTATAAAATAAATGTGATTTTAATGAATGCATATAGTGTTTATATTTAAAATATTAAAATTATTGTATGAAAGAGGATTAATTTTTGTACACCTGGAACACATCTCATTGAAACACATCATAATTTGAGTTTCATTTATGCCATAATTTCATTAGATACATGTCGGTATTTCCAGGAGTAAACTAGCCCCAGTGTAATCAATGGCTTAGTGTACTTTTTTTTAAATTTAAGAATCTATTGTTAGTTTTTTATTTATTACAATTTACAGCAATGATAACCAATGTGAGAAACCAAACCCTCACATTGTGTTATAAGAAGTTGTAGGCCAAATTTGATGATCCTACCATCCTCTCAGACCTTCTACTATGGCATATAAACTGACAGGCTCCTGTCAGACCTCTGTGGCAGCTGCTTGAGGGGGTATTTATTTTTATTATTTATTATATCCGTCCCGTGGCCGAGTGGTTAGCACGCTTGGCTACTGATCTAAGGGACCTGGGTTCGAGCCCCGGATTAGGCATGGATGTGTGTGTCGTTTTTCTGCTGAGGTCCTGCCATCCTCTCAGATCTTTTACTGTGGCATATTAAACTGACAGGCTCCTGTCAGACCTCTGTGGCAAGCAGCTGCTTGAGGGGGTATTTATTTATTTTTTTTATATCATTTAGTTCCCCCCCCCCCCAATTTTTAGGGGGGAAGACATGCTGAGGGGCCAAATTCTCATGCTGCTTCAAATCACGATAAGAGATAATTGTTATACCAAATGTCATGCCCTAGCTCTTACCATTCAATAGGAGTTTTAAATAAACAAGAGAATCAGAAAAACTATCTAACATATATATATTAGATAATATAAAGTTCTAAGCATGTAAATAATTGATATCACTGGGTAACAAATTTTCATAAAAGTCATGCCTCTGAGATAAAAGTAGCCATTTCTTAAAGATTTCAAGGTGCTTAACACAAATATGACAATGAAAATGTAAAATTGGCTACCACTTCTGAGAAATCCGCAACAGTTTCTTATATAATAGAGTAATACATACATATGATATGTATCGGTAAAACTCCACTTTTACTTCCAACATCGCTTTGCCCATCGCTTGTACAGCTACTCAGGATCATCTGTGGCGAGCGTCCAACAGTAGTTAGCCAACATTGAAGTGGACCAGTTTCCCTGATATCGTTTCTCCATCATTGCAATGTCCTGGTGAAAATGTTCACTGTGCTCATCACTAACCATGTCGCAGTTGTCGGGGAAGAAATCTAAGTGAGAATGGAGAAAGTGGATCTTTAAGGAAATATTGCAGCCAAGTTTGTGATACAGAGACAACATGTCTTTAACCAGCTTCTTGTAGTTGTCTGCCCTGACATTCCTGAGGAATTTAGTTGACACCAGATGAAACACATCCCAAGCCTTTTTCTCGTCACCCTGAAGCAGGTTGTCAAACCTCTGGTCTCTGAACAGCTTGAAGATTTGACGACCCACAAAATTCCCTTTTAATTTTTACTTTGCTGAGTCGAGAGAATTTTTTTAGCCAAGCACTTGAAAGCTGATGCAGTCCGGTCCATGACTTTTACAAAGTTTTTCCTCACATCATGTTTGATGTGTAGGGACAATAGCAAGATTTTGTGCATTTCTGCCAGTGCTGGGTGTTCCACATATTTCTCTCCAACCTTCAGAGATTTCCTCTGAGGACAGTTTCTCTTTACATAGTGCAAAGTCTTTGCTCGGCTGTCCCATTCATATAAGAAACAGTAGTACTTCGTCTATCCAGCTGCAGACCCATCAACAGAGTCACTACCTTCAAGTCACAACAGAGATTCCAGCCATACTTGCTATATTGAAGACAGTTCAACAGCTGTTTTAGGTTGTCGTAGGTTTCTTTCATGTAGACAGTGTGTCCTATAGGAAATTGGAAGTCGATTTCCATTATGCAGCAACACCACCTTGAGATTCAATTTCGAGGAGTCTATGAATAGTTGCCATTCTTGAGGGTCATGTTTGATTCCAAGGGCATTCATCAGGTTTTGTTGTTGTTTTTACCTCTGAGCAGCACTTTTTTGCACACAATGGGCTAAATGGTCAGGTCACAAGGACCCCGAAAGCTCAAAGAAGGTTTGGGGAAGGAACCCACTGGAACAGCTGTTAAGACACAAATGGTAGCCTTCCATCATGGCCATCCAGCATGTTCTTTAACGTGCACAGGGTATGGCTCATTAAGATGGGACATTAAGCTGTGGCCACACACAGGGCCACAGTTTAATGTCCCATCTGACGGACAACATTAATCAGGCCATCTACATCAGAGCAGAACTCAAGGTCATCTTCCTTTCTGAAGTAAGGCACAAACTGCTCATGAAGAGTTCAAAATGAAGTCACTCAGACATTTTGTTTGAGAAGATTCCATTGTTTAAGTCTTGATCCAAGTAACTCTTGGACAACTCCAGATCACGAAAAAGATAACTCATTTCTTCTTTGGTGAGAGAATGTGTGGTGCAGATGTATGGATCATTGTTTAGACACCGAAGGCTGCGGAGAACCCGACATTGGTTCGCCTCCCTCCTCATCATCTGAATTGATGGAAAATTATTTTGGAGGTTCAGGAACGGGCAGGCCTTCGTTGTGCGGAACTGGTCGGAGAGCAGATTATATATTTGGGAACACTATTGTATACTTCTTTTTCCTTGTGATGCCTCCAGAAACAGGTGGAACCATACAGAAGTAGCAGTCATTTGCATGATTGTTTGGCAATTTCTTATGGTTTCTCCAAACCACAGGAACAAAAAACGGCATCACCACTTTTTCGCCTTTCAGCCACTTTGGAAGATTTCTTGCACACGTACTGCAGCATATGTGTGGGGCCCAGGCCTTGTCCTGGTCCCCGATCTTGCATCCAAAATAAAACTCATACACCGCTTTTACTATTGGAGTGAGGATCACTTGTGGACTCAGGGATAAATGGGAGTCACTCAAAAGATTTGCTCACCCTACGAGACATCGCTTATAACTAATGATTGTATCATCTTTTGTCAGTGATCGTAAAGCCACGATGTCGTGACTCAACTACATTGCATAAGACAATGATGCAATACCTCCAGGGGTTGTGTGTATGGTGGGCTGATGCAGTACAACACAATATGTTGCAATCTGTAGTTTAAAATACAGCGTTGTGAAATAGTTACCTATGAACTCAACGTGAATTGAGTCGTTTATACATGACCATCTCTGTTTCTCCGAAACAAAAGCCAATCAACAAAATTTATTGTCATTTTCGTGTTCAGCACCTCGAAATTAGTAAAGATTGGCTATTTTCATTTCAAAGCCTATTGTGTGTTGCCCAGTGTATTTAGGATATTGGTCTTGAGTATCTTACAGATGGATTCTTTAAGACTTCAATAATTTGGAACTATCCATATATCGGTATATTATAAATGAACTTCAGAATTAATATGACTGATTGTGTTTGGTAACTTATTTTACCATCATTTTGCTGAATGCATAGAATTGGTCACAAATGCGACTTCTGAAAATAATTAGTGGAATGATTATGTGTGCAATATCTACCAACCAATCATCACCATCAGCAAACACAAAAACATTTACTCAAAGGTAATGAATGAATTGGATAGATATCACCACTTTGCTGTAAGGAGCAAAATAATAAAAAAAATCTGGTAGCCAGAGCCAGGAAAATTTAGCAACTTTAACTTCAGCAAAAACTAGTGGTTCAGGCAGTTTCAGTTATAGCTCCAAAACCCTGGTTGCCAGCCATGTCCACAGAATCATCCAAGGGACATGGATGTTAAACCACCAAACAAGGAGAGGATAAAGATTTTTTCTAGGGCCATGGCAGGGGTGGGGCTTCAGTTTGTCTGAGGTCAAGAAGGAGGGGGGTGGGGGACATCCAAGTGGTGGCACCAAAGCAGGAATGGAACCATTTCTGGTGCAATAAAAATAATTTTAGAAGCATTAGAGAAAAAAAAAGAATCTTTAAAATTAAAAGTCTGCTAAAATATTGATAGAAAGCCAATGTGTGTGTAGTTCACCAATAACGCAATTCCCAGTAGTAATAAAATCAATATCTCTACCATAAAAGTTAGGAAGTATTACAACTCTAGTAGAGCTATAAATAGCCCAAACTACTGGGAATCACAGCCAATTGATAATCTATGTTTGGGATAGCAGAATAAAGGTATAAACTAAATCATCGCTATTTGATGCTATTTATGGTGACTGAACATGCACATATATTCAGTAGTAAAGAATCACAGGATAAATCCTGTAGACATGGAACTCATGAAATGATGAGCTGAAAAAAAAAATGGGTTTGCCTTGAGTGGGATTCAAACCCACATCTCCAGGAAACATGCCTGTTATGCTTAGCCATTGATAGCATAATAGGCATTTTTCATGGAAACGTGGGTTCGAATCCCACTCATGGAAAAACCAAATTTTTTTTTCAGCTCATCGTTTCATGAGATGCACATATATGTTTATAGACTGTAGACTCAAATAGATTTTTAAATTTTATCATAATTTTTTTCAAGCAGAATCAGCAGGTAAAAAAATATATATCATAGATTTAAAATGCTATTTTTGATATTTGATTAAAGTTGAATAAACATTCAGATTTCTATTCGTAAATTTTTTTTTCAAACCTTGTTCTACAGCAGGCATGTCAAAGATACGGCCCCCGAGGCATTTAGATGCGGCCCCCGACCTCAATTAATAATACTCAAATTTCATGAATAGTTTTTCTATACATTGAACACATAGGTACAGATTACAGAAAAGAAGCTGAAAAGATGTCAAGCATCTGGATCTTTGGAATAATGCGCTGTTTTTTTAACTGTTATGATTTAATGCCATTTTAATTTTGATCTATACTTTAAATTTAAAAAAAAAAATTTATATAAAATTAGTGTTTAATTGAATCCCGGCCCGCTGATATACTTTGAAAGAAAAATTGGCACTTTACAAGATTGAGATTGACACCCCTGTTCTACAGGAACAAAACTTCTCATGTCACTAGAATTTGAAAGATGAAAATTATTATTAGGACTTAGAGATGGAAAGGGTTAAACCACATATCAACAATCACGCAGTCAAAAAAATTCTTCTACAGTCTCGTTTGCTAAGGAGTGACATGAGGATACATCCTTATCATCCTCTTCTTCTGCATCATCATTGTCTCCTTTTGCTTCACAGTTTCTGATCATCCTTATCATGAGTGAGCAGATTCTTGGGGATGTCTCCTTTTTTTATCAATAAGTGTGAAGTCTTCCAGGAACACTAAAATCAATCAAGTGCTTTAAGATCTGGTGGCTTGTTGGAAACTGCATGCTCTAAACACTCAGAGCTCCTCCTAAAGGCTCCTCCAATTGGTGGAGTGGGAATCACCATGTCACCCCACAAAACATTGAATTCCTCGTGTGTCATCTTAGAATGGGGATCTCCTCAAAGTCTCTGGGGATGAGATCCTCTCGAAGCTATCTGCCCAAGGAGTGACCACAATCCACCAAGTTTCAGTTTGTCGGTGTGGAAGATTAGTGCCCACCAAGGAATTAATTCTAACTTTCAACTCACCACATGCCTACTGCCATCAAGGCAAGGTATTTACATTGCAAGATATGGTTATGCCTGCACAGCTTGCCAGGGTAAGCCTACCTGTACTTACTGCAGCAGTCAGAATCACCTTGATCCAGACTTCACAGCTGAGACAGCAAGTTGTGTAAACTGCAATGGTGCCCATCCTGTATGTTCCTAAGACTGCCTGAAGTGTGGTAACAAGAATGCAATGGTTTGATGATAGGTTTGATCTCAATGAGCTTGTTCGTAAGCTGTTCTGACCAAGATCTCTGCCACTGTGCCCGGAAACGGCAGCAGAGAGTCGGACAAGGGCATGGCTGACTTGGCAGCAGCGTTTGCCATGTCATTGCCCCTGATCCCGACATGACTGGGCACGCAACAGAAGAGAACATTGGTGGTGGCTGCCAGACGATGGAGCTGCTGGCGGGTCTTGGAGAGAACAGGTCAGGCCGATGCCTCACTGAGATCAAAGACTGTAGTGAGCTAAGCGAGTCGGAGTAAAGCACACACTGACGACGATGCTTAGCTGCTACGTGGTGCAAGGCAAGACTGAGAGCATGCAACTCTCCAGTGAAGATGGAACACTACAGTGGGATCTGGTCTGCAATGATTGCATCACAGCAGACCATGGCCGATCCCACTAATGTGTCGGACTTCGAACCATCTGTAAAGAGAAGCAAGAAGTTCGGGTGCTCAGCACGATGGCTGGCAGAGTTGCTGGTACACACAGTCGGGTGTAAAGGCCTTCCCCGTACTACACAGGGAAAAATCACAGGAAGGGGAAACAGCGAGCCACGGTAGAAGTGGATCGTCTGTCGACTGTGCGACACTATCGAGACTGGTGTTGATGTCTCTGAGGTAGTCTTGGACTCGCAAACCAAAAGGATAAATGGCAGTCAGCCGATTTGTGTAAAGCATTTCCCACATTGGACTGAAAACGCAGTCCCAAGTGGGATGGCCAGACAGAAATCGCAATTTAGATGCATATTCTAGGGACAACTGCTGACAGCAAAGAGATAGAGAGGGTTCGTCGGTCTCAATGTAGAGACTCTGGACCAGTGAGGTGCAGAAGGCTCCTGTGCAAACACGAAGGGCCTGATGATAGAGGGGGGTCCAGCACCTTCACCACCGAATCCCGGATGGTGTCGTACACTTGGGATCCGTAGTCCAGTTTTGATCGGACAAGTGCACATTAGAGGCGGAGCAAAGAACATCGGTGAGGAGAGGACCCTGACGATGTTCAATGCCTGCGTGCACTTGGACCTGAGATGACGTATGTGTGGTAAAAAGGTCAATTTCCGATCAAATATGAGACCGAGAAACTTGGTCTCCATCACAACTGGAATGATGTTACCTCCGAGCTGGAGCTCGGGATCCAGGAGAAGATTACGCTTGCAGCAAAAGTGCACACAAGCAGTCTTTTGTGGGGAGAACTGAAACCCGTTTGCCGTCACCCAAACAGAAAGATTGTTCAGGGCAATTTGTAGTTGTTTTTCAATGACCCTCATGCTGGACGAAGAGCAAAAGATGCTAAAGTCATCAACACAGAGGGCATTGCCTACTGATGGAGGAAGTTGTCTAGTAATAGAATTAATCTTGACAGCGAAAAGCATAACACTCAGAACGCAGCCTTATGGCAACCCCTGTTCTTGGGGGTACGGCTGCGACAGAGTGTTACCGACACGGACACAAAAAGAACGTATCGATAAGAAGTTGGAGATGAAGTTTGGCATGTGACCTCTCAAGCCGAAGCTGTGGAGGTCATGAAGAATGGCGAATCTCCAAGCTGTGTCGTACACTTTCTTGATGTCGAAGAAAATTGACACCAGGTGCTCTCTTTGTGAAAATGAGTTTCTGATAGCCAATTCGAGGCGTATCAGATGGTCAAGAGTTGACCGTTGCCTGCGAAAGCCACACTGGGTGTTGGAAAGGTTGTGGTGTTCTAAATACCAGATGAATCTGGCATTTACCATTCTTTCCAACACCTTGCACACGCAGCTCGTCAATGCAATAGGACGATAATTCGAAGGAATCTCGGAATCCTTTCCTGGCTTCGGGGAGGCCAAAACAATAGCCTCCAGCCAGGAGTCCGGAAACTGCTCCTCGAGAAAAATGAAATTGAAAAGATGGAGCAGCTGATTCTTACTTGATGGTGCGAGACGTTGGAGCATGGCATAATGGACATTGTCTGACGCAACAGCAGATAAATGAGAGGAGTGCAGAGCAAGGTGAAGCTCCTCCGCTGTGAATGGCCTGTTGTAAGGTTCCAGGCCATTCGAGTGCAAGGACCGTGGAGAGCGTTCCGCCCTGATCTTCAGGACCAGAAACTCGGGGAAGTAAGAAGACGATGATGAGATGGAGGAGAATGATTCCCCCAGAGTGTCGGCAATTGCTTTGGGATCAGCAATTGCCTGTCCATTGTGCTCCAGGATCGATAACGAGTGGGACGTGTAGTTCCCACCCATCCTCCGGACTTTATCCCACGAGCTTAGAACTGGTCGTGTGGATGATAGAAGACGTATATCCAAGATTCCTTTTGGCTCTGGTGTTGGACGAAATGAGCTTTCGCCCTGACGCGTTTGAACTTTTCGAGGTTGGGGGACTTCAGATATCTCCGAAACACCCCCCAAGCCTTGTTCTGAGCCTTACGAGCTAAGGTGCAATCTGAATTTCATCACGGTTTCGGAAAGTGACGAAACCATGTCGAAGTTTGAGGAATTGTTGATGCAGCTGCATCTACGATACAGTCCGTTATCTCTGCTACTGCCACACTGATTGGCTCCTGGCTGAGAGAGTGGTCATCGAGCTCAGAGAGAAGCTTGAACCCACCCCAGTCAACCCGATCGAGCCTCCACCGTGAGACATGTGAAGGGCTGCAAGGCCCCCAAAGGGAGATGGTACACACCACAGGGAGGTGATCGCTTCCATAAGGGTTGTCCTCGACCTCCCATGTAAAGAGTGGAAGGATCGAGGAGCAGATGGTGAGGTCAATGGCAGTGAAAGTACGGGTTGGGGAGTGAAAGTAAGTACTGACACCAGTGTTCAACTGGGAGAGAGAAGGATCCAGGAGCCACTGCTCCAGGACCCCGCCCCTCCCATTGGTGTCAGCACTGCCCCAAAGTGGACTGTGTGCGTTGAGGTCCTCCATAATGAGGAAGGGGGATGGCAGCTGCGAGACAAGATCAAGATCTTCCTAGAAGACGATGCTCCCAGGTGGAAGATATAGAGAGAAGACAGTCAGCGAGAACCCCATAAAGAGGCGGATGGCCACCACCTCTAAGTTGGTAGTGAGGGGTACGACCTGGAATGGAGAATGGTTGCTCACAAGGATGGCAACACCCCTGCAAGCTGGACCATCTCTGTCCCGGTCCCGGCGAACTAGAGAAAAGTGCCGGATCGTGGGATCTGTGACTGGCTGCAAGTATGTCTCCTGCAGACACACACAGATGGGCTGGTGTGCCTGCAGGAGACATACTTGTAGGAGTGTGGTATGTCAGGACTTAGAAGAGTGGGTGGAAAATGAATTCCTATTTAGCTTAACTGCCACAAAGGACGGTTTAGTGAATAGTGGGCAGTTGGTATCCATGTCATCGGAGTTGTCTGAGGGGCATGGATCGGTGACCGCCCTTTGTGGTGCAGTGATTTTCTTTTTTGGCCCCAGTGGGGGCCCCTTTGGTTTGGAAGATCTTGCTGTCTGAGGACAGGGAGGAGGAGGCCTTCCGGTGGAGGTGGAAGGCTGAGTTGCAGGAATGGAAACAGGGGTTGATGTCGAAGTTGACACCACCCTCGGTTTCGCCTGCGTCAGGAGGTACTTAGCTGCGGGTGAGAAAGATTCAGTAAGCGGTACACTGATATCAGTCTGCACTATCACCAAAGTCATTGGAATGATGAGCTTCCCAATGACTGCACTGGCATAGGATACCTTGCCTGGTGGGCTGGGCGGTGCAGCGAGCTTTCTAGACTCAGCATATGAGATGTTGTTCATTACTTTCAAGCGATGACCTCCTTTTCCTCCTTCCACTTCGGGCAGTTGCAGGAGTACGCCGGATGTTCACCACTACAGTTCACACAGCTTGCCCTTTCTGCTGTGCAGTTAGGATCCAGATGATCCTTATTGCCACAGTGAGCACAAGTGGGTTTGCCCCTGCAAGCTGTGCGGGCATGACCGTATATCTGACACTGAAAACAGCACAGAGGATTCGGAATATATGGTCTAACCTCACAATGCAAATAACTTACCTTGATGGAAGAAGGCAGGCATGGCGAGTTAAATGTCACAATCAGCACCTGGATGGGTGCCAATTTTCCATCATGGCATGTCGAAACCCGATGGACCACTGTTACTCCTTGAGATGTGAGCTCTGAGAGGATTTCCTCCTCAGTGACTTTGAGGAGGCCCCACTCAGTGATCACACCCCGAGAAGAATTCAGTTTCATGGGGAGTGACTTCGACAGCCACCCAACCAATGTCTTTGACTTTCTGGAGCAGTTCAGAGTGTTTTGAACAAGCGGTCTCAACCTGCAAGTAGCTAGATTGCAACAGCTTGACAGATTTCGGTTCTCCCGCAAGACCTTTCAAACCTTTGTTCACAAAAAAAGGGGACATGTCCCCAAGTACCTGATCACCCGTGGAGTGGATGATCAAGAATCTTGGGAATGAAGACACAAACAAAGACGACGATGGCGTTGATAACTGAGACAATGAGGAAGATGGGGGCTCGTATCGAACCCTCTTAGTGGCATTGATCGCATTAATTTCTTCATCTACTCTCATGGGTTTCTTTTGTGTGGTTCAGTGCCCGCTGTCCCCACCCTCCACAGAGCCCAACAAGGGGATGCTCAGTCGGGTGCCAGGGTTACACAGGTACTATACCCACACAGACAGTGAGCCAAGCCCTCACAAATAAATAAAAGGAAAATAAAAAGAGAAATGGGCAGAACAAAAACATTCTACACAAAAGGAACAAAGCGTAAAATAACAAAATTGTGAAAGACCAAACTGGCCTCACAAAGAAAGTATAACTTCAAAAGGAAAATAAGTTGTGAGGAAACTTGCGAACCTGTACCCGGACAATAGGCAAGGTTACTCACCACTCTGCACGGTTGACCCTAGCAGGACCTGCCTACCAGCTGATTGCTCCTGGGGGGGGGGGGGGGGTGGCACCAGGAGTTCCCATTTACCGGAAGCAGAGGCCAAAGCAGTGTATAGTAGAGGCCCCGGAATCCGCTGCCCAGCCCCGCGACAGACAGGCTCCCCAATGGCAAGGCGGAAAAACGGAACCCTGCCACTCATGAGCTGAGGAGAGAAGACGGGGACCCCAGGGCAACTACCGGGATCCTCCTTTCCTGGGACACAGGTCTCCACAAATGGCAAACACGCGGGCGAGCGTTCAGGACCCTGTGAAGGTAACCAAGCCAGTGGAACCTTCACAGGGTGGTCCCCTCACCGCGTACAGGATCTCACACCAAGGGGTTACAAACAATAATCAATTTGAAATGATCAAAAACAAAACTGCTAATGATCTATAACGGCGGATGAACTTAGAATTATTCAAAGAGTGATTTTTAAAAGGTAGGACTTTATTTAACAATACTTTTAGTTGCATTTCAAACAAATACACTAAGGTCAGGAAATTACAATTTTTAACCAAAAATTTGTGCTAGAATTCAACTTTTCTATAGCAGTTATGCAGCTACATAATAATGCAACTCGTACTCATATTCAGTGCTTCGGTTGAACTTTAAATGCTTTGAAACATTTTATTGAATTTTTTTCACATTTCTTTATCACTTTTCCGATATATTTTTCATTTAAATTATCTCGTTTTTAAAAGCAAAATTTTATTTATGAAATTGCTTTTCTTAGGCTTAGAGAGTTTGCCGATCGTCAAAAGTCTAAGAATATGCATTATGTGATGTGTTGTATGCATAAATGACTAAAAAAATTAGAAAAAACTAAGTAAATGAAATATTTATGCATTAATAGCAATATTAGGAAATATTTATATCAGAATAATATATTTAAAAAAAAGAAAAAAATATATATTTTTTTTATTTTACTAAAGGCGAAAAAAACAGTAAAAATTTTTGCAATGTTTTATAAAAGCTTAAAAAATTTAATCTACTTTTTCTTTGAATTTTTACCCTTTTATTAAGTACAATTAAATGCCTTTCTTTTGATATATGACATATTTCCATTCATTAGTTACTTCAGGTTGAGGTTCTAAAGGTTTTTTTTTTTTTCTGAAAACACTTTAAAATAAATTCACCCAGCACAGTGAGTTCAGTTTCAGAAACACAACACTGTAAGGGTTAATGACCATGTAGCCCAACACTCAATCATGAACCAGGGTTTGTGGGAACACTCGATCAAGAACCAGGGTTTATGGGCACCACACACACCCAGCCAGTGAGCAATCTTTACATATTAAACAGGGAAAAGTTTGAAGAAAGTCATACACATGTACCTGAACACTGGCAAAGAACTCACAACACTGCATAGTTGGTCCAAGCAGTCCAGCCCCCAGCCAGTGGAGAGTCACCCCAGGGCCTCTTACCTTAAGAGATGAAAACAGTGTGCAGCACCAGCCCTCTAAAGCACTGGTCAGCCCTGCAATAAAAAGGTTCCGCAATGGCAAGATAAGCCAAAGGAGACTCCACTAGTCATGAACTGAAGAGAGCAAAAGACCCCTGAGCAACTACCAGGATCCTCTTTTCAGGGACACGGGTTGCAGTACGCGGAAAACACACGGACAAGTGTTCAGGACCTTCACCATGGTCAAAAGCTTGCATCGAGAAAAAATAAAAAAAAGTATATTGGAAGGAGAACTGTGCATACTTCCAACAGATGATGCAGAAAACAAATTAAGATTAGTACCTACAGCAGGAGTGGGCAACCTTTTTAAGTGTGCGTGCCAAAATCGCCAAATCTTTAATGCAAAATTTTCTCATGTGCCAGCCAAAATTTTGGGAACATATACGCATTCCATCTAATCACATGCAGATAATACTTCATAATCCTGAATATTGATAATACATTTCACATAGCTTTAATAATAACTTATGTTTATGCCAATGTAAAGAAAATTAGCATTTGTATCTAATAAATTAAACATATTAATTGACAATAAATACTTCCAATCCACATTTTAATGACATGATTTAATCAAATCCAAATTCACATATATACTCACTTTAGAAAACTGATAAATTCTTTACAAAACATGAAAAAAATATATAAAATGATAGTAAAGGAGTCATGCCACGTCCAGTTGCCTGGCAAATGATGCAACAACTGAACGGGACAAAACTTGTACGTCAGTATATCGTAGATATAGATGTCTTGGAAATAGGATGTTTGTTTCATTTTCTTGTTACTTATTATGACTAAAACACTTGATAGTGTTTGTTTGTTTATTGTATTTTTATTTGGGATCGCTCTACTTAATAAAATTGTATTCTATTAAGTTAAAATATACAACTCAGCTAAGATGCTGAATATTTATTTATTTATTTTTTAAGGCGAGCCCTGGGTTGTGTGCCGGAAAAAGTCGTTGGCGTGCCAAGGGTTCCCCACCCGACCTAGAGCCTTGTTCACACTTCACAACATTTTCAAGGCAGCAACAGTTCTTAACTGTCAACAAATGAATGGGTTGTTTTACTTCTGAGTGGCACTTTTTTGGGTGAAATGGGCAGTTCACAAGGACACCATGGGCTCATGTACTGCTCCAAAGATTTATATTACTTTTAAAGTTTTGGACCCTTTGTCTTCATGAAAACAACTCTGTAGTTAGTTCTGTAAAATTACTATAAGCTGGATATATGTCCATGATTTCGCTTTTAAAATTGTCCCAATATTAAATTCCATGACGACATCCTACGTTATTCCACCATTGCTTAGCACATCCAATTAGACAAGATACTGCTAAAACCACCTTTTTGTTGCTGGGCACTTCATGTAAATGCTCTTCCATGGACTTGACAAATGTCCACAATGACAGACGTTTCGAACCGTCGAACCTTTCTCAGGTAAAGGCCAATTAACATAAGGGCTATAGTTAATAAATGGATTGACAACTCATCGTTGTGGTGGTTGATAATACTCTGTTCTATCACTTGCTTCTGACGGAACAGAAAATGGAACCTTATGTTCAAAGTTTCTATGTTGGTGAACTGATGTAGAATTGTGAGCAAATTTAGGGGTTGTTGCCGTTTCCCTTTTCTCCCAAGGCTCATTAAGCAGATTCATCAGCACTTCTGCTTCCTTCATTACATCCTGCAACCTATCCTTTACTCTTTCTAAGTCGGGAGTTATTATAGCAGATTCGGTTATATTACTAGCAGACATGTTTAGCAGTCTGCCAAAATTTTGAAACTTTTTTTAATCTTGAGCAGTGCTCAAAGAACAACACAAACTAAAAATTTAATTCTGGAATTTTTAAGGATTCTGATCTCCTTTAGAAGGCTCCTAGCTAAATGCCTAGTGCACAGTGTCTTTAAAAGTACATAAGAGAAAATAATCCTTTTCTTGTTTTTCATATTTTTTCTCTTTGTTTTGGAAGAATTATACAACAAAAACACAAGGTGCAGTTCAATTTTTTTTCCTTACCATGATTAAAAATTTGACAGATTATCATGACGTCTGCTCTGATACCTGTATACACATATACATATATATCTGTATAAATATATGTCTTCTGAAGTTACAAAAGAAGATCTTGTAGGAATGTGTTGGCCAGGTAGGGCTCTCAGATTAGTTATGGGAAGAGTAATGGTAATCCTCTTTGTTATATGTTTAACTGTTGAAGGCAAAAAGAGCAGCTGTAAAAATTAAAGTGAGGTTTTCATAAACGCTGTTTCATTCTCATGTTTTCCAGTGTTTTGCTTTCTTCATTCAGTTTATTTCTTGAAAGGCAAAAATGTCTTTCGGATGCTGCAAATATCTATGATGAAGAAATACACAAATTACTCTTTAATGAGAGTGAAGAATCAGATTCAGAAAACTGTTCAAATAGTGGCGATGAAGAAGAGCACAGAAGAATCAAAAATTCATTTCTTTTGGCTGAATGTGCAAAATTGGAAACAACCATTGATGCTAAAAATGAGCTTCCTGACAATATAGAACCAGAAGTTACATATTTCTGGTTTTATATTTGTCAGAGCCTTGTTCACACTTCGCAACATTTTCAAGGCAGCAACATGACGTCATATATATATACATATATGACGTCATGTTGCTGCCTTGAAAAAGTTGCGATGTGTATACAGGTATCAGAAGACATATATTTATACAGATATATATGTATATGTGTATACAGGTATCAGAGTACGACGTCATATATGTATATGTGTATACAGGTATCAGAGTATGATGTCACGGCAAAAAATATTAACAAAGAAAAATTTTCATTAACCCTTCCAAGGTCCAGCTATTTTTTTTACTCTGATCTGGCAAAAAAAATAACTTTAGAACTTTTTTGCCAAATAATAAAAAGAATTAAATAAAAATAAACATCCCCTCAAGCAGCTGCTTGCCACAGAGGTCTGACAGGAGTCTGTCAGTTTATATGCCATAGTAGGTCTGTGAGGATGGCAGGACCTCAGCAGAAAAACAACACAAACAACTATGCCTTACCCGTGGCTCGAACCCAGATCCCTTAGATCAGTAGCCAAGCATGTTAACCACTTGGCCATGGAATATTTATGGTATCTTATATGCCAAATTAATCAGCATTTAATTCTAGATTTTCTGAAAAAATATTAATAAACAAAAAACATTTTATTTTAATAGGACCTTTTTTAGTCATATAGTAAGAAGGTGCATTTGTGATCTCAAAGACCTTATTTGCAATCTATTTTGACCAAAATCTCTGCCACTAGCCAAATGTCCAGATAAGAAACAGATAGCAGAGAGCTGGACAACTTGGCTACCTTTAGATCTCACAATGTGCATGACTGAGATGCAAAGCCATAATAGACACAGGAACACTTTCTGCCACAAAAAAATTTGACCATTATATGGAGTCTCCCAAGGGACACCAGCAGAGGCTGTGATGACTCCAGTGTCATGGATGGAGATGGACACAGGGAAAAATGGATCCTCAAGATAGCAACCAGGATAGGCATCAATGTTCTCAGAAATGGGAAAAATTGATTTTGTTGAAACATTCTGGAACCAACATTAATTGACTAACTCCTTCCTGATCAGTTGTGATCAAATAAGATTGAGGACAATGATCTTTTGTGTCCAAGAAATAGAGAACAAAGGGAGATTTTTGGAGTTTGCCTTGGATTTCATCCCAAGAAGTTGTGTGCTCATGACAATGTGCAATAATCACCATAACATCCTGGAACATCTGTGCCTCTATAACCAGGATATATTAAATAATACTGCTAAGAATCCAGGTGATAGAAACATCCAGCTCAAATCCTTGGAACTTATTGGTAACCAGTGACCAAGACAGGTTCATTAGCAAAGCCATTTCATTTGTATAGTCTGTTTCGTGTAAAATTATAGGTTAAAAAATAAACAAAGTTCCCCTCACCCATAACACTTGTGCATTGGTCATTTCCTTAGCACATGTATATTTTTCAGAATCTGCATATTTTCTTGTCTAACTAGCCTTGACCTTTTTTTGCCACACAAATATAAAAAGAATTTATCATTTGAACAATGTATTTCACTGTGGTGATATGAAAAAAATCTTGTGCAGGGAAAGAATCAAGATATACTAGAGACAATTAACTTTAGCATTTTTTACCATATTTTTTCACCACATCCTATATATAAATTTTTATGGATGAATATTCAAACTATTCTTTATTGAATAACAGATACTAAATCAACATCAAATATTACAAATGCAATAAAAAGTATAAATTCATTCTAAATTTTTTATATATTCAGTAAAATATGTATGGAGGTTATTCATAAAGTTCTTGACACATCTGTAGATTTGCATCCGTTCCTCCAAAATTAACGAGCTACAACTTGTTTAAAAACTTATCTAAACTTGTCATATATGAAGGCTGTACCATCATTTCTTTCTTCACTGGTGGTGTGTAAAGTTCAGTCTGCAAAATCTATGTGTTGTTGCTATGGAGCTTACCAAAGATGAAGAAAATTTTATATTTAACAGGATGCAGCTTGAGGACAGGGTGAAAAAAATCATGCCGATTTATCATAAATATATGGGAATCATGCCTATTCATATGGCACTATTACAGGATGGATGCAGAAATTCAGAGAAGGATGGCAGAGCTTTGAAGACTTCCCTTGTGCTGGAAGCCAAAGGAGACCATGAACGAGAGATCCATCACTGCTGTTTGTGAACTCACTAAGGAAAACATGCAAATCACCTTTCAGTTAATAAGTTTAGATGTCAGTCTATTGATTAGCAGTGTGGAAGATATTATTCATCAACATTTAAAGTTTCGAAAGATCTGTGCCAAATAGGTACTCCACAAACTGACAGAAAGGCAAAAAAGAGCTGGAGTTGACTCATGCTGGAAGATGCTGGCAATGTTTGAACCTAGTGGCCCCAAAAAGGTTAACAGATATTGTCACAGCTGATGAGATGTGGTTTATTATTATACAACTCCCACAAAGATCAACAACTATGTTTGGGTTGTGAAAGATGAACCGCTTCCCACAAATCTTCTGACAAGACTTTCTTTCAAGGCAGAGGATGTTTACAATTTTTTTCAATTCTGAAGGAGTGGTATCCATGGACACCTTACCTGAAAAAAATGGCTATAAATGGACAATACTACACCAACATTATTTTGCCCACAATGGTTAAGGACATGAAGGAGCAGCATCCAACAACAGACACATCAAGGTTTCTCCTTCTGCATGACAATGCTGATGCTTACAAAACACAGCAAATTACAGCCTGTCTGGAGCAGGAAAAAAAAACATCCCATCTTGCATATATGGCAGATCTTGCACCATGTGATTTTTGGCTGTTTCCAAAAATTAAAAAGGAACCTGCTGAGAAGTGTTTTTCAAGAGTGCAAGACCTTGCAAAATGAATTGATTCAGAATCGCAGAGTATTCCCCAACAGAAGTACCACCAAGCATTCCAGAATTGGCACAGATGCTGGAGGGGAGTGCTTTGAAGGACAATAAAGGTTTCGTTGAGAGGACAATGGTTTTTGTTCTGTAGATACATCAAAAACTTTTTTGAACACTCCCTCGTAGTATATGATTTCAAATTAATGTATTCTGCTTTATTACCCCAAACCAAATGAGAAAAAGATATAAAAACAACACCAAAGTTAAAAATCAAAACACAGAAAGGGCACAAGCAACAACAGCAGTAAAACATTTATAAAATGTAACAATGGGTTGGGTTGTTTTACCTCTGAGCAGCACTTTTTTGCACACCATGGGCTAAATGGCCAGGTCACATGGACCCCGAAGGCCCAGAGAAGGTTGGGGGAGGGGACCCACTGGAACAGCTGTTGGGAGACAGATGGTAGCCTCCCATCAAGGCCATGCAGCATGTTCTTTAACGTGCACAGGGTATGGCTCTCCCGCACACGGGGCCATGGCTTAACGTCCCATCCGATGGACGGTGGCCTTTCCAAGCCCATTGGTGTCCCCTACTGACCGTGGGCGGGGCGGGGAATTTTCTCAAATTTTGGGGCGGGGAGATAAATCTCAATGCTGACCCAGCTGGGACTCGAACCTGGGAACTACAGATTACGAGCCTGGTGCGCTACTGACTGAGCCACCCCCGCCCCTGTAACAATGGGTGTGAAGGACCTGTGTATAAACATAAAATAAATATAATAATAAAAATACCCCCTCAAGCAGCTGCTTGCCACAGAGGTCTGACAGGAGCCTGTCAGTTTATATGCCACAGTAGTAGGTCTGTGAGGATGGCAGGACCTCAGCAGAAAAACGCCACGAACATCCATGCCTTATCCGGGGCTCGAACCCAGGTCCCGTACAAAGCTAAAATTCAATTAAATAATCAGTAACAGGTAAAATTTCAAAAATAGGTATTAAAAATGATGAGATAAAAGGTATCTGAGAATAAAGGGCTCAGGATATACACTGGTGTCCAAAAGTTAAAAATAATTTACACTGTTAAATATCTCACAAATGACTAAAATTAGTAATATTACATTTTGTGTCAATGAAATAGAATATAGACAAGTATGTATGCCTCCAAAAATCACGTGACTGTAAAAAAATTTGCATATGTAACTCAAAAAGCAAATTCAAGGTGCTATTAAAGTTGGCTCTGATTTTCCATCATTCATTTCTTGCTAAGCAAACATTGTATTCATGTTTATAGAGTGTTTAGTAACAACAGTATTTTTTCACACAATCAGTATGTCCAGATGATTCCATGTAAATGTCCCATAATTAGTGTTTTCAAGACTTTGGAGATAGTTCCAATAGACAGGTGATGTTAGCTGTAGATGGGTACAAGGTTGTCCAAAAGTGACATCAGTGCAAGAGGATCACTATCTTGTGTTAGGTTGTGTTGTTTTACTTCTAAGTGGCACTTTTTTTTTTCACACAATGGACTAAATGGCCAGGTCACAAGGACCCCAACAAGGACTGAGGACTCAGAGAAAGTTGGGAGGAGGGACCTACTGGGCAGCTGTTGGGAAACAGATGGTAACCTTCCTGCAAGGCCATCCAGCGTGTTCTTTAACCTGCACAGGGTATGGCTCTTCCCACATGGGGCCTGACTTAATATCACATCTGATGGACAGTGGCCTTTCCAAGCCCATCAGTGTCTGTTCACTACTAACCGAGGACAGGGTGGGAGTTTTGCAGAGATAAATCTCAATGCTGGCACAGGCAGGACTCAAACCTGGCATGGTACCAACTGAGCCACTCCCTTACCAATCACTATTTTGTGTTAACAGCTCAATTTGCATAGGGCTTAATGAATCAAGTCATAACCATACAGCTATCTTGACTTACTGACTGTAACCTACACCTTTAATGAAAAAAAAAGAACTTTAAGCTGATGCTGAAAGATTAATTAGGGTGATGCAAACAAAGACCTGGTAATACAGATACAAATTTACATATTATTTGCATGTATGGTTGTAACAAGAAATGCTGGTTTGATGTAACTCGTTAAAAAAGTTGAATGTGATAGGTAAAAGGATCATGGCAGTAAAGAATTTGTTCTTCCAATATGTATGATGTCAAGCCATATACTCCAATTATAGTAAAAGTCAACTCAAGACAAATTCAGAGGAAGGGAAGAAGCCGTACCATAGCTGGGAAGTTAATCACCTTATCATTATGTATAAATCTGGGCTCAGTGACCTGATGGAGTGGCCCTCAAGATTCAATGATTCAGACTACTTACTGGAATATGATATGCAACACACATCATTTGTGTTTTATATCCACTATTTGGATCTGGTGAATAAATGAATGTATACAGTTTTTGACCTATTTTACTTGAAATGAAATTTAAATTTTTGTGTTTGATTGATCGATTGATTTCAAATTTCTTTCAGTTTCTCACAGCTTATTGCAAATATTTCATAACCAAAGAAGCATGAGTTTAGTATTTGAGTGCTAAGGAATCACAAACAGGATCAGCAGCTAACTGAAAATGTGCATTTTTATGAAAATCTGATTTTCGTTTTTATTGATAATGGAGCTGTTACTGAAATATCAGTTTTCAAAACAGGGTTACTGCTGTTCTCATTACATGATTATTCTACTACTTGGTTACTGAAAAGTTTTTATTTAAAAATGCTGAATACATATGAAGATTTCTAAACTTATTTTTAGGAACTTGTCAAATTTATACCATCAAAGTAGATGAATATAAAGACTGAACGTTAATACTTGATAATTTGGCCACTTTTGTTTTATGCGAGTAACAGATTTCAGTACATCCTAATTAATAAATATCTCTTGTTTTACTCTATTGTCAAAAGGTCAACTACAATTTATATTTCAAATTTCACTTTTCCTCTAAAGAACTAAGATTTTGCTTTTAAACATCCTACATCAATATAAATTGCATCAAAAGATAAAGAAACAAAATTACTTTACTTATGTATAGTTTGCATAAAACTCTTAACCTCTGAGAATATAACTTCAGAACCAGCAGCTTCATTTTTTCCACTTGAAATCTGAGCATTTCAAACCTACATGAAGAAAATATGCCTTATTATGAAAAACTATACTTATAAAAAAAATTGCAATTTAAAACAAGTATTACTGTACATAATAAAATGCAAATCTTCCATTAAATTTCATGGAAGTAAAACAAAAATGCTACTGAATCCTTTGAGAAAATTAATTTTAACTGATAAAAGTACATTACAATCACTCATGTTTTTCCATCAGGTGTGTATATATATACACTTCTTCATGAATCAAAATAGACTGTTGAAATGATGAGCTGAAAAAAATGCCTTAGTATTATGAAAAACTATACTTTTAAAAAAATTGCAATTCAAAACAAGCATTACTGTACATAGTAAAATGCAAATCTTCCATTTGGCAAAACCAAATTTTTTTCAGCTCATCATTTCAAGAGTTCCATGTCTACAGGGCTTATCCTGTGATTATTTACTACTGAAAATAGACTGTATTAATTTGAAACACTGAATAGCTTTTTGGCCAATGGTAAATTTGAGTTGGGTTGCTTTGTCTCTGAGCAGCACTTTTTTTACACACAATGGGCTAAATGTCCAGGTCATAAGGATCACGAGGGCTCAGATGATTGGGGGAAGGGGACCCACTGAACAGATGTTGGGTAACAGATGGTAAGCCTCCTGTCAAGGCCATCTAGTGTGTTCTTAGACATGTACAGGTATGGCTCATTTGCACATTGGGCAATGAATTAGTGCCCCATCAGACAGATGACTGCTTTTCCAAACCCAGTGGTGTCATATATCTCACTTTGGGCAAGGTGGGGGTTTAGCAGAGATAAATCTCAACACTAACAGAGGTGTGCTCAACCTGGGGATGAAAGATTACAAGCCTGGTGCACTACTAAGCCAACCTCCACTTCACCAAGGGTAAATATTTATATTGCATATACAGTGCTTTTTTTTGTGATGGTATACACTGATATGGAATATGGACACCTTTTTTTGCCAGTGATGTTGACACTCATCCCACTTTAATAACATTACCATCTGAAGTGTCTCATTTTCAAGCTATATCACTGACTCACTATCAAACGAGTATAGGCACTTGTTTTACAGGGGGGAAAAAAGCACCTCATATACACAATATACATTTTAACAAAATTTTAATTTCTGAAAGAAAATATGTAGCCAAACCAAAATGGGCTTTTTAAATATATTGTAAAAATTTATCAATATGGGGTATTTTTACCCCCAACATGACAAATATGTAAAACAGTGGCATACCCAATAATTTCTAATGTAGGGAAGATCTGATATCTTTAGTTTAATATTTTCTAGGTTTCCTTTGAAAATATGTTTTTCAAGCTCTCAAGGAGGGGCAGTAGACCCTTCCCCCTTTTAGATATGCCACTAGTTAAAAAGACTGTAGTCAGAGGTAGAAATAAAGTAGGATAACCACACACAGAGTATGAAAGAGATCACAGAATGGGTGCATACAGGTCCTGGTGTTGAAAATATAAATCCGTCATTACTAGATAATTAGGGGTACTTTTCCTAGGCATAGTTGTTTCCAAATATGTTACTACATTGTAACAGAATGGTAAAATCAAATATATGATATACAAAAATGTTTATTACAATAAATGTAATATTTAATAAAATATTAACTGTATTAGTGCTTATTTTTAAGTTTCTTAAGCTATTTTCAGACTGTCAAATAGATTATTATCATTATAATATCAATACATAAATACACTACCATTTTTGAAGAATTCATGGAAGTTTTTTAAGTGATTCAAGCATTCCTTTACCTTCAAAAACTGTCAAAAACTAAAAAGAATGTCCAGTAATATAAAAAATATTTTTAATAACCACCACTAAAAATTTATACAGAATTTCAAATATGTGACTTTGCAATCCAGGTGGAAATGTTTCATGGTCATCTTTCAGAAAAAGCTTGTTCTTTGGAAATTTACACTTAATATCAATTTAAAAATTCTGTTGTGTTCAAATGCATTGTCAAGGATATAATTTTTTTATTTTTTCACTATTTTCTCAAGCAAAACTGACTGGAAGAATGCTTACTTTTAAACTTTCTCTACTAAAGATTTTGTAACTCTCCTCATATAGTGTAAAAAACTTTTCAACCTTCCAACTTCTTTTGAGAGAGAAAAAGTTTTTTTGTATCTTACAGTGCCATTTTACATTAACAAATATGTCACTCAAATCACTATTTGTAGACAAATGGACCTAAACACAATTTTTCGCATTGTGTAAATAGCTCTTATTTGGAGAAACTATTTGTTGAACATGATTTGCCCTTATGCTGCAACGTTCATTGCATCTTTTAACTTCATTAATGTAAAAGCAAATCTTCTAGACACAGCTACCATTAGTAGATATCCAATTTGTTTTGCTAGATCTGTTAATTTCTCAGCTTTGCACCTTGTGTTATCTTGCTTCAGAACTGTTGTACACCCCCATTTGTGGAATTTTATTATTTTCTCTACCATATTTCCTTCAGTCACAATCCAAGGAACTTTAATTAGCATATCATAGCACAATTTTTGACTTCAGCTCAAAACCTTATCAGTGATATATTAATGGATATTTGCTATTGTCAATAATGTAACAAGTGAGAACTAGTTGATTGAGTTAAAGCAATAAAGTAATAAGTGCAACTGCAAGTTTTTGGGCAAAACATTACAATATAATCCTACAACTCAAGCAAGCAACCAATTTTCAGTGCTATTAAATCTTTAAAAAAATTAGTAAAAATATACAATTAAAAACTACTTGCTAGTTCAGCTAGCAAAGCATAAAAAATGAGTTTTTGAAAGTTGCACTTGAATTTACACCCATAAATACAAGAAAACGACTTATTTTAATTACTCAAGAATATTTTATTTCACCAATAAAAGTACTTTCCAAAAAAAAAAATGCAAAATCAAACTGCTAATAATACATCACTGTAATTTTCTCTGTATTTACATTTTATTAATTACCCTTGTTGAAGAAATCTTAAATCACATTACTCCTTTGAGCTATTTTGCAACAAAATACAACATTCAGTAAAGTGTAGGGCAATTATTTGTTACCTACCGTAATCATGAATAACACATTTACATCGGCAGTCTTCATTACAGTACAATATTTAAGAACAGAATTTCTGTTAACACATCTTTTAGGACAGAGTAAACGTAAAATACTTTGTAAAACAGTTACGCAATTTCTACTATATAAATTTATAGATGCTTCATATGAAAATGGCAACCATAGCAGCTCTTTGTCAAAATTCTAATTACATTTCTTTGTATCGAAACGAAAAGTCCAATGGAGGCCTTTAGATTTAGATATATCCAAACTAATGAGTAGGATATATTGGCCCATACGTAACCTTCTCACTTCAGGTTTGATTCAGCAGTACTACCAAACGTGTACCTCAAATTTTAATATTTCACAATGCGTTAATTCAGTTCTGATTTAACACATATGAGTTGCGCATTCAACGAATTGGTAAAACACTCCACCAATTACCCCTTCTACTCTCCGTACTACTGCAATCATGGAGGTAGGAAAAGACTGCAACTTCCCTAACGTTGCCAGTACCGTAAAATTGTGATTTTTCACTCCTTGCCAACCTTTTAGTTCCGTTGCCATCTTCTCTCTAGTAATGTTGCCTGTTTCCCTACATAGGAGTTAGCAAACGCAAAATTGGACGCCATGTTTTGTCGTTGATCGGATTGTTAGGCATTCAAAGCTGAATGATATTGGACAAATACTTATGGATTCCAATAATATTTGATACAGATTTCAGTGCTCATTACTGGAAGCACTTTAGAAAACGGCTAAATATGCAAAGTAAATTTTATGTCATATTTTTTAATATAATTTTGAACATAAATTAAAAAATATGATCGCTTTCACACAGTTTCAATTGCAAAACAAATTCGAAGCTCCTGACCAATTAGTCATTGATAACTTTTTTTGTATCAAGAAATATCACTGCAGATAAGTTTAACATTTAATGAAAATCTATCTCAATACTTAATTTCTTATCTTTTTCATTATTTTTCTACCATTATTCGATTTCAGAGTTTTTAATTCTATTACTCAGAAAAATTCTACTTTACCAATCGAGGTAATATTACTAGAGGAAGTACTGGTAAAGGACGCCATGAACATGTATAAAATCTTATGCTACTCCTCAGAGAAGCAAAGAGAGAGACGTGTTTGGAGAGCGTAAACAAATCTTTCACCACGATCTTAGACTTACTTGAATTGTGCAGTAACTACTGAAAAGTATTGTAAAAGCAGCAATTCGATATTTGATGGGTTAATAATTTAAAAAAATTGTGAAATGCCTGAAGTGAGAAGGTTAGTATGTCATTATAAGCTGTCTTTATAGCAAAAAAAATTATAAAAGATTTCTTGCATAGAATGTAAATTAGAATTAAATTGAAATTGTTAAAGCAGAGAGGCCTAAAAATAAAGCATTCAAAATACCGTTATGTCCTAGTATAATATCATAGTTCAAGATTTTTTCATAAATGAAACTAATAATATTTACATATGAAAAGGTGATTTACAGATTGATAAAGCATTAAATTTATAGAATATTTTCATGAATTTTTTTGCAAAAAGAAATATTAAACTTAGACATTAGTTTTATGAAACTTCTGCTTTGCATTTTTATTTTGCCAAAAATAACACAAATTGCTTTTTTTTCCTCAAACAAAACTCCTGAAATAGGGATTTTATAATTTTGCATGTGATAAATGAAGCCCAAAAATTTGCTTTTAATATTTGATAAAAATTTTATGAGTTGAAATGCTAAGGCATGTCAATTTTGGTAGATGCTCCCACTGTCTCTCTTTAAACAGTAGCTAGTACTATCTGTTTCCAGCATTTTACTGTTTTAAAAATAAAGCTTTAGAAAATGGAACAGTAGGTTTAATTAATGATGCTGTGCAAACTTTATTCACATTTGTAACCAATGACACACTGTCAAATTGGAAATCTCCTGTATTGAGAGACACTTGCAGAAGATATGATAGAAATTGTAATGAGAACAGATATTGTCTATTAAAATGATCATTTATGCTGTGTAAGATGCAGAGTTCCTAGAAAATTTAAGAGAAAGTTGATGTCAGTGCAAAATGAAATCCAAAGCTTTAAAAAATGCTATGGTGATATTATTGCCAGCTAAGAGACTCGTCTTCTTTCAAAGAAAGGTTAGATTTGTTTAAGGCTCAAAAGCTCATCAAGATGACATTGAGATACCAAAGCATGCGTTTCTAGATATAACTTTAAACCTGTTCAGAAATTCACAGCAAAATGCTTAAAGAAGCAATGAGAAATTTTATTGCCAAGAATTAAATAGGTTTATCATGATATATTTTCATTCTCCAAAAGGTTTATTAAAAATTGAGGTTCTATTTTTTCCTTTTTAAAAAGGCTTATGAATTTGTAAGAGGAAAACTTCTTCCCAATAGCTCCACAATTTTAACTTGGTGCAGATCTGTAGATAGCCTTCCTGGATTTATTGAAGTTTTCTGCATGGAAAATTTCACTGATAGTAAGCAGAAGCATATGATATTCACTTTATTATTTGCTGAGAAGTCAATTAGGAAACAAATACTGTTCAATGGCAAATGCTATTGAAATTATGGTAAAAATGCTAATGATAAAAATTCAGATATAGCTTCTGAAACTAATTTTTATCATTGTTTCAGTTTTATATAGCTGGAAAATCCCTATAGGTTATTTTCTTAACAATTGGTTTGTCTGGCTCAAAATATCTCTTTACTTGCAAATTCAGCCAGGACCATATTTAACTTTTTCTTAAGTTATAAGAGTAAAAGAGGGAAACTATAATATCGTAATGATCTTTAGTTCTAAAGTGCACACATGCAGTTAATAATTAACCAGCTGATAATTAATAAGAAAAATTGCAATTGTTTAACTTTCAATGAAATTAAAATCATTGGCAGCAATCATGAAACGCCCAGTGACATTTTAAGTGTTTCACACATGTGGGTAATATTAAGCAATCATATTAAAGAAATGAAGGTCATTGTCTTTTTACTCTGAAATTGGAAAATGTCATTATAAGCTGTCTTTATAGCAAAAAAAAAATTATAAAAGATTTCTTGCATAGAATGTAAATTAGCATTAATTGATTCTGACCTAATTCAGTCTTCTGTGTCTGCACTTATTAACCCTTACAAAGACAATTTTTTTTCTTTAAGAAACAACAACTTTTGAGACTTATTATGAAAAACTAATGAATGAAATAATCCATATTACATACCAAAAAAAAATTAATTCTAAAAAAAAGAAAACGGAAAAAAATGGTAGGGATACATAAAAAAGGATGTTGCAGGTTCATTTGTAGTGATTTTTGAAAACTGATTAATCAGCTTGTCCTTTAAAGATTAATATTAAAAATTGAGGTTCATTCACTCGCCCTTCTCACAAAATATGTGTGCAATTGTGGAAAATACTAAACAGTGCCTAACAGGTGAAAAGTTTATATTCTCAACAATAACCATTTCATACCTAATTAAAAAATTCAGGTTAATGTCCTACATAGGCTTCAATGCTTGTTGGTGCTCAAATCACTAGATAATCATATCACTAATAGGGAATTGGATGTGGAAGTTGACAATCATGCTTATAATACAAAAAAGAATGTGCTAAAATAAGACTTCATCATTTAGAGACACAAATGACAGAAAAATTAAAAGGCATCAATTGCAGAGCAAACACCTAAATTTGCACAAAACACAGTGATAAAAATATATTTTGCAGTAACTTTATTTCCTATATTCTGTGTGTGTGATCCCTAGGAATTTCCTACTGCCTCAGGTGAAATGAAAATAGTTTGCACTTTTTTTTATATAGCATGAAATTTCAATTATGTCATTTGTGTGTGACCTTGGATTTAAGTTTACATTTGTTTTTTGTTGCATAAAGTTTCGATCATGTCATTTGTGTGTGGGGGGGGGGGGGACTTTGCCTTTCCTTCTGCCTGAGTTGAAATGAGAGAAAGTGTAAATTATTGTTTTTTAAATATATATATAGCATGAAATATCAATTATATCATTTGTGTGTGTGTGAGACCTTGATTTCCTTCTACCTTAGCTGCAATAAAAGTTTACTATATTTGTTTTTTCATAGCATCAAATTTCAATTATATCATTTGTGTGTATGTGTCTGTGGGGGGGAGGGGCTTGAATTTATTTCTGTTTCAGCTGAAATAACAAGCTTACAATATTTCGGTTTTTTATAGCATGAAATTAAATTATGTCATTTATTGGGCAAAGAGTTGATTTCCTGCCCAGCTGAATTAAAAAAAGTTTACACTATTTTATCATTTCTTTTAATTTCTAATAAAAAATTTATATTTTTTAATGAAAGAAAAAAAATAAATGTGACTTTCATGTTTTTTTTTTAAACGAGGCGCGGATTTACACAATTAAGATCCGTAAATTTTGCGGGCTTTTGCTTAAGCTAAAAGATTTGATCATGTATTAGATTTTAAAACGTTTACCATTCTCCCTGTTTTAAATGGGCTCAAATTATAGTCTACTAAGTTTACAATCAATTTAGTTTAGCTTTAATCACATATTAAGAGCACATCGAAAGTTTTCTAAATTTTCATACAAAACCTCAATTTGAAAGAGAAGCAGTTTCCAGCGTCTTCGCTTTTCATCTGATATAAATCAATAAGTGTGTATTAATTAAATCTATTTTGTTGTTTTAATAACTGCACTGGAATAACCTAATTGAAATAAAAAAAACAGCAAAGTTCTGCTTCATTTCAATCATTTGGTTGGCATTTATTCATCGTTGTTTACCAGCTATTCGCAAGGCATCATGGGTAGTCTTGCCTTCTTAAGCAGTCTGCAAGCACACCTGCCTGCGATCACGGCTGCCACGGGAATTGGAGCCCGTCTCTAGTGTTACTACCTCAATCACTATACCTCCTTAGCAGCACAATCTCTTTATTGCCAATGATGGCTTGCCCACATTCTACAGACCTCCGATTACCAATAGCTCCATTGGCCTGACCTTTTCTCACAGCATTGGTCAAAGCCTCAGCTGGACGGTTGACCCTGACACCTGGGGCAGTGACCACTTCTCCCTGCATATCTCCTTACTTCCCAAGGGATGTACAGCTACGAAATGAACATCGGCAGCTCTTTCAGAAAATCTCGTCTGAAGGATTCGCTGCCATCAAAGCTACAGATCTCAGTGTGCTGTCAGAAGCCCTCACTCTACCTCTGATGGCTGCACCATTATGGTCTTGACACCTGGGCATCTTCCCCCTCTGGATATCCACTATATGCGGCTTTGCGACATTCACCACTGAGCTGAAGATTTCCAGACATTCTTCATGCTAGTAGACATTCTTCATGCTTAATTTGTAGATTTCCAGACATTCTTCATGCTAGAAGGCTACATGCTGCAATCAGAAGGTACCTGAATCACTGTGAGAGGTTCAGGTGGCGATCCTTTTGCTCCAGCATCAATGTCTTCACCTCTCCTGGGAAAGTCTGGAAGTACATCAAGAACCTGACGGGGAAGCCACAGCCTGCCCTCCCTTTCCATAACCTTGCTCTTTTCTGTGGGGAGGATTTAGCTGCCACTGCTAATGCCTTTCTTGTGGCATATCACTACTTCCCTTCCTGCCCCATCAGTAACTGATCAGGATACGGCTCAGCAGCCCTGCTCTGGGACTGAGCCTTGTTATAACGATCCTTTCATCTTGCAGGAACTCACCTCTGCAATTGGGGCTTTGAAGCGCTCATCTGCCCCAGGCTCTGACATCCTCAGCTATACTCAGTTAGCTAACTTGTCACCTGAGGCTCTGCTTGTGCTTCTTAAAGTCTTCAATCATTCCTGGACCACCTGCACAGTAGCTGATTCCTGGAAACCAACACATATCATGCCTATTTTGAAGCATGGAAAACCCGCCACTGAGCTGTCCTCTTACAGGCCCATTGCTCTATCATCTTGCCTCTGCAAGATCTTAGAGACACTGGTCCTTGGACGCCTAGAATGGTATCTAGATTCCAAGGGGCTCATCCTTGTCAGCCTCTCGGGTTTCCACAAAGGGTGGGGAACGTCTGATAATCTTATCAACTTCACCTCTGCTGCTGATCAGGGTGCTGTCCGAGGGAGAAACTACAGTCGCTGTCTTCAACATTCAAAAGGCATTCAGAGCTTACAGGCCTCCCTGTCCCACTCAGATATTCTCTGCAGGCTCCATGATCTTCGCTTCAGAGTCAATATCATTCACTGGATCTTGGCTTACCTCTCTGACAGGATGGTTCTTGTGAAATTGGGGCAACACACTCAGTGCCTCCCACACTATAAATCGTGGAGTACCTCAAGAGGATGTCCTCAGCCCAATGTTACCGAACATCTTGTTGTCAGGCCTACCCTCTCGACTTGAGTGGGTATTTCCATCTATGCAGATGACATCTGTGTATATTTCCCTAGCCAGGACCTTTGGGTTGGGTTGTTTTACTTCTGAGCGGCACTTTTTTGCACACCATGGGCTAAATGGCCAGGTCACAAGGACCCCGAAGGCTCAGAGAAGGTTGGGGGAGGGGACCCACTGGAACAGCTGTTGGGAGACAGATGGTAGCCTCCCGTCAAGGCCATCCAGCGTGTTCTTTAACGTGCACAGGGTATGGCTCTCCCGCACACGGGGCCACGGCTTAACGTCCCATCCGACAGACGGCGGCCTTTCCAAGCCCATCGGTGTCCCCTACTGACCGTGGGCAGGGCGGGGAATTTCGCGGAGATAAATCTCAACGCTGACCCAGCTGGGACTCGACCCTGGGAACTACAGATTACGAGCCTGGCGCACTACCGACTGAGCCACCCCCCGCCCCCTAGCCAGGACCCCTGCTATGCTCAGCTCAAGATGAAACAAGCTGTATTCACAGTCATGAAGTTCTTTCTCAACCTAAGCCTAACTCTTTCCTCCGATAAGACTGTGGCCATGGTTCTCATGATGAAATGCCTTCCGCCCATCTTCCCAGGCCTCATGCTTGGGCCAGACCAGATGAAGGTTATCAAACAGCATAAGTTCCTTGGTGTGGTCCTGGACAACAGGCTAACCTAGGGACCTCAGATCCAGCATCTTAAGACAGTTGTCACTGCACAGAGAAATATACTATCTTTTCTTGCTCGTACCCACTGCAACACCCTCCTGGTCTTATACCAACAATTGATCTTCTCTCACGTCAACTACAGTGGTCATCTTCTGAGCAATGCCTCTGCTTCACTGCTGAGCAATTTGGCCACTGTCCGCACTATATCTCTGTACCTCTGTCTTGGACTCTGCCCTAACACACCAAATGCATCTGTCATTGCAGAGGCTGATGACATGCTTTTCCGTCTGCACTGGAAGAGAGATATACTGTGTCATCTCTCGAGGCTCCATTCCCTGAACCATGAGCTTCTCAGGAAGTTGCAAGACAGTTCATACTCTGCCATCACCGTGTCTGCCATTGACTTCTATGACCGAATTGTCCCTGCCAGCTCCACTTCTGGCAATATGCTCTTGCCTGACCTCCACCATGGAGAAACAGTGATTTCAGGATCAATGTCACTGTCCCTTCTCTAGGTCGAAAGAGCGACTCAGATCCAGTAGCTGTCATACTTCTCTCCACCTCTTATGTCATTGCACAATATGAGTGAAGTTCTGAGGTCTACACTGACGGATCTGTGGACCAGGAGAGGCAATGTGCTGCCTCTGCCATCCCCGATACAGGGATTGCCAGAGGTTTCCATCTCCCGCATCTCGTTTCCTCCACCTGTGCAGAACTTAATGCTATCCTTGAAGCTGCACTCTTCATTCTCAGCATCGAGAATGACAACTTTGTCATTCTCTGTGATTCAAAATCAGCATTGGAAACTCTCCAGAAGCAAGACTGCAAGAGCTGTAACCCCTTCCTCATCCAGATCATGGAGACCTGCTCCAAGGTCACTTCTCCTGGAATCACAGTTCATTTCCAGTGGATCCCTTCCCATGTAGGGATACCTGGTAATGAGCTCGCTTATCATACCGTGAAAAAGGTGCTAGAGAGTCAGAGGAATGTAACTAATTTGCCTTTCTTTTTTCAGCGACTGCAACAGTTCTGTCTCACAACTGAAGCGCCAGTATCGTCTTGCCCAGTTCCAGAAGAACAGCAGCTGTTCCTCATTCAGGTACTTGGTTAACCCTTCTCTCACTGCTCCTAACCTCAGTAATATCCACAGATCTGAGGAGACCCTCCTTCATCGTCTCCACATTGGTGTCATCTACAGCAACTCTATACGCTTCACACTCTCGGCAGAGCTTACAGTCCAAACTGTTTCACTTGCAGCACACCTGAGACTATCCCATGCTCTGCTCCCGCTACAATGCGGAAAGAGAAAGAGAAGCTTTGTTCTGGGAGCTTCATGCTATCAGAACCACTAACTACTCCATCACTTCCCTTCTTGGTAATCACCACAATGTGAAGCTGCAGCTAACACACTTCCGACTAGTCAATGATTTCTTTAAGAAAATTGGCCTCTTCTGCAAGGTCTAATGTTTTCTTTTCTTCTTTCTCCTGTTTAGTACTCTTATTAGCTTAGAGAGATAGCTGAGGAGTTTCTTCTACAGGGTGTCCCTGAATTCATGGCCCAAACGTGAGGGGATGGTAGTATACACCGAACCCACCAATATTCGTCATAGAATATGCGGCCGCAAACACAGTGAGGAGTCGGAAATGAAGAACAGACACAGAGGTTTCCAGAGTGACATTTATTGGAGATCATTACAACAAATGCTCAAACGTCCGCCCACCAATGTTGATACAGGCAGCACACTGGCGGAGTAGTGATCGACGTATCTGCTCATAAACACCGGGCTTGTCGTGCACATCGGCGTCTGCGACAGACAGTCTGGTTACCAGATCCTCCGTGGACTGCACTGCACGAGCGTCTCGTACATAACACTCTTCAAATGTCCCCACAGAAAGAAATCGATACAAGAAAGATCGGGCGATCTGAGGGGCCATGGGATGGGACCACCGTGCCCAAACCATCGGTTCCCAAATGTGATATTAAGAGGCTGACGCACGTCCATGCTGAAATGGGTGGGTGCCCATCGCGCTGGAACCACATGCAGGTGCGGATTGCAGCTGGAACATCCTGAAACAATTCCAGCAAAACCTGTTGCAGAAAAATACGGTACGTTCGCCCATCGAGGCGGTCCGGCAGTAGGTAGGGTCCAATTAAGTAGTCATGCACGATCTCTGCCCATTGATGGCGAACCGTTGCTGGTTCGAATTTGGACGTGTACCATGGGGGTTCTGGGCTGCCCACAAATACGCATTATGGACATTCACTATGTCTTCACATGAGAATGTTGATTCATCTGTAAAGAGCACATGTGTGGGGAAATCGGGATGTGCGGCACTTTGCTGCAGGAACCACTGGGCGAAATCCATGTGCAGGGGATAATCAACAGTTGTCAATGCCTGAACTCGCTGCAAGTGATAGGGGTGTAGCCCTTCTTCATGCAGTACTCGCCAGACACTGTTCTGATGCACACCCAGGATCCAGGTGGCGGATTGCATGCTTGTACCTGGGTTATCTGTCACCATATGCAAGATGTCCTCGCTCATAGCTGTCGTTCTGACCGTCCATACTCGTCCGGCATCATGTCGACTGACATGGAAGGTGCGTGCCTCAGACAGCTGGCAGTGCAGTCGCGCAAACATTTTATGATCGGGCGCACAGTACATAGGATATCACTCACGGTAGTCTTTGTGTCTCTCTACCATTGCCCCCGGCTTCGTTGTACATCAGAATATCGGCTTCCTCTGCGTTTGTAAACTACTCCATCTCGTGTCCTGTGACGCTGCGAATGCTGGGGTTTGTCCGATTCAGTGTTTTTAAGCAGTGCCGCCTTGTCTACGCCCCCTACTGGCAACGGGCTGCGTTTGCGGCCGCATATTCTATGGCGAATATTGATGGGTTCGGTACTGGTTAACGTACCGAACCCATCAAATCTGGATCTGAGGTGTAGCAACGGTGTGTACTACCATGCCCTCACGTTTGGGCCATGAATTCAGGGACATCCTGTATATCCGCTATCTCGCCCTTCTGTTGTGACTGGTGTAGATCGCCCCTTGTTGGAGGTTAATTTAACCAAAACTTACACCTTGAAGCAAGTTATCTAATATATAAACGACTGTGACTGATTCAGTGACAGGGGATCAAGCTAATTGTAACTATGATGAGAAAATGGTAGAGCTATTAGGTAACAGATTTTACACAGCTGAGTTAAATTAAAAACGTATTCTGTCCGAGCTGTTTTAGTAAATAAAAAAATTAGCATTTTAATCGGTAAATACAGGATAGCAGGGATGTTAGTCATTTCTTGTAGTCAGGGCCGCATTTACCAGAAGGCGCAAACTGGGGTCTCACTCCCTATGAAGCCACATTTTAAAACCTTACTCTTCACAAACAATATAAAAAACAGCCTAGTTATAGTTGCAGAGTAAAATACTTATTTTTAAATACGAAATTCACTAGCGCAAACTAAAATGTGGAATTTATCTTTAACTTTTATTGAATGTGTTTCGGCAAAGAGAGTTTCGCAATAAAACACTTTGTTGATTTTTGATCGAAAAGTTTTTAGTTAAATTCTTATTAACAAATGTTCAATATTGTAATTTGGTAGTAAACTGCAATTCATGCCAAAAATATTTTAATAAATCTAAGTGTCTATACTTTTGTTTACTGGGATTGAGTTATATTTTTGTGATTAATTTTCTACAATTCTTCAAATAATTTTTTACAGTATTTTGCATGAACCAAACACCAAATTTTGCAAAAAACCTAAGGGGCCTCGAATCTAATGTGTGCCTAGGACTTCAAAAAGTTTAGTAAGGAGGCCTCAGACTAATGTGCTAAAAATGTTTAGCAAGGGGGCCTCGAATTTAATGTGCACTAAGGGCCTCATACAGTTTAAATACCGCTCTGTTTGTAGTAATATGTAAAGTAAGTCCTTTCCTGTTGCAAGGATAACACAATGATATTTAGATCACCTAACTTTGACATGTTTCAACTGTTCAAGTCTTCTTCAGAAGTTGTGTAAACAGTTCTGCTTCAGAGTTTATATCCGCGTGTATTGTTTTGCGGCTGTGCCATATGGTTTGCAGCAACGAGAATGCGCAACTAGTTTGGAAAGTCGAGGTGATTTGACCCATGACTTGAACGACCGGCTGCCATGTAAAGGGTGGGGGAGGCAGTGGCACAGATTACTTAAGTATTGGCTTCACACGCATTGGCAATTTAATTTTCACTAAATTCATTACTCAATTAAATAATTATTGTCAGAATGATCTGGAAGATGCCTTTTAAAAATATTTTATATGTTTTTCTTATTTTTCTTTAAAAAAATATCCTTGAAAACTACTGCTTGAACAGAGGTCAGGCACAAGCTTATCAGTTCAATGTATCAGATATATTTTCATATAATATTCAATATCTGACAGTTCAATTTCAAAATAAAATCTAATTTTCGAAAGAAACGAAACTTTGACGTACTTTGTAACAGGAATCCTTTTTTTTTTTCGCATTTAATACTTTGTCCTTTCCGCACGATTCAATCATTCCAGATATAGAATGATTCCTACTGTCATAATCACCTTTAGTTTTATTTTGAAGAAAATGTTTTAAACGATTTTAATTGAGGAAACTGACCTAGGTTTTCTAGCATACGTTCCATAAATTATTTTCCAATATGTCACTATATAAATATACACTAATAAAAAAAGTATTGCTTATTCATTCTTCAGGTTTTGCAGAGATATTAGGTATCAACTTCAGAAGTTGAAACGCTCCAAAGATTACTAACTTTCTCTAGTTGGACCTTTTGTCTGATCCAAAATAGATTCAAACTCCGGATAGCTTATTGGGCGACAGGCAATATTAACTTGTCGAAATAAAGTTGAAATAAGTTTCGTTTTGTATGTAGCCTTACTTATCGAGCAGAAATTAAAAAAAATTGTCAAATCAATTAACGTTGCTCAAGAGAAAAATAGGAAAAGTCAAATATAACAAAGTTTATTTCCTAAAAATTCAAGACTCACCAATTCAGTTAATGAATACAGAAGTCGGACAATAATGAATACAGATTAATGAATACAGAAGTCGGAAAAAGACATCATCTTTAAATAAGACTCATAAAAACTGACTACTAACGTCTTCCTCCTTTATCACCTTCCTACTCCAATTAATTTATACTCTACTGCATCTTGTTGAACTAACTCTGTGACCTAACGTCACTTAATATAACATATGCGGCCAGGGGCGTAGCTATGGTGGGATGGGGTGGGGTGCTCCCCCAAAGTAACTCGGAGTTGGCAAAATTCGAAGCGACTTCGTAAAATCTGGCTAAGTTGTGAAAATTTTTGATTTTTTTTGTATAATTAAGGGGAGTTAGCAAAATCCAGACAACTTGGCAAAATCTAGGGTAGTTGTCAAAATCGTGGTAACTTGGCAAATCTAAGGCAGTTGAGAAAATGGAGATGGCAAAATTCGAAGCCACTTAGTAAAATACAGGTGAGTTGGGAAAATTCGGAGTGACTTGGCAAAATCTTGGAGAGTTGACAAAATTCGGAGTAACTAGGCAAAATTCAGGTCAAATGTAAAAATTGATATTTTTCTGTAAAATTATGGCGAGTTGGCAAAATCTTGGGGAGTAGGCAAAATTCTGAGTGACTTTCCAAAAATCAGGAGAGATGTAAAATTATGGCGAGTTGGCAAAATTCAGGAAATTTGGTAAAATCTAGAGGCAGTTGGTAAAATTCGGAGTTACTTGGCAAAATCTTGGGGAGTTGGCAAAATTCAGGTGAGATGTAAAAATTGGAATCGATTTTCTGTAAAATTATGGCGTTTTGGCAAAATCCAGGCAACTTCGCAAAATCTAGGATCATTAGCAAAATTCAGACTGACTTTGAAAAAATCAGGTGAGATGTAAAAATTGGGATTTTTTTTCTGTAAAATTGCGGAGAGTTGGCAAAATTCGAACCCACTTGGTAAAATACAGGCGAGTTTGGGAAAATTGGGATTGTTTTTATGAAATTAAGGACAGTTGACAAAATCGAGAAAACTTGGCAAAATATTTGGAAGTTAGTAAATTTGAAATGACTTGGCAAATTCAGGAGAGATGAAAAAATTGGGATTGTTTTACAAAATTGAGGTGGTAAAATCGAGGAACAAAACCAATTGGTAAAGTGTAGGCGAGTTGTGAAAATTTGGATTGGTTTTGTGAAATTAAGGAGTTGGAAACATCAAGAACTCTTAGTAAAATCTAGGGGAGTTGGCAAAATTGGAAGCCACCTTGTAAAATACAGGGGAATTGTAAAAATTGTGCCTTTCTTGTGCAATTAAGGAGAGTTGATAAAATTCGAAGTGACTTGGCAAATTCAGGGAAGATGCAAAAATGGCGATTTTTTTGCAAAATTACGGCGTTGGCAAAATCGAGGCAACTTGGCAAAATTTGAATCCACTTGGTAAAATATAGGCGAGTTGTGAAAATTTTGATTAGTTTTGTAAAATTAGGAGAGTTGGGCAAATCGAGGAAATTTAGCAAAATTCGAATCCACTTGGTGAAATACGGGAGAGTTGTGATAATTGGGATTGGGTTTGTCAAATTAAGGAGAGTTTGAAAAATTTGCAATGACTTGGCAAATTCAGGACAGATGTGAAAATTGAGATTTTGTAAAATTAAGGATAGGTGGCAAAATCGAGGCAACTTGAAAAAATCTAGGGGAGTTTAAAAAATTTGAAGTGACTTGGCAAATGTAAGAGAAATGTAAAGATTGGGAAAGGTTTTGTGAAATAAAGAATTTGCCAAATCAAGGGGAGTTGGGAAAGTTCACACTGACTTGCTACAACAATTCAGGCGAAATGTAAATATTGGGATTATTTCTACGAAATTGTGGCCAGTTGGCAAAATTGGAAGTTACATGGCAAAATGCAGAATTGTGAAAATAGCCTCCCCCCCCCCCACTTCACACGGAGCGAGAATCTAGGTACGAACCTGACAGACATTATTTTCTCAGTTGGCAAAAATTTGATTTTCGAGTTTGAAAATTCTAGATTTCTCCCCCCCCCCCCAATACTCCTTCTTTACGCCCCGAGTCCGCTGCCTTTCTTATCTAAAGAACAAAAATAACACTGATTAACAGAGCTCAGTAACAAGTGTTTTTTATACAGTTTCATGACCTTCTCACGACAGTTTACCTGCAGTTGCTCCGATTTGTATAATGACACGCTGGTCATAATGTTTTGGCTCTTCGGTGTACGAGAATCGATAATTTGCTGTTTTAAAGCAATATATTTGTTAATCCGATTTAGCTTTTTTTTATTTCTGTTACGCAATGAAAAATTTTGTCTAAAATTGATACATGCAATAATAGAAAAAAAAAACTATTTGCTCCGCAATTTTTTAAACCAGAATGCTTTAATATCATCAATGTACACACGACATTGACAGCTCCTTTAAATGTTAAATCAAGGAATTAAAAATGCGAAATTTTAATATCGAGTATAAAATTTAAATACATTAAAAAATATTTTTGATTCGGCTAATCAGGTCAATAAAAAAAGTTCATTTCTTCCATAGTTTAATGTGACCCTAATTAACATAATTTAGGAATTTATGAGCGGTAGTTTCCGAACGAGAAATATAAGGGATGATCTTTTCTCAGTTGTCTTTGGAAAAAACCTAGTATATCTAAATCAAAGCTTTTTTAATTACTTTTCCAGATGATTTCTTTTGAAAGTTATTTTTTAAACGAAAGCAAAAATTTAAATCGTAAAATGTTTGCTTTTTGCAATATAATTTTGTAATGACTTTAAATATACATATGTGAAGATGAATACATTTAATATTTAAAAAAAAATCTTGCAACGACTAGAACTACAGCTACCTAGCGTTTAGGCACTCACTGCCAATGTAAGGGCTTCTAAGAACGTTAGATAGGTTGTCCTATACCAAAATTAATAGTAGCTACTAAGCCCTTCGCATTGTAGTGCAATGGCCGCCATATGAGCAGGCCATGTGTTCTAGGTCCTTGATGAATAGGGGGCGATCTGTATCTATGCCCCTCAGACGATTCTGAGGACATGTGGTAAAATTTTCTTCTTTGACCCAGTGGTGACCTTTTCGGTTTGGAAGGTGTTTGAGGACAGGGAGGTTGCCGTTTACCGGAACCACCCCAGGAGCTCCCGTTTATCGGAAGCAGAGGCCAAAACAGTAAATAGTAGCCCCCCTGGAATTCGCTGCCTAGTCGTGCGACGAACAGACTTCCAAATGGCAAGACGGCCGAAGGGGCTAGCTCACGGCCAGTCATCAGCTGAGAAGGCGAGGACCACCGAGCAACTACCAGGAGCCTCCTTTCCCTGAACACAGGTCTCTGCGCACGGCAAACATACGAAAGATATTCGAACCAGCGGAACTTTCACTAGTGTGGTCCCCTCACCATGGACAGGAGCTCGCACCTAGGGGCTTGATTAAGGTGTTTGAAAGACTAATTGATGAAAGGTTGGGTTGTGGGTTGTTTTACCTCTGAGCGGCACTTTTTTGCACACCATGGGCTAAATGGCCAGGTCACATGGACCCCGAAGGCTCAGAGAAGGTTGGGGGAGGGGACCCACTGGAACAGCTGTTGGGTGACAGATGGTAGTCTCCCGTCAAGGCCATCCAGCGTGTTCTTTAACGTGCACAGGGTATGGCTCTCCCGCACACGGGACCACGGCTTAACGTCCCATCCGACGGACGGCGGCCTTTCCAAGCCCATCGGTGTCCCCTACTGACCGTGGGCAGGGCGGACAATTTTGCGGAGATAAATCTCAACGCTGACCCAGCTGGGACTCGAACCTGGGAACTACAGATTACGAGCCTGGCGCGCTACCGACTGAGCCACCCCCGCCCCATTTTTGAAAGGTTTAAAATACTAATTTTGAATAGAAATATGCTAACATTAAATATTTCGATGGCTATTGTAAGCGTATATACTCTAGAACAGTCGTTCCCAATCTGTGGTATGCGTACCGGTACGCGATAAGTGAATGAAATAATAATGAAAACAATATTTTTATACAATACGTCGCCAAACCCGAATCTGTCTTTTTTCAATCCGAATACTCCCTCTTTCTACGGTGGTTGGTAACAACGTGACTCAGTCATAAAATCACGTGTTTGTAATAAATTTGCAAATAAATTGAGAGAGTATTTGTATCAGTTTGTGTGTATCTATTCATGTTTTAAGTGCAATATTATAGCAAGTGTAGAAGATAGTGATAGATTTGTAGACACATATGTACATTTAAAATAATTATCGGTTTATAGATGTTCGTTTAAGTTACGTGATTACGTAAATATTTGAAATTATTTAATGACTTTCACTATTTTAATGCAGTGCAGTCTAGTGAATGTATAAACATAATCGACATAATAATTTTAACGTAAATTTTAAGTCTTATCTACCTAAATTCTTCAAAAAATGATGGATTGAATTTTCAAAAAATTAAATTTGAATTATCATTTTTTTCTCTTCAATGTGTATGCACACTCTCAATCAATTTTTACTTTAAATAATATTTTTGAAGACTTTTTCGAAACCCACGCTGAAGCGATTGGACCAATTATAATATTTAATTATATCTATAACAATTTAATTATATCTAAGCTTAAACCTCGATTCTAGCTTAAACTCTCACTGTAATACTGGGCCTAAGTGTTTTATACCACCTGAAAGAGAATTTTCTTATGTATGTTAGCACTTACATAAGTCGACTTACATGTCCTTTATATGGTGCACGATATTTATTTTTGTCATTTTTATTGTCATTTAAAAATAGGAAGGACAACGGCCATATAATGAAGAGATTTTTAGAGCAGGCTGGATGTAATTATTCCAACTCAGAAGAAGATAAATCTTCAGAGTTGAGCAAAGATGAACCATCGAAAACGAAACGTAAAGAAACTTGGATTAGGCAGTATGATCCTGATTATATGAAGTATGGATTCTCAATTAAATCTGGCACAGAAACTCTACCTATTCCAGTGTGTTATTTGTTTTGAATGTTTATCAAAAGGGTGTATGAAGCCTTCTCTTTTGAAGACATTTTTTAGCCAAACATCCAAATTTAAAAGATAAACCAGTTGATTTTTTTGCAACATTCTGAATTATGCATTCAAAAGGCAGTTGTGTTCTCTTTCAGTAATGTAAACACTAATTGTGTATGGGCATCATATTTAGCAAGTTTGCGTATAGCCAAGTGTGGGAAAGCAGACACAATTGGAGAAACATTGTTGCTACCTGTTGCAGGTAGCAACAAGGATATCGTCAAATCTGTGCTTGTAGATAAGGCAGCTATGGTAATTGACAAAGTTTCCCTGTCAAACGGCGAATAGATGATATGGCATCACAGATTGAAAGCGTTTTAATCACGAGATTAAAAAAAAGTCATTTTTATTCTCTGCAACTAGACGTAAGTACCGACATCTCCAATCTAGCACAATTACTTGTGTATGTTCGATTTGATTTCAACAATGAAATACAAGAAGAAATATTATTCTGCAAACCGTTATCTGCGAGAACAACATCGAATGAAATATTTAAAATAATGATTATTTCATTAAATATAAGTTGGCTCAAATGTGTTGGAGTTTGAACGGATGGTGCTCGAGCTATGATTGGGAATTTATCCGGCGTAGTCACTAGAATTAAAGAAGTGGCACCGAAGTGCATATTTACGCACTGTATTTATTCATCGTAAAGCCTTAGCCACAAAAAATATGCCTGCCAACTTAAGAACTGTTCTCAATGAGGCCATAAAAACAGTTAACTTTATAAAATCTAAGGCTCTTAATTCTCGCCTATTTTCAATTCTATGCAGTGAGATGGGGAGTGACCATAAAACACTTTTGCTTCACACCGAGGTACGATGGCTCTCACGAGGTAAAGTCCTCAGCCGACTTTTTGAATTACGCTCCGAGGTAAATATTTTTCTCATGGATTCAGGAGGTTCAAAAAAAGATAATTTTACCGATCAGGAATGGTTATTCAGACTAGCGTACCTATCGGATATTTTTTGTCGACTAAATGATTTAAATTTAAGTTTACAAGGAACTAATAATTCTCTGTTCGACTTCAACGATAAAATATTAGCATTTTTAAAGAAAATTGCAGTTAATGATACAACAAACAGAGAAAGGAAATATCAGTATATTCTCTTCTCTCTGCAATTTTGCTGAAGAAAACAATTTATCAGTATCAAACTGTGTGATAAACGACATTCAGCAACATCTAAAATCGATGCTAGAATGGTTTGCAAAATATTTTACCGAAGATTTTACTCCTCAAAGTTGGATTCGCAATCCCTTCACATTCACATCGGAAGTTCCAGATGACGTAATTGCGAAAGAATCCTTTATCGATCTCATAACTGACGGTGGTTGAAAATTAAAGTTTCAGAGCACCAGCTTATTTTCGTTTTGGCTTTCTACTCGTACAGAATATCCAGAACTTTCTTGCCAAGCTCTCAAAATTTTAATGCCCTTCAGTACCACATACTTATGTGAAACTGGATTTTCTGCTATTACAGCGATGAAAAACAAATACCGATCACTGCTTAATATTGAGTCTGATCTTCGCCTTAAACTGATCAAAATTGAACCAGATATTTCTACCCTGCTAAAAAGTAAACAGGTGCATTCCTCACATTAATTACAATAATTAGAATTATTATACCTATATATGATACATATAGATTTATATTTAGTATAATAAAAAGTATTTACGAATTAAATTGTTTTTATTACAATTGTAACAGCATTGCATTCTATGTTTCCAAAATATTTACCTAAAAAAAAAGGTCATCACTTGAGAATTAGGAAATTTTTTTTAGGACTCGTTTTTCCAAAAATATTTACCTACTGGTACGCCACCATATTGTCTACTATACATACCGGTACCACATCTTAAAAATATTGGGAACCTAGGCTCTAGAACAACACATTAAGAATAGACTTTATTTTGGTACTTAAAACTGGGTACAAATAACAATTTGAGAATATTTCAGACGATGTTTCATTGCATTAAATGTTGAACAACTGCCATCTTACATTTTTTCATCTACACACCAACAAAATTTCTGTTACTTAAAAATGCAAAAGTATTTATACAATAATTACATGGTTGGTTTTCTTTATAGATGTCAAGGAAATTACGAAGTATGATTTTAAAATAATATGCTTATACAGTTTTATTAGCATTTAATACATGATTATCAAAATCAAAGAGTTAATGTATTAACCTGAATATACAAATAATGAAATATGTACAAATGATTTACTGAAAGTTGAAGTATTAATTAGAATGTCCAGTAATAAAATATTTGCAAACATAATTGAAGCAAATATACCAACTTCAGTAATAGAGCAGTAATTTTATTTAAGTGCTAATTTCGATATAATCAAGTTCTTATGTACACATGAAAACATGAAATCTACATGTTTTCTTAAATAAATAGAAGCAATATGTACTCTGGATTTCCCAACGAACCAATAGAAATGTGTATCTTGAAACTTAATGATTCCGTTAGGTAAAGTACCATACTAGTGGTACTTAAAATAACCTCCACTAATATACATATGATTATTTCAATATGCAGAATACTAATGTATTTTACAAAGTACACACAAGTTTATCACGAAGCTTTGCAGAAATTTGGACTAATTTTAATCTGAATGCTAGAAAATGATTTTTTTTTTATCTTAATACGAAGAAATTGCATGATCTGAAAGCTTTTAAAGGTTTGTATAACTGTTAGTAAATACGTTATTTTCTGTACGTATAATCACGTACCTGTGAATATTTTAACAAAGAGTTTGAAATTGTTTTCATAAATGGAGTTTAGAATCACTAAGTTTATGAAGATTGGTTGTTTTACCTTTTACATCCCACCGTCGGATGGCGGCGTTTCCAGAAAGGGGACACGCTGGCCTTTGCAAACCCAGCGTGTCCCCTTTCTGATCGAGGGCAGAGTGAGGGATTAAAGAAGATAAATTATCATAATAATGGATCCATTTTGTATGTACGGACTATTATTACACTGTATTTCTATTATTTATTTTTAAATATTTTATGAAGCTTGAGAAATTATTAACGTTACAGAATTATGAATTTAACGTAAGTCTTCTGCCAATGAATGACAATTTATATCAAGGGAGAATCTTTGAATGGCCCTTTGATGCACACAACTGACTAAATAGCCAGGTCACAAGGGACTTAAAGGCTCAGAGCAGGAGACAGATGCAGTTTCCCGTCAAAGCCATCCTTTAAACCGCATATGAAATAGCTCTTCTGTGCACAAGGTCTAGACTTAACGTTCATTTGAAAGAAAGCTGTCCTCTCAAACTTATCGGCGACTCCTTTCTCACCGACGGCAGTTGCAATGCTAACAGGGAGAACCCTATAAAAATGAGAACATCAAGAGGAGTCTGGCGAGCTACTAATTACGCAAACTCCCACCATAATTAAGGAACAACATTTTGAAAGGTGTCACGTTTAGCAGTAAAAGTGCGTCAGGAAAAGCACAGTTAGTGTGTATTGTGTATGAGAGGAGTCCTGTTTCATTCAATACTTTCTCAATGCAAATTTTACTGCGTGTAACTTTTATTAAAAAATGTTCTACATCATGGGTTTTTCCCACACTTTTAGAAATTTTACAATCTCCCCATTCCCCAGGACCCCTTGTATTTACCCCCTCCCCTTCTCCAAACTTCTTGTATTTATTCTCCATCCCCACCAATTTTTACATTTTTTTTTCTGGAATCTTATTTAAGCCTTGGCATGCCAATTAGTAATCGAACAAAATTTATATTATTTGTATTAACTACGAATTCTCTCTACGTTCCTGAAAAAAATTTAAAATAAGTGCATCAAATATGTGCTTTTTTTTTTAATGATTTGAGACATAATTCCAGATGCAACAAAAGGATGTCGACACCAATATACTTTTATTAGAGGCGGGAAATATTCCCTAGTTTCAACCATGTGGCACAGAAACAAGCATAAGCTGCTTACGTGTAGAAAAGTGTTTCGCCGAGTGGTTAGCGTGTTAAGCGGCGAAGGAACCTAGGTTCGAGTCCCAAATGTTTCTAGTTTTGTTTTGTCTTTTTAATAAAGTCTTGAGAAGATCTGTGGTAAATTTTGATAACATAGAGAAGACCTGTGAAAAATTTCTCTATGGTGTATTACACTGACAAGTTTATGTTAGATCTCTGTGGTATGTAGTTCTTGAAGAATTTTGTTGGATTTGGCATTGTAATCACCAATAATTTATTAAACTATATGCCTGATCAAGTGTGCCAGAGGATAAATATAACCATGGATACCTACTCTGTCATATGACTATTGGAAAAGTGTTGAACCACAATTTTTCTCGTCCTTTTCAGTTTCTAACGGAACCTAGTTTGAAAAGTCCTGCTCTAAATGACGGTTGAATGCAGGAGTATAAACCATGCCTAAAAGGTCTGTTGTGCAATCCTACTCCGAAAAAAAATTTTGAGATGCTCCCATATGCACTAGATATTAAATATGTAAACATGCTGAACACAGAACCTCTCGCATACTGCAAAACGGATCATTTATATTACATAAATGAAATTGATATATAGGCATAGAATGTCTGTAATTGGGAATAATCTTTTTTATGAAAAAATGCGCCTAGAAATCTTCTACCATAAATGAAAGCAATTTGAGAAGGGGAGGGGTTGTTGAGGGACCGATTTTAGGCTTGCAGCGGCCTAACTAACACACTGGGATGCGAGCTGTGGTAAGGGAGAATTTTAGGAAGAGGAGGGGGGGGGATCAAGAAAATTCATATATCACTATTTTTCTAATCAAGTTTTTTAAATAACCATAAGAATTTTTTTAATTTTGCATATTTACTCTTATTTTTTTCTACTTTGCAATTCAAATATATTTTCTTTACATTTTATGCTTATACTACTTAGTGTAAAACTAAAGCTTACAGTTTAAATAAAAAAAAAAACAATTCCTTTTGGAATATATATTACACACAGAGACTCTCACAACTAAAAATCAATACTATAAAATGAAACTATTTAATCGACATGTTAGCGAATATTGAAGAAAATAGGTTTGAACGGTTGAGGAAGAGGTAGAGTGCTATATGAATCCTGCGTCTTCATACAATTAATGGGTACACAGTTATTCATAAATTATTTCAATGATAAGACTGTATGTCATCCTCTGCTCCCTAATCGCAAAATAAAAAGTTACAAATGTTCTTATACACTGCCTAGCCAAATTAGCTGAGGAACAAAAGAATAACTTTCATAAATCACAAGGTATAAATTCAAACGATTAAAATAATTTCATATAAAAATAAAATGAAGACTGCGGATACCAGACCATAAGTTATATAGTACATTTTCAATGAATTATATATATATCCTTTGTCATAACTACTTCACAAGAAACATTCATATATTCTTACATGAAAGGCACTTTCTCATAAGCTAATTTAGAGAGTGAATTTTGCATACTTCTTCACTTTGTTCACTTAAGAGTCCACATGTGAAACGAATTAAAAGATAAAATGTACTGCGCAGAATGTTCACAAGCATAATTCCACACAATGAAATACATAATTGAATTCACTAGTATATATAATCCTAAAATTGCCAAAAAATGCATTACTATTGAATTGCAGCCTTTTCTAAAAGAAATATCAGGTTTTAATTTCAGTAACGTTTAACTTCGTGACGCCCCAGCGTGAACAAATACATAAGCTGAGCAGCACCTTTTTTGCACACAATGGACTAAATGGCCAGGTCACAAGGGCTAAGGCAGGGGAAGGTAGAGAAGCATCCCGTCACCCGTGTTTTTTAACGTGCACAAGGTATGGCTCTCTGCTGCACATGTCCCATCCAACGGCGGCCTTTCCAATCCCATTGGTGTTCCCTTTCTGACAGAGGGCAGGGTGGGGATTTGGCGGAGATAAAACTCAACGTTAGCCCAAGTGAAACAAGAACCTGGGAACTACAGCTTACGAGCCTGGCGCGCTAACCAACAAAGCATACTATATTCGAGGTCTCGGAAGGTTAAAAATCAATATATTATGTTATACATAAATTATCATTGATTGCTCTATTCTTAAGAGATATTGTGTATGATAAAAAAAAAGAGAATAAATCTTTATTGCGAATAAAAGGCATGCTAACATCTTCATAAGAAGCTCGTCATCTTTAATAATAATAAATATCCCTCAAGTAGCTGCTTGCCACAGAAATCTGACAGAAACTTGTCAGTTTATATACGCCTTAGTCAAGGTTAAAATGTAGACTCGTTCCAAAGGAAACATTTCTGTGGTTCACAGATTAACGTTTATGAGCAGTTGTTGTTAAATAGGTTATATTACAATATACATATTTTATAATATTTCACAACTTTCTTTGTGCTGCTTCATGCAATTCAGTGTTAAGAATCAAACAACTTCGCAGAGTAGTTTGCTATTATGGATGCATCATTATACTGAATGAGCTCTTTATAATTCTTCATTTAACCACAATCTATTAGCTTAACTTGTAAAATGTTATCAGCAATTAACATATGTGGCCACCTTGAAACAATGAAGTGAATTACAACAAAGGCAAGCATTTTTTATGGTAAGCAACAAGCACATCAGATAAAAATATGCTATTACTTTTGGCTATTTTTCATATTTCACTACCGATATGTGATACATAAGTAGAGTCTGAAAACGGGGGCAAGAGAAATCCAGTATCTCCCCTCTTTTATAGGCTCGAAGTGTTATTTGCCCCACCACCCATAGTTTCTTACATTCGGTCTGATACACAGTAAGTTCGAACATGATTGTCAAACTTAACAGAAGTGCCAGAATTCATTTTTTAATCATAATAAATCCAATTAGGAAGTTTCCCTCCTAGTCTCTCTTTATAGTGTAAATCTTAACAGCCATGAGTATATAACGTTTGTAAACATAATACAAATTATATTGTTTAACATGATTCATTTCTTTTTTTCAATATTTTCACAGAATGCTTTTTCATCAATTATTATTTTTATTTGAAATGCACTTATTTACCCGACAATTAGCAATGATTTTGAAAAATAGATCTTTAAGATGAATATTTAAGCTCCAGAAAAATACATAAAAACTCAATACTACAATTTTAATGAATTACTGAACTGGAAAGAAAACACAAACTTGTGTAAAAATTCATGGTAAAAGAAGTTGGTTTTACCTCTGAGCGGCACTTTTTTGCACACCATGGGCTAAATGGCCAGGTCACATGGACCCCGGAGGCTCAGAGAAGGTTGGGGGAGGAGACCCACTGGAACAGCTGTTGGGAAACAGATGGTAGCCTCCCGTCAAGGCCATCCAGCGTGTTCTTTAACGTGCACAGGGTATGGCTCTCCCACACACAGGGGGTCACAACATCCCATCCTACGGAAGGCGGCCTTTACAAGCCCATCAGTGTCCCCTACTGACCATGGGCAGGGCGTGGATATTTGTGGAGATAAATCTCAACGCTGACCCAGCTGGGGCTCGAACCTGGGAAGTACAGATTACGAGCCTGGCGAGCCACCCCCACCCCATAGTAAAAGAAGTTTTCACTTGAAATCATTATAATTTTCATCAATGATGTGAATCTTTCAAGTTTCTCTGCTTGATGTGTGGTTGTGAACTTGCGAGACACTTTATTAACATTAAAAGTAAAGCACCAAATCTAAAACTACAACGTTACAAGAGCCATGAAACATGTCATGTATGCAAAATTTCTTACTAACACAAGTATTCTACGTCACTATGAAGTTCTACAAAAGCAGTAGAGGTTTGGTGGAAAGCAAAGTGGTGAGACATGTATAAAAAAGGATTATATGACCTTTGAAATAGGGCTCATTGTTGGAGGGAGATGGGTAGGAGCATCAATAGAACTCAGTGGAAAATCAGAGGGCACAATATACCAAGTGCATGAAGAATGACAATAATCTCAAAAATGTCTGTCAACTGTGGCAAATATTGGAGGAAAATGCTCCGATAGGGACAGGTGTTTGTTGGCACGAACTGTATGACAAAACAGAGTTGCTACAGTTCATCAGCTGAGAGAGATGGCTGCTAGCAGTACTTCAAAACCCATTTCAATGAGAACAATATCCAGAGAATTAAAAGCTTTTGAAATTTAGGACTTGTACCATGCAACATATAACAAAGTACTAAGTGACCAAAAGATTCACGCAGTTTTTGAAGCTAAAATACAAATTTACATAAAAAGGGAATGAAGATGCTTTATTCAGTAAAGTAAGCACCATCACATTCTATAAGCTTTTTGCAAAAATATACATATTTGTTTATTTCTATCACTTTGAGAAAAAAAACCCGATCTTTAGAATTGGAGAAAGCATTTAACTCCCTTTCTAAGACTTCCTGGTTTAGCAATAATCATTTGCGCATATGATTGTTCAGTGCAAAGATGGTAGTCAAATGGTGAGATGTCTGGTGAATATGGGGGTGGGATAGAATGTCTTGGTTGGGAAACCAAGACATGGAGTCAGGTCACTCACGTTATGTAAGATTGCACATTGTCCTGAAGGACCTCAAGCTTAGTAGACGTCTGCAGCGATTGTTTGGTCAGTGGCAAGAAGTTTACAACGCATCATACAAGTTAAAGTCTACTAAAAATACAAAATTTCTTCATGGTGGATGTTGCAGTTTGGTACAGGCTGCACAGATTCACGGGACAATAAACATTTGGTGTTGCTATATATCATCTATTTCTCACCACACATCAACAATCGTTCCAAAACTGTTCATTGTTGATTGTGGCGTGAAAGCAGCAAGAGTAGATAGCAAGCTGTTGGAATTTGTTATCAGCAGTCAATTCACATGGAACCCATTTGCTCAGCTTCCAGACTTTTTCTAGGCAGTGCAAATGTGAAAGAACAGTTTCATTACTTACATTGAACCTTTCTGTAATATCTTGGCATATTTGACATAATCCAACTCGATGGCTGCTTTGAATATCACATTGCAAAAAAAAAGTGTGAACTTTTTTGGTCACCTAATATTAGGTAGGTGTTCATAATAATTTGGCCAGGCAGTGCATATCTCAATGCTGTCTAACAATTAACAAATAATTTAAATCAACTTTCAAGCTGTAAGTTGGAATATCCTAATATAGCTTACCACGGAATCTACGAACCTATACGATGAACACCATGTCTCCACACTGTAGAGTTTTTGCACAGGTAGTAAAAGATACTTTTGTACAAACACAGCGCTTTTAAATGCATTATACAGGAGCAAGGCAGAGAAAGTAGTAATGCAAGATTTGAAATAAAATAAAAAAACTTTTTGCAAGCTTTGGAAATATCCACAGACAACTTGTGGAATCAAGCTTCAGCGATGCTGCAATAAGTCACAAAACAGTGAAACAGATGACTTATACATTCTAAGTAGTTTTCATTGGAATTTCTGCCTAGGGAGCCCCAAAAGTTTAATTAAGCCGCTGAACATCCAGTGACCTCATTTAGTTTATGATGAAGAATTTTAGTGCTTAACTAATGAAATGCAATAGGTGTGCTTGAAAATGCATAACTACTAAAGGAAAGATCCTTATTTCCAGTTCCAGTTATTAAAAATAAATTTATAATTTTTTAATACAAACAGCTGATAGAATTTTTTTATCATACAGTGCCTAGACAAAAAAAATTGGAGAATTGCCATGTTATGTTAATGGAAACCATATCAGGAACTCAATATCTTGAAGAACGTTTTTTATGTTACTGAAAGATAAGCAAATAAAAGATTTAAACCAAATGCAGTAAAATCTGAAATTTAGCAATTTTCATCTAGTATTTAAAGCATTATAGCAGCCAGAATATTTATCAGGTAACCAAATAAGTTCGTGCGGTTTTTCAATGTTATCATTTCAATAAAAAGTATGTAAGCACAATTGCAAGCGGTGTGCCTGCGTCGATACACAGTCAAAAGTACGTGGCACACTGAGTCAGTTGATGCGTAGAAAGCATGAAAAGCGGTCCAGTGAAATTGGGAAGGGTGACAAAAAAACATGTCTGTGCCGAATAGTTATTCGAGCATACTTATTTTATGAGTTTATACTGGGAACTAAGGCGGCGCAAGCAGCCTGAAGATATGTACGGTATTTGGAGAGAACACAGTGAGCAAACGGATAGCCCAAAAGTGGTTCAGGAAATTTGTGTTTGGCAATGAGACGTTTGGAATATGCAGCCCACGAGGGAAGATTGACCATCATTGATGACAATGAACTGATGGGCAGCATCGAGTTGGATTTATGTCAAACGTGCTAAGAGCTTGCGGAAAGGTTCCAGGTAAGTGACAAAACCATTCGTTTACATTGCCTAGGAAAGTTTGGAAGCTGAGCAAATGCGTTCCACATGAACTGATTGCCGACAACAAACTCCAGCGGCTCACAAACTGCTCGTCACTGCTTTCACGCCACAAGAATGAGACAATTTTGCACAGGTTGCTGACGTGTGATGAAAAATGGATTGCTTGTATAGGAACACCAAACGTTCGTATCATTGGTTGTCATCCAGCGAACCTGTATCGCACACACCAAAGCTCAGAATTACCAACAGAAAATTTTGTAGTATCTGGTGGACTACAGCTAGTATCGTCCATTATGAGCTTCTTGCCACTGGTCAATCACTGTGCCGTCTACTCAGCACAGCGACTACAAGGTTCAAGGTGTATGATCATGGTGAAATTAGCCTCCAATGAGGGCTCCTACAGGCTGAAGGTGCACTGCTCCAAAATCAGCCTGTACTTGTTCATTGCAAAGGTGTTGTGGTCCTTCTGGACAATGCTCACCTTCGTACAGAGGGAGTGACCGGGGACAAGCTCTACAGCCCTGGTTGGAAATTCTACCCCACCTTCCGTATTCCCCACACATCGCGCCATCCGACTACCATCTTTGCGCTGGACAATCATATGCACCACCGATAATTTCTAAACCGAGAAGCACTGGAAAGGGAGTTGGTTGCTTTCTTTGCTTCTAAACATCAGGATATCGGAGTGACATTTCAAACTTGTATCTTGTTGAGAAAAGGTTATAGATTGTGCTGATGCTTACTTTCCTGCATAAATATCTTTATTCACTTTTTACGTATGATTTAATTTTACCTTCAAACACCGCACAAACGTTTTTGCTTTCCTGATAATAGCAACGTGATTTTTTTTTAATTGGTTTGTCAAAATTGATCAAAACTGAAAGAGCTTTTAGATGGACTTCTCAATATACCAATATTTTATTAAAATAATATAACAATCATTACTTGTATTTTGATTAGGTTTTGACACAAATTCTTAAGGTTGGCAACTTTTCCTGTTAAATATTTCAGCTTCCATAAATCAAAAAGTATGGAATGAAATACTGCTGAAATTCACAATTCAGATAGATTTGATATAGATCTTTAATTTACTTCATTCCCACAAATAATTTATGTAAAAATACTGAGCTTTTAATTTGGCTTTCCACTGACCAAACATAACCAAACAAACAAAAAAATTACCAATTTTTTTGCGTGAGAATGCCCACAGAATTAATTCCGCCAATGCAAAACAATAATACAATTTGCTTTTAAAATATTTTACATTAAAAAAGCCAATATAACCATATTCTTTTTGTATAAAATGCATTCTTAAAAATATTAAAACTATTTTATTGGTTAAATAACCAAAAAGAAATTTAATTGATGGGCAGGATAGGACAAAAGTCAGATGGAAGTACTGCAATGTACTGATCCTCGTGCATGTATTAGACTCATAATGACCTATCAGATCTTTTGATGGTGCTCTACTTACACTTTATGTAATGATATTGTTGATTAAATTAACCTTTACATTGGACATTTTCTCATATTACAATTTACTAGTTTTTTTCATGTTTCATATAATTCTATTTGTCAATTACATCTTGTAAAAAAGGCTTTTTTCTTCAAGATTTTTTCCACATAAAATATTATGCCGCCTTATAATATATAACATTTGAAATCTGATAAAATTTAACTTGCCGACTATTGATATTTCCTTTTATACTGCTTTAAAGTTAGACCCTTAAGCATTAGAATATCCACATTGAATATGAGTGCACCTCTTTATTTAATTAAGTAGGCAACTTTCACCACATTAAAAACTAGAGATATAGCCCTAATTGATTTGCTTGATTTAAATTTTATTACTATAGACAAACTGGGTAGGAAGTATATATATATATACTGCTCACAAAAATTAGGGGATATTTCAAAATGAATATGAAGCGATGAAATATCCCCTAATTTTTGTGAGCAGTATATTTTCAACAGCCATTTTATTAGGCACAGTGTTATGTTATGTCAATAGCAACTCACATACAGAACTCAATAACTTCTCAAATAAGCTTGTTATGAAAAAATATGACTAAAGATTATTAAAAGATCTTAATAAATCTATTTCAATCTGAATTTTCTACATTATTCATTTAGATAAATTTACCCCTCTAGTGAATACAGATATAAATATTGGCCATATTGCAATGGTTTTTCTTCCATTTGAAAACGTGTGCCTACTTTCTCTGGAAACTATAGCTACATATGAGTGGTACTGCTTTCTTGTTTTAACTGAAGAAGCTTGGAGTTTTGGAAACAATTTCCAATAAAGCACTTTTATGCCATGTTAATAGTAAAAAACATAGGGATTAATCTCCGACAAGATTTGAGCATTTATTACAAATTTGTTTTTACACATTATCAGCTTTATGTTGTTTTTAAAAGGTAATAAATTTTGAGAGAGAGTGAGCTATTCAGGGAGAAAATAAAAATTATCTTGGATCTAAAAGAATATTTATAAATGAAATATAAAAATGAATTCTGTTTCTGGATTATTTATTGCATTTTTACATATTTCAAATTAAAAATAAAACGAGTTTCACTCTAGTTTCCAAAATCTCGAAATGAATTATATTATGACAAATTTAACTACAACACTTGAAATATAAGAAAAGTTGTCAATAACAGGCATTGCAGGGTGCAACATAACTATGAACATATTTTTTTTTAGGGCTGCAGTTTCGATCACAATAAAAACACATAGTTTAGATGCTAAACTTTATAACAATAGTTAGTTTAAAATTAACTATAAAATTAATTTTAATTAAATACTACTGCATCCTGGTTGGTAACCTTTGGAATAGTCAAATTCCAAAACTTTTATTACCATTATCCTACGTTGATTTGGATGGAAAAGGAAGGAGGAATCGAAAATTGAAAACTTTTCTCCTTCCTCTCAAAATGGTTCTATGTAGACTCCTTACCCTGAAACTATTGTAGTCAGAGATGCCCACAAGTTTACAAGTTTTATTAAATATCAGTGAGATTATTCTAGTATATATTAGATTTATTAACCATAATTTAATGCACTGTTTCATCCCTTTGGATCACTATTCCTTTCACATTTACTTATTTAGCGCTTAAAACAGTTAAACAGATTCTCTTGACATCATATTGTTTCCAATTTTCACACAGGATGTTGGAATTTTCATAACCTAAATCAGTGCTTCATAAAATTGTGGTGCACAACAGAAATACTGAAAAGTAATATAAATAAACACTCCACTTATGATTGTGGATTGAATGAATATTGTCAAGTTCAAATAGTTTGGAAACAATTATTATAAATAGAACTGTAGAAAAAAATACAGCTCCATTTATAAGCAAAATATTTGAAGCAACACACATTGTTTCAGTAAATAGAAAAAAAATATGAAAACAGTCTTAAAACTTATTAAACTCACTATTTTTAAATTAAATAATTTGGAATTGCTAATTGCTTCCATTTAGAACATTAAAATATTCCTACTAATATTAAAACATTTAAAGAATGCAATAAAAATGTAAAACTTAAAAATCTATCTGGAACATGATAGTGTTATTCATAAGAGAATTCAAATCACTACAGAAATTTTGATTACCTGACAAATCTCTTCTAATAAAGAAAACCTTGCTGAATCATCAATCACAGTAGAATTGGGGTACACGAAAGGAGCCTCCTAGAAGATTGCGATTGGTTTATGAGAGTGAAATACACTCAAACGAAGTAAGTTGCAATCGGGCGTACCCTGGACAACGTCAGTGGAAACCACTGACGGCTGATCCTTTCACCACTGGACATCAAAGAGACAGGAAGGATGAATCCCAACCAAAATGAAAGGCCTTTTTCAAGGCCGGCTTTGACGTTAATAAGCCTCAACATTGAAGGACTTACTATAAATAAAGAGTTTCAATATCAGACATGTGTAAGCAAATGGAAGTTGACGTCCTGTGTCTACAGGAAACACATCGAGGGGAAAATAAAAACAGACCCAAAATCCACAACATGAAACTTGTCGAAGAAATACCTCATGAAAAATATGGTAGCGCTGTCTTTGTACAAAATAACGTAACAACCAACTCCGTCAAGCACTCCCATATTGATAACATTGAAATTATCACCGTAGAACTTGCCAACTCTACTATAACATCTTACTATAAACCCCCAGGAGTGGAGTTCCAATTCCAGGCAACAAAAAATTTTTCATCCCAGAAAATTTAATTCGTGTTAGGTGACTTTAACAGCCATTCCACCTCATGGGGTTATGAAACAACAAACGAAGACGGCCAGGGAGTTGAGGACTGGGCGGAACGAAGCAGACTATCCCTGGTCCACGATGCAGAACTCCCCCATTCTTTTAACAGCCGAGCTTGGCGGAAGAGGTACAACCCTGACATCTGTTTTGCTAGTTCACTACTCTCTGATTGTTGTGTTAAAATGGTATTGCAGCCTGTACCGAAAACTCAACATCAACCTATTGGACTGAAAGTCTACGCCGCCATAAAAACGCAGGAGATCCTATTTAGAAGACGTTTCAATTTTGAAAAAGCAAACTGGAAAGCATTTAGAGATGACTTAGACTTAACTATTACGGGACTTCCAGCTATTTCTCAGAAATATGAGCTGTTCATTGAAATGGTGAAGAGGACGTCCAGAAGAAACATACCCAGAGGATGTAGGAATTTTTATATCCCCGGACTAACAAACGAACTGAAGGATATGACAGAGAGATACCATCAACTATACAGCACAAATCCTTTCAGCCAGGACACGATTGAGTTGGGAGACAATCTCATGAGAGCCCTAAGTGAAACCAGACAGAAAAAATGAGTAGAAACTCTGGAGAGAATGGACATGACCCTCAGCAGCAAGATGGCCTGGAATCTCATAAAAAAACTTAACGGTGAACCCAAAGTTAGAGCAGCAAAGGGAAAAGTCACAGCTAACCAGTTATTGCTTAATAGCAAACATGATAGGAGTATCAAACGCCAAATAATCCAAAGACTGCCAGACGAAGAGAATGTGTTGGGCATGCCTTTTAAAATGGAAGAACTCGAAAATGCTTTAAAAAATATGAAAAACGGTAAAGCTGCAGGGTTAGACGATCTGTGCACAGAACAGATGAAAAATTTCGGACCCAAGACAAAGCTATGGATCTTGAATATGTTTAACCATTGCCGTGAAACCTACTCCCTACCTAAACTCTGGAGGAAATCAAAAGTTATTGCTCTTCTGAAGCCGGGTAAAGACCCAGATAATCCAACCAGCTACCGACCTATTTCATTACTCTGCCATCTTTTTAAGCTTTACGAACGCTTCATACTATCCCGAATCGGACCCAAGATAGAGCCAAAACTTATCCCACAACAAGCGGGTTTTCGCCCGGGAAAGTGTTGTACGAGTCAGGTGCTAAACCTGACGGAGCATATAGAAGAGGGATTTCAGAGGAAACTAGTGACAGGAGTAGCGTTGGTTGATCTATCTGCGGCATATGACACCATCAATCATCGCTTGTTACTCTTAAAGATCTATGACTTGTACAGAGATTTTTAACTTAGTAAAAATCATTGAATCTCTCCTCACCATCAGACGTTTCTATGTTATTTTGGATAACAAAAAGAGTAGGTGGAGAATTCAAAAGAATGGATTGCCCCAGGGTAGTGTGCTATCCCCTATTCTATTTAATATCTATACAAATGATCAACCTTTACATCCCAATGCCAAACACTTTCTGTATGCCGACGATCTGGCCATCGCTGTACAAGACACTATGTTTCAAAGGGTCGAAAAACTGTTAGAACAAGCGCTGTCAACCATGTCCACATACTACAAAGATAACGTTTTAAAACCAAATCCATCTAAAACACAAATCTGTGCTTTCCATCTACGTTCAAGAGAGGCAACAGGAAACTAAAGGTTAAATGGGAAGGCCATACACTGGAGCATACAGACCAACCAAAATATCTAGGAGTTATCTTAGATAGAAGCCTTACCTACACGAAGCACTGCCATAAAACTGCAGCTAAAGTCCATACGAGGAACAATATACTAAAAAAGCTATGTTGCAGCAAATGGGGAGCAAACCCGGCGGTCCTACGTATATCTGCCAAAGCACTCTGCTTTTCCACTGCAGAGTTTGCAAGCCCTGTTTGGAATCAATCCGTACACTCAAAGAAAGTGGACGTAGCCTTGAATGAGACTTGCCGGATAGTGACTGGCTGCATGAAACCAACGCCATTAAAACTACTGTATAGAGCTGCTGGTTTTGCAGAACCGAAAACCCGCCGTGCCTCACACGAGTACACAGAGCGTTTTAAGCAAACCTTCGATGAGAGACACATTATGTTTGGAGTGCCAGATCCCCCCCCCCCACTAGTAGACTGATCTCTAGGTCCTCCTTTCTATCCCGCACAAGCGTCGATCCGCCAGACTGGTATCCAATCTCTGAGGAAGAACCTTCTGGCGTGGGTATGGACTGGGTGACCTGGAGAACCCTAAACAGTATAAGAACGGGGGGTGACACCTGTAAAGGCTAACATGCACAAATGGGGTTTGACAATGGATGACCGATGTGAGTGTGGAGAACGACAGACTATGGACCACATCTATGCTTGCACGCAATGTCATTTTTTAACTACTCTAGACGACCTATGGATGGGGAGAGACATGGACGACTTTGTCCAATTCTGGACAAAACGATTATGATGCCCGGACACGAGAAAGAAAGAAGAAGACAGTAGAATTTTATTATAGCAAACTGAAATGATCTTTATTTTAGCTGATATTTATATATGTATTTCAATGCAACTTGTGAATAATGGCAATTAATGTGTCTTTTCTTGAAGGCTGTTGTGGTAGTGTGTGCGTTTGGGGGGGGGGGGCAATTGTAGTGTGCCAGACTCAATCTGCTGCTCTCAGATTCAAGTCCTACTTGTGCTAATATTGAGATTTATACCCACTAAATCTGCATCCTGTTCTTTGTCAGAAACGGGCTACTGCTGGGTGTATAATGGCTGATGTCCCTCGAATGAGATGTAAAGCCATGGTCCCATGTGCAGGAGAGCATACCTTGTGCATGTTAAAGAACACAATGGATGGCCTTGGGTCCTTGCAACCTATTTTGCTCATTGTGTGAAAAAAGTGCCACTCAGAGGCAAATAACTCAACCTTTGAAGGCTGTCTCCTTATTAGATGATGTCACAATGCTGGTAATATATTTTGTATACAATTATCAAAAAATGTTGACTTGTCTTAAAATTAAAGTAAAACAAATTTATTTCATTCATAAATGCTCTTTCACTTTTATTTCTTGATGTGTAACCATTTTTCCACTTCAACAACTTTCAATTAAAATATTTTCTAATATTGTGACTATGCCAATTACGAAGACTACCTTCAAGATCTTCAAGATCAAGACAAATCAAATTATTATGATTAAGGCAAAGTAAAGACCTTGGATAAATTCAAAGCAAATTTCACTTTCAGCTCTAAACAACTGCTTGTATTATACAAAATTTCATCATAGATTGCATCAAGAGATATAACAAATTGAATCATATTATAAAAAAAATAGCCAGTAAATTTAAGTAAAATAAACAATGCATCATTAACAAAAATATACTGCACGCCGCACTGATACATTTAAAATGCTTCAGAGATGAAAAGGGCACAATAATATGTGTCGTAATTGAAATTTTGACTAGTAACAAAAATCACTAAATCACTAAACATTACCCCTGTTAAGATATTCCAAGTTAAATAATATATTTAGATAGAAATGTGATAACCAGAAACTAAATAAATCATTAAATACTAGCTATTCAACTACTTAAAGAATCAAACCAATACTTTTGAATCATATTATAAATGGCTCAATTTTCAGTTTCTGTTAGCAATATTCATAATCTGTTACAAGTTATATAAGCCATAATGCCAGAAAATAAATGACAAGCAATATTTAGTTTGGTAGAAGAAATTCACTCTACAGACATATAACTATTGATGTTCAATAGTTATTAACTACTACTGATGTTCAATAGCTATACTAATACTATTGATGTTCAATACTTACATTAAGTCAATGAGAAAAATTCATTCTACCATATGTGGATATGCATAATTTTTCATTTAATTAAAATCAAAATACATTTTGTACCTTCTCAGCTGCTAACATATACTATAGTAGAACTTCATATGCTAATAATAGATAACTGCTGATGCTCAATCTTACATTAATAGATATAAAAAATTCCATGCAATCAGCTTCTGGATTCAAATGTGGCATCTCCTGAAGATTATAATTACATTCAGAGTCAAAACATTTGGATGAATAATTTACATTTGTTTACTCTATGATAGAATATTAAGTTTTATTGATCACTGTAATGAGTTGCTTCTACTATAGTATAATGTTCTGCTGATAAGGAATGATGTTACAATTTTCAGTCTAATTTTCAGGCTCAATTTTCAGTTTATAACATGCCACAGGTCATCTACATAAAAACCTGAGGGATTATTAAAACTCATTTCACATCAGTTTAAATACAGAAGTGCCCTGACAAGAAATCTTCAGTGTATAACCTCATTTACATATGCAAAAACCCACACTGCTTTACTGCAAATTGCTAAACTGGTATAACTAAAGAAGTGGTGTAACCAGTAAGGGGTTATAATCTCTTCCACTCCTGAGGGTTTGAATAGCATAAACTCACTAAGGCAATCCTCAAAAATCAGACTAAAGGATCTCCTATTCCCCTCCCCCAGAGCTTCCTGGGAATGCTAATGTAAGATTTCACCCTTGAAACCAGGAGATCATTAGATGAGTTTTTCACATTTGTTTATCAATGAATATTTTAATTATGCTATAAGGACCAATTCCAACTCTGTTATTATTTGAAAATATGAAATAAAGAATAGTTCTCCTAAACAATAAAATTCAAAGTATACAAATACTTATTATAATATAAAAGCATTATAAAAATAGGATTATTAAACTCAATATAAAAAAATAAATATTGTAAAAACATAATGAAACTTCATATGCACCTTCAGAGAAATAGGCTGCTCGTTATATCATTAAAAAAACTGATTTTGTCATGCAAGTTAAAGTTAGTATTGTACATTGTTGCATATTAAACCCCAGCAAAATTATTGAAATTTAAAAACATATTAGTGTTAAGATAATAATTAAAAAAACAAACTGCTTATGGTAAATATTGAATGGTTGTTTTCAGAGAATAAACTATAGTCATTTTTTAACTGTAGTGCTCTCTAGTGGTGAAAATTCAAATGAAAGATTCAGATAATGGAAATTCAAATATTTTGTAATATAGAATACAATAGAAAAATTATTGAATGTCAATTTCCTTAGTTACTACACAACAATTTTTTAGTTAATTTTAATAACTTGCTAATTTAAATTTAATAATTATAGCTTTTCCAGCTTTTTGGGAGAAGTGTGAGAGGGGTGACTTGCTGCTGTTGAAGCAAATCCCTTGAGTTCCAAACTATCACCTTAATATCACATTTCTAGCTTAGGCTGTTTACAATATTAATTTTAAGTTTGTCATTTACCAACTTTAGAGTACATTAAAGTGAAAATTAAAACCATGGAAAAATTAAAAAATATGAATAGTAATATTTAATAGTGCATATTCAGTCCAAAAAGAATTGTTTTTCCATTTATCTCCAAAAAATAAAAGTTGAATGTCTACAGATGGGTAAATAGCAAAGTAAAATATCAGAAAAGAAACAAATCCTTTTTGCTCATTTTTTTTTCTTTAACTTCTTCACCATTTAATTTGCCCCTCCCCCCATTTTCAAACTAAATCATCATGATGCAGAGCTTGACCATTTTTCAAATTATTACATATGAAGTTTGGTGATTTGTAGTGCATTCAGTAATGGTGAAAGGCAGTGATAGGAAGTAATGAAAATTAATTTGAAGGCAATGAAAATTTTCAGCACATCGCTTAGCAACTAATTTTGTTATGGGCAAGAAATAATCTAGAAGATCAATACAACAATCAGAATGTCAGAAAACATTTATCAGGTGAAAGATTAATAAAAAGGGCCTACAAATGTCCATCAGGCAAGAAAAGAGAGAGTTATGGTGTGGTGCAGAAAACTTTGAAGACCTTGTATGCCTGTGAGATGAAGATTTAGTTTAAAAAACAATGTTCAGCAGAAATCAATGAATCTACAGATTTTCTACAAGACATTATCTTATCCACTAAGGCTGTTTCTTATATTAATGAGTTCCTCAACAGACACAACAATCATTATTGGTCAGAGAAACCTACCTGATCTAATGGGTTGGGTTGTTTTACCTCTGAGTGGTAGTTGTAACTCAGACTTTTTTGCATAAAATGGATTAAATGGTCAGGTCATAAGGACCCTGAAGGCTGTGGTTAGGGGAGGGGACCCACTGGAACAGCTATTGGGAGACAGATGGTAGCCTTCCGTCAAGACCATCCAGCATGTTCTTTAACTGCACAGAGTATGGTGCACACGGGGTTATGGCTTAACATCCCATCCAATGGATGGCAGACTTTCCAAGCCCATTGGTATCCCATACTGACCAAGGGCAGGACGGGTTTTGTGGAGATAAATCTCAATGCTGACCCAGCTGGGACTCAAACCTGGGAACTGCAGATTACGAGCCTTGCGTGCTACCAACTGAGCCCCTCTCCTGATCTAGTGGTTAGGGACCTAACTTCTAAGCAAGCTGGTATGTAAGTGTTGTATGAGAAACCAGGCCAAGCCTGATGAAGACTCCAAATTATCCCCATTCTTTGTGTTGGAGAACTATGCCCAACCTTTTTTTTTTCAAAGTGATCTGGAAGTGGCAGGTGAATGCAGCTAAAGTTGCTCAAAAGTAACTGGCTGATGTGTGATGACCTCAATCTAATTCATTGGTTATTACCAAGATACAATGAATGGACAGAGGCATTTGCAAATGATTAAGACTTTTCTTCCAGTAGTTCAGCTATAGTACAATGTACAGGAGGTGATTATTATGAATAACATGCCCCTCACATTTTCTGATTGAAATTCAGAACTGTACCCATTTTCTACACAGAATAGACAATGAAGACTAACACGTGATCAGCAAGGAGTCCTCACTTGTGTTTTCTTGTGGGGATGAAAAAATGAATATGTGTATGCAGGAAATCTACACAGTTAGAGGCACTACAGCAGTGTTCTCAAATGCTGGTCTGCAAACCACAAGTGATATGCTACTAATCATTGAGTGCTGTCCATAGCCCATTATACATTAATTATACCAGATTAAGTAGAACCCATATTTATATATGGAAAATTTGAAATTGACTATAAGCAATCATGACATGGTTTGTTTCTGAAGAGTGAAAAACTGTTCAAACAGAAAACTGCTTAATCACTATCAAATATAACGTATTATATTTTATTATAATTTTAAGTGTCTTAGTTTTATTTTGTTAATGGGGTTTCATTATGTTTTGATGATAGTGATCTTTAAAGGACTGTGGCTACCCAAATCCCCTCATTTGACTAGTGATATTTATTTATGGAGATTCTTGAAGAAAATTGTGTATAGTATGCATCCTTAGACCATTGAAAACTTAGAATTTCTTTTAAAAGTAACCTTTAAGGAATTTGCCCTGCAGTTTTGGGAAAAAATATCAGCTAGCCAAAAAAAAAAGAGTTCAGGCATGATTGGTTGCAGATGGACATTTTCAACACCTCTTGTGAGGGATTATGCTGTGATTTGACAATTTAGTAAAAGATCCATCCGTAAAAACTGTTATGTTATTCCAACTTTTAAACAGGGAGCTACTTTTATAGCACCTTATAAATATATACTAGTTAGAAACTGCAAAAAAGTGTGTTATTTAATTACATCATCCCAGAATGTTTTTGCATTACTTCTCTATTGACAAAACTTGAAATAAACTTATAATCACAGATATGAAATTATTTATAGCACAGAGGAAAGCTGAAAAGCATTCACTAGCAGACTGATGTCCAATACCACTAAAGTCACCAGGTTATTCAATGATCGAAATCACATTATGGGTAGAGATTTGAATTTTTGACGAACATGAGGTGGGGCAGGAGAGGAAACAGATGTATGAAATTTGGAACCAGTTGATCAAGTATTGGTGAATGAAAACTGCTAAACAGAGATGAAACTCAACAGTTTGTATAGTAATTAAGTTGCTGTAAAACAATGAACTTGCACCTCAAGAAGAGTATATGGCAGCAAGCTGTGAAAGAAATGCATGCTTTCTCAACCAGTCCTTGTATCTCCATTCCTTTGACTGATCCTAAATATTTATATTAGATACACTCAGTAATGTAAACTCTGACTTTGTGAATCCATTACTTATAGTTAATGATATATGCTTCAAAGCAAAAGGTATAGCAATAATTTTGATGTAGAACAGATCACTTTCATTTCTAGGATATAAAGCTTTATCATACAAGTGATAGCTGCTTACAATGTGACAGCAGAAGCATGGAAAGTGAAACTAAAACAATTTAATACACTTATTAGCCTTTCCTTTTCCTAGTTTAAACATTTTTCTGTTGACTTAACCTGATTGAAGATGATTTTTATAGTATTTTGATGAATAACATATGTGCAAAGTTATCTGTGAATATCATAAGAAATGCAATAGCAATTATTCTTTTTTAAGCATGTATCACTTTATTAAATCTCAAAATTTTGTGGAATTTGTTTTTATGAGTAAAAAATAAAATTAATACCTCCCCCCCCCCCTTCCCTCCAAGGAGCTAGTTATCACAGAGGTCTGTTTATATCCTGTCAGCTTATATTCTGGAGAAGGATCTGTGAGGAAGGCAAGGTCTCAACAGAAAGACAACACACAGAAGAAATTCAAATTCTCAAATATCCAGCTAATATTTTTTCAGGTTGACAATATACAGTAAACCCAGGCAGAGCTGACAATTTAACACTGTGTGCAAATTTTAATGAAGCTAGAATGTTTTTAAGCTCGTCTGTTTTTAAACCCACAAGACTGGATAATGCTTTGTTTGTCAGTTAGATTTATTTACACAAGTATAAACGAGGCACTGCAATGTGCTAGTTATATGCTTGTAGGAGCCAAGCACTTCTGACTGCACTCAGCAGTTTTCCACTTCCTTGGGGAAGCGGAGCGATTTGCACCGCTTCCCCAAGGAACTGTATACTGTTCAAAAGATTCGGCTGCACCAAGTACCAAGAATACGATTTTAATGAAAGAATAGAAATATAATTTATTACAGCTAACAAAATATTTTTAATAGTGGAATTTACTGTTATCTTTAAAAATAAATATTAACTAAATTCATTTGTCCATTTTCCTTTAAAGAGGATTAGTCTTGTAGCTTCCCCTGACGCTATGCTACTGGTAAAATACCAGTGATAAACAGATATTCTACTCTGAATTGTTGAACAATGAGTGAGTGAGTGATATAGTAATCACAGAACATTTGCACAATCCTATACTCTAATAGTATTGCACAACACTACAATGTTCTTGAAGTTAAAATGCAACAATACACAGTTTTAAACATATTTTAAATAAGATAAATTTTTTGAATGCAACAGTAGGCAATGAAATGTTGCTTGAAGGAACATTCGAAGTTCCAACTGTGTTACTTTAACATTAATATTACAATTTTAATAATACAGCTCTTATACTGCCTTTATATTAAAAGAACACTGCCATATTTGGTGGTTTCAAATAAGTTCATTGCTACCTCTTAGTTTTCAGATCACAGTAAAGAAAAATTAAAAATTTATTAATAAAAACTGGAAATTAATGCTATTTTGTATATGGACTTGAAAATGTCAAAATAATTTAAATTTAAAAGAAATGAGCACTCAGTTGGAAAATCCAGGTACAAACCCGTCATTTGGATTTTTTATATCCAACAATAAATAGCACTTATAACAGTGCTGTTAGCATTCCTAGAATAAATGTTTTACTTAAATGAGTATGTAAAAACAGCGTTATAAACAACCATTTGTATGATGTATATTTACATAGTACAATACAAATACCATGGATGAAACTCTTTTTGCTTTTATTTTCAGTCTTCTTTTTTGATATCTCCTCCTACAATGAAAGGTATATCTTCAAGTGCTGTAATAGGAATACAAAGTTTTCGCTTTTCAGCATCTGTAATTAAGGCATTCCAGTCTGGGTTTTCTTGCAAAGATTTTATATGGCCACAAATAATAAGGCATTTGCGAGCTCTTGTGATGGCAACATTTAATCTTTTCTTATCAGCTAAGAAGCCAATACTTCCACTGGCACTTCGTGCACGTACACAAGATAAAATTATAACATCCTTTTCCCTTCCTTGGAATCCATCAACGGTATTTACTTCAATGTCCCGACACTCAAGGTGCATTTGAAATGCTTTTAGATAAAGCTGTCGCTGAGCTTGATATGGCGTAATTACACCTATAGTAGTATGTTTAGGAAGGAATGTCACCAAATTCTTGCATATCTGGATTGTAACTAAGGCTTCTTCTTCATTTGCTTTAGATGAACTAGCATTTGATTCTTGACCATCTAAAATGTTGAATATTTTATATGGCCTTAGAGGAAAAGATCTGTATTTGCTATCTACATTCTTGGCAGTTGTTAACTTCCTTGAATAAAAATATTTTGATGGAAAATTACAAATTTCAGAATGCATTCTGTATTGCTCTGTTAGCATAATTATTGGACTAGGTTGCTTAATGCTCATGAAATATGAATATATTCTTTCATATAATGACATATAAAATTTATTTTCAAGTGCTGTCTTTGAATACACAGTAGCAGGTAGCTGATGGTGATCTCCAACAAGTATTAATTTACTCATTCCAAACATAAGTGGCTGAAGAACTTCTGGTTCTGTACACTGGGTAGCTTCATCAACAATACAGCATGTAAAAAACACTTTAGAACTTTTACTAAATGCAGTTTCTAAAATACTTTGTCGACAGCTACTAAGTGTTGAAAGTATCACATCTGCATTCTGTAATACATCTAATTTTAAAGTGTGCTTTTCAGAGTCTTTGCAGTTCAAAATTTTTTGTCGAAGATTTTGCCTCTCCTCTTTACTACGGTCTTGACGGCGAATGAGCATTGCAAGCTGACCTTCAGTTTTTTTTATAACATCCACTGGCATTTTGCGAGATTTCATGGATAGGACTTTATGCTCCAAACTATTTATTTTGGCTTCTAGTTCTGATAAACAGCTGTCTACCTTTTCCTCTTCTTTCCTACATTTCTTCTCAGCCAATCGCATGACCAACTCATCAAGAGAGTAAGGTAATACTTCTGAATGAATTTGATGTCCTACACGAACAAATTTTACCTTTCCAACATTATCCTCTTTCTGTTTGTTTCTTAATGCTATAAGTCGACGCCCTATCTCATCAACTGCTGCATTTGAAGGAGCAGTAACAAGAACTTTAATTGTTTCTTGTTTTTTGCTTAGAACATGCTGAATGATTCCTAATATTGTGTGAGTTTTACCTGTTCCTGGAGGGCCTTGTAATAGAATGATTCGTGTTGTTGGATAAGGCTTTAATACTGCATCAGAAATTCCTACTATTGCTGCAGTCTGAGATTCATTATACAGGTTGATTTGAAGAGGTGTACGTATTTGTGGAGACACAGAACAGTTTGTTACTCGAGGCACCAGAATGTCTTTTACTAATATTGATGAAGATAAATGCGATAAAGCATCTATAATGCGTAAATTGGGTTTCAAATAATATAGAACTGTAGCTTTCATAATTTTATTCATATCCAAACTAATAGGCTTTTTTTTAGTTTTCATACAAAATTTATAAAAGTTTGTATTATGTTCATTTGCAGCTGGAAGCATGGTCAATTTTACATCTAAATCTTCCATACCTGGCCTTAACAATCCTTTCTTGAGCTCATATATGTAACCAAATACTATTACCACTGTGTGATTTCCTTGGTTTCTCAGGTCAACAATTAAGAGATTCCCTTCTTTCAGGTCAATGGCTGCTTTACAACTTAAAATTGACTGACATTCCAGTATCATTAAGTCACCATCTACAGAATAAGATGTAACAATTAAATGAATATCATTATTCTTTTTATCTTTCCATGCTCTATATAATGTCTCCCATGTCTCTATCAAAAATAATCGATAATATGAAGTAACATAATTATCAAGTGACTGATATGATAGCTTCAGAGGCTTTACACCATTAATAATAGCTGGTGGAGGTTTCAAAATAGTCTCATATTCTTTTAGCCACAGAGGATTCCATGTGAGAATCTCAAAAAGAATGGTGTTCAAATTAACTTTAATAGTGAGTTTTGTGAAAGGTGGTGTAGGTGGAACTCTTGGTGGCTTTATGCTTGAAATATTAGGCTGTATGGCAGAGCCAAAATATCTACCAGGATTTATATGGTGTCCATTTCTTGGAGGTTCAGAAAATGTAACCCGTTTTTTAATCTGATCTGAAGTGCTATGATTCCTCCTTTTCAGACGTGGATCCTCTAACACTGCAGTAGTTAATAACTTGGATGTGTTATTTGGCAAATATTTAGAATCAGTTTGGTCAACAGATTCATCCACTGGGGGAGAGCTGGTTGTGCTATTCAGTGTAATACTTTTATTTGTAAAACCAATGGTGACAGGTGGCTCATCCACTTGTTTATTAGTTTGCACTATGGAAGAACCACATGAGCTTTTGAGTGACAGAAAAGTATTTTTATCCACATTGCTAAATTTTGTAAAACTAGTTGTTTTAGTTTCTAATTCTGGCACAACACTGGCATTATTAATAGGAGCATTATTTCTTGATTCTGTTGAATTAGAGTGGTAAGTTATTCCTTTTACTTTTAATTGAGTACTAGTTGAAATATCAGTAGATATTACACTTTCATTCAAATTTAAGGAATTACCCAGTGAAATTGATTTTTCTGCTATTTTCGAATTAAATGCTGTGCTAGTAACATGCAAATTTTCATCTGTCAAACTTACTGATCTATATTGTTGCACATAAGGTTTTATCATTTTTGTACAAGGTATGACACAACTGCTATTTGCTGAGGTTTCTTCTAAACAATGGGACTCAGACAACTGAATTGATTCTGCAGATCTATTTTGAGATTTATTTATACCAGCAAATGATTCTTTTTTACTATTTTTAAAATTAAATTTTTTTGTCTCATCCTCTGCAACAAACTTCCCTGCTTCGTTTGTTTTACATGTTGAAAATTTTCTCTTTTTCGGTATTTTAAATCTTGCTAACCCATTTGGTTTGGAATCTACTTTCAAAGGACTTGATTTTTGAATATTTCCATTTTTAAGATCATTTTCTTTACTTTGAATTTCAGTTGTAAGAAAATCCATTCTTGAACCAAATCTACCAGATTTTCTATTAGCATATATAGTTTTTCTTTTTAAAGTATTATCTGAAACCAGATTTGTAGTTTGTGTTGTTTCTATTTCTGAAAAACTACGCTTCTGTATACTCCGAGATTTATGTGGTTTATAATTATTATAAGTTTTAAGATTATCATCATCTCGTTTAGGAATGGCTGAACCACCATTTGGAATTGGAATGCGATGTCCCATTTGTTTCTGAATTTCATCTTTCAAATGTTTCTTTTTCCTACTAGTATTACTAATTTTTGCATTTCCAGTTGCTAATACTTTTTGTACTTTATGGACATTGTTATTGTCAAGTGAATGATTTAATGAAGTTTGTTTAGTTTGATGCCTAACATCTGTTTTTGCCTCTTTTTTCGTCTTAAAATATTTATCTTTAAATTTTTCATTTGATGTATACTTATCTTCAAACCATTCTTCTCTACCACGTTGATAGCGTGGACGACTCCGCATTGGTAATGGCTCTGTCAGCAAAGTTTTATTTACTGTTTTTTCTTTCTGCTTTCTACAAAAATTATCCATCTTTTCATCCATTGATTTTTGAACATTATATGCTTGGTTATTATTATATTCATTTTCTACTTCACTTTCTGAAGTGTCAGATGTGTCTTTATGCTCTTTCTGAAGTTCTACAGTACGTAAATGTGATTCTGACAGAGCTTTAGAATTAGTTGTAACTTTCATCTCCTTATCTGATGCTTGTTCATCCGATGAATAAAATGACTGTGATAAAATTGGAAAGAAATCATTATCTATAGATTTAGTGGTTTCCACCTGGTTTAAACTAGTTTTTTCACTTAAATGAAATGAATGAGATGATTCATTGATACATTTTTTTTTATCCATAAACTCTTGTAAGGATTTATCTTCTTTAGTGCTTGACACAATTTTATTAATTTGAGACTCTTGTAAGGGTTTTGTTTGGTAATTTGTACTGGTGGTATTAAAATAAAGAGGCTTGTGATCTTTGGCAATTATATTTGAATCATTACCTTTATCATTTACTTCATATGATGAAATGTTTGAGCAGTTCACTCTTTCTGGATGGGCCAAAGCATTTCCATTAATTATGATTTCTGGTTCAGATATTTCTAATTTACTATTTTTTATTTCCTTTTCAGGATTTAAAATAGTTTCAGTAGCACTTTTTACCAATATCTGCACATTGTGTTCTCTTTTTATTGTGGAAGGCATAATCTTTGAAGCATCATTAATTACATATTGCCATTCAGAATCACTCAGTTCAAAATCACAGGGTTCAGCTTTAATATTTGAAGTTTTAGTATCAAGATTCTCTTGTGAAGGTTTTAAATTCAAATAATCATCATCATCAGAAATAATTATGATCTCGTCATCTTGAGAGTACCCAGAATTCTTAAAAATTTCTTCATTATTATTCTCAAGCTGATCATCATCATTATTATCATTAATTATCTCAATTTCTGACTCAGAAGAAATCTCATTGATATTGTCTGTGGGCAGAGCATATTGAAATTCTGGAAAGTTTGTTTTGTTAATAGACTGTTTTTCCTGAAGTGTGATTTCATTATAATTTTTTTGATAAGTTGCAGGAATGCCAAAGGAATAACCAGTTTGATTGTTTTTACCACAGCCATTCAAATGAACATTATCTAGAGTAGAATCAAAAATTTTCCCAGAATTTATAGCATGGCTTTGCTTATTTGTTGAAACAGATATTTCCCTCTTAACTGATTTATCAGATTTGTTTATAAATTCTTCATCACTCTCTTCTGATGAACTTAAGACCATAGGTTTTCTTTTCAGCTGATGTACTATCTCATCTTCTGAACTGCTTGATAAATTGATGCTGCTGCTACTGCTTGACAAACTGATGACAGAAGAATTATCAATAGATTCTACACTTTTTAAAAGTCTGAATGGGTGCTCAATACCCTCAGGAATTGCATAAGTTGGTGAATCACATTTATGTAGTTTAAGTGTTGGCAATTTTATCATCTCCTGTACTTTACTTGTGCTTTCCTTTCTTGGATGATTGTTAGATTCAATGCTGATTTCAGTAGCATTATGTGTGGTAGTATTAAGAGCTATATGGCTATTTTTATTTACAGTACTATTTAATGGTGCACTGTTGAAGTTTGTAGAAGATACATCATTTGATGTAGCACTTCCTGAATTTGAGGAATTTTTGTTTGTTGAACTAAATGCATTTGTCTTAATATAAAAATTTGAGTTTTCTTCAACATATATTAGACAGTTCTCTTTTTTCACACAAATTGGTGACTTCTCCTTTTTTATACATGTTAAGCTTTCTTCGTTTTCAGAAATAGGCAAATTTTCTTCTTTTATACAAATGGGCAAGATTTCTTTTTTTACACAGATGGCTGCGCCTTTTTTTACACAAGATGGAATATCACTATCTTTACTTTTTCTTGCTTTGTCAAGTAATTTTAATTCCTGTTCATCATCATCCAATTGTTCCACTTTTACAGTTTGTACATTTCTGCGAAATATAAATACAAATTCAGCTTCTGATTCTCCTTGTGGAACACCTAAACCTATAGAATCATTAATATTCAAATGATGAAGACCTCTTCCAATTCGAATACCATTCACATAAATACCATTCATACTATTCAAATCTTTAATAAACCATTGGCCATCAGAAGTCTCTTGAAAAGAACCATGCAATCTTGAAACATGTGCTGCATTACTTAGCTGCTCATGAGTTTTACGACCCACAACAACTTCATCTTTATCAAGTGGAATAATCACTGGTGTTTCATATTGTCCAGTTCGTTGAAGGAAATATGCCATTTTGAATACTTATTTGTTTGGACCTACAAAGATGTACAAAAATAAAATTACATCTCTAAATATATAAATAGGGGAGAAAATAATATTTATTAATTTTATATCATATACTGTAAAAGTGTTATATTTATCAGCAACTGAGGTAGTAAAAATAGTTAATGAGAATGCGTTAAGATTCGATATCCATAATTACAAACCATAGATATATAAACCTACTGTTCTCAAAAAGTACAATTATTTGTGAAAAAATGATATATGATAAAACAAACAATATAATCAGCAGATTAAAATTTAAATACAGAGCAATTAGATTAAAAAAAATTTAATGCAAGATTATGCTGTTTTTAACAAAATAAAGTTCTTAACCCACTGTCTCAAATTACTCGAGTCTATATAACAGATAGTCTGGGTATAAGCTGCTAGACTTGGCATTGATTAACTTAGGGCATTTTTACACTTGTTAAAAAGTACGAAGTAAGGTTATAAAAAAGTTACCATTTTATAAGGAAGTCCTGCTGGCGTCAGCTAAAATTGCCCTTCTTAGATAATCTTCCGTAGCATTTCTACTGGCTGATGTTTGAAGAAATGATGTTAATCAGTAGAAGATTTCACAATGATATAGTTGTCAAGCACTTTAGATACCAGTCTGGATTTTCATGATGTTTGTAGCTGTTGTTTCCTTAATATTTTTGACAAAAATGGTAGAATGCACAAGCGTTGGTTAGCAGTTCATTTATAGAAACTATAGGTTCACAGAAGAACTCATGATATAACGTTCAAATATAGTTCACTAACAGCAGTTTCACAGTGGTCAAGAAGCACTTATGAACAGCATATTCAGTGCCGGTTTAAAACAACAACCAGTAAAACATTAACCATTTAAACGTTAAAATCAAAGAAGTAATCTTCAGTCAAGACTTTCAAAGCGACTAGTTTCACACCGAGTGCATGCGGGGCTTTTTCAAGCGATGTGAAATGCGATGGTAAGCATATATATAGTAGTCTCCCTCTATCGGTGATTCGACTGATTACAATGCTGCTCGCGCAACAGGAGATTCCACGCCGCAGGTAGGGGTGGAATCTCCGTGTTGCACAAGCAGTCCTTATGCAAATTAATCAAGAGTTTTTTGGCATATTGTAATTGAAACCTACTGGATGGTGCAACTAGAGATTTATATGTCAAAGTATTTACTTCAATCTGATTATGTATAATAGTCTGTGATAAAGCAGTGTTATCAATTTAATTTTTAATGTCTGTTTATACGCTGTTGGTATGTTTGATATGTTTTTCCGATATACTTATTTCCCCCCCCCCCCCCAATTTATCATCTGCATCAGGTATTTCAATTTCGTACACCCCCCCCCCCCCTGTTGAATTACATATATCCCGATCATTAATTAATAAATTTTTAATTGTGCTATGAACTGTGTATGGTATATTTAAATTATATTTACTCAGAATGTTTTTAAGTGTTTTAGATACTCCCAGTATAAAAGGAAAGCCATGTGTATATTGAATAATTAATATATTAAATTCCTTTAATTGTGAAGGGTTGGGTTGAGAAGTTTTTTGTACACAGAATTTAGCAGTTTTTTTAATTTTCATAACAAATGTGTCAGGGTATCCTGCAAGTCTTGTTATATTTATATAAAATTTAATTCAGTGTGTAATATGCTTTTATTAGATGAATATCTGTAGGCTCGTAAAAAAATATGTTTTTATAGCAGACCTTTTATAGTTAATAGGATGTGTTGAGTTATACGAAATAATATTAGGTATGAATGTTGGTTTACGATATACCGCAGTACTGCAAGATAGTTGGTTACATTTAATTAATATATCAAGAAAGGGTAATTTGCCATTCTTTTCGGACTCATGGGTGAATTTAATGGTAGGTAAAATCTGCATTAAATGAATCAATTAATTTATTAAATTCTGATATCGGATGGTCCCAAAAAATCAGTGTGTCGTCCACGTACCTAAGGTAAAGGAGGGGTTTAAATTTTGCATTTTTTAGAACTGTTTCCTCAACATGGCGCATCACAACGTCGGCCATAAGTGCAGACAGAGGGGAACCCGTTGGGACACCAGCAGTCTGGACCCATGGCCGACTTCCAACGACAAACCAATTAGATGAAGTCGCCAGGTCCAGGGCCTGGTGACTCTTAACCACTCCGCTTTCAGTCGCATCCAAAATAGGTGTATTTGGGTACAGCAATACGACATCAAGGGAGTGGATGGTTGTCGTATTGGTTAAGCAAACCTGTTGCATATGTTGAATAGCATCATGGCAGGAAGTTAAAATATATGGTGTTGGTGGGAAGTACGGGCTAAAAAAAAAATCGAACAAAGCACGTTCTAATCCATACATTGGAGATCTACGTTTATTTATTAGAGGTCGGAGGGGTAAATTTTCCTTATGCAATTTAACTTTTACGAACATTTGGGGTAAATCGGGGTATACTGGTAATATACATGCTTTAGCAATAGATTCTGGTAAATGCGGGTCATTTCTCAAATTAGGCAGACGTTTTATGGTTCTATTTAAAGGTAATGGTTGGTAATGGTTGACATTTTAAGTCTGATAATAATTGAGATATTTTTGTATCATAGTCAATCTTATCCATGAGTATAATTTGTTCGGTCTTATCAGCTAATAAAATTTTTAAGTCTGGATTAGTCTTTAACTGTTTTAAAAGTGTAGTTTCTCTTACAATCCCGACTTAAAAATTTTATTAGCTGATAAGACTGAACAAATTATACTCATGGATAAGATTGACTATGATACAAAAATATCTCAATTACCATCAGACTTAAAATGTCAACCATTACCAACCATTACCTTTAAATAGAACCATAAAATGTCTGGCTAATTTGAGAAATGACCCGCATTTACCAGAATCTATTGCTAAAGCATGTATATTACCAGTATACCCCAATTTACCCCAAATGTTCGTAAAAGTTAAATTGCATAAGGAAAATTTACCCCTCCGACCTCTAATAAATAAACGTAGATCTCCAACGTATGCATTAGAACGTGCTTTGTTCGATTTTTTTAGCCCCTACTTTCCACCAACACCATATATTTTAACTTCCTGCCATGATGCTATTCAACACATACAACAGGTTTGCATCACCAATACGACAACCATCCACTCCCTTGATGTCGTATCGCTGTACCCAAATACACCTATTTTGGATGCGACTGAAAACGAAGTGGTTAAGAGTCACCAGGCCCATGGCCCAACAGTACTTTAGTATGTATGAGGCCCTGGACCTGGCGACTTCATCTAATTGGTATGTCGTTGGAAGTCGGCCATGGGTCCAGACTGCCGGTGTCCCAATGGGTTCCCCTCTGTCTGCACTTATGGCCAACAGTGTGATGTGCCAGTTGAGGAAACAATTCTAAAAAACGCAAAATTTAAACCCCTCCTTTACCTTAGGTACGTGGACGACACACTGATTTTTTGGGACCATCCGATATCAGAATTTAATAAATTAATTGATTCATTTAATGCAGTTTTACCTACCATTATTTCACCCATGAGTCCGAAAAGAACGGCAAATTACCCTTTCTTGATATATTAATTAAACGTAACCAACTATCTTGCAGTACTGTGGTATATCGTAAACCAACATTCATACCTAATATTATTCCATATAACTCAACACATCCTATTAACTATAAAAGGTCTGCTATAAAAACGTATTTTTTACGAGCCTACAGATATTCATCTAATAAAAGCATATTACACACTGAACTAAATTTTATATAAATATAACAAGACTTGCAGGATACCCTGACACATTTGTTATGAAAATTAAAAAGACTGCTAAATTCTGTGTACAAAAAACATCTCAACCCAACCCTTCACAATTAAAGGATAAAATTCAATATACACATGGCTTTCCCTTTATACCGAAAGTATCTAAAACACTTAAAAACATTCTGAGTAAATATAATTTAAATATGCCATACACAGTTCATAGCACAATTAAAAATTTATTAATTAATGATCGGGATATACATAATTCAACAGGGGGGGGGGGGGTGTACGAAATCGAAATACCTGACGCAGATGATAAATTGGGGGGGGGGGAAATAAGTATATCGGAAAAACATATCGAACATACCAACAGCGTATAAACAGACATTAAAAATTAAATTGATAACACTGCTTTATCACAGACTATTATACATAATCAGATTGAAGTAAATACTTTGACATATAAATCTCTAGTTGCACCACCCAGTAGGTTTCAATTACAATATGCCGAAAAACTCTTGATTAATTTGCATAAGGACTGCTTGTGCAACACGGAGATTCCACCCCTACCTGCGGCGTGGAGTCTCCTGTTGCGCGAGCAGCATTGTAATCAGTCGAATCACCGATAGAGGGAGACTACTATATATATGCTTACCATCGCATTTCACATCGCTTGAAAAAGCCCCGCATGCACTCGGTGTGAAACTAGTCGCTTTGAAAGTCTTGACTGAAGATTACTTCTTTGATTTTAATGTTTAAATGGTTAATGTTTTACTGGTTGTTGTTTTAAACCGGCACTGAATATGCTGTTCATAAGTGCTTCTTGACCACTGTGAAACTGCTGTTAGTGAACTATATTTGAACGTTATATCATGAGTTCTTCTGTGAACCTATAGTTTCTATAAATGAACTGCTAACCAACGCTTGTGCATTCTACCATTTTTGTCAAAAATATTAAGGAAACAACAGCTACAAACATCATGAAAATCCAGACTGGTATCTAAAGTGCTTGACAACTATATCATTGTGAAATCTTCTACTGATTAACATCATTTCTTCAAACGTCAGCCAGAAGAAATGCTACAGAGGATTATCTAAGAAGCGCAATTTTAGCTGACGCCAGCAGGACTTCCTTATAAAATGGTAACTTTTTTACAACCTTACTTCGGACTTTTTAATAAGTGTAAAAATGCCCTAAGTTAATCAATGCCAAGTCTAGCAGCTTATACCCAGACTATATGCTATATAGACTCGAATAATTTGAGACAGTGGGTTAAGAACTTTATTTTGTTAAAAACAGCATAATTGTGCATTAAATATTTTATAATCAGCAGAGATACAATTCACCAAATTTCTTGAAAACAAAAAAATTGCTGAAATTATAATTCACATATTATAAGGAAAAGATCAAAATAGTTAATTACGAATAATTCACAGAGTGGTACCAAGGTGCCACTGCATCTGGCCCCACACTTAAAGAGGACCTGCACTATTCAGAAAAATTTTCAGCATTTGAGATTTACTGTTTTCTGAAAGTGAGTAGCAGACCTTGAAGGTATTGTTGCCCATGAAGTAATAAAGAATAAAATAAATACCCCCTCAAGCAGCTGCTTGCCACAGAGGTCTGACAGGAGCCTGTCAGTTCATATGCCGTAGTAGAAGGTCTGAGAGGATGGCAGGCCTTCAGCAGAAAAACGACACAAACAGCCATGCCTTACCCGGGGCTCGAATCCAGGTCTCTCTTAGATCAGTAGTCAAACATGCTAACCACAGTGTTTCAATAACAGTTTGAGAGGCTAGAAGTGAATATTCTGTAATAATATTGTATTGAATTTAAGTGAGATGTTTAGCTAGTTTAAAAAAAAAAGCAACCCATTGTTTTCATTTTTATTGACTGTCTGTCTCCCTTTGCAGACATTAATTTTTTTTTTGCTTTTAGAAATAAATGAAAAATTACTTTTGAGTTGGATAAGTATTGATAAAATATTAAGATTCACACTTTCCAAATATCCATATGTTTTAATAGTGCCTTCTAGTGAGAAAATATCAGTACCTTCTAGTTTTTGTGTTTTATAGGTACTAATAAAAGTTACTATCTGTATTTCCCCAATTATTCATTAATTTGAATTTCCGATGTTACAGGATGCAAAAGTCTGAAAATGAAATCCTTTATTTTTTTGAAACAAGAATCCCATATTTACCAGAAGCTATATGAAGTTCCAGCTGGGATCTTATTTTATTATAAACATTATATGCACTTTGATTTAAGTCAATGATTCTCAAAACTTTTTAAATTGCAAGAATTTTGAGTAAAATTCTTTTCCTAAATTTTTTTGTTAAGATAATATAGAAAAGTTTTTTTCTAAGTAAAATTTTTGAATAAAATTCTTTCCCTAAATTTGTTTTTTTCAAGATAGGAGGATGATAATAATTACATAATACTAGACTTTTTTTTGTTTTTTTCTCAGTTTTGAATTTGGTTTTAAGTAAAGCAGTTTTTGATATTCTTAATTTCAACCATGTTACTAGAGTCTGCTTTAAATATTAATCTTTCTAGGGTCTCGTCAATAATGTGTTGACAGAATTCAAAATGAGAAGCCCAATATATCTATTTTCGTTTTTAGTACAACAAAATTTAAACTTAAAAAAATAGAAACTGCCATTTGAAAGTTTTCTTACATATTACATATATATATAAAAGTATAATTTATAAATTGCATAATTTATGCTTGAAAACTATTTTCTATTTTCATTTGATGCATATTTTATTAGACTACAATATAAATAATTTGTTAAAGCCATCTGATTGCCATTTCTTACAATTATTTTCCTAACAAAATTAAGGTCATTTCTCACTATAGGGATGCTCTGACAGTCATGAGAATGGTATAACTTATGCTTGCTCATAAATATGAGCACATGTGTGCATTGGAATTAAATGAGGCAATATTCAAGCATATTTATTGTCTACTTTAAGAGTCTCAGAACATGTTGGATGAGTATGTTTTAAGAAAATTTATTGGGCTGGATTGTTTTGCCGCTGAGTGGCCTTTTTTTTTGCTCGCAACAGACTAAATGGCCAAGCCACAGGACTTCAATAGCTTAGAGAAGGTTGGAGGAAGGGAACCCACTGGACTGCAGTTGGGAGACATTGTAGCCTCCCATCAAGGCCATTCAGCATGTTCTTTAACATGCAGACAGAGCCATGGCTTAATGTCCCATCCGATGGATGGCGGCCTTTCCAAGCCCATCAGTGTCCCCTACTGACCAAGGGTAGCATGGGGAGTTTTGCAGAGATACATCTCAATGCTGGCCCAGCTGGGACTCAAACCTGGGAACTGAAGATAATGAGCCTAGAATGCTACCAACTGAGTCACCCCTACCCCAAGAAATTTTATTATTCACATTTTAATCTATATTTTTTCAATGTGCTAATGTACCTAAACCCAGGTGGATGGTATGTATCTTAACAAATCATTAAGCTCAGTTCTTAAACTTAGCTGATTTGAAATCCAAAATAATTGTTTTTGCATAATTTTTTTAGCCCCATATTTTATGTCAGGCACTAGAAACAGATTTAAAAAAAAATATATATAATTAATTCTTATAGAATATCAGTTTAACCTTTCCTGCTTGGTGGAATATTTTAGTAATTGGGAAATCCTGTGCAAGTTCTATTCTCAGACCCCCCCCCCCCCAAAAAAAAGAGTAACTTCTACCACAAAATAAAAAATCTTGAATGTATGCTTGCCTTAGTGTATTAACTTTTTGACATTTAGCCAAGATTCCCAAAATTCAGCACCCAAAGAAAAATTCATAACATTTCGTAAAAAAAAACAGCTAAGAAAGTGTTCCTCCATTTCAAAAACAGGATAGAAAACCCCATGAATGTGATCAGTCTAAGTCACCTTGTATAACACTGGGCCATGTTTTAAAATACTGAAAAGAAATTTAACTAGAAGGATGCATATTGCCTCTGGCGGATATGAGAATCTCATTTTCAAAGAGAAAAAGTTTTTCTTTTACCTACTGTTTCATTCCTTAAAAGTTTTAATTTGAGCTAGTGGATGATGGGAAAAAGGCAAATAGTATTTCATTAGTAATTATAAAACATAAAAGTATTCATATTTTAATTCTTAAATCTAAAAAGTTGCATTTCCCACATCTCTCTCAGGGAAGTGGGTAGATTATTGCTGTCAGAGGAATATCTCTTAAAAACTACCACTGATTTTTCAAATTTCTATTCTACAGATATTATTTGTAAAACTCAATAACAGCTCTGCCATTTCTTCATTTCAATGATCTGTAAAGATATGTATATTAAAACTACTAAGTATTTGAAAAAGGCAAATTATAATATTGTTATGACAGATGAACGAGCAGCAGTGACTTCATGACAAAACGTGACAACGCTAGTGTGTGCTCCTGCGTGAGATTCATTTTTAGCCAATGAATTAGAACTTAGAACAGTTTGGAAGAATAAAAATGGGAGAAATGTAATGCAGTAGTGTGGTATTGTGAAAAGATGAAGAAGTTCATCTGAGTATTTACGCGTTAAGTGTGTTAAAGTTGTAGAGATCTGCAAGGATATTCAGATAGACTGAATCAGTGCACGATAAGTGAAAATAGGAAGTATATTTATTGGTGTGTGCGCAGATGCTTGTTTTTGTGTTGTTAGTAACATAAATTTAGTGATCTAGCACAGGAAGATGGATTGTTTATACCCGGTATATAAGGTATTTAAGAGATACGACAGACTAAGTGAAGAGGTAGTATTTTAGTAGAACAGTCAGAGCTGGTGTTGTATGCTCTGTGGAAAAGGTTAATGACTTATGTTTGATAATAGTCATTTTGTTTATAAGTTACTTCATCCATATTCTTGTAATAATTTGCATTGTATTGTAATTTGTTTGAAAATATACTATTGATACTCACGCTGAATACCTATCCATTTTAAAATTTGCAACAATATATTAGTACCAAAAAATTAAAAAAGTTTTCTAATTATCATTTTCATTGTTTCCTATGGAAACTTCATGACATTCACATTCCATCATCAAAATTTCATATTTCTATCAGTAACATATCATTGCCATATTTGTTTGAAATTTTGAAATTTTCAACCTTTATCTTTATTTTCTTTTTATTTATTTTTTTTCAACATTTATTTATATTAGAGGTTGCAATTATAGAGTTGAAAAAAATTCTGAAAGTGCAAATCATAATATTTTATCAATTCCTATCTAGCCCAAAAAGAATTTTTCATTTATCTCTAAAAACAATTATCTGCTAAAACTAAAAGGGTGTTTTTCCACACCCTCTGGGTCTAAGAGATCAACTCATTGTTGGCAATGAAAACTTTGTGACCTTCACATTCCACCACCAAAATTTCTAGCATAAATACATCATTTGCAATATTTGTTTGAAATTTTGGCCTTTTCAACCACTGCTAGAGGGTGTAATTATAGATTTAGAGAGATTTGGAATGTGTATATTGTAGTATTTCATCAATACCTATCCAACACAAAAAGAATTTTTAATTTATCTCTGCAAACAAACAAGTTCGATGCCAACAGACAGACGACAAAGCGAAACCATTATCTCATTTTCTTTAAAAACAGATAAAAAGGAAGAAAAAAATAATGTTTCATGTACATATTATACTGTCCAGTAAGAAATGGCTTTTGACTGATATATAATTTAACTGTTTTTATCCATCAGGCTTTTAAAAATTAAGTTGGTTGATTTGGGTTTAATGGCACATGGGCAGTTCAAGTCATAATGTACCAAACAAACAATAAAAGACAAGAAAATCCACAATCAAGATTTAAAATACCAAAAGGACAAGATGGAAATAAAAAAACAACAGGTGTATAAAAATAACAGGTAACAGATAAAACAATGATAAATGTAGAAATACAAAATTGGCTAGGCCACAAATCATATAAAATCAAAGTCTGTTAAAATATCCAGTATATTTTAAAAAGCAAAAAAACAGCTGGTAAAAAGCAATGATCAGATAAAAGATGTCCGAGAGTAAGAGGTTCGGACAAAAAAATCATGGAATTTAAAATACAAATGCTGTTTGATGTTAAAACATAGACATTCAATTAAAACATGTTTAATAAATAAAATGGTGTCCCAAAAATCACATTTAGGTTTTGTGATCTGCCCATAGAAGAAATGAATGACTAACAAATGAATGACCTAAGTGGAGCCGAGAAAGTACAACTACCTCCTTGTGATTTCTGCGTTAACATGACCGTTGGTTGGTTGGGGTTTTTTGCCGCAAGAGCAGCTAAGGCTACATTGCACCAAACAAAATGATATAAAGGGATAAAAGTCACTGAACCCATAACCAAAGTTAAAAGTCAGAGAAACAAAACAGCACAATGAAGAAGAGTAAAAAAGGACAAATAAAAAGAAACAAGTGTAAAAATCAACAATAACAGTGGGTGTATAGGACCCATATAAAAAACAATGTCGTAAGGTAAAAATAAAAGACGGTTAAAATATTCTGTAAAACGTAAAAAGTCAAAGACAGTGGATAAAACAGAGTCATAGGACAAATAAAAAGAAACAAGTGTAAAAATCAACAATAACAGTGGGTGTATAGGACCCATATAAAAAACAATGTCGTAAGGTAAAAATAAAAGACGGTTAAAATATTCTGTAAAACGTAAAAAGTCAAAGACAGTGGATAAAACAGTCATCGGATAAAAGATGTCCGAATGTAAGGGGCTTGGACATAAAATCACAGAAACTAAAATAAAATCGAGTTCAAAGTTAAAAGCTGGACAAGTGATTAAAATGTGTTTAATGGTTAAAATGGTGTCACAAAACTAGCACTTAGATTTGTTGTCCGCCTTAAGAAGAAAAGAGTGTGTTAGAAACAAATGACATAAGCGGAGCTCAGCAAGTACAACTTCCTCCTTGTGATTCCTGTGGAAACAAGACTGCCAGGATTTGAAAATGTGCTTGATCTCGAATTATATATAATCATATTATTATAATTATTAGCAACCAGTTCAGACCAAGATCTCTGCCACTGTACCCGGAGCTCGATGGAAAAATGCTGCCGGAAGTCCAGGTATGGAACCGGCAGCAGAGAGTCAGGCAAGGGCATGGCTGACTTGGCAGCAGCATCTGCCAATTCATTGCCCCTGATCCCAACGTGACTGGGCACAAAAAAGAAGAGAACTTTGGTGGTGGCTGCCAGCCGATGGAGCTGCTGTCGGATCTTAGAGAGAACAGGTGAGGACGATGCCTCACTGAGATCAAAGCCTGTAATGAGCTAAGCGAGTTGGTGTAAAGCACACACCAACGATGATGCTTAGCTGATATGTGGTGCAAGGCAAGACTGATAGAATGGAACTCTGCAGTGAAGATGGAACACTGCTGTGGGATCTGGTCTGCAATGATTACATCACAGCAAACCATTGCTGATCCCACAGATGTACCAGATTTTGAGCCATCTGTGAAGACAGATAAGAAGTCCGGATACTCAGCACAATGGCTAGCAAAGAGTTGCCGATACACACAGTCGGGTGTAAAGGCCTTCCCTGTCCTGCATATGGAAAATTCATAGGAAGGAGAAACAGTGAGTGAAGGTGGAAGTGGCTCGACTGTCGACTGTGCAATGCTATCAAGACTGGTGTTAATGTCGCACAGGTAACCTCGGACATGTAAACTGAAAGGACGAATGGCAGTCTGCCAATTCTGGTATAACATTTCCCACCAGGGAATGAAAACACAGTCCAAAGTGGGATGGCCTGGCAGGGATCGCAATTTTGCTGCATACTGTAGGGACAACTGCTGATGGCGAAGAGATGGTGATGGTTTGTCGGTCTCTACATAGAGACTCTGGACTGGTGAAGTGCGGAAGGCCCCCATGCAAACACGGAGGGCCTGATGGTGTAGAGGGTTCAGCACCTTCACCACCAAATCCCAGGCAGAGTCATATACCTGGGATCTGTAGTCCAGTTTCGACTGGACAAGTGCACGGTAGAGGCAGAGCAAAGAACATCGGTCCGCCCTCAAGAGAGGGAGGAGAGGAAATTGAGAATGCTCAATGCTTGTGTGCACTTCGACCTGAGATGTCGGATGTGTGGTAAAAAGCTCACTTTCTGGTTGAAGATGAGACTGAGAAACTTAGTCTCCGCCAAAACTGGAATGATATTACCCCTGAGCTGCAGCTTGGGGTCCAGATGAAGATTACACTTGCGGCAAAAGTGCACACAAGCGGTCTTCTGTGGGGTGAACTGAAACCCATTAGCCATCGCCCAAATCGAGAGATTGTTCAGGGCAGTTTGCAGTTGTCGTTAAATGACCCTCATGCTGGACAAAGGGAAAAAGATGCTAAAGTCATCAACACAGAGGGCATTGCCTACAGTCGGAGGAAGTTGTCATGTAATGGAATTTATCTTGACAGCGAAAAGCTTAACACTCAGGATGCAGCCTTGTGGCATCCCCTGTTCTTGGGGGAAAGGCTGCGACAGGGTGTTGCCGACACGAACTCAAAAACTACGAGAAGATAAAAAGTTTGCAATGAAGAACGGCATGTGATCTCGCAAGCTGAAGCCATGGAGGTCACGAAGAAGGGCGAATCTCCATGTCGTGTCGTACACTTTTTTGATGTCGAACAAAATTGACACCAGGTGCTCTCTATGTAAAAAATAATTCCTGATCGTCGATTTGAGGCGGATAGGTGGTCTAAAGTAGGATTGTGCCTGCGAAAGCCACACTGGGTGTTGGAAAGAAGTCCGTGATGTTCCAAATACCAGGCAAGCCTTGTATTTACCATTCTTTCCAACACCTTGCAGATGCAACTTGTTAATGCAATTGGACAATAATTTGAAGGAATCTAGGGATCTTTCCTTAGCTTAGGGAAGGCCAAGACAATAGCCTACCGCCAGGAGTCCGAAAACTGCTCCTCAATGAAAATGCGGTTGAAGAGTAGGAGCAGCCGTCCTTACTCGATGTTGAGAGATGTTGGAGCATAGCATAATGGACATTGTCTGACCCAACAGCAGATGCACGAGAAGTGTGCAGAGCACAGCAACGCTCCTCCACTGTGAATGGCCTGTTGTAAGACTCCAGGCCATTCAAATGGAAGGACAGCGAAGAGTGTTCAGCCCTGCTGTTCAGGGCCAGAAACTCAGGGGAGTAGGAAGACAGAGAAGAGATGGAGGAGAATGACTCCCACATAGAGTGTTGGCAATTGTTCGAGGATCAGCAATTGCCTGTCTATTTTGCTGCAGGACGATAATGAGTGGGACATGTATGTCCCACCCATATTCTGGACCTTATCCCACACGACCTAAGAACTGGTCATGCGGGTGATAGATGAGGTATATTTGATCCAAGATTCTCTCTGGCTCTAGCACTGGACGAAACAGGCTTTCACCTTGGCGCGTTTGAATGCTTCAAGGTTGGGGTTAGTCAGATATCCCCCAACTACCCCCCCCCCCCAAGCCATGTTCTGAGCCTTAAGAGTCTGGATTCCACCATGGTTTTCAGAACCGTAGAAACCGAGTTGAAGTCTGAGGAATAGTAGAGGCAGCTGAATGGATGATGCAGTCCGTCATCTTCGCCACTGCAAAATTGATTGGCTCCTCGCTGACAGAGTGCTCATCGAGCTCAGACAAGAGCTCAAAGCCACTCCAGCCAACCCGATCTAGCCTCCACCGTGAAGGGCTGCACAGTCCCCCACAGGAGATGGTGCACACCACAGGGAGGTGATCGTTTCCATACTGGTTGTCTTCGACCTCCCGTGTAAAGAGTGGAAGGATCAAGGAGGAGCAGATGGTGAGATCAATGGCAGTGAATGTGTAGGTTGGAGAGTGAAAGTATGTACTGACACCAGTGTCCAACAGGGAGAGCGATGGATCCAGGAGCCACTGCTCCAGGACCCTGCCCCTCCCATTGGTGTCAGCACTGCCCCAGAGTAGACTGTGTCCATTGAAGTCTGCCATGATGAGGAAGGGGAATGACAGTTGCAAGACGAGGTCATCAAGGTCATCCCAGAAAACGATGCTTCCGGGTGGTAGATAGACAGAACAGACAGTCAACGAAAATCCCACAAAGAGGCAGATGGCAACAGCCTCTAAGTTGGTGGTGAGGGGTACAACCTGGAATGGAGAATGGTTGATCACAAGGATGGCGAAACTCCTGTGAGCTGGACCATCTCCATCCCGGCCCAGGCAAATGAGAGAGAAGTGTCGGATAGTGGGATCGTTGGCTGTCTGCAAATATGTCTCCTGCAGGCACACACAGATGGGTTCATGTGACCTCAGAAAGACCTAGATGTCATCAATATTCCTCTGGAATCCAGACAGTTCCATTGTAGGAGTGTGGCCATCTCAGGTCTTGAAAGAATTGGCAGACGACTTGTGATTTATTTTAACTGTCGCCAGCAACAGTTTTGGAAAATTGGGCAGTATGTGTCCATGTCCTTGGAGTCATCCAAGTGACACAGATCAGAGATTGCCACACGAGGAGGTCAGATAAGTTTCTTTTTGGGCCCCAGTGGGGGCCCCCTTGGGCTCGGAAGGTCTTGCTGTCTGTGGGCGGGGTGGAGGAGGCCTTCCAGAGGTGGAAGTGGAAGGCCCAGAATGTTACTGAGGAACATTCTTGTCCAGCAGGAATAGAAACAGGCATCAATGTCAAGATCAACACTGACTGCCGCTTCGCCTGAATCAAGAGGTACTTGGCAGCAGCCGAGATGCTGATATCGGTCTGCACTGCTATGGAAGCCATCTCGATGACAGGCTTTCCAATGACCGCACAGGCATAGGAGAAATTGCCAGGTGGGGCAGGCAGTGCAGCAAGCTTCCTCGCCTATGGATAATTGATGTTATGGAGTGTCCTTAGGCGCTGTACCACTTTCTCCATCAGCCACTTTGAACAGTCACGGGAGTAAGCCGGATGTTCGCCATGGCAGTTTACACAGCATGCCTTTTCCCATGAACTTTTCCAGGTTCAAGATGATCCTGATGCCACAACGAGCAAAGGTGTGCTTGCCCCGGCATGCAATGCGGGCACGGCCAAACCTCTGGCATTAGAAACAATGCAGAGGGTTTAGTATAAATGGCCGTACCTCGCAATGTAAATACCCTGCCTTGATGGAAGTAAGCAGGTGTGGCGTGTTGAAAGTTAATACTAGTACTCGGCTGGGTGCAAACTTTCTATCACGGTGTGTCAAAACCTGGTGGACTGCTATCACTCCCTGGGATGAAAGCTCTGAGAGGATTTCATCCTCAGAAACATTAAGGAGGCCCCACTCGGAGATCATGCCCGGGAGGAATTGAGTATCTTGTGTGGAGTGACTTTGACTGCCACTCCACCAATCGCTGTTACTTTTAAAAGGAGCTCCGAATGTTCATCCACCTGCAAGTCACCAGATCTTAGGTGCTTGACAGATTTCAGTTCTCCCACAAGACCTTTGATACCATTATAGGTATAAAAAACAGGGCATGTCTCCAAGCACCTGATCACCAGTAGAGTGGATGACCAGGAACCTTGGAGACGGAGACACACATGAAGATGATGGCGAAGACAAAGAAGATGGGAGTTCGTGGCGAGCCCTCTTGGCAGCATTGGCCGGTGAATTATGAGTTGATCAACTCATGGTTATTTTTGGTGGTTCAGTGTCCGTTGTCCCCACCCACCACGGAGTCCAACAAGGGGATGCCAAATCGGGCGTCAGGGCTGGCCAGGGCACCATACCCACACAGCCAGTGAGCCAAGCCCTCACAGCTAAACAAAAGGAAAAGGAAAAGAGAAATGTGAGAAACCCAACCTAGGTCTCACAAAAGAAAAGAAGCAGAAAAATAAAGAAAAGTGAGAAGCAACTCATTCTCACAAATGAAAGAAAACTACAAAATTAATAAATCTGTGGGGAAAGTTGTAAACATTGCCCAGAAGTGGACAAGGTTACTCACCATTCTGCACGGTTGATCCAAACAGGACCTGCCTACCAGCTAATTGATCTTAAGAGTGCCACTCCAGGACCTGTTTACCTGAAGCAGAGGCCCTGGAATCCAATGCCCAGCCCCGCGACAACAGGCTCCACAGTGGCAATGTAGCCAAAGGAGACCCTGCCAATCATGAGCCGAGGAGAAAAGATAGGGATCCCAAAGCAACTACCAGGATCCTCCTTTCCCGGTACAAGGGTCTCCATGCACAGCAAACATGCAGGCGAGCATTCAAGACCCTGTGAAGGTAACCAAGCCAGTGGAACCTTCACAGGGTGGTCCCCTCACCACAGACAGGAGCTCGCACCACGGGGTATTTTAAGCTGAATATAAATTTCTTTAAAAAAGAAACTGAGGAAAGGAGAAAACTTTTTTTACATATTTTCTGATCCCATAATGTGCATTGTGCACAACTATTGCACTGACAGGTGTCTTTCAATGGATCCATAACAAAAAGCTTAATATATGTTTAAAAATCTGCTCAAAATTCTGGAAATATGACAGAAAAGGGTTTTCTGTTTTAGGTGTTAACATACTTTATTCTATTAAGTATCTTTGCTGATACAGAACTTCATAATCATGAGTTTTCAAAAATTTATCTTTAAATCCTTCTAATTCTAAAATATATTCCTTCTATTTTCTTTCTTTGATGCCGAATATTTTTTCAACAGTTATTAAGCTTATTAAGACCTCTAAAAATGTTGCATGACAGTAATATTTCTTTCATCATCTATCCACATGTAATGGACAAAAAAAAAGAAACAGCAACATAAAATCACTAATAAAGTGTTAGACCTTCACTTGAGTCCAGTACTACTTGTGTATATATATATATCACGGGAGGGTCTACCAGTGTTTGAACTTCAGCAGGAGCAGTGATGGTCAAAATGAAGGGGCCGATGAGGGCTATGGCCCCCTGCAAGAGACCCACAAGTGTTTCATTTCAACAGCCTACCAATTTCTTTTCCAAAAAGACAAAACCGCTGACACCTTTAGTACCTCATATGAAGGCAAATATAAGGACATGTAAAGGATTATGTACTCCAGAAATGACACTTTTCACTACAAAATCCTTCATATGTTCCTAAATGGCCCCCTCCAGGATTGAGACTTATGACTGCCCCTGAGCACGAGGGAAATGACACCATTCATTCCACAAAAAACGTGATCAATTCCTACTTGTTTGATGAAACTGGAACTCTGCCTGTGACATCATTCCAGAAGTTCCCATAGATTCTTTAGCAGGTTGATATCTGGTGGCTGCAGTGGCGATGGTATGTGACAAAGTTCAGTCTCATGCTACTCAAACCATTGGGTGACCATGTGTACTCTGTGGAAGGATACATCTCTCTTCACAAAAAAAATGCTGTACCATTGGATGAAGATGATCACTCGGGACGGTCAAATAATGATTGGCATTAATCTTGCCTTCTAATGGAATGAGTGCACTCAAACCATGCCACAAAAAAGCTCTCCACACCATTACAGAACCACCAGAGCCCTTAACAGTAGGAAACAAGTCAAAATTATAAACTTTCTTCAGTTGGAGTCACACATGCACTCATTCATTTGTATGAAGCAAAGTGTAAGATGACTTATCAGATCATATCACATTCCTCCATGTTCAAGTCTCCACTACTTGTGCTCTTTACACAACTGGACATGATGATGTGCATTGACAGGTGTGATGAGTAGCATGTGAAGTTCAACTTGACTGTGATATCCAGCTCTATGGAATTCTTAACATACAGTTTTTGATGAAACTGGCCTCTTGCACCCTATGTTCAATTTTGTGCACAACTGATCAGCTGTAGCATGCCGGTTTCGCCTTGCATATTACACTCTCAAACATCCCAATTCTGGAGTATGCATTTTTGCCCACTGCTGCCTTTTGCAGATGGTGTTTTCTCTTTAGATTCCCATGCAGACAAAATCTTGGAAACTGTTCTCATGAAACATTAGCGAGTTCAGCTGACTTAGTGACTGAAGCTCCTGTCAAATGCACTCCAACAATCATGCCCCTTCCAAAATTGTTAAGGTCTCCCCTCAACAACCCGGTACCAGTAATTACATGCAATTATGCTGGGTTTACCCTTATAGACATGACACTAAGTATGCTGGTATGTCATTTGCATGTTTCATGCCTTCATGAGTGGCTTGTAGACACCATTGTTTAACATAAACTGAAGGCTTTCTGCAAACCTTGGTATTCCCATTAATTCTGTCATTAGCTGTATGTTACTTGCTAATTTGAGAGAGTTCAGATTTGCTTTCCTCTTTCCAGCTTATTTTGATAATCCTTCTCAGTACCCAATTCTGTTATATTTTACCTTCTTTTTTCACTTGAAAAACCTGCTGAATCACATTGAATTTAAAGCCATGGCATGTGAAATTACAAAATTACACCAATGACAACAATTGGTGTCAAAAACCTTGGCATGTTAAAGAACATGTTGGATGGCCTTGATAGGAAGCCTACATCAGTTTTCCTAACAGCTGTTCAGTGGATCTCCTTTTCTGCAACCAGCTCTACACTATGATTAATTTTAATAGGACTTTTTACAGTGATATAATGAAAAAATAGGTCCCAACCATCTAGGTAGTAATACTCGAGACAGGACTCAGATTATCGTACCACTGGTAGCCATGACCACAGGCAGATGTCCCTGCCAAATGTTTAAGGAGGCTGGTTGGTTGGTTGGTTGGGGTTTATTGGCGCATTAGCAACTAAGGCTATAATGCGCCAAACATATGTCCAAAAGGTAAAAGTATAAAAATCATGTTACCCCGTAACCAGAGTTAAAAATAAACGACAAAGGACAACAAAATAATAGATGTCATTAAAATAAAACATTTAGAGCAACAAGGAACAAATGTAAAAATATGTTAAATGAATAAAAATAGAAAAATAACCCAGCTGTAAGCAGGCTGGGTTAAAAATATAGAGAGAGTAAAACTACAAGCGATTAAAATATCCAGTAAATTTTAAAAATTGAAATACAGAGTTAAAACAACAATGATCTGATAAAAGATGTCCGAGTGTAAGGGGCTCGGACGTAAAATTGTGAAAGTTAAAAAACATATGACGTTCCATGTGAAAACATTGACATGATATTAAAATGTGTTTGATTGTTAAAATGGTGTCACAAAACTCGCACTTAGGGACGTCGTCCGCCCGAAGAAGAAACGAATGAGTAATATACGAGTGACCTAAGCGGAGCCGAGCAAGTACAACTTCCTCCTTGCGATTCCTGCGGTAACAAGACTGCCATGGTTTGATGATAGGTTTGATCTCAAATAGCTTGTTTGTAAGCTGTTCCGACCAAGATCTCTGCCACTGTGCCCGTAGCTCGGTGGTAAAACGTTGCCGGAAATCCAGATAAGGAACCGGCAACGGAGAGTCGGACAGGGGCATGGCTGACCTGGCAGCAGAATCTGCCAAATCATTACCCCTGATTCCGACGTGACCAGGCACCCAACAGAAATGGATTGTGGTTGTGGCTGCCAGACGATGTAGCTGCTGGCGGATCTTAGTAAGAACAGGGTGAGGCCGATGCCTCACCGAGATCAAAGCCTGTAGCGAGCTAAGCGAGTCGGTGTAAAGCACACACCGACGATGATGCTTAGTCGCCACGTGGTCCAAGGCGAGACTGATAGCGTGCAACTCTGCAGTAAAGATGGAACACTGCAGTGGGATCTGGTCTGCAATGATTACATCACAGCAGACCATGGCTGATCCCACTGAAGTGCCGGACTTCGAGCCATCTGTAAAGACAGGCAAGAAGTCCGGGTGCTCAGCACGATGGCTGGCAAAGAGTTGCCGGTACACACAGTCGGGTGTAAAGGCCTTCCCCATCCTGCACATGGAAAAATCGCAGGAAGGGGAAACAGTGAGCCATGGTGGAATTGGCTCAGCTGTCGACTGTGCAACGCTATCGAGACTGGTGTTGATGTCTCTGAGGTAGCCTCGGACTCGCAAACCAAAAGGACGAATGGCAGTCGGCCGATTATTGTAAAGCATTTCCCACTTCGGACTGAAAATGCAGTCCCAAGTGGGATGGCCAGGCAGGGATCGCAATTTAGACGCATATTGTAGGGACAACTGCTGACGGCGAAGAGATAAAGAAGGTTCGTCGGTCTCAACGTAAAGACTCTGGACCGGTGAGGTGCAGAAGGCTCCCGTGCAAACACGGAGGGCCTGATGATGGAGGGGGTCCAGCACCTTCACCACCAAATCCCGGGCCGAGTCGTACACCTGGGATCCGTAGTCCAGTTTCGATCGGACAAGTGCACGGTACAGGCGGAGCAAAGAACATCGGTCCGCCCCCCAAGAAAGGGAGGAGAGGACCTTGACGATGCTCAATGCCCGCGTGCACTTGGACCTGAGATGACGTATGTGTGGTAAAAAGGTCAATTTCCGATCGAATATGAGACCGAGAAACTTGGTCTCCGCCACAACTGGAATGATGTTACCCCGAGCCGCAGCTTGGGATCCAGATGAAGATTACGCTTGTGGCAAAAGTGCACACAAGCGGTCTTCTGTGGGGAGAACCGAAACCCGTTTGCCGTCGCCCAAACCGAAAGATTGTTCAGGGCAATTTGCAGTTGTCTTTCAATGACCCTCATGCTGGACGATGAGCAAAAGATGCTAAAGTCATCAACATAGAGGGCATTGCCTACTGATGGAGGAAGTTGTCTAGTTATAGAATTAATCTTGACAGCGAAAAGCGTAACACTCAGAACGCAGCCTTGTGGCACCCCCTGTTCTTGGAGGTATGGCCGCGACAGAGTGTTACCGACACGGACACGAAAAGAACGTGTCGATAAGAAGTTGGAGATGAAGATCGGCATGTGACCTCTCAAGCCGAAGCTGTGGAGGTCACGAAGAATGCCGAATCTCCAAGCCGTGTCGTACGCTTTTTCGATGTCGAAGAAAATTGACACCAGGTGCTCTCTTCTTAAAAATGAATTTCTGATAGCCGATTCGAGGCGTATCAGATGGTCAAGAGTTGACCGTTGCCTGCGAAAGCCACACTGGGTGTTGGAAAGAAGGTTGTGATGTTCTAAATACCAGATGAGTCTGGCATTTACCATTCTTTCCAACACCTTGCACACACAGCTCGTCAATGCGATGGGACGATAATTGGAAGGAATCTTGGGATCTTTGCCTGGCTTGGGGAAGGCCAAGACGATGGCCTCCCGCCAGGAGTCCGGAAACTGCTCCTCGAGAAAAATGCGATTGAAGAGATGGAGCAGCCGATCCTTACTCGATGGTGAAAGATGTTGGAGCATGGCATAATGGACATTGTCCGGCCCTACAGCAGAGGCACGAGAAGAGTGCAGAGCAAGGCGAAGCTCCTCCGCTGTGAATGGCCTGTTGTAAGGCTCCAGGCCATTCGAGTGGAAAGACAGCAGAGAGCGCTCCGCCCTGCCCTTCTGGGCCAGAAACTCGGGGGAGTATGTGGAAGACGAAGAGATGGAAGAGAATGACTCCCCCAGAGTGTCGGCAATTGCTTTGGGATCAGCAATTGCCTGTCCATTTTGCTCCAGGATCAATAACGAGTGGGAGGTGTAGTTCCCACTCATCTTCCGGACTTTATCCCACACGACCTTAGAACTAGTCGTGCGGGTGATGGAAGACATATACTTGATCCAAGATTCCTTCTGGCTCTGGCGTCGGACGAAACGAGCTTTCACCCTGGCGCGTTTGAAATTTTCAAGGTTGGGGGACGTCGGATATCTCCGAAACACCCCCCAAGCCTTGTTCTGAGCCTTACGAGCTGCAGTGCATTCTGGATTCCACCACGGTTTCGGAAAGCGAGGAAACCGTGTAGAAGTTTGAGGAATCGTTGATGCAGCTGCATCCACGATACAGTCCGTTATCTCCGCTACTACCACATTGATGGGCTCCTGGCAGACAGAGTGGTCGCCGAGCTCAGAGAGCAGCTCGAAACCACCCCAGTCAGCCCGATCGAGCCTCCACCGTGAGACGCGTGAAGGGCTGCAAGGCCCCCCACGGGAGATGGTGCACACCACGGGGAGGTGATCGCTTCCGTACGGGTTGTCCTCGACCTCCCATGTAAAGAGTGGAAGGATCGAGGAGGAGCAGATGGTGAGGTCAATGGCAGTGAAAGTGCGGGTTGGGGAGTGAAAGTAAGTACTGACACCGGTGTTCAACAGGGAGAGAGAAGGATCCAGGAGCCACTGCTCCAGGACCCCGCCCCTCCCGTTGGTGTCAGCACTGCCCCAAAGTGGACTGTGTCCGTTGAGGTCCCCCATAATGAGGAAGGGGGACGGCAGCTGCGAGACGAGATCATCAAGGTCTTCCTGGAAGACGATGCTCCCAGGTGGAAGATATACAGAGCAGACAGTCAGTGAAAACCCCACGAAGAGACGGATGGCTACCGCCTCTAAGTTGGTAGTGAGGGGTACGACCTGGAATGGAGAATGGTTGCTCACGAGGATGGCGACACCCCCGCGAGCTGGACCATCTCCATCCCGGTCCCGGCGAACTAGTGAAAAGTGCCGGATCGTGGGATCTGTGACTGGCTGCAAGTATGTCTCCTGCAGGCACACACAGATGGGCTGGTGTGCCTGAAGGAGGGCCTTGATGTCGTCAAGATTCCTCTGGAATCCACGACAATTCCATTGTAGGAGTGTGGCCATCTCAGGACTTAGAAGAGTGGGCGGACGACGAATTCCTATTCAACTTCACCGCCGCAGAGGACGGTTTAGTGAATAGGGGGCGGTCGGTATCCATGTCCTCGGAATCGTCCGAGGGGCATGGATCGGTGACCGCCCTTTGAGGTGCAGTGATTTTCTTTTTGGGCCCCGGTGGGGGCCCCTTAGGTTTTGAAGGTCTTGCTGTCTGAGGACGGGGAGGAGGAGGCCTTCCAGTGGAGGTGGAAGGCTGAGCTGCAGGAATGGAAACCGGGGTTGATGTCGAAGTCGACACCACCCTCGGTCTCGCCTGCGTGAGGAGGTACTTCGCAGCTGGCGAGAAAGACTCAGTAGGTGGTACACTGATGTCAGTCTGCACCGCAACCGAAGTCATTGGAACGATGGGCTTTCCAATGACTGCACTGGCATAGGAAACCTTGCCAGGTGGGGCGGGCGGTGCAGCCAGCTTTCTCGCTTCAGCATACGAGATGTTGTTCACGATTTTGAGGCGTTGTACCTCCTTTTCCTCCTTCCACTTCAGACAGTCACGGGAGTACGCCGGATGTTCGCCACTACAGTTCACACAGCATGCCTTTTCTGCTGTGCAGTCAGGATCGAGATGATCCTTACTGCCACAGCGAGCACAGATGGGCTTGCCCCTGCATGCTGTGCGGGCATGACCGTATATCTGACACTGAAAACAGCGCAGAGGGTTTGGGATATACGGCCGAACCTCACAATGTAAGTAACCTGCCTTGATGGAAGAAGGCAGGCGTGGCGTGTTAAATGTCACAATCAACACCCTGGTGGGTGTCAATTTCCCATCACGGCGTGTCGAAACCCGGTGGACCGCTGTTACTCCTTGAGATGCGAGCTCCGAGAGGATTTCCTCCTCAGTGACTTTGAGGAGGCCCCACTCGGTGATCACACCCCGAGAGGAATTCAAAGTTTTATGGGGAGTGACTTCGACAGCCACCCCACCAATATCTTTTACTTTCAGGAGCAGTTCGGAGTGTTTTGAACAAGCGGTCTCAACCTGCAAGTCGCCAGATCGTAAGCGCTTGACAGATTTCGGCTCTCCCGCAAGACCTTTTAAACCTTTGTTGACGAAAAAAGGGGACATGTCCCCAAGCACCTGATCACCCGTGGAGTGGATGATCAAGAACTTTGGGAACGAAGACACAGACACAGAAGACGATGGCAGAGATAACGGAGACAAGGACGAAGACGGGGGTTCATGTCGAGCCCTCTTGTTGGCGGTGATCGCATTTTCATCATTGACTCGCATGTTTGGTTTTGTGTGGTTCAGTGCCCACTGTCCCCACCCTCCACGGAGCCCAACAAGGGGACGCCCAGTCGGGCGCCAGGGCTACGCAGGCACTATACCCACACAGACAGTGAGCCAAGCCCTCACAAATAAATAGAAGGAAAATAAAAAGAGAAATGTGCAGAACAAAAACGTTCTACACAAATGAAACAAAGCGTAAAATAACAAAATTGTGAATGGCCAAACTGGCCTCACAAAGAAAGGATAACTACAAAAGGAAAAGAAGTTGTGAGGAAACTTGTAAACCTGTACCCGGACCGTGGGCAAGGTTACTCACCGCTCTGCACGGTTGACCCTCGCAGGACCTGCCCACCAGCCGATTGCTCCAGGGGGGGTCACCCCAGGAGCTCCCGTTTACCGGAAGCAGAGGCCAAAGCAGTGTATAGCAGAGGCCCCGGAATCCGCTGCCCAGCCCCGCGACGGACAGGCTCCCCAATGGCAAGACGGCCAATGGGGACCACACCAGTCATGAGCTGAGGAGAGAAGACAGGGACCCCCGAGCAACTACCAGGATCTTCCTTTCCCGGGACACGGGTCTCCGCGCACGGCAAACACGCGGGCGAGCGTTTAGGACCCTGTGAAGGTAACCGAGCCAGCGGAACCTTCACAGGGTGGTCCCCTCACCACGGACAGGCTCTCGCATCGAGGGGGTTTAAGGAGGCAAGAATGCCCATGATGCCTTGGAAATTGGCTGCAGACAATGATGAATGCTATTACCTAATACATACAAAATGGTTTAATGAAGCAGAATCCAATTTTTTATACTCTCACTGAGGTTAGTTCAATTCAGTAATTAAAATCAATGTAATAATTAAACAAGAAATAGAAATAATTAATTCACACATTGATTTATATTGGATGAAAAAACAAAGATGCTTGATACCACTTCTTTTTCAGATTAAGGTCTTATATCAAAAACTTTGAAAAAATTTTATATTCTCCTAATATGTGAGCTATTACATATTAGGAGGCATTAATGTTAAACTAAATTGCCTGTAAAATTAGCAGACCTTACTTCGAACCAGTTTAGAAAAGGAACAATGATAAACCCATTTCAAAATCTAATACATAATCAAATCTTTTAGCTTAAGCAAAAGCCCACTAAATTTCTTGATCTTAAATGGCCGAGTGGTTAGCGCGCTTGGCTACTGACCTAAGGGACCTGGGTTCGAGCCCCGGGTAAGGCATGGATGTATGTGTCGTTTTTCTGCTGAGGTCCTGCCATCCTCTCAGATCTTCTACTGTGGCATATAAACTGACAGGCTCCTGTCAGACGTCTGTGGCAAGCAGCTGCTTGAGGGGGTATTTTTTTTAATTGTACAAACCCGCATCTTATTAAAAAAAAACGCAAAAAGTCACCATTTAAAATGAAAGTAGAAAATAAATTTCATTTTATTAATATTATAATAATGTTAATGCATATATTATTTAAAAAATTTAATAATACCTGATTGTTGGCTGTACAATTAAAAAAATTAGTTTTGAGATTGGCTAGTATTGCTCATTAATGTATATAGTTAAATTGCTTTACAGTGCAATTTTTTTATGACAGATACTTTTTGCTTAGATAGTATTTGCAAAATGAGGCCTTTCCCTTATTAAAATGTTGATTATTATGAGAGAGTGATTTATCAGTCCCTTGAGTTCTTGTCTTGGCTGGTGCAGGTGACAGCTGTAAGGTGGGATCAGGGGTAAGGTAGGATCATTGGGGGGGGGAGGTTCCCCCCCAAAGTGACTCGGAGTTGGAAAAATTCGAAGTGACTTCATAAAATCTAGGTGAGTTGTAAAAATTTGTAATTTTTTGAAAAATTAAGGGGAGTTGTCAAAATCAAGGCCACTTGGCAAATTTAAGGCAGTTTGGAAAATGGAGAGCCGGCAAAATTTAGAGCAGTTGGCAAAATTCAAAGCCACTTAGTAAAATACAGGTGAGTTGGCAAAATCGGGACAACTTGGCAAAATTCGGAGTGACTTGGCAAAATCATGGAGAGTTGGCAAAATTCAGGTGAGATGTAAAAATTGCAATCTTTTTTCTGTAAAATTATGGTGTGTTGGCAAAATCGAGGCAACTTCACAATATCTAGGAGAGTTGGCAAATCTTGGGGGAGTTGGCAAAATTCAGGGTGACTTTGCAAAAATCAGGTGTGATGTAAAATTGATATTTTTTCCCCCTTAAAATTGTGGCGAGATGGCAAAATCGAGGAAACTTGGCAAAATTTAGGGCAGTTGGCAAAATTCGAATCCACTTGGTAAAATATGGGCGATTTGTGAAAATTGGGATTGTTTTTGTGAAATTAAGGAGAGTTGACAAATCGAGAAAATTTGGCCAAAATCTAGGGAAGTTGGCAAAACTGGAAACCACTTGGTAAAGTACAGGTGAGTTGTAAAAATTGGGATTGGTTTTGTGAAATTAAGGAGAGTTGGAAAAACCAAGAACTCTTGACAAAATCTAGGGGAGTTGGTGAAATTCAAAGCCACTTGGTAAAATACAGGGGAGTTGGCAAAATTCGAAGCCACTTGGTACAGGAAGTTGTGAAAATTGTGCCTTTCTTGTGCAATTGAGGAGAGTTGATAAAATTTGAAGTGACTTTGCAAATTCAGGGAAGATGTAAAAATTGCGATTTTTTCTGTAAAATTACGACGATTTTGCAAAATTTGAATCCACTTGGTAAAATATAGGCGAGTTGTGAAAATTGAGATTTGATTTGTGAAATTAAGGAGTGTTGGTCAAATTGAGGAAACTTAATGAAATGTAAGGCAGTTGGCAAAATTCGAATCCACTTGGAAAATACGGGCGAATTGTGATAATTGGGATTGGGTTTGTGAAATTCAGGACAGTTGACTAAAATCAAGAAAATTTGATAAAATCTTGGGTAGTTTGAAAAGTTTCAAACTACCCAATGTCAAATAGGACAAGATCCTGTTTGGCATTGTCTGCCCACCGCATCCTAGGTCTCCCCCTCTTTCTGAGGCCTTTAGGTACACTGTTCATAACCCTATTCGCCATTATCCATATGGGCAACATGGCCAACAACCAAATGGTGGTGTTAAGATGTGGCAAATTTAGGAGAGATGTAAAGATTGAGATTAGTTTCGTGAAATTAAGGAGAGTTGGCCAAATCAAGGGAAAATTCACACTGACTTGCTGCAATTCAGACGAGATATAAATATTGGAATTATTTCTGTGAAATTATGGCTAGTTGGCAAAATTGGAAGTCAAATGGCAAAATGCAGAATTGTTGTGAAAAATTGCCCCCCCCCCCCCCCCCCCCGGAAAAAAAAATAGAAGTAAGTTTAGTTTGCTCAGTTGGCAAAATTTGAATTTCGAGTTGGAAAATTTTTATTTTCTCTCCCCCCCCCCCCAACCATAGTCCTTTGCTATGCCCCTGGGTGGGGTTTTATTTACCACCCTTTTGGAGTCATCCATGACATTGGAGACATAGATGTTTACATGACTTCAGCTGTAAGTTACCAGTCCCGGTTTTCTTGATATTCGTTGATATTGATATCACTACTTTGCTGACTGTAAGTTGTACATAGATGTCAGATGGTATTTGCTCCTGGCAATCGTATATCTTCCTACTAAGTACTTGTATTGTCATGTGCTGATATATTATCATGGCACCAATCTATGGATATTAAAGAATTTAACAACTTTAAAATCCTTCCTGTGATATGTTTTGTCACCCTCCATCTCGGGACTTCATCAGGCATCTACTAAGATGATGGCGCTAAGTTTATATAAGGGTTTCCAGTCACATTAATGGCTGCTCATGCAGCTGGGGTGATTGGCGGTTCCACGCTGCTGGTAGGGGTGGAATTTGCATGTTACAGAGTGACTCCTTATGTAAATTAATTAAAATGGTTTCTGCATATCGTAATTGGAATTTCGTTTGTGGTACTATAAGGGGTGTATATGTTAGGTTATTTAAGTTTATTATAAATTATTGTCTGTGCTAACACTATATTATTAGGTTTTTGAATTTTAATGTCATTTAAATGTTCAGACATATGCTGCTCACATATACGATACGTTTTCCCTATGTATTTATTTCTATCTTGTAATTTATTATGGGGGGTCAGGTATGTTAATATTATAGACCCCCCTGTTGGGGAAAGTTTATCATGATTGTTTATTACTATTTTATTGATACTTTTATTTATGGTAGCAGGTAATCTAGTATCATACTTTTTTAATATGGTACTTAATGTCTTAGATACCCCTGCATACTGCAGACCCTTATATAAACTTAACACCACCATCTTAATAGATGCCTGATGAAGCCTCGAGATGGAGGGCTGCGAAACATGTCACAGGAAGGATTTTGAAGTTGTTAAATTCTTCAATATCCAGTTGAGTTAATTACGTTAAAAACTTAGATTCGTGAGATTGGTGCCATGATAATGTGTCCAGCACATGACAGTACAAGTGTTTAGTAGGAAGATGTGATTTCCAGTAGCAAATACCATCTAACATTTATATGCAACTACAGTCAGCAAAGTAGTGATATCGATATTGAGAAATAACAAGAAAACCAGGACTGATAACTACATATAATATAATGTGTCCAGCACATGACAGTACAAGTGTTTAGTAGGAAGATGTGATTTCCAGTAGCAAATACCATCTAACATTTATATGCAACTACAGTCAGCAAAGTAGTGATATCGATATTGAGAAATAACAAGAAAACCAGGACTGATAACTACAGCTGAGGTCACGTAAACATCTACTTCCAACCAACAACATGTGCACTGCAAAGTAGGGGACTAATAAAACCCACCATAAGGGACTAATAAAACCCCACCTTACAGCTGTCACCTGCATCAGCCAAGATAAGAACTCAAGGGACTGGTAAATCACTCTCTCATATTGAAGAACATTTTAATTAAAAAAAAGGCCTTTTTTTTTCAAATACTGTCTGAGCAAAAAGTATCTGTTCTAAGAAAATTGCACTTTAAAGCAATTTAGCTATATACATTAATGAGCAATACCAGCCAATCTGAAGACTAATTTTTTAATTGTACACACAGCCAACAATAAAGTATCATTAAATTTTTTAAATACTAGAGCTGTGATTCTAATTACTTATATATATATATTATTTATATTATTATTACTATGTCTTACCTGAAAGAAAAGCTGGAATAAAATATAAAACTTGGATTAAAAACGAACTGCTTTACTAATTCTTTGGGACAATATACAACACAAGTACTGTCTTTCTACATGGGCCTTAAAAAGTAGAAAATAACACTAAAGCATATTGATGGCACAATCAGTCACCGAGTTTCAGTTTTATTTTCTACTTTTTAGAGCCCATATAGAAAGATAGATATTTTATTTATTTTTTTTTGTCACTAAATACACCCACCTTCAAAAAACTCATTTGATATATGACTCATAAACATAAACATCAGGCACAATTACCACCCTTTTGGACTCATTCATGACATTGGAGACTTTCCATTTTGGCTTAATTTTGATATACAATTCATTAAAGTCGAATTCTGCAAAAATATGTTCCCCCATTTTATCAGGGGGAAATATTGGAGGCAAAATTTGAAAGAGTTTGCAACCATCATTATACCAGCTTTCATTTGACTTCTAACTCAGTTAAAATATCCTGTATAATGTAAAAATTCAAAAACTGGGGTTAAAAATGAATCAATATATAAAAGGTGTCTGAATGTAAGGGGCTCAGATAATAAATCACATGAACCAAAATATATATTACGTTCACAGTTAAAAACTGGACATGCAATTAAAATATAAGCTCACTGGACAAAAAATTAGTTATCTCCTGCTGTAAGATGGTTACATCCATTCGACAGCAACAGAGGGCGCACCAGTAATAAACGTGTCCTACAAATAGCTGTGCTGTGCGTTATGTGATTCATACAGTGACAAAAAGTGGCAACTGGATATTAAATGGTGGTGTTAAGTTTATATAAGGGTTTCCAGTCACATTAATGGACTGCCACCTGTGTGTTAGTTGCTCTGTGAAACATGGGTTGTCCCAAAGATGTGAACAAGTGGCAAAAAGGTGTTATTGAGTTTGGCTGAGCCAAAGAGCTTAGTGTACAAGTTGCTGCCTTTGCAGATGTGTCAAAATGTACTGTCCAAAGGGTCTTCCAGCAATGGCGTACATTGTAGTCCACCGCTAATTGTCGCCAGAACTGCAGCAGAATGACTGTGCTCACCAATAGGGACTGCCGTAGTGTGCCATGCACTGTTAGGGCAAACCACTTTGCAATGAGGCAGGAATTGCTCCAGTCAGTCAATGCAGGCCTACAACAAGCTGTTTCTGAATGAATACTTTGAAGGGAACTGCATGCCATGGATATCTAGAGCAGAGTACAGCGGAAGAGACCCATGTTAACAGCTCTGCACAAGGCTGCACAACTACAGTGGGTGCGGCACCACAAAGACTGGACTGTCAACTCTTGGAAGCATGTGATCTGGTCGGATGAGTCATGTTTTTGTTTGTACTCGAATGATGCGAGGCCACGGGTACATCATAAGCCATATGAAGTGGCAACTGGATGTGCAACTTCCATGTGGACTGTGTGCAAAGTTCTGTTTAAGATGGAGGAGGCTCTGTGATGTTCTGGGGGTGTTTCACGTATGAGGAAATGGGTCCTTTGATTGTGGTGACATCACACTTGAACCGGAAGGGCTATATGGAGCTACTGGACAACTACATGTTGCCTTTTGTGCAGTATCTCAACAGTGAACACCAGAAGGATACCCCAGTCTTCCAAGACGACAATTGTCACATGCACAGGGTTCGAAGTGTGTCAGATTGGCATGACAAGCATTCTGAAGCCTTCGAACATCTCAACTGGCCCACCAAATCCCCGGATTTGAATCCCATAGAAAACTTATGGGACTATTTGGGGCAACAAGTGAAGCGACGTTCCAGCTATCTGGCTGAACTGTGGCATTTGCTGCTGGAAGAGTGGATGAATATTGATGTGCACTACATTCGCACACTGGTGACATCCATACCAGGTAGGATTTCGGCTGTTCTTCGGTCGCACAGAGGCGTTATGCACTATTAGATGACATTCAGCCAGGGGTGTCTAATTTTTTGTCCAGTGAGCTTATTTGATTGTTAAAATGGTGTCACAAAACTCACACTTAGGTTCATCATCCACCACAAAAGAAAAGATTGTACAGAGGAACTAAAGAACTAAGTGGAGCTGAGTAAGTACAACTTCCTCCTTGAGATTCTTGCAAAAACATGACTGCCAGGTTTAACAGGCTTGATCTCAAAGAGCTTGTTCACAAGTTGTTCTCATTGAAATCTCTGCCGATATGCCCAGAGCTTGAAGATAACATGCTGCCAGAAATTCAGATATGAAAGTGGCGAGATAAGAAAGAGTCACACAAGGACGTCGCTGACTTGGCAGCAGCAGTGTCTCTCAAGTCACTGACCCTGATCTGAACATGATCAGCCATCCAACAGAAGAGAATGGTGGTCAAGACTGCCAGACAATGGATCTGCTGGTGGATCTTGGAGAGAAGAGGGTGAGGCCAATGCCTCACAGAGATCAAATCCTACAACGAGCTAAGTGAGTCCGATTATAGGACACAAGATGATGATTCTTAACTGCTATGTGGTCGAAGGTGACAGTTGGGCTGTTTTACCTCAGAACAGCACTTAAAAAAAAAAAAAAAAACAATAGGTCACAAGGAAGGCTCAGAGAAGGCTGGGGAAGGGGACCTACTGCAACAACAGCTGTTGGGAGAGATGGTAGCCTCCCATCAAGGTCATCCAGCATGTTCTTTAATGTGCACGGGATATGGCTCTCCAGAACACCTGGCCATGACTTAATATCACATCTGACAGACAGCAGCCTTTCCAAGGCAATCAGTGTCCCCCACTGACCATGGGCAGGGTGGGGAGTTTTTGCAGAGATAAATCTCAATGCTAACCCAGCTGGGAACTGCAGATTACGAGCCTGGCACACTACTGACTGAACCACCCCCATCTCTCCAAAGTGAGGCTGATAGCATGCAAATCTGCAGTGAAGATGGAACAGTGCATCATATTTGTCTGCAATGATAGTATCACACCAAACCATGGCTGATTCCACTGATGAGCTGAACTTTGAGCCTTTCTTGTGAAGACAGGCAAGAAGTTCAGGTACTCAACATGGTGGCTCGCAAAAAGTTACTGGTACACACAGTTGGGTGTAAAGGACTTCCCCATTATGGAAAGAGAAAAGTCACAAGAAGGGGAAACAGCTGCCACAGAGGAAGTGGCTCAGCTGTCGACTGGGCAATGCTATTAAGAAATGCTGATGTCTCTAAGGTAGCCTTGGACTTGCAAACGAAAAGGACAAATGGCAGTTGGGCAATTTGTATAAAGCATTTCCCACTTAGGACTGAAAATGCAACCCCAAGTTGTTTGTTTGGGGTTTTATGGTGCATTAGCAGATGTGGCTATTATGCACCAAACAACAGATAAAATAAAGAATAAAAGATGTGAAACCCAAGTTAAAATAGAAATATGCAGACAAGAACAAATACCAAGTGTAACTTAAAACAACAAAGGGCTTAAGTGAATTTAAATAGACAGTGATACATTATTAAAAATATATTTAATCACAAAATACACTGTTTTAAAAGGGTATTCAAATGCCTTATTGCTCAATAGCTTGTTCTCATATCATCTATTTTTAACAACAAAGGGCATAAAAGAGCCATGTAAAATACAAAACCAACAATGGGTATACACAAACCACAGTAAATAGTAATAAGGCTAAATGTCAAAAACATACGTTAAATACACGGAAAATATTCAGTAAAATGAAAAAAGTTGAAAATGGGTATTAAAAGCAAGTCATTAGATGGAAAAGGTGGCCTTGACATGAAATTAAAATATATTTAATGATTAAAATGATGTCGTAAAACTCACACTTAGGTTTGTCTTCATCATCATCCTCAAGCAGCCATGGGCTATGGAGGCCCAACCAGATTGTGCAATTTAGTTCTCCAAACATATCTGTCCTGAGCTAACATCTGCCACATCTGGCCACTGCACACCAATTCTAACAAGGTCCTGTTTGACATTGTCTGCCCACCACATCTTAGGTCTCCCCCTCTTTCTGAGGCCTTTAGGCACACTGCTCATAACCCTATTCGCCATTATCCATATGGACAACATGGCCAAACCAAAAGAGTCTCTCTCCATAATATGCTGCTTAAAGGAGGTTGCCGACTCCTTTGCCTAACCTCATTATTAGTTACAAAGTTGAACCACCTAATGCCCAAGATACTGCGTAAGCATCTAGTTTTCTGTTATCTCGTTTACAAAACATACAAGTCTCACTACCATAACTAACCTTAGAAAGAACCAAACTCTTATACAATCTAATTTTAGCCTTTAGGTGCATATGCCTGTTTCTCCACACTCTCCCATAGATTCTTAAAGGTCCTGGCAGCAATCCCTATTTGTCTGCTAATTTCATGCTGCACATCACCAGTATCTGTTACATAGCTCCCAAGATAAGTAAAATACGATATACTGCTCAAGAGTGCAACCATTTAGATTAACCAAATCACAGCCTGTTTGATCAATTTTCATCGCTTTAGTTTTTTCTCTGTTTATAACCGAACCTACTCTACTACCAATCTCATTAACAGCTCGAATGAATGAGTTCATTTCTTCAACATCATTTGCCAAAAGGGCTAAATCATCAACATAATCTAAATCAGAAATTTTCATATCTCCAGACCATTTAAGGCCAAAATTTTCACTGGCAGTGAATTGCCAGGAATTGCCTTGTCGAACACCAGAAGTAATGCTAAACCAATTGATGCAAGCCTTACCAACTCCCACACATGACTCAGTGTTATTATAGAGAGCTTTCATTATTTCACTAAATGGTCTGGTATACCAAATGATCTCACAATCAACCACAAATTATGATGATCAACAGAGTCGAAAGCCTTTTTGAAATCAACAAAGCTAGCAACCAAAGGTTTCTGAAACTCTAAACATTTCTCAAGAATCTGCCTAAGTGAAAATATCTGATCCATACATCCCCTCCTGCCCCTTCTGAATCCACATTGCTCATCACACAATTGCCTGTCAACCAGATTCTTAATTCTATTAAGCACAATCATGGAAAGAACTTTACCTGGAACAGAGAGTAGGCTGATACCCCTATAGTTATCACAAGAACTGCAATCACCTTTTTTGAAAATAGGGATAATAATTGCTCTGGTAAAATCCTTAGGAACCATGCCTTTATCACAAAAGATATTCAAAATTTCAGTCATTCAAGTGGTAACCAAAACATTCCCAGCTCTAAGCATTTCTGTAGTAATTTCATCTACACCTGGGGATTTATGAAGTTTAAGTTTAGAATTAGTCAAAATAACTTCAGATTGTGTTATACAGCCAACATTAAAGCCAGTAATGCATCTATCATCATTACAAACAATGAGAGTAGAACAAACCATATTGTTTAGAACATCACTGAAATGCTCAGCCCACCTAGCCATCGCAGAATCCTCACCTTTTATAAACTTACCTTGTTTATCCTTCAATCCCTGTATACCTGTCCGTTTTCTACCACACGAAACATTAACTATCTGGTACAGCTCTCTGCTATTGTGCTGTCTAACTGTTTCCTCGACTTTATCAGCCAACCCATCAAGCCAAAGACTCTTATCAACAGCTAATTTTTTACACATTTATTAAGCTCTCTGTAACGCTTTCTATTAGGACTAGTAGGGTATTTATTAAGGACATTCCTGCAGTTCTTTCTTCCTGAAATAAGCTCAAGTGTCTTAACACTCAAATAATTCTGCCTCCTCTGCTCCTTTTTTCCTAAAAGGGTACTGTTAGCTTCCAAAAAAGCCTGTTTAAAATGGTCCCATTCTTCCTCAACTTCAGTAGTAAGCAAACCATGACTGTCATAATGACTAAGTAACCTATCACGGTAAGCTTTAGCCATAACTGGGTCTTTCAGAGCATCAGTATTAAAGGTAAATTTTTTAACCTTAGCACAAAACTTTTTAAGTTTAAGTTGCAAGACACTTTTAACAAAGTAATGGTCAGATCCAATTTCAGCTCCCCTATATGCCCTGGTATTTGCTGTTAATTAATATACAATCAATCATATTCTTATGCAGGTCATCAGGTGAAATCCATGTGTACTTATGTATGTCGTGGTGTTTGTAATAAGTGTTAGTTATTCCGAAACCATTGAGTTTACTTACGTGTAGGAGTCATTGCCCATTTGGTATTGGTAGCTGCAATGGCAATGGGCAACGTTTCCTACAGGTAAGTAAACTCAATGGATTCAGAATAACTAACACTTATTACAAACACCGCGACATACATAAGTACACATGGGTTTCACCCGATGGGCTGCATAGGAATATGATTGATTATATATTAATTAACAGCAAATGGGCTAGTTCTGTTAGAAATACCAGGGCATATAGGGGAGCTGAAATTGGATCTGACCATTACCTTGTTAAAAGTGTCTTGCAACTTAAACTTAAAAAGTGTTGTGCTAGGATTAAAAAATTTGCTTTTAATACTGAAGCCTGAAAGACCCAGCTATAGCCAAAGCTTATCATGATAGGTTACTTAGTCATTATGACAATCATGGTATGCTTACTACTGAAGTTGAGGAAGAATGGGATCATTTTAAACAGGCTTTTTTGGACACTAACAGTACTCTTTTAGGAAAAAAGGAGCAGAGGATGAAGAATTATCTGATTGATAAGGCACTTGAGCTTATTTCAGAAAGAAAGAACTGCAGGAATGTCCTTAATCAATACCCTACTAGTCCTAATAGAAAGCATTACAGAGAACTTAATAAACATGTAAAAGATCAGTTAGCTGCTGATAAGAATCATTGGCTTGATGGCTTGGCTGACAAAGCTGAGGAAGCAGTTAAACAGCACAATAGCAGAGAGCTGTACCAGATAGTTAATGTTTTGTGTGGTAGAAAACGAACAGGTATACAGGGATTGAATGATAAACAAGGTAAGGTTATAGAAGGAGAGGATTCTGTCATGGCTAGGTGAGCTGAGCATTTCAGTGATGTTCTAAACAATGTGGTTAGTTCTACTCCCATTGTTTGTAATGATGATAGATGCATTGATGGCTTTAATGTTGGCCCTATAACACAATCTGAAGTTATTTTGGCTAATTCTAAACTTAAACTTCATAAATCCCCAGGGGTGGATGAAAATACTACAGAAATGCTTAGAGCTGGGAATGTTTTGGTTACCACTTGAATGACTGAAATTTTGAATATCTTTTATGATAAAGGCATGGTTCCTAAGGATTTTACCAGAGCTGTTATTATCCCTATTTTCAAAAAAGATGATTGCAGTTCTTGTGATAACTATAGGGGTATCAGCCTACTCTCTGTTCCAGGTAAAGTTCTTTCCATGATTGTGCTTAATAGAATTAAGAATCTGGTTGACAGGCAATTGTGTGATGAGCAATGTGGATTCAGAAGGGGTAGGAGGGGATATGTGGATCAGATATTTTCACTTAGGCAGATTCTTGAGAAATGTTTATAGTTTCAGAAACCTTTGGTTGCTATCTTTGTTGATTTCAAAAAGGCTTTCGACTCTGTTGATCGACATAATTTGTGATTGATTGTGTGATCATATGGTATACCAGACTAGTTAGTTAACATAATGAAAGCTCTCTATAATAACACTGAGTCGTGTGTGAGAGTTGGTAAGTCTTGTAGCAATTGGTTTAGCATTACTTCTGGTGTTCGACAAGGGTGCATTTTGTCTCCTTTTCTCTTTAGCTTGGTCTGTTATTGTCTCCTTTCCTCTTTAGCTTGTTATTGATTAGCTCTTTTATTGATTATGTTATGCGAAATTCACTTCAAGTGAAAGATTTTGGCCCTAAATGGACTGGAGATACGAAAATTTCTGATCTAGATTATGCTGATGATTTAGTCCTTTGGCAAATGATGTTGATGAGATGAACTCTTTCAGTCAAGCTGTTGATGAGACTGGTAGTAGAGTAGGTTTGGTTATAAACAGAGAGAAAACTAAAGTGATGAAAATTTTTCAGGCAGGCTGTGATTCAGTTAATCTGAATGGTTGCAGTCTTGAGCAGGTGTCACAGTTTAATTATCTTGGGAGCTATGTAACAGATAATGGTGATGTGCGGCATGAGATTAACAGACAAATAGGGATTGCTGCCGGGACTTGTAAGAATCTATGGAGAGTGTGGAGAAATAGGTGTATACACCTAAAGACTAAAATTAGACTGTATAACAGTTTGGTTCTTTCTACGGTTAGTTATGGCAGTGAAACTTGGACACTTTGTAAACAAGATAACAGGAAACTAGATGCTTTTGATTCCAGATGCTTACGCAGTATCTTGGGCATTAGGTAGTTCAACTTTGTAACTAATGATGAGGTTAGGCAAAGGAATTGTCAACCTCCTTTAAGCAGCATATTGTGCAGAGAGAGACTCCGTTGGTTTGGCCATGTTGCCCGTATGGATAATTATAGATTGGCGAATAGGGTTATGAACATAATGAACAGTGTGCCTAAAGGCCTCAGAAAGAAGGGGAGACCTAGGATGCAGTGGGCAGACAATGTCAAACAGGACCTTGTTAGAATTGGTGTGCAGTGGCCAGATGCATTAGATGTAGCTCAGGACAGACTTGCTTGGAGAACTAAATTGCATGGTCTGGTTGGACCTCCATAGCCCAGGGCTGCTTGAGGATGATGATGATGATGTCCGTAAAACCTATCCTTCTCATCCTCATCAGCATCCTCAGTGTGGGTATAACAGCAGATAACATTCAAGTTTTTAACGGTTGTCTGAAATTTTGCTGTAAGAAACCTTTCATTAATGCACTCATATCCTAGAAGAGAATCACTAGTGTGTCTGCTGAGAAGCAGACCTATCCTTGGTGATGTTTATTGTCTCCCTTCCCTGAATAGAGAAATTTAAGATTATTTTTAAGAATCTGACCTTTATCTGTCCATCTAGTCTCTTGCAAGCCGAGAATATCTAAATTATAATAGTGGAATTCTTGTGTGAGGACATCAAGAGAAAAAGCTCTGTGCAGAGTCCTCACATTCCAACTACCTATGGAGAGAAAATGGTTAGTAGGATGTTTAAAGAAACCATGTTTATTGAAAGAGGGAATGGCGACAATATCAAACAGCCCCCTAATCGCAGACATGGGGCAAAGACCCATTCCCCCACCACTAAAGGCTGAAGCCATCTACACTGGAAAACTTCCTCCAATGTAGAATTTGATGATGCCAGTATAAGCAAAGAGTTCAGGTGCTTGCGGTGACCTCTGCTCAGGATTATCCACCAGCTGATAGACATATTCTGTGAATCTATTCATTTGGGGCTGTTAATCCACAAACAAACAGAAAACACAGTGGAAGATTTTCCCTCCACAGAAGCCCACCAGTTCTGGGAAATTCAGGATCCATAATCAAGCTCTGAGCCTTATTTCAGCCCAGTCCAGTAGGTTCATATGGTCAGCACCAGAACCCTATGTGGTAGATCACTCCCCAGCAGGGCAAAAAAAAAAGAAAGAAAAGTAGCCATAGTTGTCCAGATCAGTAGGCCACACTATCTGGCAGCCCACCCGTTCCATTCACTTCCGCAAGAGAGTACTCTTTTGAAAGGTACTAACAGTCTGCACGACGAGAAACACATTAGGTGCTAGGCCTGCCGAGCAATTACAACTTCCTCCCTGCGATTCCTGTGAAAACATAACTACCACTAGTTAACAATGAGCTTGATTTCAAAAAGCATGTTACCAATTTGTTCTGACCAAGATCTGGGCCACTGTGCCCAGAGCTCAATGGAAAAATCACTGCCAGAAATTCACATATGGAGCAGCCCCAAGTGGGATAGCTTGGGAGTGATTGCTTTTTCAAGTGTACTATAGGGCCAGCTGCTGATGGCAAAGAGATAAGAATGGTTCATCAGTCTCAACAGAAAGATTCTGGACTGGTGAGGTGCAAAAGTGGAGGGTGTGATGATGGAGAGATGCACCATCACCACCAAATTCTGGGCAGAATTGAACACGTGGGATCCATGGTCCAGTTTCGACCAGACAAGTGCACACTATAGACAGAAGAAAAAACATTGGTCCATTCCCAACATGCATGGACCTGAGTGACAGATGACCTGATGACAGATGTTAGATAAAAAGGTAAATTTCTGGTCAAAATGATGAGACTGAGAATTTGGGTCTCCTCCACATATGGAATGGTGGTATCACCAAGCTACTGCTCGTTGTCCAAATGAAGATTACACTTGTAACAAAAGTGCACACAAGCAGTCTTCTGTGGGAAAATCAAAACCCATTGGCCATTACCCAAAGAGAGAGATTGTACAGGGTAGTTTGCAGTTGTCATTTAATGACCTTCATGCTGGACAAAGAGCAAACAATGCTAAAATCATCAACACAGAGGGCAGTGAATACAGTGGATGAAGTTGTCGAGTAACAGAATTGATCTTGACAGCAAAAAGCATAACACTCATGACACAGCCTTGTAGTATCTCCTGTTTTTGGGAATAACGCAGAAACAGAGTGTTGCCGACACGAACTCGAAAAGAACAATGAGAAGGAAAGTTGGCAATAAAGATTGGTATGTGACCTCGCAAACCAAAGGAATGGAAGTCACAAAGAATGGTGAATCTCCAAACCATGCCATATGCTTTGTTGATGTCGAAGAATATTGGCAACAGGTTCTCTCTATGTAAAAAAGAATTCCCGATTGCTGATTTGAGGCAGATCAGGTGTTCTAAGATAGACCATTGCATGCAAAAGCCACACTGGGTGTTGGAAAGAAGGTGTGTGGTGTTCCAAATACAAGACTAGTCTGGCATTTACCATTCTTTTCAACAATTTGACTGCACCTTAACAATGCAATGGAACGATAATTTAAAGGAATCTTGTGATGTTTTCCTGACTTGGGAAAGGCCAAAATGATAGCCTCCCGCCAGGAATCTGGAAACTGCTTCTCAAGAAAAATGAGGTTAAAAAGTTGGAGCAACCAATTTAACTCGAAGAAGAGAGATGTTGGAGTGTTACGTAATGGGCATTGTCTGGCCCAACAGCAGATGCACAAGAAGAGTGCAGAGCAAGGCACAGCTCCTCTTCTGTGAATGACCTTTTGTAAGGCTCAAGGCTATTCAAAGGGAAAGACAGCAGAGAGCACTCACCCTTGCTCTTCAGGGTCAGAAACTCAGGGGAATAAGAGGACGAGAAAGAGATGGAAGAAAAAAGATTTCCTCCAGAGTGTCAACAGTTGCTTGGGGATCAGCAATTGCCTGCCCATTGTGCTCCAGAATCGATGATGAATGGGATGTGCAGTTCCCACCCTTCTTCCAGACTTTATTCCACACAATCTTAGAACTGGTCATGCAGGTGATAGAAGAGGATGGTTGGTTGGGGTTTAATGGTGTATTGGCAACTCAGGCTATAATGTGCCAAACAAAATGCAAAATAACAATGAAAGACATGAAAACCAGCAACCAAAATTTAAAATAAGAATGAAAAGGCAAATGCACAATATGGTAAGGATGTAAAACAACCAATAACAAGTGTACAAATATCAGGTAAAACAATGATAGACATAGATAGACAAAACAAAATCACCCCATGCCTAAACAACACATGTTATATATAAAGAAAGACAGAAATTACGTAAAATCAAAGTCTATTACAATATCCAGTATATCTTAAAAAGCAAAAAACAAGTGGTAGAAAGCGATGATCATCTAAAAGATGTCTGAGTATAAGAGGCTTGAAAATAAAATCACGAAAGCTAAAATATAGATGTCATTCAATGTTAAAACTAGGACATTCGTTTAAAATAATACAAAAACAATAAAAATGTGTAAAGTATTAAATATAAAAATACCAATAGGTAAAATGAACCCAGATGGAAAGATCCAGGTTGTACAATGTACAAAGAACAAAGCCATAAAATTAAAATCTGTTAAAATAACCTGTATTGTGTAAAAATGCAAAGACTGGGCATACAATACAAGTGTGTTTAATAGTTAAAATGGTGTCACAAAACTTGCACTTAAGTTTGGTGTCTGCCCTTAGAAAAAATGAACGAGTAATAAATGAATGACCTAAGTGAAGCTGAGCAAGTACAACTCCTTACAATTCCTATGAAAAATATGACTGCCATGATTTGACAATGCACTTGATCTTGAAAACTTTGTTTACAATCTGTTATGACCAAGATCACTGACACAGTGCCCAGAGCTCGATGGTAAAATACTGCTGAAGTCCAGGTATGGAACCATTAGTGGAGAATCAGACAAGGGCTTGGCAGCAGCATGTGCCAAGTCATTGCTGCTGATGTAACAGGGCACTCAACAGAAAAGAATGATGGCTGTGGCTGCCAGAAGATGGAGCTGCTGGCAGATCTGGGACATAACAGGGTGAGGCCGATGCCTAACTGAGATCAAGACAGATAGTGAGCTAAGTAAGTAGGTGTAAAACACACACAGATGATAATACTTAGCTGCTATGTGGTCCAAGGTGAGACTGAGAATGTGCAACTCTGCAGTGAAGATGGAACACTGCTATGGGATCTGGTCTGCAATGGTTGCATCACAGCAGCTCATGGCTGATCACACTGATGTGCCAGACTTTGAGACATCTGTGAAGACAGGCAAGAAGCCCTCAGCACAGTGGCTGACAAAGAGTTGTCAGTATACACAGTTGTGTGTAAAGGTCTTTGTCATCCTGCAAATAGAAAAATAACATGGGAAATAGCGAGCTATTTCCCATGACATTGAGACATCCATGATTTTGAGACATCTGTGAAGACAGGCAAGAAGCCCTCAGCACAGTGGCTGACAAAGAGTTGTCAGTATACACAGTTGTGTGTAAAGGTCTTTGTCATCCTGCAAATAGAAAAATAACATGGGAAACAGCGAGCTATGGTTGAAATGACTCAACTGTCGACTGTGCGATGCTATCAAGACTGATGTTGATGTCTCTGAGGTAGCTCTCGGACATGTAATCTGAAAGGGTGAATGGTAGTCGGGAGATTTGTGCAAAGCATCTCCCCTTTAGGACTGAAGATGCAGTCCCATATGAGATAGCCCAGCAGGGATTCAATTTAGATGCATATTGTAGGTGCAAATAGATAAAGATGATTAATCGGTCTTAGAATAAAGACTCTGAATTAGTGAAGTGTGGAAAGCCCCAATGCACACATGGAGGGAATGATGGTGAACAGAGTCCAATAACAAATCCCGGGTGGTGTCATACACCTAGGATCTGTAGTCCAGTTTTGACCAGAAAAGTGCATGATAGAGGCAGAGCAAAGAACATCTGTCCACTCCTTGTGAGAAGTTCAACAATACAATATGTACATGGTAAAAAAGGTCAATTTACAGTCATTTTTCAAGTGGTCTTCTGTGGGGAGAATCGAAACCTGTTGGATGTCACTCAAATTGAAAGACTGTTCAGGGCAATTTGTAGCTGTTGTTCAATGACATTCATGTTGGAAGAGCAAAAAATGCTGAAACTGGCAACTTAGAGGGTATTTCCAACAGTCAGAGGAAGTTGACTAGTAATTGAATTAGTCTTGACAGTGAAAAGTGTAACATTCAAGACACAGCTTAGTGGTACTACCTGTTCATGGGGGTAACACCGCGACAGTGTTGCTGACACAGACTCAAAAAGAATGAGGAGAAAGTTTGCGATGGCAACTGCCATGTGACCAAAGCAAAGGCATGGAGGTCACAAAAAATGCCAAATTGCCACACTGTGTCATATTTTTTTGATGTTGAAGAAAATCAACACCAGGTGCTCTGGTTTTAAAGAAGAATTTCTGATAGCTAATTTGAGGCATATCAGATGGTCAAGAGTTGACCATTGCCTGTGAAAGCCACACTGGTGTTGGAAAGAAGGCTGTAATGTTCTAAATACCAGATGAGTCTAGCATGTATCTGTCCTCACATAAACTGTCCTCACATAAATAGATATAACTACAGAAGGAAAATAAGGTGTGGGGAAACTCATACACCTGTACCCAAATGAGGGTAAGGCACTCACCTACTGCATAGTTGGAGCTAGCAGGCCCAGCCCACCAGCTAATTGTACCTGAGGATGCAACCCCAAAACCTGTTTACCTGAAGCAGATGCCAAAGCAGTGTGTAGAAGTAGCCCTTGAAATCACTGTCCAGCACCTCAATGAACAGGCTCCCCAATGGCAAATACAGGCCAAAGGTGACCCCACTAGTCACTAGCTGAAGAGAGTAAAGACATGGGTCTCTGCACATGGCAAATAGGTGGGTAAACATTTAGGACCCTGTGAAGGTGTCTGAACCAGTGGAACATTCACAGAGTGGTCCCTCACTGGATACAGGAGCTCATACAGAGGGGAAAAATAATACTGAGTCATACTTTAAAATTCTAGGTAATATGTTTTGTCTGATACACTACTGCATTGTTGAGCATTTTTCAGTTAAAACAATATTGTCATTACCTAAAAGTCCCTGCAATACACTTTGATCATAGAAAAATTTCATATCTATTTGTAATTGTATATTTTTCCTCCTATAACACCTATATTTTATACTGTTTGGGCAAATAAAGACTTTTTTTAATTGCAAATAAAAGTTAAACTGCAGTATTTCTAATGATGTCTGATGAGTTCTTTATGACTATTGTACTTTTGAATCTATCCTCATCATCACTAACAATAATATTTTTAATACTGTTTACTTTTATCATTTGTAGATTAAAACCTATAACAAAATTACATCTTATTCATAAAATTTAACAACTGCTAAGATAAAGAATTATTTCTGTTTACTTACACCCTTGAAACACTAAATGTGGATTAATGCTCCCTTATAGTTCCTGGAACACAATTTTTTGAAGCAGTAAAACTCTAAATGCATTTTCCAAATCACTGAAACAAAGAATTAAAAATACCATGTCACATTTTACTTATGAACTTAGTAGTTCAGCAGCTTGTTACCAGAAAACTAGACAATAAACAAAAAATTATAGTAGCTTCACAATGAAGTAATTAAAATTAAATTAATATCTTTAATACTCTATGACACCATTAAATATTTGAAAGCACTTAAACAAAAAATTCTATATTACCTAATATCAAAAGTAATGAATGAGATTTTACATACCATACTATAAAGGTGGGTAGTGAGAGGAACTTCAGAGATAACAGATGATAGCAAGTGACAAGTTCATTTTACATAGCTGCTGCTGGCAAGTGATGAGTCACAGTAGAAGTGCAGAAAATGATGCGGTATGCTGATGAGTTGGTTGCTACAATGAATTTCATTTCTTTGATTGAAGTTTTGTGATTGCAGTAGTGTTATTTATTACAGTGATGTTAATGATTGCTAATGGTACTTATGGTAGCACAGAGTGCTTAAAAATATTAAGATCCGTGACAGTATTTCCTGCCCCTAATTTGGGCACATCATCAAGTGGCAAGTGCATTAGGAGCAGCTATTTGTTGAGTGTGGGGGAAGAGTGGGATGCAATAATTTGCACTGTCAGTGACTTAGCTTTAAGCTTTGGAGTGGCCGACATATGTATGGATGGCCATAATGCTATCTGCATGTGAAGAAGGTAAATTAGAAGGTGTGGAGTTATGTAACCCCTCCAAGATTTGAGAATTTCAAGGAAAGCTTCACTTTGGGAATAAACTAAATTTTTTTTTGAATTATTGTCCATTGCATTGTGATTACAATGTGTGTGGAATTTTATTAACTTTATCGTAAACTTTTTGGTGGGATTAATAATAAATGTTTTAATGTGGACATTAATAGTGGTTATCACATCGGTAGGGGTAGGGGGTTGTATTAGGAAGTGTGTTTATGGATTGTTTGGATTGTTTTACCTCTGAGCGGCACTTTTTTGCACACCATGGGCTAAATGGCCAAGTCACATGGACCCCGAAGGCTCAGAGAAGGTTGGGGCAGGGGACCCACTGGAACAGCTGTTGGGAGACGGATGGTAGCCTCCCGTCAAGGCCATCCAGCGTGTTCTTTAACGTGCACAGGGTATGGCTCTCCCGCACACAGGGCCACGGTTTAACGTCCCATCCGACGGACGGCGGCCTTTTCAAGCCCATCGATGTCCCCTACTGACCGTGGGCAGGGCGGGGAAATTTTGCGGAGATAAATCTCAACGCTGACCCAGCTGGGACTCGAACCTGGGAACTACAGATTACGAGCCTGGCGCGCTACCGACTGAGCCACCCCCGCCCCCAAGTATGTTTATGTGGTGGGATTCTAATTGCCAATTCCTAATATGGATTTGGGATAGTTTAAGTTTTTTAATGGGATCAGGGGATATGTACATGATTGCGGGTAAGAACAGTGATCAGAGATGAGTAGCGGGAGTGTGTTTAGATGGTGTTAGGGTGTTCCCAAACCCCCCACAACAACAAATAAGGAAACAGAAAAATATGCAATAGCCCTACCATACATCAATAATAATTTCCCATACTCTGTTAAAAATATAGTGAAACCTTTACATTATATGATTCCCATTAAAATGTCACACAATATCTCAACTTGTTCAAAATGATCATGACCATATACCCAGCTCTGAAGGAGTATACTAGATCCAACTCAAAGATCCCACAGGTAAAATCTTTCTCAAAGACAAATACATAAGGAAAATCTCATACCCATTTAATGCCCGACTAAACATAAACACAGCATCTTGAATAAACTACAAAAAACCACACTATCTCATGTAATCACTGAGAACAATCTACCCACTGATTTTCAATCAGCAAAAACCATAATATCCCCTTCCAAAATCACCTACCATCACAAAAAACATACTTATTAACATAAAATTAACTGAACTCTATAACATAGACATTGTCCCTCTTCCCCCATCTTGGCATCTTAGGGGATATAACCAACCCCTCAGAAATACAATGTTCCGCCTAAACATGCTCCCCATACTCATCTCTGATCATCATTCCCACCCACAATTAAATACATATTCCCAGACACATTAAAAAATTTTAATTATCCCAAATCTATACTAGGAATTGGCAATTAGAATCCCCATATACACACACACACACACACTCTTCCTAATACAACCCCCTACCCATATGATAACTAATATTAATGTCCTCATTAAAACATTTATTATTATGATAAAAGCCATGAAAATGGTTATGAGGGTCATTTAAACAGAAAATGGTTATGAGGTCATTTATTATTATGATAAAAGCATGAAAAAGGTTATGAGGGTCATAAAGTTAATAAAATTACCACACTCAACAATTGCAACACAACAGTAAATAATGCAAAAAAAAAATTGTTTATTCCCAAATTTATTGGAAAGTCTTCATAACTCCACATCTTCTTATTCACTTCCTTCACATGCAGATAGCATTATGGCCATTCCAAAGCTTGGAGCTGTCACTGACAGTGCAATTTATTGCACCCCACCCCTCCCCCACATGCAACAAATAACTGTTCCTAATGCACTTGCCACCTAAAGATGCACCCAAAATAGGGGTGTGAAATGCACATCATGTATCTTAACGTTTTTAAGCACTCTATGCTGCCATAAGTATCATTAGCAATAATTAACGTTACTGCAATCACGAAACTTCTATCAGAGAAATAAAATTCACTAAGCAATCAACTCATCAGCATGCTGCATCATTTTTTGCACTTCTACTGTGGCTCATCATTTTCCGGCAAGAGATACATAAAATGAACTTGTCATTTGCTATCAACTGTCATCTCTGAAGTTCCTCTCACTACCCACCTTTACAGCACAGAACGTAAAATCTCATTCATTTCTTTTGATATTAGGTAGCATATAATTTTTTGTTGAAGTGCTTTAAAACATTTAACAGTGTCATAGAGTATTAAAGATATTAATTTAACTTTAAGCTAGACAATTTTATCTGGTGTTTAATTTCAAAAACAATATGAAGAACTACAGATAAGAATCTTGGTTTAATAGTTTGGTTGACAAAGCAGTTGGACAGTGTAACAGCAGATAACTACACCATAAAGTTAATGTTTTGTATAGCCATCCCATGGCCAAGTGGCTAGCACACTTGGCTACTGATCTAAGGGACCTGGGTTCGAGCCCTGGGTAAGACATGGATATACGTGTTGTTTTTCTGCTGAGGTCCCACCATCCTCACAGACCTTCTACTATGACATATAAACAGACGGGCTCCTATCAGACCTTTGTGGAAAGCAGCTGCTTGAGAGGATATTTATTATTTTATTTATTTATAGGAAGAAATACACAGGCACACATGGATTTAGGGATAAACATGGTAAAGTTATTGAAGGTGATGGTTCTGTCATGGTTAGGTGGGCTGAGCATTTCCATGGTGTTCTAAACAATAACAGAAACAAAAAACATAAACCAAAACATAAACAGAAATGCATTAAATCCGGTTAGCTCTGCTTCCATTGTTTGTAATGAAGTGAGATGCATTACTTGGTTTAATGTTAGCCCTCTATCACATTCTGAAGTTGCTTTGGCTATCTCTAAATTAAAACTACATGAATCCCAGGTATGGATGAAATCACCAATGAAATGCTTAGAGCAGGGAGCAATTGTGTTGTCATATGGCTGACTGAAATTCTGAATTTTTTTTGTGATAAAGGTGTTGTTCTTAACGATTTTACTAGAGTTGTTATTATTCCTATTTCTAAAAAACATAATTATAATTCTTGTGCTAATTATAGGGGAATTGCTTTATGTTCTGTTCCATGTAAAGTTCTTTGCAGTATTGTACTTAAAAGAATTACGAATTTGGTTGATGGACAACTGCATGATGAACAGTGCGAGTTCAGAAGTGGTAGGTCAGATTTTTTTGTTTAGGCAGATACTTGAGTAATGTTTAGAGTTTCAGAAACCTGTGGTTATTAGTTTCATAGATTTCAAAAAGGCATTTGACTCTGTTGATTATCAAAATTTGTGGTTGATCAGGAGATCTTATGGCACACCTGACAAATTAGTTAACATTATGATGGCTCTCTATAATGAGTAATGTGTGAGAGTTGGTAAAACTTGGAGCAATTGGTTCAGCATTAAAAGAGAGGTTCACACAGCATCAAACAGATGTCAGACAAATACAAGTTAATGACTACTGCTGTCAAATCATAGACTGGGAACACACCAAACTGCTAAAATATGCATCCACTTACTATGGAACCATAGTCTGGGAGGCTATTGAAATAATCACCTTGCCTGTCCCTACCTGCAACTGACACTGGAGACTACTAGATCACCCTTCATGACATGTGGAAAGATGCTCTTAACAGCCCTAACATCATCATATAGTGTCACTTCACTGAAGACGAAGCACTCTAAAAAGCTTCCGAGTTCACTCCTAAAAACTTTTAACATGCAAACAGTTTGAAGGATAAACTTCAAAATTTTATTGCTCAATGACAGAGAATGCTAAGTAATTAATTTCTGAGCAAGAAGGTCTTTTTAATTGTGTAACTGATTCAGCATTGCTAGTGTAGTTAGACAATTATGTATTTTATCTCCATTTCTTTTTAGGTTGGTTATTGATTACATTATGTAGAATTACTTGCAAGGGGAAGATTTTGGCCTTAAATGCTCTAGAGATTTGGAAATTTCTGATTTAGATTATGTTGTTGATTTAGCCCTTTTGGTAAATGATGACAAGATGAACTCTTTCATTAGAACTGCTGATGCAACTGGTAATAAAGTAAGTTTTGTGATAAACAGAGAGAAAACTAGAGTGATGAAAACTGGTCAGGCAGGTGTGACTCCAGTTGTTTTGAATGGCTGCATCTGTTCAGAGCTGTGTAATAGATACTGATGATGATCAACATCAGATAAACTGAAGAATAGGAATTGCAGCTGAGACTTTTAAGAATTTAAGAAAAATGTGCAGAAATAGGTATAGTTATCTTGGGCATCAGGAGGTTTGACTTTTTAGGAAATGATGTCAATAGGCAAAGGAGTCAGCAACTACCTCTGATTGGTTGGTTGGGGTTTATAGCGCAACAGCAACTAAGGCCATATTGTGCCAAACACGATATATAGTAAAAGGTAAACAAATAAAAGACATGGAACCCACAACCAAATTTAAAAAGAACAACAAAAGAGGAAAAGGAACAAAACAATAAAGGACACCACACAAACGAAAAATCTATAACCAAAACAATGTGTATAAAGAACAGGAATAAAATATAAACAAGTGTAAACAGAATATTCAATAATGGGTGTACAGGACTCATAAAAGCAGCAACAAGTCAAAAGATTAAAAGAGTAAAAATATCAAAGACGAGTAAAATATTCGATAAAATGCTAAAGTCAAATACAGGAGTTAAAACCGAATCATCAGTAACAGGTGTCTGAGTGTAAGGAGCTCAGACATAAAATCGTGAAAGTTAAAATAAATAGGAAGGTCAAGGTTAAAAGCTGGACATTCAATTATAATATGTTTAGCTGTTAAAATGGTGTCACAAAACTCACACTTAGGTTTGCAATCTGCCTGAAGAAGAAATGAATGTGTAATAAAAGAATGACCTATGTGGAGCCAAGCAAGTACAACTTCCTCCTTGCGATTCCTGTGGAAACATGATTGCCATGGTTTGATAATGGGCTTGATCTTGAAAAGCTTGTTACCAACCAGTTCAAACCAACATCTCTGCCACTATGCCCAGAGCTCGATGGTAAAACGTTGCTGGAAGTCCACATATGCAATCAGCAGTGGAGAGTGGGACAGGTGCATGTCTGACCTGGCAGCAGTGTCTGCTAAGTCATTGTCCCTGATCCCGACATGACTGGGTGCACTTAACAGAAGAGGATGGTTGTTGTGGCTGCCAGATGATGAAACTGCTGGCAGATCTTGGAGAAAACAATGCCTCGTGGAGATCAAAGCCTGTAGTGAGCTAAGTGAGTGGGTGTAAAGCACACACCAATGATGATGCTCAGCTACCATGTGGTCCAAAGTGAGACTGACAGATTGCAGCTCTGCAGTGAGGATGGAAAATTGCTGCAGGATCTGGCTTATAATGTTTACATCACAGCAGACCATGGCAGATCCCACTGATGTGTCAGACTTCAAGCCATCTGTGAAGACAGGCAAGAAGTTCGGGTGCTCAGCATGGTGGCTGGCAAAGAGCTGTCGGTACACATAGTTGAGTGTAAGGGCCTTCCCCATCCTACAAAGAGAAAAGTCACTGGAAGAGGAAACAATGAGCCATGGTGGAAATGGCTCAGCTGTTGAATGTGCGATGCTATCGAAACTGGTGTTGATATCTCTGAGATAGCCTTGGACTCACAAACCAAAAGGACGAATGGCAGTGGGGTGATTAGTGTAAAGTATCTCCCACTCAGGACTGAAAACACAGTTCCAAGTAGGATTACCCGGCAGGGATCACAATTTAGATGCATATTTTAGAGACAACTGCTGATGGCAAAGAGATAAAGATGGTTCATTGGTCAACATAAAGACTGCAGTGGTGACATGTGGAAAGCTCCTGTGCACACACAGAGGACCTGATGATAAATCAATAAATATTTTGCAAAAATAATTTTCCCCGACATACGGGATTAGAACCCGCATCTCTCCAGAAACATGCCAGAGTATTCTCCCAGTTGAACTAATGCCAGATCGTCTTTTTTCCGCTAATTTTAGGACTTAACTCTATCATCGAGCCAACCATTGGTGCCATTCCGCAAAATATTTATTGATTTATCAACGCCATAAGAACAGCAGGTAATGCTGTATTATCATCTATGTTTGGATCTGATGATGGAGGGTGTCCAGCATCTTCCCCACCAAATCCTGGGCAGAGTCATACACCTGGGATCCGTAATCCAGTTTTGACAGGACAAGTACATAATACAGGCAGAGCAGAGAACATTTGGTCTGCTCGCGAGGAGAGAAAGGAAAGGACCTTGATGATGTTCAATGCATGTGTGCACTTGGACCTGAGATGACGTATCTATGATAAAATAAAAGGTCAATTTCCAGTCGAAGATGAGACTGAGAAACTTTGTCTCTGCCATAACTTGAATGATGTTACCCCTGGGTTGGGTTGTTTTACCTCTGAGCGGCACTTTTTTGCACACCATGGGCTAAATGACCAGTTACATGGACTCCGAAGGCTCAGAGAAGGTTGAGGGAGGGGACCCACTGGAATAGCTGTTGGGAGACAGATGGTAGCCTCCTGTCAAGGCCATCCAGCGTGTTCTTTAACGTGCACAGGGTATGTCTCTCTTGCACACGGAGCCACGGCTTAACGTCCCATCCGACGGATGGCAGCCTTTCCAAGCCCATCGGTGTCCCCTACTGACCGTGGGCAGGGCGGGGGAATTTTGCGGAGATAAATCTCAACGCTGACCCAGCTGGGACTTGAACCTGGGAACTACAGATTACGAGCCTGGTGCGCTACCGAATGAGCCATCCCCGCCCCAAGATGTTACCCCTGAGCTCAGGATTCAGATGAAGACTATGCTTGTGGCAAAAGTGCACACTATCAGTCTTCTGTGAGGAGAACCAAAACCCACTGGCCGTCGCACAAACCAAAATTGATACAAAAGATTGTTCAAAGTAATTTGCAATTATCTTTTAATGACCCTCATGCTGGACAAAGAGCAAAACATACTAAAATTGTCAACATAGAGGGCATTACCTACAGATGGAGGAAGTTGTCTAGTAACAGCATCAATCTTCACAGCAAAAAGCACAACACTCAGAATGCAGCTTTGTGATAGCTCTTGTTCTTGTCGGTAAGACTGCAACATTGTGTTGTCGACACGGACATGAAAAAAATGTATAATAAGAAGTTGGAAATGAAACCAGCATGTGACCTCTCAAGCTGACGCTATGGAGGTCACGAAGAATGCAGAAGCTCCAAGTCATGTCGTATGCTTTTTCAATGTTGAAGGAAATTGACACCAGGTGCTCTCTACGTAAAAATGAGTTTCTGACAGATGATTTCATGCATATCAGACGGTCAAGAGTTGATCGTTGCCTGCGAAAGCCACATTGGGTGTTGGGAAGAAGGTTGTGATGTTCTAAATACCAGATGAGTCTTGCATTTACCATTCCTTCCTACACCTTGTACACACAGATTGTCAATGCAATAGAATGATAATTAGAATGAATCTTGGGATTTTTCCTGGATTGGGGAAGGCCAAGAGTCTGGAAACTGCTCCTTGAGAAAAATGTGGTTGAAAAGATGAAGCAACTGATCGTTACTCGATGGTGAGAGGTGTTGGAACATGGCATAATGGACATTGTCTGACCCCACAGCAGATGCACGAAAGGAGTGCAGAGCAAGGCAAAGCCCCTCTACTATGAATGGTCTGTTGTAAGACTCCAGGTCACTCGAGTACAAGGACATTGTAGACTGTTCTGCCTTGCTCTTCTGGGCCAGAATGAAGAGATGAAGGAAAATGTTTCCCTCAGAATGTTAGCAATTGGCTGTCCATTGTGCTCCAGGATCAATAATGAGTTGGATGTTAGTTCCCACTCATCTTCAGAACTTTATCCCACACGATCTTAATCTTAAAACTGGTTGGTTGGTTGTTTGGGGTTTATTGGCGCATTAGCAACTAAGGCTATAATGCGCCAAACGTATGTCCAAAAAGTAAAAGGATAAAAATTGTGATACCCCTCAACCAAAGTCAAAAATAAATTACAAAGACAAATACAAAAAATATAATTCAATAAAATAGAACATATAGAACAACAATAAAAAATGTATAAATATGGTATATCAATATAAACATAAAAAAAACCAGGTACAAGCGACCTGGGTTAAACATGTAGAATAAGAAATAGGGGAGTAAAACTATAAGCGAGTAAAATAACCAGTAAACCGTGAAAATTGAAAGATAGAGGTAAAATTACAATGGTTACAAAAAATGAGAGTTAAAAAACATACGTCTTTCAAAGTTAAAACAACGACATTCAATTAAAATGTTTGTCGTTAAAAAGGTGTCACAAAACTCACACTTAGGATCGTCGTCCGCCCGTAAAAGAAATGAATGAGTAATAAACGAATGACCTAAGTGGAGCCGAGCAAGTACAACTTCCTCCTTGCGATTCCTGCGGTAACAAGACTGCCATGGTTTGATGATAGGTTTGATCTCAAATAGCTTGTTCGTAAGCTGTTCTGACCAAGATCTCTGCCACTGTGACCGGAGCTTGGTGGTAAAACGTTGCCGGAAATCCAGATATGGAACCGGCAATGGAGAGTCGGACAGGGGCGTGGCTGACTTGGCAGCAGAATCTGCCAAATCATTACCCCTGATTCCGACGTGACTGGGCACCCAACAGAAGAGAACACTGGTTGTGGCTGGCAGACGATGTAGCTGCTGGCGGATCTTAGTAAGAACTGGGTGAGGCCGATGCCTCACCGAATTCAAAGCCTGTAGCGAGCTAAGCGAGTCGGTGTAAAGCACACACCGACGATGATGCTTAGTCACCACATGGTCCAAGGCAAGACTGATAGCGTGCAACTCTGCAGTGAAGATGGAACACTGCAGTGGGATCTGGTCTGCAATGATTACATCACAGCAGACCATGGCCGATGTGCCATGTGCCGGACTTAGAGCCATCTGTAAAGACAGGCAAGAAGTCCGGGTGCTCAGCACGATGGCTGGCAAAGAGTTGCCGGTACACACAGTCGGGTGTAAAGGCCTTCTCCATACTGCACAGGGAAAAATCGCAGGAAGGGGAAACAGCGAGCCAAGGTGGAAGTGGCTCAGCTGTCGACTGTGCGGCGCTATCGAGACAGGTGTTAATGTCTTGCAAGTAACCTCGGACACAAACTGAAAGGACGAATGGCAGTCGGCCGATTTGTGTAAAGTATTTTCCACCAGACTGAAAACGCAGTCCCAAGTGGGATGGCCAGGCAGGGATCGCAATTTAGATGCATATTGTACGGACAACAGCTGATGGCGAAGAGATAAAGAAGGTTCGTTGGTCTCAACGTAAAGACTCTGGACCGGTGAGGTGCGGAAGGCTCCGTGCAAACACGGAGGGCCTGGTGATGGAGGGGGTCCAGCACCTTCACCACCGAATCCCAGACATAGTCGTACACCTGGGATCCGTAGTCCAGTTTCGATCGGACAAGTGCATGGTACAGGCGGAGCAAAGAACATCGGTCCGCCCCCCCCAGAAAGGGAGGAGAGGACCTTGACGATGTTCAATGCCTGCATGCACTTGGACCTGAGATGACGTATGTGTGGTAAAAAGGTCAATTTCCGATCGAATATGAGACCGAGAAACTTGGTCTCCGCCACAACTGTAATGATGTTACTCCCGAGCCGCAGCTCGGGATCCAGATGAAGATTATGCTTGTGGCAAAAGTGCACACAAGCGGTCTTCTGTGGGGAGAACCGAAACCCACTTGCCGTCGCCCAAACTGAAAGATTGTTTAGGGCAATTTGCAGTTGTCTTTCAATGACCCTCATGCTGGACGAAGAGCAAAAGATGCTAAAGTCATCAACATAGAGGGCATTGCCTACTGATGGAGGAAGTTGTCTAGTAATAGAATTAATCTTGACAGCGAAAAGTGTAACACTCAGAACGCAGCCTTGTGGCAACCCTGTTCTTGGGGGTACGGCCGTGACAAAGTGTTACCGACAAGGACACGAAAAGAACGTGTCGATAAGAAGTTGGAGATGAAGATCTGCATGTGACCTCTCAAGCTGAAACTGTGGAGGTCATGAAGAATGCCAAATCTCCAAGCTGTGTCGTAAGCTTTTTCGATGTCGAAGAAAATTGACACTAGGTGCTCTCTACGTAAAAATGAATTTCTGATAGCCGATTCTAGGCAAATCAGATGGTCAAGAGTTGACCGTTGCCTGTGAAAGCCACACTGGGTGTTGGAAAGAAGGTTGTGGTGTTCTAAATACCAGATGAGTCTGGCATTTACCATTCTTTCCAACACCTTGCACACGCAGCTCACCAATGCGATGGGACGATAATTGGAAGAAATCTTGGGATCTTTGCCTGGCTTGGGGAAGGCCAAGACGATGGCCTCCCGCCAGGAGTCCAGAAATTGCTCCTCGATGAAAATACAGTTGAAGAGTCGGAGCAGTCGATCCTTACTCGATGGTGAGAGATGTTGGAGCATGGTATAATGGACAATGTCTGGCCCAACAGCAGATGCACGAGAAGTGTGCAGAGCAAGGCGAAGCTCCTCCGCTGTGAATGGCCCGTTGTAAGGCTCCAGGCCATTCGAGTGGAAGGACAGCGGAGAGCGTTCCGCCCTGCCCTTTTGGGCCAGAAACTCGGAGGAGTAAGAGGAAGATGAAGAGATGGAGGAGGACTTCCCCAGAGTGTCGGCAATTGCCTGTCCATTGTGCTCCAGGATCAATAATGAGTGGGACGTGTAGTTCCCACCCATCTTCCGGACTTTATCCCACACGACCTTAGAACTAGTCGAGCAGGTGATAGAAGACGTATACTTGATCCAAGATTCCTTCAGCTCTGGCGTCAGACAAAACGAGCTTTCGCCCTGGTGCGTTTGAACTTTTCGAGGTTGGGGGTTGTCGGATATCTCCAAAACACCCCTCAAGCCTTGTTCTGAACATTACGAGCTGCGGTGCAATCTGGATTCCACCACGGTTTTGGAAAGTGAGGAAACCGTGTCGAAGTTTGAGAAATTGTTGATGATCTACGATACAGTTCGTTATTTCCTCTACTGCCACACTGATGGGCTTCTGGCTGAAAGAGTTGTCATCGAGCTCAGATAGCAGCTCGAAACCACCCCAGTCAGCCCGATCGAGCCTCCACCGCGAGACGCGTGAAGGGCTACAAGGCCCCCCATGGGAGATGGTGCACACCATGGGGAGGTGATCGCTACCGTAAGGGTTGTCCTCGACCTCCCGTGTAAAGAGTGGAAGGATCGAGGAGGAGCAGATGGTAAGGTCAATGGCAGTGAAAGAGCGGGTTGGGGAGTGAAAGTAAGTACTGACACCAGTGTTCAACAGGGAGAGAGAAGGATCCAGGAGCCACTGCTCCAGGACCCCGCCCCTCCCATTGGTGTCAGCACTGCCCAAAGAGGACTGTGTCCGTTGAGGTCCCCCATAATGAGGAAGGGGGATGGCAGCTGTGAGACGAGATCATCAAGGTCTTCCTGAAAGACGATGCTCCCAGGTGGAAGATATACAGAGCAGACAGTCAGCGAGAACCCCACGAAGAGATGGATGGCTACCGCCTCTAAGTTGGTGGTGAGGGGTATGACCTGGAATGGAGAATGGTTGCTCACGAGGATGGCGACAACCCCGTGAGCTGGACCATCTCCATCCCGGTCCCAGTAAACTAGTGAAAAGTAACGGATCGTGGGATCTGTGACTGGCTGCAAGTATGTCTCCTGCAGGCACACACAGATCGACTGGTGTGCCTGAAGAAGGGCCTTGATGTCATCAAGATTCCTCTGGAATCCACGACAATTCCATTGTAGGAGTGTGGCCATCTCAAGGCTTAGAAGAGTGGGTGGATGACGAATTCCTATTCAACTTAACCACCACAGAGGACGGTTTAGTGAATAGGGGGCGGTTGGTATCCATGTCCTCGGAATTGTCCGAAGGGCATGGATCGGTGACCGCCCTTTGTGGTGCAGTGATTTTCTTTTTGGGCCCCGGTGGGGGCCCCTTAGGTTTTGAAGGTCTTGCTGTCTGAGGACAGGGAGGAAGAGGCCTTCCGGTGGAGGTGGAAGGCTGAGCTGCAGGAATGGAAACTGGGGTTGATGTCGAAGTTGACACCACCCTCAGTTTTGCCTGCGTGAGGAGGTACTTTGCTGCTGGCGAGAAAGATTCAGTTGGTGGTACACTGATATCAGTCTGCACCGCCACCGAAGTCATTGGAACGATGGGCTTTCCAATGATTGCACTGGCATAGGAAACCTTGCCAGGCGGGGCGGGCGGTGCAGCAAGCTTTCTCGCCTCAGCATAAGAGATGTTATTTATGACTTTGAGGTGTTGTACCTCCTTTTCCTCCTTCCACTTTGGACAGTCGCAGGAGTAAGCCGGATGTTCGCCACTGCAGTTCACACAGCATGCCTTTTCTGCTGTGCAGTCAGGATAAAGATGATCCTTACTGCCACAGCGAGCACAGGTGGGCTTGCCCCTGCATGCTGTGCGGGCATGACCGTATATCTGACACTGAAAACAGCGCAGAGGGTTCGGTATATACGGCCGTACCTCACAATGCAAGTAGCCTGCCTTGATGGAAGAAGGCAGGCGTGGCGTGTTAAATGTGACAATCAGCACCCTGGTGGGTGCTAATTTCCCATCATGGCATGTCGAAACCCGGTGGACCACTGTTACTCCTTGAGGTGTGAGTTCTGAGAGGATTTCCTCCTCAGTGACTTTGAGGAGGCCCCACTCAGTGATCACACCCCGTGAGGAATTCAGTTTTGTGGGGAGTGACCTCAACAGCCACCCCACCAATCTGTGTAACCTTAAGGAGTAGTTCTGAATGTTTACAACAAGCGGTCTCAACTTGTAAGTCGCCAGATCGTAAGCGCTTAATGGATTTCGGTTCTCCCGCAAGACCTTACAAACCTTTGTTCACAAAGAAAGGGGACATGTCCCCAAACACCTGATCACCCGTGGAGTGGATGATCAGGAACTTTGGGAACGAAGACACAGAAGACGACAGCAGAGATAACGGAGACAATGAGGAAGATGGGGGCTCATGGCGAGCCCTCTTAGTGGCATTGATCGCATTATTTTCATCATTTCCTTTCATTTTTTTTATTTGTGTGGTTCAGTGCCCGCTGTCCCCACCCTCCACGGAGCCCAACAAGGAGACGCCCTGTAGGGCGACAGGGTTACGCAGGCACTATACCCACACAGACAGTGAGCCAAGCCCTCACAAATAAATAGAAGGTAAATAAAAAGAGAAATGGGCAGAACAAAAACATTCTACACAAATGAAACAAAGCTTAAAATAACAAAATTGTGAATGGCCAAACTGGCCTCACAAAGAAAGGATAACGACAAAAGGAAAATAATCTGTGAGGAAACTTGCAAACCTGTACCCGGACCGTGGGCAAGGTTACTCACCGCTCTGCATGGTTGACCCTAGCAGGACCTGCCCACCAGCCGATTGCTCCTGGGGGGGGGGGTCACCCCAGGAGCTCCTGTTTACCGGAAACAGAGGCCAAAGCAGTGTATAGCAGAGGCCCCGCGACAGACAGGCTCCCCAATGGCAAGACGACCAATGGGGACCACGCCAGTCATGACCTGAGGAGAGAAGACGAGGAACCCCGAGCAACTACCAGGATCCTCCTTTCCCAGGACACGGGTCTCCGCGCACGGCAAACACGCGGGCGAGCGTTTAGGACCCTGTGAAGGTAACGAAGCCAGCAGAACCTTCACAGGGTGGTCCCCCTCACCACGTACAGGCGCTCACACCGAGGGGGCTTAGAACTGGTCGTGTGGGTGATAAAATAAAATAAATAAATACCCCCTCAAGCAGCTGCTTGCCACAGAGGTCCGGACAGGAGCCTGTCAGTTTATATGCCACAGTAGGAGATCTGAGAGGATGGCAAGACCTCAGCAGAAAAACGACACACACATCCATGCCTAATAGAAGAAGTGAATTTGATCCACGAGTCCTTCTGGTTCTGGCACAGGAAGAAAAAGGCCTTCACCCTGGTATATTTGACTTCTATCTAGGTATGGAGATGTCATATATCTCTGGACCGCTCCCCCCCTCCCCACAAGCTTTTTTTGAGGCTTATGAGCTGTGGTGCAATTTGGATTCCACCATGGTTTCAGAAAAAGAGAAAACCGTGTCAAAGTTTGAGGAATGGCTGAGGTAGCTGAATGGACAATGCAGTTCATCACCACTGCTAGTGATTGGCTCCTGACTGACAGAGTGGTGGTCAAATTCAGAGAAGAGTCTGAACCCACTCCAGTCAGCCCAATCAAGCCTCCATTGTGACATGCATGAAGGGTCACATGACCCCCATGAGAGATGGTACATACTGTGGAGAGGTAATCACTTCCATATGGATTGTTCTCGACCTCCCATATAAAGAGTGGAAGGATCGAGGAGGAGCAGATAGTAAGGTCAATGGTTGTGAATGTGAGGGTCGGGAAATGGAAGTAATGAACCTGAAGGATCCAGGATGTCTTCCATTGGTTTCAGCATTGCCCCAAAGTGCACTGAGTGCGTTGAAGTCTCCCTTGATGAAGAAGGAGGCGGCAGCTACAAGATGAGATCATCGTGGTCTTCCAGATGGAAGATATACAGCACAGACAGTCAGTGAGAACCCCATGAAGAGGCAAATGGCTACAGCTTCTAAGTTGGTGGTGAGGTGTACAACTTGGAATGGAGAATGGTTGCTCATGAAGATGACAACATTCCCTGTGAGCTGAACCATCTCCATGCCAGTCCTGGTGAAGTAGTGAGATGTGCCAGATCGTGGGATCTGTGACTGGCTGCAAGTGCATTTTGTGCAGGCACACACAGATGGGCCAGTGTGCCTATAGGAGGACTTTGATGTCATCATGAGTCCTCTGGAATCCATGACAATTCCATTGTAAGAGTGAAGAATGGGCAGATGATGAATTCCTATTCAATTTAACTGCTGCTGTGGACAGTTTGATGAATGGGGTCGCTCTGTATCCATGTGCTTGGTATCACCCAAGGGACCTGAATCTGTTACTGTGGAGGTGGTAAAATTTTCTTCTTTGGTCCTGATGGGAGTCCCTTCAGTTTGGAAGGTCTAACTATCTGAGGACAGGAAGGAGGAGGCCTTCCAGTGGTGGAATTGAAAGGCTGTGTAACAGGTACGGAAACCAGAATTGATGTTGATGTTGACACTAACCTCGGTTTCACCTTTGTTAGATGGTACTTTGCCGCAGGTGAGAAAGATTTAATAGGTGGTACACTGTTGTCAGTCTGCACTGCCACCAAAGTCATTGGAACGATGGGCTTTCCAATGACTGCATTTGCATAGGAAACCTGGGCAGGTGGTGCAGGGAGAATTCATGCCTCAGAATAAGAGATGTTATTTGCTGTTTTGAGGCATTGCACCTCCTTCCACTTGGGACAGTTGTGGAGTGATCCTGTCTGAATCATGTAAGTCAAAAACAAGATGATCCATGACAGACACAGCAATTACAAGCGAGTTTGTGCGGGCAAGTTATGGTGGCATGGTCATACTTCTGTGGCAGCATGGCCATACTTCACCACTGCTACACTGATTGGTTCCTGGCTGACAGAGTGGTGGTCAAACTCAGAGAAGACTTTGAACCCATCAGAGAAGAGTTAAAATGGCCATACTTCTGTGGCAGCATGGCCATAATTCTCTGCTACACTGATTGGCTACTGGCTGACAGAGTGGCAGTCAAACTCAGAGAAGAGTTCAAAAGGGAGAAGGATTTGGTATATATGGCCATACCTCACAATGCAAATGACCTACCATGATGGAAGATAGCAGGCATGGCATGCTAAAAGTTAAAATCAGTACCAGGTGGATACCAATTTACCATCATGATGTTGAAACCCAATGGACTACTTTACTCCTTGGGAGTGAGCTCTGACAGGATTTCATCCTCAGTGACTTTGAGAAGTCAATTACCTGATCCCCCATGGAGTGGATGATCAGGAATCTTGGGGAATGAAGATGATGACAGTGCAGATGACAAAGACACCAAAGAAGATGGGCTTATGTCAAGCCCTCTTGTTGGCATTGTGATTGAATCAATTGAATTAATTGATCTCATGTTTTTTTTGGTGGTTCAGTGCCCATTGTCCCCACCCTCCACTGAGCCTAATAAGGCAACACCCAGTTGGGTGCCAGGGCTGTCCGGCACTATACCCATACAGACAGTGAGCCAAGTCTTCACAATTGAATAAAAAGGAAAAGAGAAATGTGAGAACCTCGTCTGAGTTGTCACAAAATAAAAGGAGCAAAAAAATAAAGTATGGCAAACAACCATTATCACAAAAGAAAGAAAACTACAAAAGTATTAAACATGTGGGGAAACATGCAAACTGTTGCCTAGCGATGGGCAAGGCACTCACTGTACTGTACAGTTGACCCTAGCAGGTCTAGTTTGCCATCTGATTGATCCTGAAGGGGTCACTCCAGGACCTCCTGTTTACTGAAGTAGAGGTCAGAACAGTGTGTAGCAATGGCCCCGGAATTCGCTGCCCAGCCCTGTGATGAACAGGGGGGACACTGCCAATCACAAGCTGAAGAGAGAAGATGGGGATCCCTGAGTATTGGTCATTCTGTTTATTTATTTCTCATTCTTTTCTACCAGGATCCTCTTTTCCCAGGACATGGGTCTCCGCACATGACAAATGGGGGAATATTCAGGACCCTGTGAAGGTACTCGACCAGCAGAACCTTCACAGGGTGGTTCCCTCACTGTGGATAGGAGCTAGCACCGATGGGTAGGTGGGAATCAAACCTGGGAACTGCAGATTATGAGCCTTGTGCACTACCAACTGAGCCACTCCCACTCCTGTCATGATAGAATTGCCTCGACAGTGAAAAGTTAAACTTGAAATGCAGTCTGGAGGAAAACGGTGCAACAAAGTGTGCTGACAGGGTACAAAAAGAATGAGAAATAAATAAACAGAATGAGGAGGAAATTTTATAATGAAAATCAGTATGTGACCTCAACAAGCAAAACATGAGGTCGTGAAGAATGCCAAATCACCAAGCAGTGTCATATACTTTTTGATGTTCTGGAATACTGACACCAGATGCTCTCTACATAAAAGGAATTCCTAATAGTTATTTCAGGGTGTATTAAGTGGACTACAACAGACTGTTGCCTCTGAAAGCCCCATTGGATGTAGGAAAGGTTACTGGTCTCTAAATACCAGATGAATCAGGTATTCACTATTCTTTCCAGCACCTTGCTCATGAGCTCATCAGTACAATAAGATAATGATTAGAAAGCATCTTAAAGGTTACTTTTCTCTAAATACCAGATGAATCAGGTATTCACTATTCTTTCCAGCACCTTGCTCATGAGCTCATCAGTGCAATAAGATAATGATTAGAAAGCATCTGAAGATGCTTTCTAATCATTATCTTATTGCACTGATGAACAATAATAAATAAATATATAAAAATAATAAAAATATATGTAAATCCACAACCAAAAATTAAGAGAACAATAGGGAAAAACTGCAAATAAGGTAAAAAGGTAAAACAACAAACAATGACTGTAAAAAATAACAGGTAAAAACCCACTCAAGCAGCTACTTGCCATAGAGGTCTGATAAGGAGCCTGTCAATATATATGTCACAGTAGAAGGTCTATGAGGATGGCAGGAAGATGTAAATGACCTGGGCTAAAAATATATAAATATATAAGAAACATAAGAAATATATTTTCAAGAATATTCCCCCATTTGTCATGTGCGGAGACCCATGTCCTGGGAAAAAGAGGATCCTGGTAGAAAAGAATGAGAAATAAACAAACAGAATAATCAACAAGAGTGCAAAAAAATTCAATTAAAATACGCAATATCATGAAAGCTAAAAAAGATACAGTGTTCAAAGTTAAAACATGGAGAAACAATTAAAATATGTTTAATGATCAAAATGGTATCACAAAACTAACACTTAGGTTCATTGTCTGTCTGAAGAGGAAATGAATGTGTGGTAAACAAATGACTTAAGTGGAGATGAGATTTTTTCCAGTGATTCCTACCAAAACATTGCTGCCACAGTTTGACAATAAACTTGATCTTGAAAAGCTTGTTACCAATCCGTTTCATTCAAGATTACTGTCACTATGCCCAGAAATTGATGTAAAAACACTGCCAGAAGTTAAAGTATGGAACTGGTAGTGGAGAGCAGGATAGGGGTGTGGCCGACTTGCAGCAGCATCTGCCAAGTCATTACCCCTGATCCCAACATGACTGGGCACCTACTAACAGAAGAGAATAATGGTGGTGGTGATGGCCACTGATAAAGCTACGAATCTTGGTGAGAACATGGTGAGGCCGATGTCTCCCCAAGATCGAAGCCTGTAGCGAGTTGAGTCGGTGTAGAGGACACACCAACAATGATGCTTAGTCACCACATGGTAGTAGGTGAGGCTGACAACTCTGGAGTGAAGATGGAACATTGCTGTGGGATCTGGTCTGCAATGATAGTATCACAACAGAACATGGCCAATCCCACTGACGTACTGGACCTTGAGCCATCTATGAAGATGAGCAAAAAGTCAGGGTGTTTAGCATGGTGGCTGGCAAAGAGTTGCTGGTACATACAGTCAGGTGTGTAGATCGTCCCTGTCCTGCAAAGAGAGAAGCTGCAGGAAGGGAAAACAGCTAACCATGGTAAAAGTGGCTCGGCTGTCGACTAGGAAATGTTATCGAGATTGATTTGATATCTCTGAGGTAGCCGTGGACACACAAACCAAAAGGATGAATGGCAGTGGGGTGATTTGTGTAAAGTATTTCACATTTAGGACTGAAAACAACCCCGGATGGGATGGGCTGGCAGGGATTGCAATTTTGATGCATACTGTAGGGACAACTGCTGATAGTGAATAGATAAAGACTGTTTGTCAGTCTTAACATAAAGACTCTGGACCTGTGAGGTGTTGAAGGCTCCCATGAAAACCTGTAGGACCTGACTGTGGAGACAGTTCAGCACCTTCACCACCAAATCCTGGGAGGAGTTGTAAACTGGGATCTGTAATACAGTTTTCACTGAACATGTTCATGGTAGAGACACTAGTCTAGTCAGAACATCGATCTGCTCCCCCTGAGAGAGAGAAGACCTCGAGACGGTTCAATGCATGCTTGCAATTGACCTGAGCTGGCAAATATAAGGAAAAATGGTCAATTTCAGTTCAAAAGCCCATGGGGGCCACCTTAGGTTTTGAAGGTCTGGATATCTGGGGTCAGGATGGAGTTGGCCTTTCAGAGGGTAGAAAGTGCCTCAGTAGGAATGGAAAACAGAGTTGATGCTGCTTTGCCTTCTGGCTTCGGTTTTGCCTGCTGTAAGGAAGTACTTTGCTGCAGGCGAGAAAGATTCAGATGGTGGTATGCTGATATCCATCTGCACAGCCACGAAAGCCATCGGAACGATGGGCTTTCTGAGCACCACCCCACCATAGCAAAAACCTTGCCAGGCAGTGCAGCGAGTTTTCTCGCCTCTGGATAGGATATATTATTCAGCATTTTGAGGCACTGTACCTCCTCCTCCTTCAGCCACCTTGGACAATTGCAGGAATAGGCTGGATCTTCACCACTAGTTTATGCAGCATGCCTTGTCTGATGTGCAGTCAGGTTCGAGATGATCCTGACTGCCACAACAAGCACAAGTGGATTTGTCCCACCATGCTGTGTGGGCATGGCAGAACCTTTGGCATTGAAAACAATACAGAGGGTTGGGTATATATATATGGTCATACCTCACAGTGTAAGTACCCTGCCTTGATGGAAGTAGGCAGGTGTGGCATGTTGAAAGTAATAATCAGTACCCAGGAAGGTCCTAACTTTCCATCACAGCAATGCAAAACCTGGTGGACTGCTGTCACTCCCTGGAATGAAAGCTTCAAGTGGATTTCCTCCTCAGAAATTTTGAGGAATTAAGCATCTTGTGTGGAGTGCTGTGACTGCCACTCCACAAATTCACTGTAGCATTCAAAAGAAGCTCCGAATGTTTCGAGCATGCAGTCTCCAACTGCAAGTCACCAGATCTTGGACGCTTGACAGATTTCGGTTCTCCTGCAAGACCTTTCAAACATTTGTTAATAGAAAAGGGGGGCATGTCCCCATTCACCTGATTACCTGTAGAGTGGATGACCAGGAATCTTGGGGATAGAGAAACACGAAGATGAAGTCGATGATGACAATGAAGACACAGAAGGTGGGGGCTCATGCCAAGCTCTTTTAGTGGCATTTGCCGATAAAGTTTCATTTTTGGGACTCTGTTGTTTTTTGTGGTTCAGTGCTCTTTGTCCCCACTCACCACAGAATCCAACAAGGGGATGCCCAATTGAGCGCCAGGACTGCCCAGGCACCATACCCACACAGACAGTGAGCCAAGTCCTCACAACTAAAGAAAAGTAAAAGTGAAATGTGAGAAACAAACCATCATCACAAATGAAAGAAAACTATAAAATTAGAAAATGTGTGTGGAAATTTGCAAACTGTTGCCTGGACAAGGTTTACTCACCACTCTGCATAGTTAACCCTAGCAGGACCAGCCCACCAGCTGATTAATCCTGAAGGGGCCACTCCAGGACCTCCAGTTTACCTGAAGCAGAGGCCAAAGCAGTGTATAGCAGCGGCCCCAGAATTCGCTGCCCAGCCCTGTGACAAATAGGCTCCCCAATGGCAAGACAGCCAAAGGGAACCCTGTCAGTCATGAGCTGGGGAGAGAATACAGGGACTCCCAAACAACTGCCAGGATCCTCCTTTTCAGATATATGGGTCTCTGCACACAGCAAACACACGGGTGAGCTTTCAGGACCCTGTGAAGATACCCATGCCAGCGGAAACTTCACATGGTGGTCCCCTCACCATGGACAGGAGCTCACACCAAGGCATAAATGAATGGCACATGTGAAGGCCATGAAATGGTATAAATAACACCTGACACTGAGCTCTGTTAATTAGTGTTATTCTTGTTCTTCAGATGGGAAAGGCAGCGGACTTAAGTGAGTTTGACAATGGCCAAATTGTAATGGCCAGATGACTGGGTGAGAGCATTTCAAAGATGGCAAGGCTTCTAGGGTGCTCATGGTCAGTTGTGGTTAGGACCTTCAAAAAGTGGTCTGTGGGAGAGAAAAACCACAAACTGCCAGCGAGGTGTGGGCTGACCACAGCTCATCAATGCTAAAGGTGAGCGAAGGCTATCCCGTATGGTACGAGTCAACAGAAGGTATACTGTGGTGCAACTCGCTCATAATATGAATGCTGGTGACAGGAGTAATGTGTCATAAGACACAGTACATTGAACCTTATTGAAAATGGGGCTGAATAGCTGCAGGCCACACCAAGTACCCATATTAACCTTGGTTCACCATTGAAAGCACCTACAATGGGCACGCGAGCATCAAAATTGAATTTTGAATGATTGGAAGATTGTCTGGTCCGACGAATCTCATTTCCAATTGCACCACGTGGACGGCGAGTACATGTGCATCATTTACTTAGGAAAGCGATGGCACAAGGATGCACCATGGGGCGAAAACAAGCTGGTGGAGGAAGTGTAATGCTTTGGGCCATGTTCTGCTGGGAAACCATGGGTCCAGTCATTCATGTGTAGGAAACTATGACATCTACCACCTATCTAAAGATCATTGCAGACCAGGTACATACTTTCATGGCAATAGTATTCCCCTCTAGTAGTGTCTTCTTTCAGCAGGATAATGTGCCATGCCACACATGAGGAAGAGTTCCAGGTGCTTCAAAATATTTTTATTTAATTTTTGCATAGTTCTTTATCTTTTTTTCAGTTATATAGGTTTCATTTAAATTAACTTATTTTAAAGCACAATAATTTCTTTTGTGGCACTAGTCTTTGAGTTTGTCAACTGCCAAAAAAAAAAAACACCAATCAATGCATTATGCATAAATGATTAAATAATTTAAGTAATAATAAAAATATTACAAGTGCACTTGAAATAATTAGTTGAAAAAACATTATTGTCCTGAGTAGGAATTCAGGACAACAATTTTTTTTCAACTAATTATTTCAAGTATTTCTTGTCTACAGGGCTTTTTTCTGTGATACTTTATTACTGATATTAAATGTGATTTATATTCAAAAAATGAAAAACAGTAGAGGTTGAATTATCTGTGGTAACTGCGAAGAAACTGGGATTAGATAATTGAAAAACATGGCTAATCCAAACTACATTTTATTAGAAGTTTTATCATTCATGTAAATAAAAGAGAAAATTATACCATATATGTATGTATATACATATTTAAAAGCATACACTAAAATAAATTTAAGCATTTTCTTTTTGAGAAAAAAAAGGTCATTTTATCAGAAAGTCTATTTCATTTTTGCCTATTTTCTTACTTTTGTTATGTATTCATGAATTTGTAAAATGTGAATGCTGTCAACATCATCATGATTTTCTATGAAGTATATCTCTGTGTCGGATTCTTTATAGCTTACTTTGCAAAATGGATGTAGTTCCTCATCATCCATAGCTTCTGGATAATTGTTCAGACCTGCTGTTGGATTTAGTACCTTTAGACAAAGTTATTGTCAGCAGAACAGGTGCTAGCTGTTTTGCCACCCAGATCGAGCTTGGACTCTGCTGCTCCTTTCTCCAAATCTGATCTTAGATATTAATGTTTAATTTAGCTAAATTTAATGTCATTTTTAAAAGCAATTAAATAATATGTTGAAAAATAGGGCATATTCGAGTCAATTTTACTGCAGATATGGTCATTAGTTAGTTTACAAATATTCCACCCTGAAAAAAAAAAAGCTGCCTGGTGCAGTTGCACTGGTTGCAAGTGCAGTAGTGTTGCCCCTGATTGTCAGTCATTCTTTTCATTTTTATTCACATTATTCATTTTCATCTACATTCAACCACTGATTTAGTTTCTTCATATGTATGATGTTCTTCATATCCTTCAATAATTTTACAATCCCAGAAACACTCCTCAGATGTCCTTTTTGTCTCCCACTTCAAAATCTTCAGCAATCAATAAGTTATCAAGCAATATTTTTTGCAATGAACTTTTAATTGTTTCACTCTAGTCCAAGCTGTAGAAATGTTAAAAATATATCTTTAATTGTTAAAAACTTCCAAAAAAAAAAACTATTTTCTCTTTTCTTCTGTAATTAAATCCATTAACAAATTCTTCCTATATTTTCATGATCTCAATTATACCCTGATTCTTAGGTTGCACCAAGGATGTAGTATGTGGTGGATTGGTTGCTTTATTTCAGAGTGGCACTTTTTTGCATACAATGGGGTAAATGGCTAGGTCACGTGTGCTTTTATGTTACCTACAAATATGATTTTAATATTTGGATATTTAGTCATTCTTGTTTGGATATAGATAGAAAAAGGGTAATTATTCCTTTCCCCTTATTTTGTTCGAAATTCGATTAAAATATGGTACATAATAAGTTATTTAAGGCATTTAGGAAATTAAATTACTTAATATTAGGAGGGCTGTTGTTGAAAGTGTTAATCAACTGTTATGTAATGTTATGATCAGGTTATTCAGAAGTGGGAGCTCGATAGCTTTTTGTGACTGTATTTGTGTGTGGGGAATGTTTTACATAAGCTCTTTGGAGTGGATTTTTGAAGGGGAGGGGGGAGAGAGAGGTCAGACCTATTTTTAATCATATTTTTGTGTTTAGGAGGACAAAGTATTGCTTTATTTTGAGTATGAAAGAAAATGGCAAAAGTTTGGAATGTAGGGAAATGAAGTGGGAAAAAGAAAGTTTTTATGGAGTGTTAAGTGTTTTAGGAGAATAGATTTTGGGGAAAATGTAGTAGTGGGCTTTCAGAGGATTCTAATGTATTAAAGGGTGGGGTATGTTTGGCGAAAAAATGTGTAAAGCTTTTGTATGTGGGAGTGAACATAGAGGTTGTAACAAGCACGTAACATATATCACATTATAGTAGTTTGAGATGAATTGAGTGATTATTAGTAGTTAGGTATAGTATAATAATTATTAGTGTATTATAGTGACATATTAATTTTGTTAGTTATTTATAACTCTTTTTAACATTATCAATAATATTTTATTGGGAATATTTAGAAGCATTTGGAAACTTTTTTTTACATAAAATTTTTGATGTTTTTGATTTTAGATGTTTATGCATTATCTATGGTGGTTCAACATTTTAAGTAAGATGAGGTTAAGGAGTCAGCCACCTCCTTTAAGCAGCATATTGTGCATAGAGAGACTCTGTTGGTTTAGTCATGTTGCTCATATGCATAATTATAGATTAGCAAATAGGGTTGTGAACAGTGTGCCTAAAATTGACTCAGAAAGTGGGGGGGGGGGGATATAAGGTGCAGTGTGCAGACAATGTCAAATAGGACCTTGTTGGAATTGGTATACAGTAGCCAGATGCAGCAGCTGTAGCTCAGGACAGATATGTTTGGAGAACTAAATTGCACAATCTGGTTTGACCTCCATAGCCCATGGCTGCTTGCAGTTCCCAATGGAAGCAGGAAGATTAATGAATAATTTAGGGGAGGAGTTTTTGTGCAATATGCAGTGTTTTTTAATGGATGGAGAGTGGTCTGCAATTTTTTCAATAGCTTAATTCATTGAGCTTCAAGAGTTCATAAAGGTTCACTATATTGTTGTAGGTAAAAGTATGTATATATGGCAGCCGTTGGTGTTGTGAGAGTGTCCATAGGATTTGTTGCATAGGGATGTAAGAAGCACTTACTTAGAGTTGACTTTAATGCATCAGCATTGCAGTCAAGTCAGCTTTCGGTTCTCCTCTTCCTTTGAAAGCTGTTGTATGCACGGGAGGCACACAACCAGTTTCATTGCTTCTTCGGCATCAGCTTTTTCAAGTGTAAGGTCAAAGTTTGGGGCACCGTGGAAGTGGTTAACGGTCTGAAGGCAGTGCATGCGCACTGGTGTATTTCTGACCCAAATGTTTTGGAGGTGGATTCCTAGGCTGGTTCATTATGGATGTAGTATGGAGTAATATGGGTTTCTCTGTGTGATTATCAAGAAGAAGTTTCCAGGCTGATGGGATGGCGTAAATTTCTTTGTTGATGCTAGATCTTCTATTCTTATATATTTAAAGATGTTCGATGTAATCAAGTTGGTATTGTGTTGGTGGAGCACAAATAATTTTAACTTCATTAAATTTTGGTAATGCATTACCACAGTAGAGGCTTTGGCCAGTGCTGTGTTTTGTTTCCAGTTGTGCGTATCTCTTTTGTGTTCATTTAGTCTTTGCCTGAAGGGTCTTTTGGTTTTTCTATAGTAATTGCACATTCTAATTTCTTCATTCACTTGCATTTTGACTGGAATTTGATACATGCCACCTGATGTTCGAATAAAATCTCTGTCATTTTTAATTATTTTCAGAATGGTTTTGTCTGCTTTTATTGGATCTTTATAGTTGTACAGTTTCATAATAGCATGCAGGGTTTGTATGAGCGACGGTATGTTGGGATAGCTTGTTGTGAATTTGGGTTTGTTATTTGAGCTGCTGGGGGTTGGGATGATACTTTCTGCTGGAAGGTGGCTTCTTTTTCAAATTTTTTGAAAAATTCAGGTTTGTAACCCACTTTTTTGGCTAAAGAGTGAATGTGTGTCTGTCTGTCTGTTCATCCATCTGTCTGTAGACATCAAACTTTTAAAAAATACTGAGATAAACTCAGATAAATTCGACAGTTCAACATCCAGTAATAAATAGGCACTTTTGAAGTCGATTTCAATTTTAGAGTAAAATTTGTCTGAGCTGGGTGGGATATAAACCCATGACCTCCTGATAACGTCAGGTGCTCTAGACCACTTAGCTACCTACCGGCCGCCGATCAAGATTTCCTCTAATTAACACTATGAACATTCCCCCTATGTCACATGTAGGCACCATTCTAGGCAATTTCCAGCCCTAGTGGCTTTTTATTTGCCAATAGATGGAAAGCATGCCTTACAAGTATGCTAATGCTAATCTCAATATTTATTATCATTAGCGTACTTGTAAGGCATGCTTTCCATCTGTTGGCAAATAAAAAGGCTGGAAATTGCCTAAAATAGCACCTACATGTGACATAAGGGAATGTTCATAGCGTTAATTACAAAAAAGTTTGATCGGCGGCAGGTAGCTGTGTAGTCCAGAACACCTTACATGTTATCAGGAGGTCGTGGGTTCATATCCCACCCGGCTCAGACAATTTTTTCTCTGAAATTGAAATCGACATCAAAAGTGTCTATTTATTATCAAACTTTTTGTTTCATCATCATCATCCTCAAGCAGCCATGGGTCTCAGCTTGCAAGAGACCAGATGGACAGATAAAGGTCAGATTCTTAAAAATAATCTTAAATTTCTCTTTTCAGGGAGGGACGACAATAAGCATCACCAAGGCATGGGTCTGCTTCTCAGCAGACACGCTAGTGATACTCTTCTAGGATATGAGTGCATTAATGAAAGGTTTCTTACAGCAAAATTTCAGACAAGTGTTAAAGACTTGAATGTTATCTGCTGTTATGCCCCCTCTGAGGATGCCACTGACTCTGACCTTTGGGGAGGGAGTGATAGGCCCTTTTGGTATTGGTAGCTGCAATGGCACATCTATAGGAAAGTAAACTTAATGGCTTCAGAATAACAAACACTTATTACAAACACTGCGACATACATAAGTACACATGGGTTTCACCTGACGGGCTGCATAAGAATATGATTGATTATATATTAATTAACAGCAAATGGGCTAGTTCTTAAGGAACACCAGGTCATATAGGGGAGCTGAAATTGGATGACCATTACCTTGTTAAAGTGTCTTGCAACTTAAACTTAAAAAATGTTGTGCTAGGGTTAAAAAATTTAACTTTTTTTTCATGAAGCTCTGAAAGACACAGTTATGCCAAAGCTTGCCATGAAAGGCTATTTAGTCATTATGACAGTCATGGTATGCTTACTACTGAAGTTGAGGAAGAATGGGACCACTTTAAACACGCTTTTTTTGGAAACAGTACTCTTTTAGGAAAAAAGGAGCAGAAGAGACAGATTTATCTGAGTGATAAGGCACTTGATCTTATTTCGGAAAGAAAGAACTGCAGGAATGTCCTTAATCAATACCCTACTAGTCCCAATAGAAAGCATTACAGAGAACTTAATAAACGTGAAAAAGATCAGTTAGCTGCTGATAAGAATCTTTGGCTTGATGGTTTGGCTGACAAAGCCGAGGAAGCAGTTAGACAGCACAACAGCAGAGAGCTGTACCAGATAGTTAATGTTTTGTGTGGTAGAAAACGGACAGGTATACAAGGATTGAAGGATAAACAAGGCAAGGTTATAGAAGGGGAGGATTCTGTCATGGCTATGGTGGGCTGAGCATTTCAGTGATGTTCTAAACAATGTAGTTAGTTCTACTCCCATTGTTTGCAATGATGATAGATGCATTGGCGGCTTTAATGTTGGCCCTATAACACAATCTGAAGTTATTTTGGCTGTTTCTAAACTTAAACTACATAAATCCCCAAGGGTAGATGAAATTACTACGGAAATGCTTAGAGCTGGGAATGTTTCGGTTACCACTTGGATGACTGAAATTCTGAATATCTTTTATGATAAAGGCATGGTTCCTAAGGATTTTACCAGAGCTATTGTTATCCCTATTTTCAAAAAAGGTGATCACAGTTCTTGTGATAACTATAGGGGTATCAGCCTACTCTCTGTTCCAGGGAAAGTTCTTTCCATGATTGTGCTTAATAGAATTAAGAATCTGGTTGACAGGCAATTGCGTGATGAGCAGTGTGGATTCAGAAGTGGTAGGGGATGTGTGGATCAGATATTTTCACTTAGGCAGATTCTTGAGAAATGTTTAGAGTTTCAGAAACCTTTGATTGCTAGCTTTGTTGATTTCAAAAAGGCTTTCGACTCTGTTGATCATCATAATTTGTGGTTGATTGTGAGATCATATGGTATACCTGACAAGTTAGTTAACATAATGAAAGCTCTCTATAATAACACTGAGTCGTGTGTGAGAGTTGGTAAGGCTTGTAGCCATTGGTTTAGCATTACTTCTGGTGTTCGACAAGGGTGCATTTTGTCTCCTTTTCTCTTTAGCTTGGTTATTGATTATGTTATGCGAAATTCACTTCAAGGGAAAGATTTTGGCCTTAAATGGACTGGAGATACGAAAATTTCTGATTTAGATTATGCTGATGATTTAGCCCTTTTGGCAAATGATGTTGATGAGATGAACTCTTTCATTCAAGCTGTTGATGAGACTGGTAGTAGAGTAGGTTTGGTTATAAACAGAGAGAAAACTAAAGTGGTGAAAATTGGTCAGGCAGGCTGTGATTCAGTTAATCTGAATGGTTGCAGTCTTGAGCAGGTGTCACAGTTTAATTATCTTGGGAGCTATGTAACAGATAATGGTGATGTGTGGCATGAGATTAACAGATGAATAGGGATTGCTGCCAGGACTTTTAAGAATCTATGAAGAGTGTGGAGAAATAGGCGTATACACCTAAAGACTAAAATTAGACTGTATAATAGTTTGGTTCTTTCTAGGGTTAGTTATGGTAGTGAAACTTGGACACTTTGTAAACAAGATAACAGGAAACTTTTATGTTTACAGATATAAATTAAAAATTATTTTTGTGTTGGATAGGTATTGATGAAATATTATGATATGCACTTTCCGAAATTCCCTAAAGCTATAATTATGCCCTCTAGCAGTGGGTGAAAATGCCAAAATTTCAAAAATACATTGCACACGGTGTATTTATGCTAGAAATGTGTAATTTTGGTGGTGGAATGTGAAGGTCACAAAGTTTTCATTGCCAACAATTAATTGACCCCTTAGACCCAGAGGGGGTGGGAAAACACACCTTTTTAGATTTAGCAGATAACTGTTTGTTTTTAGAGATAAATGAAAAATTATTTTAGGATTAGATAGGAATTGATAAAATATTCTGATTTGCACTTTTGGAATCTTTTAAACACTATAATTGCACCCTCTAACTGTAATAAAGATCAAAAATTTCAAAATTTCAAACCAATATTACAAAGATGTATTAATGATAGAAAAATGAAATTTTGGTGGTAGAATGTGAACGTCATGAAGTTTCCATTGGAAACAATGAAAATGATAATTAGAAAACTTTTTTTAATTTGATTACTACTAATGAAATATTATAATTTGCATTTTTCAAATATTTAGTAGTTTTAATATACATATCTTTACAGATCACTGAAATGATGAAAAGACAGGGCTATTATCAAGTTTTACAAAAAATATCCATAGAATAGAAATTTGAAAAATTAGTGATAGTTTTTAAGAAATACTCCACTGACAGCAATAATCTTACCCTATTTTCTGAGAGATGTGTGGGAAATGGAACTTTTTACATTTAAGAATTAAAAAATGAATACTTTTATGTTGTATAATTATTAATGAAATACTATTCGCATTTTTCCCATCATCCGCTAGCTCAAATTAAAACCTTTAAAAAATGAAACAGTAGGTAAAGGAAAAACTTCTTTCTCTTTGAAAACAAAATTCTCATATGCACCAGAGGCAATATGTGTCATTCTAGTTTATTAGTATTTGTGCTTAAGAAGTTTAACCCTTCCAAAGTCCAGCCTGAAAAACCAACTTACATCCAGAAGCCCAGCTATTTTTACATTATGATCAGTCAAAAAAATTTTACTTTGAAATTTTTTGACAAATAACAAATGATAGGAATTCATCATCATCATCATCATCATCCTCAAGCAGCCATGGGCTACGGAGGTCCAACCAGACCACGCAGTTTAATTCTCCAAGCATACCTGTCCTGAGCTACATCTGCTGCATCTGGCCACTGCACACCAATTCTAACAAGGTCCTGTTTGACATTGTCTGCCCACCGCATCCTAGGTCTCCCCCTCTTTCTGAGGCCTCTAGGCACACTGTTCATAACCCTATTCGCCAATCTATAATTATCCATATGGGCAACATGGCCAAACCAGCGGAGTCTCTCTCTGCACAATATGCTGCTTAAAGGAGGTTGCAGACTCCTTTGCCTAACCTCATCATTAGTTACAAAGTTAAACCACCTAATACCCAAGATACTGCGTAAGCATCTACAATCAAAAGCATCTAGTTTCCTGTTATCTTGTTTAGAAAGTGTCCACGTTTCACTACCATAACTAACCCTAGAAAGAACCAAACTATTATACAGTCTAATTTTAGTCTTTAGGTGTATACGCCTATTTCTCCACAATCTCCATAGATTCTTAAAAGTCCCGGCAGCAATCCCTATTCGTCTGCTAATCTCATGCCGCACATCACCAGTATCAGTTACATAGCTCCCAAGGTAATTAAACTGTGACACCTGCTCAAGACTGCAACCATTCAGATTAACTGAATCACAACCTGCCTGACCAATTTTCATCACTTTAGTTTTCTCTCTGTTTATAACCAAACCTACTCTACTACCAGTTTCATCAACAGCTCGAATGAAAGAGTTCATCTCATCAACATCATTTGCCAAAAGGGCTAAATCATCAGCATAATCTAAATCAGAAATTTTCATATCTCCAGCCCATTTAAGGCCAAAATCTTTCCCTTGAAGTGAATTTCGCATAACATAATCAACAACCAAACTAAAGAGAAAAGGAGACAAAATACACCCTTGTCAAACACCAGACGTAATGCTAAACCAATTGCTACAAGACTTGCCAACTCTCACACGACTCAGTGTTATTATAGAGAGCTTTCATTATGTTAACTAACTTGTCTGGTATACCATATGATCTCACAATCAACCACAAATTATGATGATCAACAGAGTCAAAAGCCTTTTTGAAATCAACAAAGCTAGCAATCAAAGGTTTCTGAAACTCTAAACATTTCTCAAGAATCTGCCTAAGTGAAAATATCTGATCCACACATCCCCTACCACTTCTGAATCCACACTGCTCATCACGCAATTGCCTGTCAACCAGATTCTTAATTCTATTAAGCACAATCATGGAAAGAACTTTACCTGGAACAGAGAGTAGGCTGATACCCCTATAGTTATCACAAGAACTGTGATCACCTTTTTTGAAGATAGGGATAATAATAGCTCTGGTAAAATCTTTAGGAACCATGCCGTTATCATAAAAGTTATTCAAAATTTCAGTCATCCAAGTGGTAACCAAAACATTCCCAGCTCTGAGCATTTCTGTAGTAATTTCATCTACCCCTGGGGATTTATGAAGTTTAAGTTTAGAGATAGCCAAACTAACTTCAGATTGTGTTATAGGCCAACATTAAAGCTGCCAATGCATCTATCGTCATTACAAACAATGGGAGTAGAACTAACCACACTGTTTAGAACATCACTGAAATGCTCAGCCCACCTAGCCATGACAGAATCCTCACCTTCTATAAACAAGGTAATATCTTACCTTGTTTATCCTTCAATCCCTGTATGCCTGTCCGTTTTCTACCACATAAAATATTAACTATCTGGTACAGCTCTCTGCTGTTGTGCTGCCTAACTGCTTCCTCAGCTTTGTCAGCCAAGCTATCAAGCCAAAGATTTTTATCAGTAGCTAACTGATCCTTTACACGTTTATTAAGTTCTCTGTAATCTTTTCTATTAGGACTAGTAGGGTACTGATTAAGGACATTCCTGCAGTTCCTTCTTTCTGAAATAAGCTCAAGTGCCTTATCACTTAAATAATTCTGTCTCCTCTGCTCCTTTTTTCCTAAAAGAGTACTGTTAGTTTCCAAAAAAGCCTGTTTAAAATGGCCCCATTCTTCCTCAACTTCAGTATTAAGCAAACCATGACTGTCATAATGACTAAGTAACCTATCATGGTAAGCTTTAGCTATAACTGGGTCTTTCAGAGCTTCAGTATTAAAAGCAAATTTTTTAACCCTAGCACAACACTTTTTAAGTTTAAGTTGCAAGACACTTTTAACAAGGTAATGGTCAGATCCAATTTCAGATCCCCTATATGCCCTGGTATTTCTAACAGAACTAGCCCATTTACTGTTAATTAATATATAATCAATCATATTCCTATGCAGCCCATCAGGTGAGACCCATGTGTATTTATATATGTCGCGGTGTTTGTAATATGTGTTAGTTATTCTGAAACCATTGAGTTTACTTACCTGTAGGAGACGTTGCCCATTGCCATTGCAGCTACCAATACCAAAAGGGCTTATCACCCCTCCCCAAAGATCAGAGTCAGTACCAACTTTGGCATTGAAGTCAGCAAGAACAAGGGTAATATCTCCTTTCTTGACAGAATTCAAAATATCCTGAAGTTGTCTGTAAAACCTATCCTTCTCATCCTCATCAGCATCCTCAGTGGGGGCATAACAGCAGATAACATTCAAGTCTTTAATGCTTGTCTGAAATTTTGCTGTAAGAAACCTTTCATTAATGCACTCATATCCTAGAAGAGCATCACTAGCATGTCTGCTGAGCAGCAGACCCACACCTTGGTGATGCTTTCCATCCTCCCTCCCTGTAAAGAGAAATTTAAAGTTATTTTTAAGTATCTCACCTTTACCTGTCCATCTGGTCTCTTGCAAGCCTAGAATATCTAGGTTATAGCGATGGAATTCCTGCATGAGGACATCAAGAGAATAATCTCTATGTAATGTCCTCACGTTCCACGTTCCTGCAAAGAGAAAATGATTAGTAGGATTTTTAAAGAAATTAGGTTTATTGAGATTGGTAGGGCCAATAATATCAAACAGCCCCCTGATCGTAGGCATGGGGCAAAGACCCGTTCCTCCTCCGCTAAAGGCTGAAGTCACCGATGCTGGTAGGAACTTCAGGCACCACCTTTTCAAGTGGACTTTTTCAAGAGCCACATGGCCTGCCTGAGACGCATTACTCCAGTTTAGGCTTGACGATGCCCAACTAGCTAAGTAAGGTTCAGGTACCTGCGATGGCCTCTGATTAGGATTATCCACCAGCTGATATAAGGTATCCCATGCCTCTGTTCACTTAGAGCTGGCAACCCAGAAGCAAACAGAAAACACAGCGGCACACTCTCCCTCAACAGAGGCCCACCAGTGCAGCAAGTCCAGGATCAATAATCAAGCTCAATCCATAAACAAGTCCAGTCTAGTAGGTATAAATGGTCAGCACCAGGACCCTGTGAAGTTGACCACTCCTCAGCAGGGTTGAAAAAAAAGAAAAAAGTGGCCATAGATGACCAGATCAGCAGGCCATACTGAACTGGCAGCCCTCCCCTTCCGTTCCCTTCCAAAAGAGAATATCTCTTTTGAAAGTTACTAACGGCCTGCACCACGAGAAGGCGGGGTCGGACATTAGGTGCTAGACCTGGCCGGTTCTGTGCATCATCACTAGGGATTGGTACACAGCTCTCCTTCCAGTTTACGCTTAGCTACCATTTACAGGCCATAGGAATTATGTCATGTTATATGCTAAATTAATCAGCATTTAATTCTAGATTTTCTGAAAATAAAATATTTTACAAAAAAGACGTGTCACTTTTTTGTAGAAAATGATACTCAAGTTTTTGGCTATAACAAAAAAAGTAACGAAATGTTTTTCATTTCGTTTGCCAACCCTCCATCCTCTGGATACATCCCTGACTGAAGAAATTACACCAAATTTCTAGGAATTGTTCAAAATAAAATGGAGCATTATTAAGAAAAATTTCTAAAGCATAAGTATGCAATCATAATTTTTAGTACTATAATGATTTTTGTGCATAGATTAATATTTTTGAAACAAGCTGCTGAAATTGAATTTTCCTCAAGAAATATTAATATTACAATGCATAGTCAACAAAAATTAAAAAAACAACAAAATTCATTCAAAAATATTGATATAAGGCAATGTTATTCTACTATTTATTCATCATTATAAGTAAAATGTCTTCTAATAATTTTGAATCCAAATTATTTCTTTTGTCAGAGAGAATCCATTTAAGCATAGAAAAAAAAAACTCTCCCTGTAGATACCTGAATACTTCTAGAATAATTCTTTGCAATGCTTTATCTTGATTTTTCGAATCGTGAAAAATATTTTGCCTTGTAAAAATTATGTTTGCTCTCTCAAATTCATTTTATGAAATTGAAATTTTATTTTCTTTCACCTCCAAGTTTTCTGTTTCATCAATATAGATTTGCAGCAAATCATTTACTGAGTCATTTGATGACACTGAACTACTTTTTATTGATGCTTTCCCATAGAAGAGCTAATGTGAAATAATTAAATGAGTTTTCCTGAAATACACTTCAAGACAGTGCAAATGACTACCCGGCAATGCTATTGGACTGGCAAACCAATAACTAGAACACTGCAGCAACTACGGCAAATGTACCAGCCCAGGATTATCCTTCTGTAGCGGTAAATATACCTAAGCTTTTAACTGCATAACACCTAAACGAATTATTACCATCAAATCATTTTAGCATCTTTAGCTGCAACACAGGAGACATATAAATCTCCCAACAGTGATAATTGTGAAATAAATCTATTTCTAGGTACATCTGTATAAAGAAAAAATCTGAAATGTATCAAAACACAGAAACTGTAAAAATAACAAAATAATTTTTTCCATTATTTGTTGTTTTATAGTTATAAATATTTTGAAATTTGTTAACGTTATTCAAAGATACATTACAATAATGTTTTTCAACACTGTTCAATAGAGTAACTTCAACAAACAAATTGACAATATCGCATGGTGCTTCTAAAACATAGCAATCAGATGGCTTTATCAAATTATTTATATTGTAGTTTAATAAAATATGCATCAAATAATAAAAGAAAATATTATTTTTCAAGCTTGAAAAAAAAATTTTTTTTGTAAAAGATATATGTAAGAAAATTTTCAAACGGCAATCTCTATGTTTAAAAAAATCAAAATTTTTTGTTGTATAAAAGATATCTATGTTCATCTACAGTTTCTCATTCCAGATTCTGTCAATGTCTGTGTTTATTGTGGACCTTGACAGGGTTAACCCTTCCAGTGTCCATGTCATCTGTACACGTTCGCATAATCCATAATGAGGCCAAGGATGTATGTATATGCTTTTAGTACAAAAAAAAGTTTTACAAATAATAATTGCTATTGTAATTTTTATATATATATATCTTAAAAAAATATATAATTCACGCTTGAAAAATAATATTTTGCTTTTTAATTTGATGCATATTTTATTAAACAATATAAATAATTTGATAAAGTAATCTGATTGCCATTTCTTAGAAATACTAAAGACTATTGTCAATTTGCTTGTTAACATTCCACTTTGCTGAAGCAACCTCCTGATTTAAGCTCACAAGTTTGATTTGCATTATTATCAACAAATTTTCCTTAAATTTTCGAAAATCTCCTAAAAATTAACAAAAAAAAATGCTATTTTTACAAACGGTAGATTTTGGAAGTAAGTACAAAGTACATACCACCATTTTTTTAATGTTTCATGCTCTTTTCTGACATAAACCTATTTCAGTATTCCCAAAATTATTTTTATATTTTTCCTAGCATTCTATGCATCTTTTCCACTCTTAAAATTGAAACTGGAAGTAAAAACACCCTTCTTAGAAATTCTGGTACAGCTGTACTTAATTACGTTATGACTCACTGAGGCATGTCATTCCCATTCTGTGTACTATAAGCAGCTCCCAAATTGCTTACAGTTTTGATCCAGCACATTGGATACCCTTTGTAAGGTAAGTATTTACTTTTTTATATATAACCTTAGTTTTAATTTCAGTAAATTTATTTTCATAAATTAGTGATCTTTTGGATGATCGACAAGTATTGATTTTTCATAGTTATGCTACATCGGATGGTCGGCTTACAACTTCTTGCTGTGGATATTTTAACATTACATTAAGCTATATATTAATTTTTATTTTATTATTTATTACTTTTCCAGTAAAACTTTGATCTGGTATCATTTTCTAAAAATAAATAAGGTGTTCGATATGGGAGCAAATTCATTTCTGCAAGTTAGCGATTTTTGGTAGGCTGATTTATTGACCTTTCTGAGTTATGCTACATGGGAGACCGGCTTAAATGTTGTTGATATTTTATTTATATTTAACATCCCATTAGGTTTATATGTAATTTTTCTTTTATTATTTCATGGTTTTTTTTTATTAAAAAATCTTTGAGCCTTTACTGTTTTTTGAAAATGAATGTCTTGGATACAGAAGCAAAATAGGTTTCCTTGCTACAGAAATCAGCTGTCATGTGGGAGGGTAATTTCGGGAAGGCTTCCCCTCCACTAAACTCACTGTGAATGTTTCACTCTCCCCCCACTCTAGAAAAATATAATTTTTTTAAATTACGTGTTTTTATTTTTATATTGAATGATTTAAAAAGCAACCCCCCCCCCCCCTCCTTCAGTATCTTGGCCCTGCCACACAGATGATATAACACTTTTTTTTTTGCTTTGATGCACAAACTTTTCTGCACTTAGCCAAGATCACCAAACTTCAACATCCAAAGAAAAAATTCATAATGTTTAGTAAAAAAAGGCAGCCAAGTGTTTTTTTTTCTATCACAAACCAGTTCAGAAAATCTCGTGAATGCAAGAAGTTCCAAGTCCCTTTGTATAACACTGGCCTAATTTAAAATATACAATACCGAAAAGAATCATTAAAAGAAATAAAAATCATATTTCAGGTTGAATATTATATTATTTGGGAGGAAATTTCTTTTCGATTAATATAATTTAACTATTTTTATTCATCAGGTTTTCCAAAATGAAGCCTTAATTGTATAATGCAATCTTTTTTTTTTCACCATATCACATTGAAAAAGGCTCATTAAATTTCAATATGCTTGCAAATTTGTTTACATTATTTTCATTAAATTTGTAATTAATTTCTGTTTAATTTGGTATATAACATGACCTACTTCTGTTGATTGGTTATTTTTTTTAAATCTAAAGTTGACTTGTTTATCTGACTCAGCACAATTGGCTAAAAGCCTGGAATTTACTCAAAGTATGGTACCGAGAAAAAAATTACAAAACAAGAGAAATATTTACTTGAAAAAAAAAATTTTTTTTGCTATTCAGAAATAAATAGCCTTTCTATTCATGTGCATTATAATTATTTCTGTTAGTTTTTGACAAATAAATTTTTGTGTTGCCAGATGCATTTCTTACTATATGACTCTAAAAACGTCCTATTAAAAGTTGTTCTTTTTTCTAAAATATTTTATTTTCAGAAAATCCAGAATTAAATGCTGTCTAATTTGCTATATAACATGCCATAATTCCATTAATTAGTTATTTGGCAAAAAAATTCAATTTTTTTTGGCTGAGCATAGGGAGAAAATAGCTTGTTCTCTCTCTGAATAGAAAGCAGTTTTTCAGCTGGACACAGAAAGGGTTAATGCAGATATTTATTTACTGAAAATGATGGATAATATATTAATGGGTGTAGAAATGTAATTAGTGTTGTGATAGATATTGCAGTTGGAATAATGTTGGGTATATGGGGTTTTTTTTGTCTTCGGTGGTATTTTTTATTTTGTCTCCTTTCTTTAGTTATTTTGTTATACAGAATTCCACGAAAAGGGAAGATTTTGACCTTAAATGATCTAGAGACTTGAAAATTTCTGATTTAAGTTATGCTGATGAATTAGCCATTTTAGTGATTAGCCACTAAAGTGATGAAAATTGGTCAGGCACGGTTGCACTCTTGAGGCAGGTGGCACAGTTTAATTAACTATGGAACTGTATATTATACAAAGTACAAATAAAGAAAAAAAAACATTTTCTTCCTTCTACACTAATAGATAGTTTGAAAGCACTAACCTTTTATGGTGATAATGCATTGAGCTGGATCCAACATGTCATTTTCTATAAACTGGAATTACCTTTTCTGCTGTAAAGCAAAGAGGAGTCCATTGTTAAACTGTGGAAGGGTATAAAAAAACATTCTCACAAATGTGGTGGAACTTTATACAAATGATTATTTGAAAATAAAAATATCATAAACACTACAATAAACTGAAAAAAAAATTGAGACAACAACTTTGCTTTAATATATATATGGCCATTTTTTGGGATGGCCAAGTACTATTTGAGAAGGTTTGAAAGGTTAGATACACAAATGTTGCAAAACCTTCAATACTTTCTTCTTTAAAAGAATAAATCTTCAAGCTTTGAAATTTTCAAAAATTGTTTATATATATATTAATCTATAATGGGATGTGAACTTCAAAATCTTGAAACATATTGCACATTGGAAACATATTAGTTTAAAAAAGAAAAAAATCATGCCACATTAATATTTGTGTGCACATGCCCACTAGATATATTATTAGGAATAGCTTTTACATCAGGATGAAATGCAACTTTCTGACACAAGCCATATATCTTTATCAATATACTAGATATACAGTATAAGTCTGATGATACAATACACCAGACACTGCTTGCCAGTGCATTTGAGGTATCAGCATAGCAACTGGATCAGTTCTCCTCATATCTGAATATGAAATGATTAAGATAAGTGTAAGGATTGTGGACTATTCCCTACTGTGACCAGACATTTTGACTTTTCAATGCTTATCTAGCTGCTAACTTAGCCCATTTTTTTAATTTATCCTGCTTTACACTTGCAATTATAATTTCACAGTCTAAATTACAAATTTGGGTAATCTAAGGTTTTTAGTTGCATCAGTAGTATTCAGTCCAAACATACTCAACACTGCATTTTGTTCCACTAGATCCTAGAGGCAGACTCACTAGAGGTTTTACTCTATAAGACTCCTGTCATCCCTAAGCAGTTATATAAATTGTCTGAAATTTGTTTATGAAGAATTGGCACATATATTGTAACTTATAAAATTACTACAAAATTATTTGGATCAGACTCCTTCTGCATATGAAAAAAATAAGTGCATTTTATTAACAAAATATATAAATAAACAAAGCTTATTCAAAAATTAATGGCAACAGCATTCACAATGGCACCTATAGGCAAATGCATTATAAAGGCATGAATTTTGTTGTGACATTAACTACTAAATGACGTTGATTCAATTTACATTTTGGTGCAATTTTTCACAACCACACCTTAAGGACAAAAAGGGAATCTGCTAAAAACCTCACAAAATAAAGAGGCCTCAAAGCAACCGACAGTGAAGAATGTAAGCATACGACAAAATACAGAGCCTCAAGAATAAATTTTTATTCATGAACCTCCCCAATGTCAGAAACTAATAGAATCTAGTCCACTCACATGAACTGAAGAAATATCATGTATGGATAGGTGTCTTTTGTTTTTTATAGACAGTCCACAAAAAAAATGTAAACTGATTGAAGATCTGACAAATGAATTTCACTGAAAGTAAACCAAAATATATTTTAATGTTTATTGCAAAAGTGTAATAGCATATTTTTTGACTTTCCACAGTGAAAACAATGACACAAAGAAATATAAATTGAAAAAAAAAAACACACACATACAAAATATTTAAATAACAAACTTTTTCAATTTACTATTACCCATCTTCTTCTTACTTTTTGCTATCTACTTTGGTTTGTATATTTGTCAAGGTAGTTCCACCATATTTTCTAATGTGAAGCTCAAATTTAATGTCTTACGTGTCAAGTAAAAGTTTCTGATGTAAGGAGTGTCACAGGGTATAAGGACAGCTCTCTATCTTCAGCAAAGTGATATTATGTGGCAACGTTAGGGCTTTTTAGAGTTTCTTTCCACATGTCATGAATGGCAATTCCTGTGTCTCAATTGCAAGTGGGGACAGGTGAGGTCATTATTTCAATAGCCTCATGGACTATGGTTCTGTAGAAAATGGATGCAGTGCAAGAAGTATGGCATGATTCCAGTCTATTGTTGCCACTTGTACTGCTAGCTCAGCAGTGGCTGTCATTAGCTTGTTTTGGTTGACATCTGTTTGATGCACTGTGAACTTCTCTTGTAGAGAATGCATGGTTTTTCCGATATAGTATAGGCAATGTAGAGGAAATCAGTATAAACTGATTTTTGAAGTAGGCTAAAACTTTTAGCATTCAAATAGTTTGAACAATAAACTATAAAATTTTGTTGCTAAATGACAGAGTTTTAAGTTAATTTTAGTTTTCTTTCAAATGCAAGGGTCGAAGATCAGATCTGGGGTTGGGTTGTTTTACCTCTGAGCAGCACTTTTTTGCACACCATGGGTTAAATAACCAGGTCACAAGGAACCCGAAGGCTCAGAGAAGGTTGGGGGAGGGAACCCACTGGAACAGCTGTTGGGAGACAGATGGTAGCCTCCTGTTAAGGCCCTCCAGCATGTTCTTTAACATGCACAAGGTATGGCTCTTCCACACACGGGGCAATGGCTTAACGTCCCATCCAACAGATGGTGGCCTTTCCAAGCTCATCAGTGTCCCCTACTGACTGTGGGCAGGGTGGGGAGTTTTGCAGAGATAAATCTCAACTCTGGACTCGAACCTGGGAACTGCAGATTACGAACCTGGTACGCTACCGATTGAGCCACCCCCCATCCCACCCCAGTCCTGGGGGGGGGGGGGGGAGATCACAATTAGTAGAATATTTATTTTTGGTATATATTATTACCTAATTCTAGTGATTAGTTATTTGGGGAAAAACTACTAAAGTCCAGTTTTTCAAGATCTTTCTTAAAGTATAACACTGAGAAAAAAAATTACAGAAAACTTTATTGTTTCAAGTAAAACTTTATTTACATGCTACTGAAAAATAAATTCCCTTTCACTTCAAATGCATCATATTACATTAATCTATTAGCTTCTTTTAATAAACATGTTGTTTAGCAATATGTTCTACTAAGATTATTTTGGGGTTTTTTTTTTCATGTGCAACAAAAATTTGTTGCTTAGCAATATGCTCCAATTAAAATTGTTGTCTCAAATGAAATTATTCATTTTTAAAGGCTCCTTTCAAGTGGGAAATAAAAATGTTGCTTAGCTATATGCTCTGGTTAAAATTGCTCTTTCGGATGATATCATATACTTTTCGTTGCACTTTTTTAAATGTGGGACATTTAACCACTAGTTAATAATATTACGGCCAGACTCAAGGGTAGGGGGGTATGGTATATTTTTAGCCTTGGTCCTCCAACTTCTCAGCACTTTACCAAATTATCAAAATTCAACACCCAAAGGAAAAATTAATAATGTTTCATAAAACAAAAACACCCAGGAAAGTGTTCCTCCACTTTATAACCAAAACAGAAAACCCCACAAATATGAGCAGTCCAAGTCACATTGTATAACACTGACTCGTGTTTTTTAAATATACTATATTGAAAAGAATTATAAAATGAAATAAAAATCACATGTAACTTAAGGAATTGAATCATATTACCTTTAAGGAAGAAATTTCAATTAATGCATAATTTAACTGCTTTCATTCATCAAGTTCTCCAAAATTAAGCATTATTTGCATTCAGATTGATACTTTCACTATATCATCATCATCCTCAAGCAGCCATGGGCTACGGAGGTCCAACCAGACTGTGCAATTTAGTTCTCCAAGCAAGTCTATCCTGAGCTACATCTACTGCATCTGGCCACTGCACACCAATTCTAACAAGGTCCTGTTTGACATTGTCTGCCCACTGCATCCTAGGTCTCCCCTGAGGCCTTTAGGCACACTGTTTTTAACAGTGAGGCCTTTAGGCACACTGTTAAGGTCTTTAGGCACACTGTTCATAACCCTATTCGCCAGTCTATAATTATTCATACGGGCAACATGGCCAAACCAACGGAGTCTCTCTGCACAATATGCTGCTTAAAAGAGGTTGCAAACTCCTTTGCCTAACCTCATCATTAGTTACAAAGTTGAACCACCTAATGCCCAAGATACTGCGTAAGCATCTGGAATCAAAAGCATCTAGTTTCCTGTTATCTTGTTTACAAAGTGTCCAAGTTTCACTACCATAACTAACCCTAGAAAGAACCAAACTATTATACAGCCTAATTTTAGTCTTTAGGTGTATACGCCTATTTCTCCACACTCTCCATAGATTCTTAAAAGTCCCGGCAGCAATCCCTATTCGTCTGTTAATCTCATGCCGCACATCACCATTATCTGTTACCTAGCTCCCAAGATATATTAAACTGTGACACCTGCTCAAGACTGCAACCATTCAGATTAACTGAATCACAGCCTGCCTGACCAATTTTCATCACTTTAGTTTTCTCTCTGTTTATAACCAAAGCTACTCTACTACCAGTTTCATCAACAGCTCGAATGAAAGAGTTCATCTCATCAACATCATTTGCCAAAAGGGCTAAATCATCAGCATAATCTAAATCAGAAATTTTCATATCCCCAGCCCATTTAAGGCCAAAATCTTTCCCTTGAAGTGAATTTCGCATAACATAATCAATAACCAAGCTAAAGAGAAAAGGAGACAAAATGCACCCTTGTCGAACACCAGAAGTAATGCTAAACTAATTGCTACAAGCAAAGTCTTATTAAAATTAATATTTGCAAATTTGCTTCAATTTTTTATTTTCATAAAATTCAGTCAAATTCTGTTTAATTTGTTATTAACACAATCTTTTTCTGTTGATTTTTTAAATTATAAAGCTGACTTGCTCATATGGCTCAGAACATTTGGCAAAAACCTGGACTTTTCTCGAAGTTCCAAGAAAAAAATTTAAAAAGAAGTCATTTTCTTGTTTCAAGTAAAAACTTTTTTTTTGTCATTCAGAAATAGCCTTTCTATTCATATGCATTACAATTGTTTATGTCTATTAGGTTTATTTAAGCAAATATTTATTTGCATTGCCAGAGCCTTTTTTTTACTATGTGACTTTAAAAAAAGCCCTATTATGAAAACTAATCATCTTTTTTGTTAAATTTTTTCCAGAAAAATCTAGAATTAAATGTTGATTACTTTGGGATATAACATGTCATAATTCCTTTCATTAATTATTTGGAAAAAAATTTGTAAAGTTAACTTTTTTGGTTGAGAACAGTGAAAATATTAGCTTGGTCTCTGGATGTAAACAAGTTTTTCAGGTTGGACATTGGATGGGTTATGTGATGTTCATTGTTTAGAGATATGTGCAGTTAAGAAAAAATGCATTGTTTTTGATTGTTTCATTTTATATGCTAAAACAAAATTTTATATTTAGAAATGTGTTTAGAATTATATACATTTTGCCATATTCTTTGTTTAGTGCCTTCACTGGCTTGCAATAAGAGGTTTAGGCCATAATCATTACAACTTTGTTGAATATTTTTGGTATTGTGTTATTTTTATGCTATTTTTCATTACCTTGTGTTCTGTATGTTTAGTATTAATTTTCATTGCAGGAGAAATTTAGGGAGGTACTTCTGATGTACCTCTCTAATTTAAAATTTATCTTAAATAAATTAAGATCCCCCCTTCCCCCAAAGGTAACTGCTATGAACTATGAATTTTTTTCATTTCTGTTGCCACTGGGTGGGGGTTAGACACAATATATCGTTGCATAAAAAAAATGGCACATTTGTACCATAAACTGCAGTACTGCTTGACATTGTTTATCATTTCTTCATACACTGAAAAATAACTCAACAAGAAATAAAATTAAACTTAGCACCAGGTGGGTAAGAAGAGCACAGAGAGGAAGACTAAGAATGGCTGTAGAAACTTAGATTTTGGCCAAGTTTTCTGTGTTCAGACCAACAAATCATGAAAGATACAAAGTCAAATTTTTGGGACTTGTTTTGTAATGCCAAGCTGACTGAGGTTGACTCTCTGAATGAAGTGCAGAACATTTTCTTAACATGACAATAGATTTATGAAATGTTGAGTAAAGTACAAAGAGGAATTTCTATACTATAGCTGCAAAGCCTAAAATCCATATTTGCAATGGAAATACAAAATTTAGAGTAAGGTGACAAGATTTAAAGAATGAGATCCAGGGACTTACGAATTTTTGGGGGCAAGAAGTCCCCAAAAATGGGGCATCTGGTTATTCTAATTTGACAGCTCCCAATGGAAACTCATGACAAAATTATCGCCTGTTTTTGAGTCACTTGAATTACAGTCCAAATTTTTTGGTGCTGAAACTACTATTCTATTTGAAAAAATATCTACTTATGCTGTAGAGTTAATTCAATATTTCGAAATTAAAATGTCTAAAAATAAATTCTGAGTATACTTGCGGGAACGTTTATTAGTCGGACATGAGTTTTCATTCAGTGATTGTCCACGGGAAAAGGGGATATCTGGTCACCCCAATTTAGAGTGCTTTTATAAAAACAGTAATGCTTCTCAAGAGAATTAGCATATATATACACTGTTTCTTTCTACATCGTTATTCCACGAATTTTGTTTTGTTCGAACCTTACATAACAGAGATACGTTTTTAGACATTTACGGATGGTTTCTTTTAATAACTGTTAATTATATTCAATGCAATTCCTGTTTAATGTGACACCACCAATTGTAAAATTACTAATACGTATCCTAGTAACTATAACTAACTTACTTTAGTAAACATTGTCATTAACAAATATCTTATCAAACTCAAATGTGTACAACTGACATCATAACCTCGATTTCTTTTCTTCATGCGGTTTTTTAAATCAACCGTCAGCTGATACTAAATAATGATATTTTCTCATCCTTTTATTCGAATCACAAAAATATTATCCCAAATTTTAAAAAATTCAATAAGGAAACATTTAGAAAAAAAAAACATGTATTTTTTTTCAGTGTGAAAAATGAAAAAAAGTATTTAATTATTTTTTTAAACGATATGGTAAAATTGTGGTAAATATAAGATTCCATCAATCGCAAAAGATTCAATATTATAAAATCTCATATTTCTTCAGTGAAATCCTAAGAGAATGTATTGGTTTAGAAAGGTTCTCTACTCTGAAAATCAAATTGAAATTCTGACTTTTTGATTCTGATATGTACTGGGGCGGGGGCTTGCTCAGTCGCCAGTGCGCCTGACTAGTAATCTGTAGTTTACAATTTCGAATTCCACCTGTCTGGCTTTCATGCTATTCTATTGTATCCTTTATCATTTTTATATTTATAATTTTATTTGACCCTGCTCTTAAATGTAAATTCTTATGTGAAACTGTCTCCTTTCCAAAACACCTGGTGAAGATGGTTTATGGCTGCTGTGTCTTGCTACAGTTAGCAAGACACATTAGCTTTATTATCCCTTGATCGTTGGTGACATAGATATAGTAAAGATGAACTAGATAGCTTAGAACCATAGATATAGTAAAGGGGGAACTAGAATCTGTGGGAAATAGACGGGGCATTGGCAACGAAACAGTGACCCCACCTCCTCTGCTACAGTCCGCCATTTTGGTGATAAAAAGATCGCTATTGCAGGTAATTCTCATTGTTATTAAACTTGTTCTTTAAAAATTATAAAATTACACTGAAGATATCCTATGCTGCATTGATTTGGATAAATCTAAAACAAATTTTTTTTACTCTATTAATTGCGTTATATTTCAATTTTGGCAGTAAATGACAGGATACGTCAAAACAGCTGTTTCATGTTTCTGGCAAAAGCAAACTTTTGATTCATTAATAACAGATCCTATCAGCTTATAATTTGATGAGCACTGTTAACACGTTGGTAATCAAATGAAAAGGTTGTCAGGGAATGCAAGTCATTATAACCATACTGACAGACCTGCAGTTTTAATCACCCAGCATCCATATTTTTTTATGCAACATAATGGCCAAGAAATGTAAGGAGAAGAATGAAAGCTTCCATAGGCGTAATGTAAGACACTTTTGACTGTAGCGTCGCAAAGCTGCAGATACACGTGCTCTGCTGCAGGGATGCTACATTTCGTGATCTCAAGGTCTACGTACTTGTATATTTGCTTTGGTGAGAACTTTTAGATTTGGCAGCTGCTGTTTTTAATATCGTAACTGGGTTCGAGATCTGGGTAAGGCATGGCTGTTCGTGTTGTTTTTCTGCTGAAATCCCGCCATCCTCACAGACCTTCTACTATGGTGTATAAACTGATAAGGCTCTTGTCAGACCTCTGTGGCAAGCAGGTGCTTGAGGGGGTGTTTATTCATTTATTTATATTTTTAACGTTCATAATTTTTTTAATATATATTATAAGCATTTGGGAATGTTTTCGCATCACATGAAATATCTTTTTTTTTCCTTTTGCTTTATTTTTCTCCTTCAAGCACTTTTATGTATGTTCCTGAAAGAAAATATTAGTAAAATCTTGATTGATACATTTTTTAAAAATATATGTAGTTTTCAAATGCACTACATTCGTCACTGTCCCCTCTAGCTCCCTCACTCCACTTTTTTGCTGTGTTCAACAAATTTATCTGATAAAATTTTTTTATATGATGATTATTTAATTTCTTGTTGTCTCATACAACCCTTACCGAATTTGTTTTATATTTATTAATAAATCTTCATTCCACATAACTAGCTGAACAGTGGTGCACCCCAATGGGCCCTGGCACCCTCCAAAGAAAAAGGAAAAAAAAAAACACTAGAAAATTTTCCAAAGATCTTTTCCTAATTAAAATTCATTTTTTTATATTTATGTTGTGTCGTGTCTTCTCCTTCTATACTACTTATGAATTAACGGTCACATAAGGTGGGAATACCTTATAGCTCTCGGGAATCAGGCCGCTGTGAACACAAGGCGAACCAAGTAGTGCTCGGGCGGACCGAGCACTACTTCATTTGCCTGAGCCGAGCCAGAGGGCCCCTCGGCACCACCCCAAGATTAAATCCTGAGTGTGCCATTGAAACTGGCACTAAAATATCTACGTAAATCTTTCCCCTTTTTGGAATTTTGACATCACCGAGTTTTTATAAAATGTTTACATATGCAATGAATGTAATTAAAAAAAAAACACAGAAATTTTAGAAAGTGAGTTAAGAAAATATTTTTTAATAATTATATATTCATTTCAACTGAGCTCAAAGCATGAGAAGTTGGCTAAAATAGATTATGCCAATGGGTATGAATTTTATTTACATACGTTTGCATTGCAAAATATCAAACCTCTCTTTCAAATTTTGCAATTATAAAGAAATGATAAGATAGTAAAATGATGCAATTTTTATGTGAATTGCAAATATTCTGAAAATATAATTCATATTCCTTGCTGCTTTGTAATTGTGGTGAGGAAGATCAACAGGAAGACTCCTTGCAATCACAGCATGCAGGCGTTCACTATGCCGCATGGCAAACACTCTTCCGTAGCAGGAGCTGAACGCGAGTATGCGGTATGAACAGGACAAAAGTCTGCAACAAGCATAGCTTTATGATAACGAAAGTTTACTTAATCGCAAATTATGAAAAACTGATAGCCAATCTGTACACATTAGTCACTTATTAATGCTAGATATACTTCTGGAATTAATTCTGAAATTATAGAGGGAATAGCAACAAGTACTGCTTGGCACATTGCAAGTCATCGCCTGCCATAACTGCCAACATTGCGGCAAGGCTTAAGGAAAGCCATGTGCATCTGGTAAGAAAGACTGCATTTGGAAAACTACATCTATATTGTTACAAATCAAGCTTTTTACTGACATTTTTTTTTGGAGTAGCAAATATATCAAAGTGTTGAAGGCGAAAAAAACACGTTCAACGCACCTGAAATTTGAGATCATACCTGCTGTCATTCTAAAGCAGTGTGCTGTAAAGCCACAGATCGCGAATGCGCAGAGAGAATTTTATCCTAGACTTTCAACAATCGGTTTGCTGCATTGCTCCTGTAAGCGCATTTCACAGCAGATTGTGTATCTGGAGCAGTGGTGGTAGCAGTGACTCAGATTCCGATACAAGAAGTCTTTCATTCTTCTTCTTGCATATTCTTTGGTAATGATATGTTGCATCATGTTTCCTAATCAGTGTCATCTGTTGGCCAGAATCGTGAACAGCCAACTGACGAATTATATTGTTACGACAAATGAACGAGCAACAGTGACTTCATGACTTAACGTGACTTGAACACTCATGTGTGTGCTTCTACGTGAGAATAAATTTAACCAATGAATTGTAACTTAAAACGATTCGGAAGAATAAAAAAAAATAGCAATGCAGTGTGTTAAAGTTGTGAGATCTGAAAGGATGTTCAGATAGTATGTATGAGTCAGTGTGCGTTAAGTGAAAATAATTAGTATATTTATTAGTGTGTGCGCGGGTGTTTGTTTGCTGTTGTTAGTAACAAAAGTTTAGTGAACTTGCACAAGACAAGGAACTGTTTACGTCTGAAGGTATTCAAGTGACATGATAAACAAAGTGAATAGGTAGTATTTTAGCACAACAGACAGAGCTGATATTGTATGCTCTGTACAAAAAGTTTAATGACTTATGTATGATAGTAGTTAATTTGTTTATAAGATACTTCATCCATATTTTTGTAGCAATTTGCATTGTATTGTAATTGGTTTGAAAATATAGTTAATAGTACTCACGCTCAGTGCCTATCCATTTTAAAATTCGCAACAATATAAAAATCGTTTATTCAAGTTACTACCTAAAAGAGAACAGCACTAAATCCGCAATTTCAAGTAATGAAAAATGGTTGAATTATCAAAATAGAGAGAATAATCAACTTTCTTAAAATGCTCCATCAATGCCTAAAAGAATTGCATTACTAGCAATGAAGACATTGCAAAATGAGAAAACGTTGAATGAATCATTTAATCATAAACACTTATTTCAAAGTGTAAATTTTTTTCCACAAATAAAACCAACCAAAATAATAGCACCTAAAGCAATTTTTCCTAACTGTGTATAGCGCAATACAACTAATGTTGGTCAATGCAAAACGAGGCACTGTGAACTACGCACCGATTACCTTCCTTATTTTGTGCAGCTACAGATGTGCATTACTGAGTATCCGACTTTTTGCCTTTGAGTACGTTTTCTGTACTGCTTCTTTGTGTTCTAGCACATGGGGTCCTGCTGCTTCCTTTTCGTAAGTAGACTTTCTCTGTAAATTTGCTTTATTCTCTTATATCAATATGTGCTTATTTCAGAGCTTTTTCTAGGTTCTTTAGGTAAGTTCTGATTCTTCATGACCATTTCAATCCAGACCTAAAGAATATTAATATGACATATTAAATAAACTACAAAAGGCTCTACTATCTCAAGAAATCACCAAAAACAATCTACCCACCGATTTTCACTCAGCAGAAATTATAATATCCCCACTTACCATACTCCAACTCACCATCAGAGAAAACGTCCTTATTAACGTAAAATTAAACAAATTGTGAAACACAGACATAATCCTACTTCCTCCAGTTGGGTGTTTGATCCTTAAGGGACATCACCTACCCCTCAGAGATAACGATGCTTCCCTGACAAAGCCTCTCTATACTTACCTCTGATCATAATTTGCACCTACTAACACACCTATTTTGTACATATGCTCACAAGCCTTCTTCAACTACTTAAACTATTAAAAATTCATACTGAGAATCAGTAATTACAGAATAATACCCCACAAACAATTCCTAATGCAACCCACTAGCCCTCTCACTTTTGTAATCAACCACCTCTGCATATACACATTTATCCAACCAATAGTAATTCATTCATAACACATTCATTATATATCCAAAATAACAGAAAACAAACAATATTTAAATCTGACATGCAGTTGTCCCACCAACTATAAACCCAACACAAGAGACAACATTTCAAATTCTAATTTATTCAAGCAATAAAAATATTAAAATCTCGGAGAGTTGCGAAATCTCTGTGCTTTCTTATTTACCTCCTTCACATGCAGATCACCTTACAGCCACCCACATATCTCCCAACCACTACAAACCTCCAAACAGAGCTAATAACATTGCAATTTATTTCACCCTCCCCTCCCCTGCATTCAACAAACAATTGTTCTTAGTGCAATGCTTAATACTGCTGAGAGTGCATCCAAAATCAAGGTGCAAAATGAACATCACATATTTTTAGCTTTCTTAAGTACTTTATGTTACCATCAGTCATCACTGACCCCACTGCAGTCACGAAACATAAATATATCAGCAGTGGAAGAAACATTCACTTTAGGCAATGAGCTTCAATTCATCAGCATCAGTCACCACCTTATCCACCGAATGAATTAAAAGTGATATGCCTCATTACTTGATAGCAAGGACTATAGTGAGGCACAAATTCTTACTATAAACTCTCATCTCAAGATCTTCCACTTGTCATGCCAATAGTATGTAAAATCTCAGTCATTCATTACTTTTGATACTAGGTAGCAGATATAATTTGCTGAAATGTTTAAAATATTTAACTGTCTCATAGCGAATCAATGATATCCACTTCATTTTGGTAAAATATGCTAATAATACATTTATTAATTCATTTAAATACAATAATTTTCAATAATGTATCATTAGAATTTTAATGGCTTTTTTGATGCTGACTTCTTTTGAAAGGAAAGCCAAATTTGGTTATTTTATTACTTTCAAACAAATGCACATTTCTGAATTCACTCTTGTCAGCTTGCTGCAAATATGGATTTATATATTGAAATAATAAGAAATCACATATATGTACCTGTTGATGAAATATTAAATAAATATTGAGGAAAATTATTAAAACTCTCTAACACAACTCTCTAACAATATAAGTAAAACGTAACACAAAGAAAGCAGTATGATTCCACATTAATAGTAATAATGGCACATCTGATCTGTGGTAACTAGAGTTTACAAGATGGATGTCAAAATGGCTGTAAGAAGTATTTGTCTATATTTCAGGTACAGAGATATCTCCTTAACATAGAAGGAACATTTCTACATCTCTATAGGGTGAGATTCCCTATGAACATTTTGTGCTCCTTAAAGCCTTCAATCACTCTTGGACCATCTCCACGGTTCCTGATTCCTGGAAGGCAACACACATTATGCCTATCTTGAAGCAGGGAAAACTCGCCATTGAGCTGTCCTATTACAGGCCTATTGCTCTATCACCTTGCCTCAGCAAGATCCTAGAGAGACTTGTCCTTGGTCGCCTGGAATGGTACCTAGCGTCCAAGGTACCTGAAGTCCCTGACAGCCTGTATGGTATCTGCAAAGGGAGATCACATCAGATAATCTGATTGACTTAATCTCTGCCATAGACCAGGCTCTGTCTGAGTGACAGACTACTGTCACTGTCTTCGACATTCAAAAAGCATTTGACTCTCTGGCCCACAAGGATATTCTCTGCAGACATCATGATCTTGGTCTCAGAGGAAATATACACTGGATCACAGCGCACCTCTCCAATGGGACGGTTCATGTTATGCTAAGCAACACAGGATCAGTGCTTCCCATGTCATCAATCATAGAGTTCCTCAAGGGGTTGTCCTCAGCCTGATACTTCTGAACATCTTGCTGTCAGGCTTACCCTTTCGACTTGAGAACGTGGTGGGAATTTCCATCTAAGCTGATGACATTTGTGTGTGGTTCCCTAGTAAGGACATTCCTATACACAACTCAAGATGAATCGTGCCATGGCCACTGTCATTAAGTTTCTTGACTTCAGTCTTTCCATTGATAAGACTGTGGCCATAGCTTTCACTAAAAGATGCCTTCTACCTACTTTCCCTGACCTCATGTTTGGACCTGACTACATCAAGTGGTCAAACAGCACGAGTTTTCCTCATCTCATCCTTAACAACAGGCTGGCCTGGGGACCTCATATCCAGCATCTTAAGACAGTTGTCACTGCACAGAGAAATATACTTTATTTCCATGATGGGATCCACTGGGGAAGTTTATGCAAGACCTTCCTAGTCTTGTACCAGCATCAACTACAGTAGTCACTTTCTAAGCAATGCCTCTGCTTCACCTCTGAGCAAGTTGGGAACTGTCCACACTATATTGTTGCGCCTCTGTCTTGGACTCTGCCCTAACACATCTAATGCATCTGTCATCGCAGAGGCTGATGACATTCCTTTCCGCTTGCATTGGAAGAGAGATATATTGTGCAATCTTTCGAGGCTCCACTCCCTCCACTTCAACCACGAGCTTCTCAGGAAGTTGTAAGACAGGCCAGACTCTGCCATTATCATGTCTGCCACTGACTTCTACGACTGATTCCTCCCTGCTAGAAATATGCTCTTTCCGGACCTTCCACCCTGGAGGAACAATGATCTTATGATCAATGTTACTTTACCTTCTGTAGGTCGAAAGAGCGACTCAGATCCAGTGACCATCTGGCTTTCCTCCACCTCCTATGTCACTGCACGATATGAGAGATGTATTGAGGTGAACACTGACAGATCTATTCATTGGGAGAGACACTGTGCTGCCTCTGCGCTTGCCATCCCTGATACTGATATCATCAGAGGCTTCTGTCTCGTGCATCTCACTTCCTCCACCTGTGCTGAGCTTCATCCTATACTTGAGGCTGTAACTTTCATCCACAGCCTTGGGAGTTGCAACTTTTTCATTCTTTGTGAGTCGAAGTCAGCCTTGCAGGCCCTGCAGAAGAGAGACAGCAAGAGCTACAACCTGTTTCTCATTCAGATGATCATGAAGACATGCTACAAGGCCACTTCCACTGGTATCACGATCCATTTCCGCGGATCCCCTCCCACGTAGGGATACATGACAATGAGCTTGTTGTTCAGACTGCGAAAGAGGCCCTTGAGAATTAGAGGTATGTAACTAATTACCCCCTCTCTCTCAGCGACTGCAAGAGTTTTGTCTCAGAAATGATGAGCCAATATCGTCTTGGCCAGTAGCAGAGGGACTCTAATTGTATCTCTTTCAGGTACCTGGTAGACCCTTCTCTCACTGCTCCTAATCTCAGAGACCCACTGATCTGAGGAGACCCTCCTGTATCATCTCCGAATTGGTGTAATCTACAGCAACTCTGTGCTTCACACTCTAGGTAGAGTGTACAGTCCTAACTGTGCGACATGCAACACACCTGAGACTGTATCACACATACTGCTCAACTGCTCCTGCTGTAATGCTGAAAGAGAAGCTTTGTTTCAGGAACTTCAGGTTATCGGAACCACCAACTATTCCATCACCTCCCTTCTTGGTAACCACTTGAACATGAAGCTACAGTGAACATGCTTGCGACTGGTCACTGATTTCTTTCAGAACATTGATATCTTCTGCAAGGTCTAATGTCTCTTTTACTTTAACCAGATTTGTATAGTTCAGTGCTGTCCAACTTTTCTAGGACCGCAGGCCATTTTTTCCTTTGCCAATATTTCGCGGGCCAAAAAAAAAGAATAGGACAGGATAGGTAGTTGAAAAGTCAGTTCATGTCAGCTCAAAAAATTATTTTATTTATACGAAAAATAATACGTAATAATAAACCAATATAAATTTTCTAAACCTTATCAAATATTTAATAAATTTAATGGGAGCATTGTGGCCGTAGTTGTGGGCAATAATTTCTTTTACGTCCATATCGATATTTGTTGTTGCGAGCCGAAGTATATATTCAAGTTAGAGTCTTTCAAGCAGTTTCTGTATCTTGATTTTATATATTTCATATCAGAAAATGCGCGTTCGCAGATATATGTACTTCCGAACATAGAAATTATTTGGAGTCCAAAATCTTTCATTTTTGGATATTTTTCTTTAGGCAAAAGTTTGAACAATTCCATTCCAGTTTCTCTATTAGATGCAATAATTGGGTCGGCCTGAACGTCACATAAATCCATTTGATATTTAGGATCTACGGTGCTAATATCAATATTTATTGGATTACTGAATAAATTTAAACTTTGCTTATGGTCATCAAATTGAGAAAATCTTCCATTAAAATCTTCAATTAGGTATCTAATTTAGGAACAAATTTTTCAAAATTAACTGTTTTACTAGGTTGCTTCATTTTTTTCGTAGAACTCTTTAAAAGTTTCAAAATGAATTAAATTGTTTTCCTGCAAATTTGACTTCAACAATTGTAGTTTGTTTCTAAACCCAGTAACATGATCATAAAGATAGCACACGTTTTGATCTTTTCCTTGTAAGGATTTATTCAAGACATTTAAATAATCTGTAATGTTTGTTAGGAAAGCAAGTGAACATAGAAAATTTTCATCAACAAAACTTGCTATTAAATCTTCATCGGTGCCCACTTCTGTGAGAAAAATATGAATTTCTTTTCGAAGTGTAAAAAGTCTCTTCAGGCATTTCCGGCAATTAACTAGCGAATATTACTATGTAAAAGCAGATCACCATACTCAGCATGCAGTTCGTCCAAAAAAGCTTTAAATTTTCTGTGTGTAAGAGAACGATTTCCGTCACGAATTAAATTGGTAATTTTGACAACCTTTTCCCTTACGTCGTTTAGTCTCAGCGAAATGCCACACAATGTCTCCTGATGCACAATACAGTGCATCATTCGACAATGCATGCCATATATATGCGCAGTGAGAGAGATTCGTGCTGTTGTTACATGCTTCATATTACTGCAGCTTCATAAAAACATTTGTTTGATGACGTTGCACCGCTCTTAAAAGGTTTCAGAAGTTTGCCGATCGGCTTAAGGATGTTTTGTAAACTTTATAGAATGAGTAAGTTGAAAGTTGCACATCAAGTAAAGAAATATAAGTTGACAAAAAATTATAAGGTGGATTACAGATATTTATTTAAAATTTCAAGTAAAAACTTGATTTTGCTTGCGGACCACAAAAATCCTTGTGCGGGCCGCTTAGTTGGACAGCGCTGGTATAGTTAATAATTTCGAGAAATAGCTGAGAGGTAGTTTCTTCTGCCTCTGGTATCTCGCTCTCCTGTTGTGACTGATGCAGGGAGCCTCTCATTGGAGGCTAATTTCACCATGAACTTACAACACCTTAAACCTTTGAGTACGTTTTCGGTACTGCTTCTTTGTGTTCCAGCACATAGTGTGCTGCTGCTTCATTTTGGTAAGTAGACTTTCTTTGTAACTTTGCTTTTTTCTCTTGTCTTATTATGTGTTTATTTCAATGCTTTTCCTAGGTTCTTTAGGTAAGTACTGATTTCTATTTTGCTCAAATAGTTTTTAGCTTTTAAAATTTTTATTTTTTCTGTGTACTTCTTGCCGCTCATTTCCCTGGAATAATTCGATCAGTCCCGGAAATTGAGCAAAAGAAAGGACGGTCTGTCAGCTCTCCTGACTGTGGGTTTACTAATCCTCCTCCGAAGCAGCAGCATCTACCTGTTTGATTATCACACTACCTGCTTCGAAGCTCTCTGAGGCTAAGACTTCTGGCACTTTGCCTCAAAGGGGCCGACGCACATATCCTGGGGAAAGGAGATCCTCCACCGATTTCCCTGACAGGAAGACCCCCTTTGTCATTCTGAATCAAGAAGAAGAAAGGCTACTGTTACCCGTGTCCTTTTCGATGTCTCTGATCAGAGAATCGTGGGAACTTCTTGTGAGGTCCCTTGTCAACTGCTGACTCTAAGCCATCCATGAGTGTTTCTTGAGCCCTCTGGAATCTTCCTCATTAGATTCCTGCTACCACTCCCTCTGAGCCTGGCAATGCTGATCTCTGCCTACAGTTAATGTGGCTGTGGGGCTCCATACGCAGACATCGGGCATTATATCCTCCAGTGTCCCAATAACAGAAAGCTTCGCTAAAGATCTCAGAAGTACCCAAGTCATCAGAGAGGTAGCAGACAGATGACCACAATATCCATTAGGAGTGCCCAAGTCAGGGCACACCTAAGAGATTTGGGTTGGCTGATCTGCTGGCTCTGGACTCTGTACTTTGAGACCGAAGCTGCTTTTGCTCTACCATTTATCTTCCTTAATCTTGTAGCTGGGTTGCACTCCCTTTAATGCCACCCATACTCCATGAGACTGGTCTCCCCTGAGACAACTTCTTACCTTTTACTTCCAGGCTCTCACCACTCGTTTAGTGTCTTGTAGACGAAGCATTAGTATCTTCGCATTATATTTATCGAAGCATTAGTATCTTCCTTCGGGATTGCCCCCTACCCCAAAACAGAGGGCATGTTCCCACATGACTTTGATCTCGTAATCTGACCTCAAACGTTTTATGGCTCCTAGCTGATCAGGAGCTCTGTTATAGAGGCGAAAAATGTTTTTTATCCACTGATTGGATGGTCTTGAAGCAAAAACACAGACACAGCCATGACGCCAACATTCCCATTCCATCAAACATGGTACTTGTGACATGGCAAATACCATCTAATTTGAATTTCGAATTCCTCCTGAGGCGAGCGAGCCGTTTGAATTTCGATCTTGTTTTTTTCAGCCTCTTACTGCAGCCAAGCCAAAGTTATTAACAACTCCCTGTCGTTGCTAGCTACGTAGCCTTGAGGTGGCAGACACCAAACACTCCCCAGCACCCATGAGATCTACGACGAAAGGGTCAACATCAGTAAGTATAATGAAATTCAAGCAGAATTTCTCCTAACTCTTCTGCAGCAAAATTCTGTCTGCTTCATAATAAAAAAGAAGTTCTCATTGAAAGTCCCATTCCGTGAGGGAGACAGAGGTATACCAAACGTTAAATTCAGCCCTCGTACTTACATGCATGTATGTCATCAGGCCGAAAGTAACGAGTGTCAAGAATCGAAGCCACATATTGAAGATTTTCTTCCATGACAAACCCAATCGCCCTTTGATCAAAGCTTCGTCATTTGAAATCTGTTTGAAAGCATCAAAATGCTTTTGGAAGTTCAGTTTCAATTGGGACATCAACGGTTCCACTTTTTCCAATAAATGAAAATTATTCTCTTCTCTACTTGATTCATATGCACTATCTGATATGTGAAAATAGCTCAATATTTTCTGAAACCTTCGCCTTCTAATTACCCTTTTATTACCAAGATAGTTTCCAACGATAGGATTTGTGGACCAGTAATCACTCATCTTAGGCATTCACGCAATACTCATTATTAATATGATACTAATAAAAGACCGCATTTCTCCTATTTTCTCTACTGGAGACCAATTATTATTCAAAACTCCTTGCTTACAAAATTCTACATATTTATTTGTGTTTGTTCGTAGAATATCGCACATTTCATCAGAGAAGAGTAATTTGAAATAAGATTTTGCCAAAGAACCAATAATGCACTGGGAAAGAAGCACTATCAGATTTGTTTATGGAAATAGCATTGTTATCTATCGTTGAAGTCCATGTCATTTGTTCTTCGATGCAAGTCACATCATTTACTTCTTCCATATTAAATTCTTCAATAAATTCACCTTCACCAACTGCATTTTTCCCGCTCGCTACGAAATTGAAGATTACAAGATATGAATCATTTGTACACTCTTTACTCTTTCGGTCTTCATCATTTGATGAATGAAATCATTCGAAATACTATTCTGTTCATCGTTGCTTTCATTTAGAATCGAAAAGCAAACTATAAATTTCATTGTCTTTTAAATATTTTTTTTCTTGATGTTCTCATATTTGGAGGTTTAAAATTTTTTCCGAATGGTCGAAATCTAACAATAACTCTCGTAGCTTTTAGAAATTCTTCAAGAACCTGACAGTTTCATTGAAACAATCACAAGAAATTCGACTGGTTACATCCAGACAGGACTTTGATCTTCCAAAACCCTCAACTATACAAATTTAAGAGGCCCCAAAAATTCGAAAGTCGCAATATATATAAATAAATATTTATTCTGATTGAAAGGAACATTAAAAAATAGACACAAAATTGATGTGTTTAAAACTTTATTGTAAGACTGGTAAGCTAAAATGAACAGTGTTTTTGTCGTGCTAACATTTTTTTCAAAATGTGGACCCGACCTATCTGTCAGTGCTAAGTCCCATCTGTTATGTTGTTGTTTCATCATTCAGGTCTTAGCCTTCCCACACTCCTTCATCTTGGCTCTCAAACTTTCATGCTGTTGAAGGAAGTAGCCCACAGGCCTTGGACACTGAAATTGGTCCAAAAAGGGATTCCATTGGCGAAAATATCTCAGCTTCGGAGTACACAAATAACCATTGTGCCACATAGGTGGGCAAACAATTTTGATGCGAACGCACCAATCACCAAATTCCATAACACCCCAAATGGTTTACCTAGCCTATGGCGAGGTTGGTTCATGTGAAAAGAACTCATCTTCTTCCCTGACATTGAGGCACCCAGCTTATGGACAATAGTGAAATGTTGGGTCCACCTTTTCCATTTCAGTTGGGTTATTGACTGGTGAAAACCAATTAGTAGCCCATTTGATTCCTTGACTGAACAAACAATGCATTTAATTTTTATTACATAGTTTATTACATTTATTAATTACATAGTTTATGCCTACTAAAGTAGTTCTGTGCAACTTAGAATTTCAAAATAATTTAATATAAACACTATGTGCCACGTGCAATGTTGCATTGCAGTTCTAGACTACTGCACGTAAGGACTACTGATAGCCAAAAGCAGCTTTTACAGAATTAAAAATATATTTGAACTATTGAAATTTCATTATAGAAATATTTGCATTATACTAGCAATTGCAGCCAAAATTTGCTATTCTGGAATTCACGAATTTGTCCTCCGGGAGTCTAAAACTCAAAAACGGGTATATTTATAGCTAGAGACTCGTGTTTTTAATTAGTGCAACATGGGGTAACACAGGGGAGTAAGTGACAAGACAACCTAGCCGCTCCACAGACAATGCTTTCCCCTATGACTTATTAATATCCGTAACTACTTATTAGTGTCCTTTAACCGACCATGCCCCTTTATTCATAACTCGGTATTAATTAAAGTCCTTATTAATATGCACCCCACCTTTATTAAAACCCTTATTAATTAAAGGTTTTCCTTTATTATAACCATGAAATAATTAAAACGCTTATCAAAAGTCCCTTTTATTAATTCTCGCCCATCCCCCTCATTCCCCTTGGTGGCCATCTTGGTGGCTGACCCCTTATGAAATTTCCAGAGACGACCATCTTGGAAGACATCACCGACCGACTGCATAAACAACTGTTGAAAATTTTCAGTACCTCGACTGTCATCTTGGATGGCGTCACTGACCAAACCCACACTGTCGATCCCCCCCCCCCCCTTACAACCTTCCCAAAGTCACCCAGGAGGAAATCCTCTCAGAGCTCATGCCTCAAGGAATAACAACGGTCCATCGGGTTTTGACATGCCACAATGGGAAATTGGTACCCACCCTGGTACTGATTGTGACATTTAACATGCCATGTCTGCCTTCTTCCATCATGGCAGGTTATTTACGTTGTGAGGTACAGGCGTATATACCAAACCCTCTGAACTGTTTCCAGTACCAGACATACGGTCATGCCTGCACAACTTGCCGGGGCAAGCCCACCTGTGTTCGTTGTGGCAGCAAGGATTGCCTCGATCCTTACTGTACTGCAGAAAAGGTAAGCTGTGTCAACTGTAGTGGCGAACATCTTGCATATTCCCAAGACTGTCCCAAGTGGAAGGGAAAAAAAGAGGTTCAATGCCTCAAAACTATCAACATCTCTTACGCTGAGGCGAGAAAGCTTCTTGCACTGCCCAACCCACTGGCAAGGTATCCTATGCCAGTGCAGTCATTGGAAAGCCTATCGTTCCAATGACTTCAGTGGCGATGCAGATTGATATCAGTGTACCACCTACTGAATCTATCTCACCTGCAGCAAGATACCTCCTGACATAGGCGATACCGAAATTGGTGTCGACTTCTACATCAACCCCAGGTTCCATTCCTGCAACTCAGCCTTCCACCTTCACTGGAAGGCCTCCTCCTTCCTGTCCACAGACAGCTAGACCTTCCAAACGAAAGAGCCATCCCACCTCCAAAAAGAACAGTCACTGATCCATGTCCTCTGATGATTCCGAGGACATGGATACCGATGGCCCCTATTCACTAAACTGTCCTCTGCAGCAGTTCAGCTGAATAAGAATTATTCGTACATCCACTCTTCTAAGTCCTGAGATGGCCACATTCTTACAATGTAATTGTCGTGGATTCTAGAGGAATCTTGACGACATCAAGGTCTTCCTTCAGGCACACCAGCCCATCTGTGTGTGCCTGCAGGAGACATACTTGTAGCCAGTCACAGATTCCATGATCCGGCACTTTTCACTAGTTTGCCGGGACCAGGATGGAGATGGTCCAGCTTGTGGTGGTGTCGCCATCCTCGTGAGCAACCATTCTCCATTACAGGTCGTAACCCTCACCACCAACTTAGAGGCGGTAGCCATTCTTCTCTTCGTGGGGTTCTCCTTGACTGTTTGCTCCATATAATTTCCACCTGGAAGCATCATCTTCCAGGAAGAGCTTGATGATCTCTCTCGCAGCTGCCGTCCCCCTTCATCATAATGGGGGACTTCAATGGACACAGTCCACTTTTGGGCAGTGCTGACACCGACGGTAGGGGTGGGGTCTGGAGCAGTGGTTCCTAGATCCTTCTCTGTCCCTGTTGAACACCGGTATCAGTACTTACTTTCTCTCCTCAAACCACATATTCACTGCCATTGACCTCACCATCTGCTCCTGCTCGATCCTTCCACATTTTACATGGGAGGTCGAGGACAACCCTTATGGAAGCGATCACCTCCCTGCGGTGTTTACCATCTCCCATGGGGAATCTTGTAGCACTTCATGCATCTCATGGTGGAAGCTTGATCAGGCTGACTGGAGTGAATTCGAGCTCCTCTCTGAGCTCGATGAACACTCTGTCAGCCAGGAGCCCATCAATGTGACAGTAGCAGAGATAACGGACTGTATCATAGATGCAGCTGCATACACAGTTCCTCAAATTTCAACACGGTTTCCTCACTTTCCGAAACCGTGGTGGAAACCAGATTGCACCGCAGCTCGTGAGGCTTAGAACAAGGCTTTGGGGGTGTTTTGGAGATATCCGACATCCCTAAACCTTGAAACGTTCCAACACACCAGGGAGAAAGCTCGTTTCGTTCAGCATCACCGCCAGAAGGAATCTTGGATCAATTACACGTCTTCTATCATCTGCACGATCAGTTCTAAGGTCGTGTGGGATAAAGATCGGAAGATGGGTGGGAACTATACGTCACAGTCGTTATCGATCCTGGAGTAGAATTGACAGGCAATTGCTGGTCCCAAAGCAATTGATAACACTCTGGGGGAGTCATTCTCCTCCATCTCTTCTTCGTCTTCTTACTCCCCCGAGTTTCTGGCCCAGAAGAGCAGGGCATAACGCTCTCTGCTGTCTTTCCACTCGAATAGCTTTTAGTCTTACAACAGGCCATTCACAGCGAAGGAGCTTTGCCTTCATCTGAGCACCTCTTGTGCATCTGCTGTCAGGCCGGACAATGTCCATTATGCCATGCACCAACATCTCTCACCATCGAGTAAAGATTGGCTGCTCCATCTATTCAATTGCATTTTTCTCCAGGAGCAGTTTCCAGACTCCTGGCGGGAGGCCAGAACCTTCTTTCCAACACCCAGTGTCGCTTTTTCAGGCAATGCTCAACTCTTGACCATTAGATAAGCCTCGAATCAGCTATAAGCAATTCATTTTTACATACTGAGCACCTGGTGTCCATTTTCTTTGACATCGAAAAAGCATACGACACAGCTTGGAGATTCGGCATTCTTCGTGACCTCCATAGCTTCGGCTTGAGAGGTCACAGCCTGATATTCATCTCCAACTTCTTACTGGCATGTTCTTTTTGTGTCTGTGTCGGTAACACTGTGTCGCTCCCGTACCTTGTGGTACACAAGGCTGCATTCCTAGTGTTACACATTTTGCTGTCAAGATTAATTCTATTACTAGACAACTTCCTCCATCTGTAGGCAATGCCCTCTATGTTGACGATTTTTAAACTCTCTTTAGAATCATCTTTTGCACTTCGTACATCATGAGGGTCATTGAAAGACAACTGCAAATTGCCCTGAACAATCTTTCGGTTTGGGCGACAAAAAATGGGTTTCGGTTCTCCCCACAGAAGACCGCTTTTATGCACTTTTGGCACAAGGATAATCTTCATCTGGATCCTGAGCTATAGCTCAGAGGTAATATCATTCTAGTGGTGGCAGAGACCACGTTTCTCGGTCTCATATTCGATCGTAAATTGACCTTTTTACTACACATACGTCACCTCTGGTCCAAGTGCACATGGGCATTGAACATCGTCAAGGTCCTCTCCTCTCTTTCCTGGGGAGCTGACTTAATATATTTTTAATATATATATATATTTATAATATTTTTATCTGCTGCATTATACGCCCCTAAAGCAAAGGTTTGCTTTAGGGGCGTGTAATGCATCAAATATAGAAAGTGTGGGTATCTGCAGGAAAAGTGGAGGTTAGAGTTATGAAGTAGATTCCAGCTTCGTCAAGATCACTGGAATTTCTGTCAAGCTTAAGAATTTCCAATTTTTTTTAATTTAAAGTTTAAAATTTAAAGGGTCTAAAGGACCTGGGTTCGAGCCCCAGGTTAAACATGGCTGTTTGTGTCGTTTTTCTGCTGAGGTCCTGCCATCCTCTCAGACCTTCTACTATGGCATATAAACTGACAGCCTCCTGTCAGACCTCTGTGGCAAGCAGCTGCTTGAGGGGTTTATTTTTTATTTATTTTAGGAGTACAAGGAGTGCAATATTGGAAAAGATAATGGAGAGGGTAAAGTTCAGATAATGTTGGAGTTATGGAGGTGGGAGAATGTGAAATTTAAGTTTAGCTTATGAAAGATTTTGTTGATAAAGATAGTACATCCAGTATGTTGCCTGGAGACAAAGATAAAGTTGATTTCGTTTTGGAGGTGGACTAACCAGTCGCATGTGTGCAAAGCACGATGAAATGTGCAGTAGAAAAAGGTGCTTTCAAAGTCTGTGTGATAAAAAGTTATCAAAGGGGCAATGCATTGATATAAAAAACAAGTTTTCTGAAAACTTTGGTGGTTAGAGTGCCCTGGTTGGTTTGCTAAATGCTATGGCCTAGAAATGGAAGGGTTCTGTTTACCTCTCTCTCTTGCATGAACGAAATGGTAGGAATTAATAGAACTCGCCGAAGAAGTTGGCAAGCTTCTGCTCTGTGTTCCCAAATAAGGAAAACATCGTCTGCAAATCTGGCCCAAATATGGGCTTCGATGCTCGATGTTCGATCACGTGCTTTTCTAGGATATAAAGCACAACGTCAGTGAGCAGGCCCGAAAGAAGGGATTCCATGTGGTATCCCGTGAACTGTTTATACAGAGTTGAATTATGTTTAACCCTTTCGCTACCGTTCCGGCCGTACAGGCCGAATCCCTTTCGCTACCGTACCGGCCCGTCGGCCGGGAGAAGGTAGGTTGAACGGGTGAACTCTTCCTCCCCTCTTTGTGCATCTCCCGCTCAGAGGGTTCAAACGACCATCAATTAACGTTTAAATGACAAACTTCCTGCATCCCTCCAGGCAACAGGGGGACTCTAAAGGCAACCAGGCAACAGGACAACTCTCCAGGCAATAGGAGTCGACTGCAGAATGTGGTGTGTTTATTTTTCTTGAAACTTGTATTTCAGCAAAAAGCAAAGGAAACATGGAATAATTCTTTTGGATTTGAAGGGGAGATCAAAAAGTCTTAGGACTGAATAATAAATTCATGCATTAATAGTTTCTCAACAGAAAGTAGAAACAGTTGAAATATTAAATGTTTGATCAAGAGGGAATCAAATTCACAACTCTACAATTTCTTAAAAGCGCTTTTTATAGAAAAATGTGATTATTGGCAATCATATTTGAAGATCTGACTGCGGTCTGCCTAAATACCTGCTTTTGATATTTTTAATATTTAATGAGTTATAGAATCTGGAATATTTAACATTTACTTACCTTGTTAACCAAAAATCATTCAAAATTCATATACTGTTCAATCATTAGATCTTCTACTGTGGCATATAAACTGACAGGCTCCTGTCAGACCTCTGTGGCAAGCAGCTGCTTGAGGGGGTATTATTTTTTAAAGAATGTTTCTTTTTCATTTTAATATGTTGCAATAATTTTTCAGGTTTTAATTGAGTACATTTTCCAGCTTACAAAATTATTTGGATACTGAACAATTATTTGTGAATAATTCTACATTTAAAGAGATTTGATAGAGACCTCAAGTATAACTATAGTCATATTTTGTCCATATTAATATTACTTAAGATGTTACTGATATCTGAATATGACTCCATATTCAAATAACATGAAACGTTTTTTCTGTTCAGTACCTACGTATAGATATAATGTTTAGACAACAATATAAAAGAATTTCCACATTTTATTAACAGAATGCTAACTTTTGAAGCTTTCTAACTTGAAATATTAAACTTTATGGTAAAATGCTACAACAAAACAAAAAAGATCTACATTTAGTGGAGCTAATTCTTAAAATTCAATAATATTCTCTTATTATTTAAGGAGTTTCGTATGCTGGAATATTTAACAGAAACAATGCGTAAGGAACTTATACATATATACACTGCACGATATTGAAATTGCCCTAACCAGAAGGAGTGAGGGAATAGGGGTGAAATGTAGCACACACATAGCAATATATATTGGCATACCATGATCTAATTTGCAACCACTTACAGTGGTTAGAAGATGAGATCATGCAACACAATGTGACTGCCTCAGTAGGTGGTTGCACGCCGTGAACGGCAATACAGGCAGCAATACAGCGTGGCATGGAGTCATACAGTCGACGGATATGGTCCTGAGGAATTGCACACCAAGCAGCATTGACTTGCTCCCATAATTCATCGAGATTTTGCGCCAGCCACTGAGAGGTTTGCAAACGTCGTCCAATGTGGTCCCACAGATTTTCACTTGGGGATATATCTGGAGATCGTGTTGGCCACGGTAATACTTGAACATGTTGTAAACATTGTCTGGAGATCGTAGCAGTGTACACAGGCTTTGTCATGCTGGAAAATGGGCTGCTGCCTGCCTCCCAAGAACGGTAACAAAACGGGCTACTGCATGCTCCCAGGAACGATAACAAAACGGCCTGCAGAACCGTGATAACATATCGTGCAGCTGTCAGTGTTCCCGTGATGCGGATAAGAGGTGACCTGCTGTCATATCCAACAGCATTCCATGCCATTATGTCTGGCTGACGGGTGATGTGCCAGTCACGAACAAAAGCTGGATCCATCCTCTTGCCATACATGGACCCATCGATAGTCAGCTCCCAGACAAAAATGGGATTCTTCATTAAACACAACAGTGTTCAATTCATGGCCCAGTTCGCACGACTTCGACATCAAGCCAGACGAGCGCTGCGATGGTTTACAGTCAATGGCAGTGGACGTAATGGTTGCCCAGAGCACAGGTGTGCCTCATGTAACCTTCGGATTACCATTCAGGTGGTTGTGGGGACATCCATGGTTGCTGACACAGTCCGTCGAATATCGCCTGCAGTGCTCTGGGGTGAAGAACGAATTCAACAGTTCGTGCATCCCGATGAACATGGACAGCGACACAACCTGTAGTCCATCCAGCTTCACATAGGCTTATAATTCATCTCTCTCAAACGCATCTAAATGTTAATAAACATGATGATGGCGTATACCAGGGATTTTCGGCCTTCGCTGAACAATTTCTAAGCAGAATTCTAATCTCAACCGTTCCAGCACCGAATCTCAACCTTTCGCACAACTTCCACCTGCATAAACACGATACCATCCCTGTTTCTTCTTGCACCTTTTCTCTTGAGCCACACACGTCATTGGCTCTGGATTATCACCATTTGCACATCTCAACTGCTCACACCCACCCTTCTATTTGCATGTTTGTACATGTTCTTCTGGGTAGGGTACTTTCAATGTCGAGCAGTGTATATGCATACGCATATCTAGAAATTAAAATAACTCCCAATCGATATATGCGATATTACAAAACGTTTTCCGACATTTGCATGTTATGCGAATGGAGAGTCATATTTAGAGATCCCTAAATGTAAAAATAATATTTTTTCTGGAAAATGTCACTGAGTATAAATTAAGGATCTCATTCAAATCTCTCTAAAGCTCAATTTTCAGCAATATTCTTTTGATATTTAAAGAGTTTTGGAGCCCAAAGCATTTAAAATCAGCGTCACCGAACATAACAATTTACTTCCAAAAGCCCATTAAAACACAAATTATATTTGTTACAACAAGCCGCTTACTGAAATAAATGCAAATTTAGATGTTGGTGTAATGATTCTTACAGTTAATTAATTATCAGTCCAGTAATTAATATTCAGCGGATCCCCTTCCCTTGCCCCGAGAAGGTTACAGGAGGGGACCCACTAGATAGTTCGGAGATAGGACGTAGTCTCCTGTCAAGGCCATCCAGCGTGTTCTTTAACGTGCAGAGGGTATGATTACCTTCATACGAAAATTTTTAGAACGAATTTAAGAGCAGAGTTTGCTGTTAAACGTATCCAACTTAATAACTATAAAAATTTGAGGAAAATTGTTGAAAATCGAGAATTAGAAAGATTTGAGGGAATCTTCAATTTATCTCGAGTGACGTTTTCCCGTAAAAAAAATCATTTTCAAATTTAGGGAGCTCTGAATGTTACTTTCTATTCACATAATAATATGGAAGTGTCAGGAAAACGTTTTGGAGCATAGAATACTTTTATTTCAGTTACGAGGGCCGGTGGTGGTGGTGGTGGTGGTGGTGGTGGGGGGGGGTGCTGAGTCGGTAGCGCACCAAGCTCCTAATCGTCAGTTCCCGGTTCGAGCTCTACCTTGGTCAAGCGTTGAGATTTACAGCCTCGAAACTCTCCTCCCTTTCCTGGTCAGTAGCGGACAACGATAGTCAAAGAAAGGCAGCCGTCCGTCGGATGGGACGTTAAGCCATGGCATCGCATGCGGAAGATCCATACCTTGTGCACGTGAAACAACACACTGGATGGTTATGACGGGAGGCTTCCACCTGCCTCCTAACAGCTGTTTAGTGCACGCCCTTCCCCCAACCTTCCCTGAGCCTTTAGGGTCCTTGTGACCTGGCTGTTTAGCTCATTGTGTGCAAAAAAGTGTCGATCAGAAATGGGTGCTCCATAATATGAGTTGAGTCCCGTGATTCCAGCGACAGGCATTGCCCTTCTGATATTAGTTAGTAAAACCCAGAGGTTAAAAGCTCTCACTAGTTGGAAGAAACGGTTGGTTTGATCTTATTACAACTGAGCGCCACTTTTTTTTTTGCACGCAATGGGCTAAATGGGGGGACCCATTGGAACAGCTGTTTTGGGAGACAGATGGTAGCCCCCGTCATGGCCAGCCACAGATGGGGTAGACCCCGTGATGGCCACAGATGGTAGATGCCGTGAATGCCGTTAAGCCGTGATGGCCACAGATGGCCCCGTAGACCCAGCCACAGATGGTAGCCCCCGTCATGGCCAGACACAGATCTCCCGCAGATGGGGCCACGGCTTAACGTCCTACCCGACGGATAGCTGAATTCCTTTCCAAGGCCATCGGTGTTCCCTACTGACCTTGGGCAGGGCGGGGGAATTTTGCGGAGATAAATATCAACGCTGACCCAGGTGGGAGTCGAACCTGCGAACTGCCGATTACGGCTCTCTACCCACTGAGCCAATCCCTCCCTCACATTAGTTGGAATGTCCATTCGCTTTTGAAGAAAACTAAAATCGAACAATTACGAACTGCTTTCTCTTTGAAAACTATAGAAGGATAACATATCGCCTGTGGATATTTTTTTCCAGCTGCTACTTTTCCAATCCTCACATCCATTTTTTCCATTGTGCATTCTTATTTGCGCTCCTATTGTAACATTACATTAAACCATTTCTACTGCTTGTTTGCAGCCGCAAGTCATTGGAACACTGAAAAATCCCGGTAAGAATTGAATTAAAAATAGACTGCGCCAGAAGCGGAAATAACGTAGGTCTCTATTACGAGAAAGGAAATGAGATTGCCCTGCCCGAACTTGGCCAGCTATGGAGAAGACGGCCAGACGCAATACGGCTGAAAGTGAACCAGAGGACCAACTTATTATTGGGTGTCATCTACTTCTGAAAGGATAGTGGGTTGGAAGATACGGTTGCGGTTTTTTGGTTTATTATATATATAAACCAAAAAAGCATTTGCAGCACAAGTGCTGCATTTTTGAAAGCGAACATGTGTAAGGGTAAAGCGGGAACTAGGTCTTAGGATAAGAAGGGGTTTGTTTGTTTTGGGAAGTCCAGAGAAAATGAAGCAACCAATTCGGTGCAATTTAATAAGGATATTATACTGCCCTATAAAAGAATTAAATATTAATTAAATCATTACGCAAACTTTTAAAAATGAAGATTTATTTATTCCTTGGTTTGGAACAATATTTATTAGTTTAGTTTTTATTTATATCTGTTTTGAAATATTACATCTTCTATTTAAGTAATGAACGAATAGTGTTGAAAATCGAGATTTAAATATGCAGATTTGATCATGTTCTTTATTTTATTCTCGGTCACATTTTTTCCATTAAATACATATTTTAGAAGTTACAGAACTTCGCAGTTAGATTCCCATTGACATAACCTGGAAATTCTTTGATATACACTGCCCTGCCAAAATAATATATATATATGTAATAAAATATATTTTTATACATTTTTATATAATATTATTTTACTATTTTAATATATCTATAATAGAAATAAGGAGAAAATTGGGACTAGATTATTACAATAAGAATGGTAACTTATTTTTTGGGGGGAGGGTGGGTTAATAAAAACTGAGATAATGAAATAGAAAATTCTACAATTCAGTAAAAATATTATTTAAAAAAATATTTCACAATTTTTTTTGTAGTTCTTTTAAAAAACGAGCTCATGTCATCGTTTTGTTGTTTGTTTTCTCCGTCTGTAGACATTCAACTTTTTTGTTTTAAGAGATAAATTTAAAATTCTTTTTGAATTGGATAGGTAAATCATACGATTCGCCTTTCAGAATCTTCCAAAGGTGTTAATAGTGCCCGCGAACTGTGAAAAGTTTTTGAATTTTCGTAGTTTGAATTTCTATCGTTAGAGGCCGTTAAATAGGCCGCGCGAAAGTTCCGATCATAGGTAAAACAACCCAATCGACCCTTATGTGACCTTGAACACAAAACCGTAACGGAAATTTCTTAACCGTCCTGAGTTCTACGACCATAAATAACTCGACACACCAATTCACTTACTAGCAGATAGATACATAGACAAACTCGAGGTATTCGAAGGATCAGAAATACAGTGCCGTTTCCAAGATGTAGAAACCAGCAGACATCATTTGGAATTTCAAACTCCCAGGTGGATCGAAATTCGACCTCTGGTCGACTTCAACGGATTGGTGTATCCAGAATTTCGCAACTCTTCAGAGATGCAGGACTCGAATACCCCTGTACATGAGGTTCCACGTTTCTGTTAGGTGTAGTTATTATTATTATTACAGTTTGACTGAAATATGACCTCTAAATGGAGACGTCGGATCCAATTTTTCATAAGCTTTCTAAGATCTACGACAAGAAATATCCTCGTAGGCAGGGGAGGTACAGTTGCTCAAAAAATATCCGAACACTCTGTTTGATTACAGAATTTAGAAAGAATATCTGGCAACGATTTTTTTCGAAATTAAAAATCTGGCAACCTTCGTGTACGTACATGAAAGTTGCCAGACCACTAATTTCTAAAAAAAAATTGTTGCCAGATATTTTTTCTGAATTCTGTAATCAACCATAGCGTTCGAATACTTTTTTGAGCGACTGTACGTCCCTGCCTACGGGGTGTCATCAATACCCATCCAATTCAACAGGAATTTTAAATTAATCTGTTAAAACTAAAAAGATGAAAGTGTACAGACAGATAAAACAAACAAAATGATGACATTAGTTCGTTTGAAAAACGAACTACAAAATCAAAATTGCAAAAATATTTGTGAAATAATATTATTAATGAATTGTGTAGAATTTCCTTTTTCATTATCTCTGGGTTTTCATTAACCCACCCTCCCTCAATAAAAATAAGTCCGCTGAGAACCCTGTCGTCTTCTACTAAATATCGAACTCGTCTATCTGCTTTGAACTCCAAAACAATTGTCTTTATTTCGTTCAGTTTAAAAATATTAAAAAGAAATTGAACAATAACAGTTGGAAGTTTTATACAACTTTATCTTAGTCCCATATGTTATTCTGACACTAAAAATATATTAAAACAACAATTATAAAATCTCATATAGAATATCATTTTAATCTTTCCTGTTCGGTGGAATGTTTTAGTAACTGGGAAACCCTACTCAAGGCTTATTCTCAGACCGCCCCGAACTAAATTCTAGGTACGTCCTTGCCCGTAGGCATCAAATTAACTCTCTAAAAGTGGTAAATTAAAATGTAATTTTTGATCTCGAAGCCCCAACACACAAAGAATCCGAGATTTTTAAAGCTTCTGGGATCTGTGATCCGAAGTACTCCTATATACCAATATTCACATTTCTAGCACTTTTACGTCAAGCTTTGATCTCTGCTTCACCTCTCTCTGACTTTGAAGGACAGGTCGAAGATCGAATTTCGGATTTTTTCTCCCGAGAACTACGATCTGAATTACCCCAAGTGCAGATTTTCAGAGCTTTACAACTTCTGCATGATGGTCGTAATTAGCGTCATCCTTTGTCACGCACTAACTCACAATCAGCTAATTTTTAATTGTCAACTGAAATTCACGAAATAGATGTCTATAAGAAAATATATAGGTAAAAAACATATCCTATTAAAGTATTCCGATCGAGAATGATCGCTGAAAATAAGGCAAAATCTAGCGAATTTCTGCGATCCTTTTCTTATTTGGAAAGAAATTCCTGTGATCCTAATTAAACCAAAAAGAAAAATCCGTTTTAATGTCCCCTAAACAGCGTCATGGGCCTACTTTTCCACTGTTCAATTCTAAAAAACTGGTTTTTTGGGACCTAGAATTTCAGTTGTGAGCCAAAAAAAATAGTGCCACTCAGAGGTGGTGTTGATGGTGGATATCCCGCCTGGATCGTAATCTGCAGTTCCCGAATTGGAGTCCCAGCTGGGCGAATGTTGAGACTTATGTCCGCAAAACTTCCCACACTTCCCTCGGTCAGAAGGGGACACTGATGGGCTTGGAAAGGCAACTGTCCGTCTGATGGGACGTTAAGCCGTAGCCAAGTGAACCTGAGAGCCATAACCTGTGCACGTTAAAGAGCACATTAGGTGAACTTTACGAGAAACGACCATCTGTCTCGTAACAACTGTCCAATGATTCCCCTCCCTCCAAACCTGCTCTGAACCCTCGGAGTCCTTGCGACCTGACCATTTGGACCATTGTGAGCAAAAAAAGTGCCGCTCAGAGATAAAACAATTCAACCCTTTCCTGTATCTACATCTGAGCCATTAAGTCCTAGTGACTTCATTTGGCCAGTGAAGGCAAAAAAAAAAAAAATCATGCTGACAATTAATACAACCCAACCAAAAAATAATAATTAAGACCTTTCATTTTGAAATCAATAGGATATGAATGATATAATAATAATTTAACAATTTGTTTCCATTTCGAAAGCTTTTAGAAAAAAATTTCGAAAAAATGTTTTTTTTATTTATTATTTTTATTCCAACGTTAATCTAAATATTTCAATTGATTTCTTCAAATCATACGGAAGCCCGAATAATTCAAAAACACGGATATTCTAATTCACGCAATTGACCAACAATATCAGTGTAGAACAATGTCACGTAACAGCCAACAGATCCATTATTAGAATGCGATCACACTCTGTCGTAACGCAAGAATTACAATCAGAATATCCGTTTTCAGAGTGGCGGCAATCATTCAGCCTAAGATGAGACTGCGCAGTTGACGCTTCCGAAAATTCTCGTAGATCATTGGTTCACTAATAGGAAAAGCGATCGTGCCGACCTATATGACCTATGAGAATTTTCAAGACGTTAACTGAGCAATCTTCGCCCCCCCCCCCCCCGCCCTCCCACTCCAACGTGACCCGAGCCGTTGGTCTACTTTGGTTGTTTTACCTGTCAACGGCACTTTAGTTCGCGTAATGAGCTAAATGATCGGGTCAGAAGACCCAGGGCTGGATCTGGGGGGATGGTGCCTTGACGTATCCTCTGACGTGCGACCGTGCCTTGATGTGTCCTCTGACGTGCGACCGTACCTTGACGTGTCCTTTGACGTGCGACCGTACCTTGACATGTCCTCTGACGTGCGACCGTGCCTTGACGTGTCCTCTGACGAGCGACCGTGCCTTGACGTGTCCTCTGACGTGCGACCATGCCTTGACGTATCCTCTGACGTGCGACCGTGCCTTGACGTGTCCTCTGACGTGCGACCGTGCCTTGACATGTCCTCTGACGTGCGACCGTGCCTTGACGTGTCCTCTGATGTGCGACCATGACCTGAAGTTCCTTCCGATGTTTATTACAGGTATGTAAATAAGTACAAACTGTTTTACCTAGGAGCTGTACCTTTTTTACATACAATGTACTTAGTGATCAGATCATAAGGACCGCAAAGGTTCAGAGAAGGTTGTATGAAGGGAAACCACCGGGTAGCTGTTAGGATACAGATGGTAGCTCCCGTCAAGGCCATCCAACATGGTCTATAACATTTGTTATGTCATTTGACGGACGGCGGCCTTTCCAAGCCGATCGGTGTCCCCCTGTTGACAGAGGGCAGGGCGGGGAGTTTTGGGGAGAAAAATCTCAACACTGACCCAGGTAGGACTCGAACCTGAGACCATAAGATTATGAGCCTGGCACTTCATCGACTGAGCCACCACCAACCCAATACCTTTAACAACAAAACTCAGGTTGGTGCCCTCATAGCAGTGATGGCGATTTTATGACACGCGTGCCAAAGGTAACATGCACGATGATTTGTGTTGGCACTCCCTTGAGAGGTGAAGAGAAATAGTGAATACGGCTAGTATAGAGAATTAGAAACAATAACCACAGCAATTCAATATATGTTTATGGATTAATCATTGGTAGCAAGATGACGACTAGGTTGTTATAATTAGTTACTTATTCATTACGAATTTGAATTGTGAATCCATATGTTTAAAATATCTCGCCAAATAACTGGTTACACATTTCTCAAAAAGCTGCATCAAAAACAGACGTATTAAAGCTATCAACTGATAGCTTTAATACGTCTGTTTTTGATGAAGCTTTTAGTTTAGTTGATCATTGATTTCCTTTAAAGCACTTCTGTAGAACTTAAAATTTATTTAAGGTTTCTGTTTTTGCTTGACTTATAAAAATTCACTTCATTCTAGTAAAGGCATCGAAATATCAGCGATGCGTTGAGCACAAGAGTTGAAAATAGTATGTGAGTTTGTGCGTGTGTAGGAATGATTTTCATTTTCACTTGTATAATGGCGAGCCTAAAACTTAGTGTTCCTTATATTCGAACCGTTAAAATTTTGTACTATTTGATTTGCATTGTATGATGAACTGATAGGTTTGATCCATGCATAATATAGGAGTGAAATGTCCGCACATTATTTTTTTACTCTAAACTAAAAACATCACCAATAATAAAAGTGACAATGTACAGTCGCTCAAAAAAAATATCCGAACACTATGGTTGATTACAGCATTCAGAAAAAATCGCTGCCAGATATTTTTCTGAATTCTGTAAACAACCATAGTGTTCGGATATTTTTTTGAGCTATTGTACGCAAATAATTCATTTGGAGAGAGAATTTAAACAGGTTAAACGAAAGAAATAAGCGGTATAGAAACCTTACCTAGATATGTAGCTGTATTTTCAGTAGTTTAGTTTAGTTTAGTTTACACTTCACAAAAATTGGGAGTTCCTTGCACAGACTTTCCCATAGAATTTATGTTTTCCTTTTTTTTTTTGAAAATTCTTGATGTTCAGTATTTTTTTTTCCTCTTAGATTTTAAGAGATTTTTTTTTTGTTTCGTCTTCCTCCTAAACTTTAGGATTTAATTCTTTTGTTTATTTTGTTTTTGTTTATTTAATTTTGATTTATGTCTTTTTTTTTTGGTATAAATATATATATTTTTTTATTATTATTGTTTTTTTGGCTTTCTTTAATTTTTTTTTATAACCCTTTTTTTATTTCTTTTTTTTTTGTTTTTTAGAAATTTTTTTTTTTTATTTTTTTTTTCTTTTTAATTTTTTTTTTATTTTTTTATTTTTTTTTAAGATTTTTTTTTAATTATTTTTTTTTCTTATTTTTATTAATGAAAAAAAAAATTTTTTTTTCTTTTTTTCTTTCTTTTTTTTATATTACGTTTTTTTTTTGTTGTTGTTCTGTGTTACAATTTATTCCATATCTCTGTTTCTTTGATGAATTCCAATAGGAAGGCAAATATTTTTGTTTGAATTGAGATTGTAGGGTGATTTAAAATTAAGTTCAGAGTAAATTCGTAATATTTATGTTTCTAAGTTTTTCAAAGAATTTTTCTCGTTGTGAGTCATATTTTGCACAATTTAATATAAGGTGTGAGGAATTTTCAGTAATATTGCATTTTGTACATTTGGGTGAGGTACTTAATTTGAGTAAGAATTTTGATTTATTTAAAAGAATTGTATCTGTTCTTAGCCGAAATATGATTTTGGATTCATGTCTGGAAAATGGTAATTGTAGGAAGGTATTAATTTTGTTGGAAAGTTCAAATCTGAAATTTGGTTTGAAGATAGAGTGAAATTGAACATGTTTTTCTAAAATTTTGAATTCTAATTGTTTTATTTCTTTTTTAACATGTATATAAAAATTGTGTGTTGGCGAGATGTTATCATAATCATGTGCTGATTTTGCTATGTTATCTACATATTCATTTTCTTTAAATCCAGAGTGTCCTGATATCCAACAAAGTTGAATATGGTTATTTTTTTCATTTAGGTTTTCATTATAAAGTTTTAGGAGTGTATATGTGTAGTATGGATATGTGGTGTATGTGTTGTCTTGTATTAATGTGTGTATAGCACTTTTAGAATCAATGAATATAACTATTGATTGATTTGTTAAATTGTCTAATGTCCAGTTAAGTGCGGCAAATATTGCATAAATTTCAGTATGCAATATCTGAGTAAAATCAGGCAATTTGTATGCTAATGATATGTTGTGTGATGGAATATATACAGCAGCACTGGATGACCCAGAATCTTTTATGTAGGACCCATCTGTGTAGATTTCCAAACAATTGTTAAATTTTTCAGATTTAAAATTAATGAATAATTGATATAGAGCTTCATTAGAAATTTCATTTTTTGAATTTAAATGTGGAATCTCTGTATAAACTACTGGGAGTTTGTAACACCATACTGCTACAGATTCAGTAATGTCTCCTCGCAGTTCATCTTTAGTTAGTTTATTAAAGAATTCTTTTAATAATTCATTTTCTTCGATTTTTTTATAGAATATGAGTCTTTTAAAGTTTAGATAAAATGGGTGGTCTGGTAGTTTATAGTGGAGTCTTGTGTAATATTTTAAGATTAAAATTGAATGCCTAATTTCAAATGGAGGAATGGCTGTTTCAGCCAGAAGAGCTAATGTTGGACAAAATTTTGGTAAGCCTAAAGCAATTTTTAAACATTTGTTTTGAATAACATTTAATTTCTTTAAGTTAGTTAAATTAGGTTTGTCTATAAGGTCTAAGCCATATTCCATTTTTGATCTGATTAAATTTAAGTAGAGTGTAATTAAGGTTTTTTGATCAGTACCTTCTTTTTTGAATGCAAAGTATTTAAAAATGTTTAGGAGTTTTGAACCAGAATTGTAAGCTTTCTCCAGATGAGAGTTCCATATTAATTTTGAGTCTAAGTTAAATCCCAATAATTTACATTTGTTGACTTGATTAATAGGTTGCGAGTTAATTTTTAAGAGAAATTTTGGATTATAATTTCTACGTCTATAGAAGTAAATACAAAAAGTTTTATCTGTGTTAATTGTTAAATTCCATTTGTTACAATAATCTATTAGTTTGTCTAATTGTTGTTGTGTTTTTTCTTGTAGAGTATATTCATTTTTGTCTGATACCCAGAAGGTAAGGTCATCAGCATAGCTTGTAAAGTTAAATTTTTTATCAAAAATCTTTTTGATGTCATGTAAGTATAAATTAAAAAGAACAGGGGATAAGGTAGATCCTTGTGATAATCCTTGTGTAATGTTATAAGACTTAGAGTAGGTTGAGTTTAATTTAACCTTTAATTTTCTGTTTCTCAAAAATTTTGCTAGGAATTCTATTAATTTATAGTCTAATTTAGCTTTACACAGTTTGAGTAGTAAATGTTCTATGGAAACTGTATCAAAAGCCTGTGATAGGTCTATTGACACAGCTAGTACTGTTTTTTTCTTTTTATTGGCAGAGTAAATATCATTTAAGAGTAGTGAGATGCATTCTTTAGAAGATCTGTTTTTTCTGAAGCCAAAGAAGTTTTTTGGTAATAATTTTTTCTCTTCAATTTGCCAATTCAGTCTAATAAGAAGCATTTTTTCAAATAATTTTAAGGAGTTGGATAATAGAGAGATTGGTCTATAAGAGGTTATTTCTGTAGGGATTTTATTGGGTTTTTGGATAAAAATTATTAAAATTTCTTCCCACTCTGGTGGTATGTCTAGTGTGTTCCATATATGATTAAAGATAGATAATAATTTTTCTTTCCATGCTTCTGGAAGATTTTTGAAAAGTTTGTTAGAGATCAAGTCTGCACCAGGGGCAGATTTAAGATTAAGTCTTTTTATTGCTCTATTTAGTTCCAATAAGGAAAATGGTAAGTTAACTGTAGTGTCGATTGATTTTAATTTGTTTAACTGTGTGTTATAAAAGGATTTTTGTCTAGAATCTAAGCTAGGTGCAGTTTGAACTATTTTTAAGTTTTGGGCAAATCTTTCAGCTGTTTGACTAATGGTAATGTTATGTTGTAAGGCATATTGGGCTATTGGAAAAGTTTGTTGCTTTTCTTGGACAATACTTTTAAAAATCCTCCAGATGTTTTTTCCTGGAGTAGAGGTTGTTAATTCTGATGTAAATTCTTTCCAATTATCACGAGAGGCAGTTTTTAATTTTCTTCTTACTTCTGCTTTAATTTTTTTAAAATTGTTGATGTCTTGGAAGGTTCTGGTCCTTTTAGCTTTTTTTAGATCGAGTACTGATTAGTTAAATTTTCTCCAATTTAGAATTTTTTTTGCAGAACGAGATAACTTGCTAAAGGTTTCAGTTTCAAAGACTCTTTAAATACTGAACAAAAACTTCTATAAAATCAAGATTTAAGTAGTTTATTACTGCAATTAAATCTTTAGCTAAACACATATTTTCCTATTAAAGCATGCATAATATATTAGTGAAATGTCTGCGCATTAGTTTTTTACTCTAAATTAAAAACATCACCAATAACAAAAGTGACCATTTACAGTCGCTCAAAAAAGTATCCGAACACTATGGTTGATTAGAGAATTCAGAAAAAATATCTGCAACGAGTTTTTTTAGAAATTAGTGATCTGGCAACCTTCGTGTACAGTTCACGAAGGTTGCCAGAATACTAATTTCTAAAAACTCGTTGTCAGATATTTTTTCTGAATTCTATACAAATCAGAATAATAAACATTTACTACTTATATTTGATAATATTATTCGAAATAGTGAGTTCAAAGTAATTAATTATGTATTTACGTAACCAGGCGTATTTACAAACACGTCCAGCGGATCTATTGGTTCTAAATTTTCAATTAATTCTAATTCTATTTTACATTTCAATCTATTCCTTTGCCTTTTAGGCCTACGTTTCAAAACATGATTGATTCAAATTTCAACATTTTATTGTAAAATATCAGGAAAACTCCAAAAGACGTATAGGGCGATCCAAGATGTAGCTCTACACACTGAGACAAGAAACACACTCAAATACAACGGATAACACACAATAATTCGGCACTGACACAAATATCACACTGCACCACTACGGCTGAGGGTCCAACCTAGAGAAGTGGAGGGAGAATATATTCAAGTACATATTCCGACCGTTTCAGCTTTCTAAATACACAACTTTTAACACTCTACACTCTGCACACACTAAACACAATAGATGACGTAATCGAAAGAAGCAGAGTAATTAATCCGCTCTGTGATCTAATGACTGAATGTGATCTATTGCTTCTGATGAGAGTGATTGCCATTTGCTGAAATGGCTGAATGCAGACAACTATTCAACCAGTGTCTCTCGAATAACAAATCCATTCACAGACTCAAATAGGTATTTGACTCATTTCACTTTCCTATTAATAACCTCTCACACTTTGCACTATATGCAAAACAACACACTTCCGACGCTAATCCAAACGGACAAAATAACTACTCCTTTGTGCGCTCTTATTACTGCACGTTTTCTATAAGATTTGCGGTAGGAGATTGCTGTTCGCCCAAAGGGCTGAACGCAGTCACCTATTCAACCAGTGACCCTCACCTACATATTAACAGTTTAAAATATGTATTTGTCTGCTTTCACCCTTTGATTAACAGATCTAACATTTTCCACTAGATACACAACAACACGGTTAAACGCCAATGAATAGGGATAACGCAATTATTCCGCTGTGCGCTATAATGGCTGCATGCGTTCTATATCTTCTGTTGAGAGAGATTGCTGTTCGTCCAAAGGGCTGAACGCAGTCACTTATTCAACCAGAGACCCTCAGATACACATTGACAGATTAAAATACGTATTTGTCTGATTTCACATTTTGATTAACTGCTTTAACGCTTTCCACTAGGTACACAACAATACACTTAAACGCCAAAGAATAGGGAAAACTTAATTATTCCGCTGTGCGCGTAATGGCTGCACGCGTTCTATATCTTCTGTTGAGGGTGATTGCTGTTCGTCCACAGGGCTGAATGCAGTCACTTATTCAACCAGTGACCCTCAGACACATATTAACAGATTAAAATTCGTATTTGTCTGATTTCACACTTTGATTAACAACCTTAACCCTTTCCACTAGGTACAGAACAACGCACTTTATCGCCAATGAATAGAGATAACTTAATTATTCCGATATGCGCTATAATGGCTGCACGCGTCTTATATCTTCTGTTCAGGGTGATTGCTGTTCGTCCAAACGGCTAAACGCAGTCACTTATTCAACCAGAGACCCTCAGGCACACATTAGCAGATTAAAATACCTATTTGTCTGATTTCACATTTTGATTAACTTCTTTAACCCTTTTCACAAGGTACACATCAAACACTTAAACTCAAATGAATAGGGATAAAGTAATAATTCCGCTGTGCTCTATGATGGCTGCACGCGTTCTATATCTTCTGTTGAGGGTGATTGCTGTTCGTCCAAAGGGCTGAACACAGTCACTTATTCAACCAGTGACCCCAGATATATGTTAAGAGATTAAAATACGTATTTCTCTGATTTCACATTTTGATTAACAGCTTTATCCTTTTCCACTAGGTACACAACAACAGACTAAACCGCCAACTAATAGGGATAATTTAATTATTCCGCTGTGTGCTATAATGTCTGCACGCGTTCTATCTGTTGAAGATGATTGCTGTTCGTCCAAAGGGCTGAACGCAGTCACTTATTCAAACATTGAACCCAAGATATATATTAACAGATTAAAATACGTATTTGTCTGATTTCACACATTGATTAATAGCTTTAACCTTCTCCACTAGGTACATAAAAACACACTAAACCGACAATTAATAGGGATAATTTAGTTATTCCGCTGTGCGTTTTAATGGCTGCACACGTTCTATATCTTCTGTTGAGGGTGATTGCCGTTCGTCCAAAGGGCTGAACGCTGTCACTTATTCAACCAGTAACCCCTAGGAACATATTAACAGATTAAAATACGTATTTGTCTGATTTCACACTTTGATTATCAGCTTTAACCTTTTTCCACTACATACGTAACAACACACTAAAACGCCAATTAAGAGGGATAACTTAATTATTCCGCTGTGCGCTGTAAAGGCTGCACGCGTTCTATATATTCACTTGAAAGTGATTACTGTTCGTCCAAAGGGCTGAACGCAGTCACTTTTTCAACCAGTGACCCCCAGGTACATATTAACAGAATAAAATACGTATTTGTCTGATTTCACACTTTGATTATCAGCTTTAACCTTTTGCATTAGGTACACAACAACACACTTAAACGCCAATTAATAGGGATAACTTAATTATTCTGCTGTGCGTTATAATGGCTGCACGCGTTCTATATCTTCTGTTGAGGGTGATTGCTGTTCGTCCAAAAGAGCTGAACTCAGTCACTTATTCAAGCAGTGACCACCAGATATACGTTAACAGAATAAAATACGTATTTGTCTGATTTCACACTTTGATTAAAAGCTTTAACCTTTTCCACTAGGGACACAACAATACACTAAACCGCCAATTAATAGGGATAACTTAATTATTCCGCTGTGCGCTATAATGGCTCCACGCGTTCTATATATTCTTTTGAAGGTTATTGCTGTTCGTCCAAAAGGCTGAGCGCAGTCACTTATTCAACCAGTGACCCCCAGATATATATTAACAGAACAAAATACGTATTTGTCTGATTTAAAATTTTGATTAACAGCTTTAACTTTTTCTATTAGTTACACAACAACACACTAAACCGCCAATTAATAGGGATAACTTAATCATTCCGTTGTGCGTTATAATGGCTACACGCGTTCTATATCTTCTGTTGATGGTGATTGCTGTTCGTCCAAAGGGCTGAACGCAGTCACTTATTCAACCAGTGACCCCCAGATATGTGTTAACAGATTAAAATATATATTTGTCTGATTTCACACTTTCATTAACAGCTTTAAACTTTTCCAGTTGGTACATATCAATACACTAAACCACCAATTAATAGGGATAACTTAATTATTCCCCTGTGCTTTATAATTGCTGCACGCGTTCTATATCTTCTGTTGAGCGTGATTGCTCTTCGTCTAAAGGGCTCAACGCAGTCACTTATTCAACCAGTGACCCCCAGGTATATATTTAAAGATTAAAATAACTATTTGTCGGATTTCGCACTTTGATTAACAGCTTTAAACTTGTCCACTATGTACATAACAACATACTAAAACGCCAATTAATAGAGTAATTTAATTTTTCCGCTGTGCGATATATAGGCTGCACGCGTTCTATATCTTCTGTCGAGGGTGGTTGCTGTTCGTCCAAAAGGCTGAACGCAGTCACTTATTCAACCAGTAACCCCAGGTACATATTAACAGAATAAAATACGTAATTGTCTGATTTCACACTTTGATTAACAGCTTTAACCTTCTCCACTAGGTACATAATATCACACTAAAACGCCAATTAATAGGGATAACTTAATTATTCCGCTGTGCGCTCTAATGACTGTACGCTTTCTATATCTTCTGTTGTGGGTGATTGCTGTTCGTCCAAAGCGCTGAACGCAGTCACTTATTCCACCAGTGAACCCCAGGTACATATTAACAGATTAGAATACCTATTTGTCTGATTTCATTTTGATTAACAGCTTTAACCTTGTCCCTAGGTACATAACAACACACTACAACGTCAATTAATAGAGTAAATTAATTATTCTGCTGTGCGATATAATGGCTGCACGCGTTCTATATCTTCTGTTGAGGGTGATTGCTGTGTGTCCAAAAGGCTGAATGCAGTCACTTATTCAACCAATAACCCAGGAACACATTAACAGAATAAAATAGGTATTTGTCTGAGTTCACACTTTGATTAACAGCTTTAACCTTCTCCAAAAGGTACATAACATCACACTAAAACGCCAATTAATAGAGTAACTTAATTATTCCGCTGTGCTACATAATAATGGCTGCACGCGTTACCTTATAATGGCTGCACGCGTTCTGTATATTCTATTGAGGGTGATTGCTGTTCGTCCAAAGGGCTGAACGCAGTCACTTATTCAACCAGTGACCCCCAGGTACATATTAAAAGATTAAAATAGGTATTTGTCTGATTTCACACTATGATTATCAGCTTTAACTTTTTCCATTAGGTACACATCAACACACTTAAAGGCCAATCAATAGGGAAAAATTAATTATTCCGCTGTGCGCTGTAATGGCTGCACGCGTTCTATATTTTCTGTTGAGGGTGATTGCTGTTCGTCCAAAGGGTTGAACGCAGTCACTTATTCCACCAGTGAACCCCAGGTACATATTAACAGATTAAAATACGTATTTGTCTGATTACACACATTGATTAACAGTTTTAACCTTCTCCACTACGTATAAAACAAGACAATAAATCGCCAATTAATAGAGTAAATTAATTATTACGTTGTGCGCTATAAAGACTGCACGCGTTCTACATCTTCTATTGAGGGTGATTGGTGTTCGTCGAAAGGGCTGAACGCAGTCATTTATTTAACCAGTGACTCCCCAGATATATGTTAACAGATTAAAATACTATTAATCTGATTTCACACTTTGATTCGGAGTCGTTCTCCGTGTATATCACTTTAGAAATAAAAGATAATGAATCGTCAGGTAGCACAGCATCTGGTTTAACAAGTTTCCTTTCGCACCTGTATTAGCGAGGGTCTATGGGTAACTGCTATTGCAATTAACATTGCTTAGATATAGATAAGGCACTCATTGTCTAAAATAAATGAGTGGAGGGTTTAGGTAGGTTAGTGTAGTCAAATGATGGCCAAAATCAGATGCCGTGACGACCGTTTCCTTTTCCCTATGATGTGACTATAGGTAGGTTAATTCGAACTAACACTCTTAATGTCTATATACGTTTTAGGTGAATGTGATAGAAATATATATTCAGCTGTTTGCGATAACAAAATAATTGATTCGGAGTCGTTCTATCACTTAAGAAATAAAAGATAATGAATCGTTAGGTAGCACAGCATCTGGTTTAACAAGTTTCGTTTCGGACCTGTATTAGCGAGGGTGTATGGGTAACTGCTATTGCAATTAACATTGTTTAGATAGGATAAGGCACTCATTGTCTAAAATAAATGAGTGTAGGGTTTAAGTAGGTTAGTGTAGTCAAATGATGGCCAAAATCAGATGCCGTGACGACCGTTTCCTTTTCCCTATGATGTGACTATAGGTAGGTTAATTCGAACTACCACTCTTAATGTCTATATACGTTTTAGGTGAAGTTGATAAAAATATATATTCAGCTGTTTGTGATAACAAAATAATTGATTCGGAGTCGTTCTGTCACATTAGAAATAAAAGATAATGAATCGTTAGGTAGCACAGCATCTGGTTTAACAAGTTTCGTTTCGGACCTGTATTAGCGAGGGTCTATGGGTAACTGCTATTGCAATTAACATTGCTTAGATATAGATAAGGCACTCATTGTCTAAAATAAATGAGTGGAGGGTTTAGGTAGGTTAGTGTAGTCAAATGATGGCCAAAATCAGATGCCGTGACGACCGTTTCCTTTTCCCTATGATGTGACTATAGGTAGGTTAATTCGAACTAACACTCTTAATGTCTATATACTTTTTAGGTGAATGTGATAGAAATATATATTCAGCTGTTTGCGATAACAAAATAATTGATTCGGAGTCGTTCTATCACTTAAGAAATAAAAGATAATGAATCGTTAGGTAGCTCAGCATCTGGTTTAACAAGTTTCGTTTCGGACCTGTATTAGCGAGGGTCTATGGGTAACTGCTATTGCAATTAACATTGCTTAGATATAGATAAGGCACTCATTGTCTAAAATAAATGAGTGTAGGGTTTAAGTAGGTTAGTGTAGTCAAATGATGGCCAAAATCAGATGCCGTGACGACCTTTTCCCTATGATGTGACTCTAGGTAGGTTAATTCGATCTAACACTCTTAATGTCTATATATTTTTTAGGAGAAGGTGATAAAAATATATATTCAGCTGTTTGCGATAACAAAATAATTGATTCAGAGTCGTTCTCCGTGTATGTCACTTTAGAAATAAAAGATAATGAATCCTTAGGTAGCACAGCATCTGGTTTAACAAGAGTCTTTTCGGACCTGTATTAGCGAGAGTCTATGTGTAACTGCTATTGCAATTAATATTGCTTAGATATAGATAAGGCACTCATTGTCTAAAATAAATGAGTGGAGGATTTAGGTAGGTTAGTGTAGTCAAATGATGGCCAAAATCAGATGCCGTGACGACCGTTTCCTTTTCCCTATGATGTGACTATAGGTAGGTTAATTCGAACTAACACTCTTAATGTCTATATACTTTTCAGGTGAAGGTGATAAAAATATATATTCAGCTGTTTGCGATAACAAAATAATTGATTCGGAGTCGTTCTGTCACATTAGAAATAAAAGATAATGAATCGTTAGGTAGCACAGCATCTGGTTTAACAAGTTTCGTTTCGGACCTGTATTAGCGAGGGTCTATGGGTAACTGCGATTGCAATTAACATTCCTTAGATAGAATAAGGCACTCATTGTCTAAAATAAAGGAGTGTAGGGTTTAAGTAGGTTAGTGTAGTCAAATGATGGCCAAAATCAGATGCCGTGACCACCGTTTCCTTTTTCCTATGATGTGACTATGTAGGTTAATTCGAACTAACACTCTTAATGTCTATATACTTTTTAGGTGAAGGTGATAAAAATATATATTCAGCTGTTTGCGATAACAAAATAAATGATTCGGAGTCGTTCTCCGTGTATGTCACTTTAGAAATAAAAGATAATGAATCGTTAGGTAGCACAGCATCTGGTTTAACAAGTTTCATTTCGGACCTGTATTAGCGAGGGTCTATGGGTAACTGCTATTGCAATTAACATTGCTTAGATAGAATAAGGCACTTATTGTCTAAAATAAATGAGTGTAGGGTTTAAGTAGGTTAGAGTAGTCAAATGATGGCCAAAATCAAATGCCGTGAGCACCGTTTCCTTTTTCCTATGATGTGACTATAGGTAGGTTAATTCGAACTACCACTCTTAATGTCTATATACGTTTTAGGTGAAGTTGATAAAAATATATATTCAGCTGTTTGTGATAACAAAATAATTGATTCGGAGTCGTTCTGTCACATTAGAAATAAAAGATAATGAATCGTTAGGTAGCACAGCATCTGGTTTAACAAGTTTCGTTTCGGACCTGTATTAGCGAGGGTCTATGGGTAACTGCTATTGCAATTAACATTGCTTAGATATAGATAAGGCACTCATTGTCTAAAATAAATGAGTGTAGGGTTTAAGTAGGTTAGTGTAGTCAAATGATGGCCAAAATCAGATGCCGTGACGACCTTTTCCTTTTCCCTGTGATGTGACTCTAGGTAGGTTAATTCTAACTAACACTCTTAATGTCTATATACGTTTTAGTTGAAGGTGATAAAAATATATATTCAGCTGTTTGCGATAACAAAATAATTGATTCGGAGTCGTTCTGTCACATTAGAAATAAAAGATAATGAATCGTTAGGTAGCACAGCATCTGGTTTAACAAGTTTCGTTTCGGACCTGTATTAGCGAGGGTCTATGTGTAACTGCTATTGCAATTAACATTGCTTAGATATAGATAAGGCACTCATTGTCTAAAATAAATGAGTGGAGGGTTTAGGTAGGTTAGTGTAGTCAAATGATGGCCAAAATCAGATGCCGTGACGACCTTTTCCTTTTCCCTGTGATGTGACTCTAGGTAGGTTAATTCTAACTAACACTCTTAATGTCTATATATTTTTTAGGTGAAGGTGATAAAAATATATATTCAGCTGTTTGCGATAACAAAATAATTGATTCGGAGTCGTTCTCCGTGTATGTCACTTTAGAAATAAAAGATAATGAATCGTTAGGTAGCACAGCATCTGGTTTAACAAGTTTCGTTTCGTACCTGTATCAGCTAGGGTCTATGGGTAACTGCTATTGCAATTAACATTGCTTAGATATAGATAAGGCACTCATTGTCTAAAATAAATGAGTGGAGGGTTTAGGTAGGTTAGTGTAGTCAAATGATGGCCAAAATCAGATGCCGTGACGACCGTTTACTTTTCCCTATGATGTGACTATAGGTAGGTTAATTCGAACTAACACTCTTAATGTCTATATACTTTTTAGGTGAATGTGATAGAAATATATATTGAGCTGTTTGCGATAACAAAATAATTGATTCGGAGTCGTTCTATCACTTAAGAAATAAAAGATAATGAATCGTAAGGTAGCTCAGCATCTGGTTTAACAAGTTTCGTTTCGGACCTGTATTAGCGAGGGTCTATGGGTAACTGCTATTGCAATTAACATTGTTTAGATAGGATAAGGCACTCATTGTCTAAAATAAATGAGTGTAGGGTTTAAGTAGGTTAGTATAGTCAAATGATGGCCAAAATCAGATGCTGTGACCACCGTTTCCTTTTTCCTATGTTGTGACTATAGGTAGGTTAATTCGAACTACCACTCTTAATATCTATATACGTTTTAGGTGAAGTTGATAAAAATATATATTCAGCTGTTTGCGATAACAAAAAAATTGATTCGGAGTCGTTCTGTCACTTTAGAAATAAAAGAAAATGAATCGTTAGGTAGCACAGCATCTGGTTTAACAAGTTTCGTTTCGGACCTCTATTAGCGAGGGTCTATGTGTAACTGCTATTGCAATTAACATTGCTTAGATATAGATAAGGCACTCATTGTCTAAAATAAATGAGTGTAGGGTTTAAGTAGGTTAGTGTAGTCAAATGATGGCCAAAATCAGATGCCGTGACGACCTTTTCCCTATCATGTGACTCTAGGTAGGTTAATTCGAACTAACACTCTTAATATCTATATATTTTTTAGGTCAAGGTGATAAAAATATATATTCATCTGTTTGCGATAACAAAATAAATGATTCGGAGTCGTTCTCCGTGTATGTCACTTTAGAAATAAAAGAGAATGAATCGTTAGGTAGCACAGCATCTGATTTAACAAGTTTCGTTTCGGACCTGTATCAGCTAGGGTCTATGGGTAACTGCTACTGCAATTAACATTGCTTAGATATAGATAAGGCACTCATTGTCTAAAATAAATGAGTGGAGGGTTTAGGTAGGTTAGTGTAGTCAAATGATGGCCAAAATCAGATTCTGTGACGACCGGTTCCTTTTACCTACGATGTGAGTATAGGTAGGTTAATTCGAACTAATACTCTTAATGTCTATATACGTTTTAGTTGAAGGTGATAAAAATATATATTCAGCTGTTTGCGATAACAAAATAATTGATTCGGGGTCGTTCTGTCACATTAGAAATAAAAGATAATGAATCGTTAGGTAGCACAGCATCTGGTTTAACAAGTTTCGTTTCGGACCTGTATTAGCGAGGGTCTATGTGTAACTGCTATTGCAATTAACATTGCTTAGATATAGATAAGGCACTCATTGTCTAAAATAAATGAGTGGAGGGTTTAGGTAGGTTAGTGTAGTCAAATGATGGCCAAAATCAGATGCCGTGACGACCGTTTCCTTTTCCCTATGATGTGATTATAGGTAGGTTAATTCGAACTAACACTCTTAATGTCTATATACTTTTTAGGTGAATGTGATAGAAATATATATTCAGCTGTTTGCGATAACAAAATAATTGATTCGGAGTCGTTCTATCACTTAAGAAATAAAAGATAATGAATCGTTAGGTAGCTCAGCATCTGGTTTAACAAGTTTCGTTTCGGACCTGTATTAGCGAGGGTCTATGGGTAACTGCTATTGCAATTAACATTGTTTAGATAGGATAAGGCACTCATTGTCTAAAATAAATGAGTGTAGGGTTTAAGTAGGTTAGTGTAGTCAAATGATGGCCAAAATCAGATGCCGTGACGACCGTTTCCTTTTCCCTATGATGTGACTCTAGGTAGGTTAATTCGAACTAACACTCTTAATGTCTATATACTTTTTAGATGAAGGTGATAAAAATATATATTCAGCTGTTTGCTATAACACAATAATTGATTCGGAGTCGTTCTGTCGCTATAGAAATAAAAGATAATGAATGGTCAGGTAGCACAGCATTTGGTTTAACAATTTTCGTTTCGGACCTGTATTAGCGAGGGTCTATGGGTAACTGCTATTGCAATTAGCATTGTTTAGATAGGATAAGGCACTCATTGTCTAAAATAAATGAGTGTAGGGTTTAAGTAGGTTAGTGCAGTTAAATGATGGCCAAACTCAGATGCCTTGACGACCGTTTCCTTTTCCCTATGATGTGACTATAGGTAGGTTAATTCGAACTAACACTCTTCATGTCTATATACCTTTTAGGTGAAGGTGATAAAAATATATATTCAGCTGATTGCGATAACAAAATATTTGATTCGGAGTCGTTCTCCGTGTATGTCACTTTAGAAATAAAAGATAATAAATCCTTAGGTAGCACAGCATCTTGTTTAACAAGTTTCTTTTCGGACCTGTATTAGCGAGAATCTATGGGTAACTGCTATTGCAATTAACATTGCTTAGATATAGATCAGGCACTCATTGTCTAAAATAAATGAGTGGAGGGTTTAGGTAGGTTAGTGTAGTCAAATGATGGCCAAAATCGGATGCCGTGACGACCGTTTCCTTTTCCCTATGATGTGACTATAGGTAGGTTAATTCGAACTAACACTCTTAATGTCTATATACTTTTTAGGTGTAGGTGATAAAAATATATATTCAGCTGTTTGCGATAACAAAATAAATGATTCGGAGTCGTTCTCCGTGTATGTCACTTTAGAAATAAAAGATAATGAATCGTTAGGTAGCACAGCATCTGGTTTAACAAGTTTGGTTTCGGACCTGTATTAGCGAGGGTCTATGGGTAACTGCTATTGCAATTAACATTGCTTAGATATAGATAAGGCACTCATTATCTAAAATAAATGAGTGGAGGGTTTAGGTAGGTTAGTGTAGTCAAATGATGGCCAAAATCAGATGCCGTGACGACCGTTTCCTTTTCCCTATGATGTGACTATAGGTAGGTTAATTCGAACTAACACTCTTAATGTCTATATACTTTTTAGGTGAATGTGATAGAAATATATATTCAGCTGTTTGCGGTAACAAAATAATTGATTCGGAGTCGTTCTATCACTTAAGAAATAAAAGATAATGAATCGTTAGGTAGCGCAGCATCTGGTTTAACAAGTTTCGTTTCGGACCTGTATTAGCGAGGGTCTATGTGTAACTGCTATTGCAATTAACATTGTTTAGAAAGGATAAGGCACTCATTGTCTAAAATAAATGAGTGCAGGGTTTAAGTAGGTTAGTGTAGTCAAATGATGGCCAAAATCAGATGCCGTGACGACCGTTTCCTTTTCCCTATGATGTGACTATGTAGGTTAATTCGAACTAACACTCTTAATGTCTATATACTTTTTAGGTGAAGGTGATAAAAATATATATTCAGCTGTTTGCGATAACAAAATAAATGATTCGGAGTCGTTCTCCGTGTATGTCACTTTAGAAATAAAAGATAATGAATCGTTAGGTAGCACAGCATTTGGTTTAACAAGTTTCGTTTCGGACCTGTATTAGCGAGGGTCTATGGGTAACTGCTATTGCAATTAGCATTGTTTAGATAGGATAAGGCACTCATTGTCTAAAATAAATGAGTGTAGGTTTAAGTAGGTTAGTGCAGTTAAATGATGGCCAAACTCAGATGCCTTGACGACCGTTTCCTTTTCCCTATGATGTGACTATAGGTAGGTTAATTCGAACTAACACTCTTCATGTCTATATACCTTTTAGGTGAAGGTGATAAAAATATATATTCAGCTGTTACGATAACAAAATAATTGATTGGGAGTAGTTCTCCGTGTATGTCACTTTAGAAATAAAAGATAATGAGTCGTTAGGTAGCACAGCATCTGGTTTAACAAGTTTCGTTTCGGACCAGTACTAGCCAGGGCCTATGGGTAACTGCTATTGCAATTAACATTGCTTAGATAGGGTAAGGCACTCATTGTCTAAAATAAATGAGTGTAGGTTTTAAGTAGGTTAGTGTAGTCAAATGACGGCCAAAATCAGATGCCGTGACCACCGTTTCCTTTTCCCTATGATGTGACTATATGTAGGTTAATTCGAACTAACACTCTTAATGTCTATATTCATTTTAGGTGAAGGTGATAAAAATATATATTCAGCTGTTTGCGATAACAAAGTAATTGATTCGGAGTCGTTCTCCGTGTATGTCACTTTAGAAATAAAAGATAATGAATCGTTAGGTAGCACAGCATCTGGTTTAACAAGTTTCGTTTCGGATCTGTATTAGCTAGGGTCTATGGGTAACTGCTATTGCAATTAACATTGCTTAGATAGGATAAGGCTCTCATTGTCTAAAATAATTGAGTGTAATGTTTAAGTAGGTTAGTGTAATCAAATGATGGCGAAAATCAGATGCCGTGATCACCGTATCCTTTTCCCTATGATGTGACTATAGGTAGGTTAATTCGAACTAACACTCTTAATGTCTATATACTTTTTAGGTGAATGTGATAGAAATATATATTCATCTGTTTGCGATAACAAAATAATTGATTGGGAGTCGTTCTCCGTGTATGTCACTTTAGAAATAAAAGATAATGAATCGTTAGGTAGCACAGCATCTGGTTTAACAAGTTTCGTTTCGGACCTGTATTAGCGAGGGTCTATGGGTAACTGCTCTTGCAATTAACATTGCTTAGATATAGATAAGGCACTCATTGTGTAAAATAAATGAGTGTAAGGTTTAAGTAGGTTAGTGTAGTCAAATGATGGTCAAAATCAGATGCGGTGACCACCGTTTCCTTTTCCCTATGATGTGACTATAGGTAGGTTAATTCGAACTAACACTCTTAATGTCGATATACTTTTTAGGTGAAGGTGATAAAAATATATATTCAGCTGTTTGAGATAACAAAATAATTTCTTCGGAGAATGTTATGTATAATATGTGTTTGCAATGAATATAAAGGTTATCTCCGATTTAAACATCAAATTATTGATGTGTAAACACGAAAATAATATATTTCAAAAACAAAACCCATATACAATGGATTCTCTTTACGTCTTTGAAGACACCACCCGTTACAAAGCAATATCACGATGAAAAGTCGTTTATCGTAGAGTAAATATTCTTTTTACACTAAAAGTAGTAACAGCTATGCATTGTCGCTTTTCATTCTTTTATGCAAGTTTTTTAATGGTAATTTCCTTGTTTGTAGTTTTCTCTATAACTATAAACCTCGCTTTCAATTTTATTGATAACGTCTATTACGCTTCCACATCAAATCACTTAACGTGCTTCAACATACTCCAAAGCTGAGGCATACGCAACATAGTAGACTTTTCTTCGTTCCCACTGTTATCATAAAACTTTTCTCATTTTTTCTATCCAGGGATTTACGCTTAAACTGTAATAAGCAAAGTATTTCAATAGCCTTTGTTTTCATAACCATAATAATAACTAACATAGTTTAGTAAATTATAAGCATATAATTAATTTCAATGTAATTCTTCCATTTCCATATTCTTTTCTGAGCATTGGAGTCTTGTGACTTGGACCTTTATTCCATCGGCAACAATGAATTCGCAATGAAGCTAGAAAATAAAGCAGAGGAAGCCTTTTCTACATCTTTGAAGAGATCCTTTAGTGTCCTGATGCCAAAGAGATAATTCAACATTTCTGAATCCATCTCTCGACCTAACCCTGCGTACATTTGTTTCAACACTCAATTTCATGTGAATCTTCTGTATTTTCCACATTTGAAGCAAGCGGATACCTCAACGAACCGACAGCTTATTAAGTGTAATAGTGTTGTACAATACGATATTTTGAAATAAATGTATATTTCATTCATTAAAATGTAGCCTTTTCACTTCCTCAATGTATCTCAGGGTTGGATACATACTAGGATCTCTTCCGTTGAAGTACAGTCGCACAAAAATATATCCGAACACTATAGTTGATTACAGAATTCAGGAAAAGTATCTGGCAACTATTTTATTTAGAAATTAGTGATCTGGCAACCATCGTGTACAATACACGAAGGTTGTCAGATCACTAATTTCTAAAAAAATCGTTGCTACATATTTTTCCTGAAATCTGTAATCAATCATAGTGTTTGGATATTTTTTTCAGCGACTGTACAACGCATTCTTGAATTGCAGAACTATTAGCTGTCTTGAACTCGGGTTTTATGATAGAAGCACAATTGTTATAATGCAATATGGGATGGCAGAGAGGATATCATAGAAGGAATTTGGGGGAGGCACAGACAAGTCTCGCTACAAGGTTAGGAAAAGAGCGAATTAAAATGTTTAATCAAACAAATGTACAAAAGGGGTAAAAAAAAAGTATTATTGAATCTAAATCGCATACTGCTACAGATAAAGACAAAGAATATTAATTCAACACGGGGTGGAAGAAGGAAAAAAAATTGCAAAATTGCGGACAAGAGATCAAGTATTTTAGGTATTGGAAGGGCCGAATTCTGTTTAAAAAAGGTAAATATATTTCGACAGCTTGTATAGTTATTGACCTCTCACTGATAATATTCGAAGCTAGTGCACGTTGGAAAACTTCAAAAAGTTACATCACCATGTGCGAAAACCATGCACTGTTGGGCAACCTACTTCAGGCCGCTGCCCATGCGCCCAACCATGAACGAGGAAATAATATTACCTTAACGTCACCCATGGCCAGCGGGGACACCCATGGCCAGCGGGGGTCTATCCATGGTCAGCGGGGGACAGCTGAGCTAAAGGATTTACATTATCGTCTGTTCTTTCGTTCCATTCTTTATACTTCGCTTGGTTAACCTTTCACCTTAATATATTTTTAACTAAAATAAAGTTTAGATTAAACTTTATGAGAAGTAAATAATCGTGTACTTTTTAAAAAGTAGCACTTTTACATTTAAATACATCGTGATTTTTTTAATGTACATTTGCACTTGCTACGAAAAACAGCATTAAAGCCAGTTTCCGAAATCATTAGTTTTTATAGATCCGAATGAAGCATAATGCACAAAGGACTAAATGGTAAAATGTTAGTTATTGCTCAGATAATGCATTTAGGAGTGCAGTGGCTAAGAAAGTTTATTAAACTTTCTTAGCCACTGCACTCCTAAATACTGATAATTACTTACTGATAATTGCAAAACTTCAAATAATAAATTTTAATACACAAGCGACCTGCGTCTTTGAATGGCATTATGAAACAGTTCCCTTGCTAATCCCCATGTCTTCCACAAAAGCTAATAAGGAGCAAAGATTACTGGAAAAGTAATAAATTTGGTACTTCGAATTAAAATGCAACTGAGGTAGAATTTCCAGTATTTAAACTTTGAACTTTTTAATACTCAAGTGAATCTTTCTCAAACAATTTGTTTTTACACATAATTTGGATTGCAACGTCTTGAAGATATTAAAAATTATGACTAAAATGGAAATTTGATTGCTTATATATAAAAGCAGTTTCGGTCATTGCTTACGAATATCAGTTCCATGTATAATGCTTATCTGTTTGATATTCCAAATCGAGTTATGTCCTGCCTTGTGGTAGTAAAATATTGAACTGAAGGGTTTGGGGAAAACAACTGACATTGTGATCAATCAGGGTCGAGTGTAGGGGGCATGCCTCCCCCTTTAAAATGTAGTAAGTCTGATGGAAGCAAAATATTATTAAAATCGTGCATATTTCACATGTATTTCAAGAAAGTTTTTCAAATCCTCTAATCAAATGGGGATGGGAAAACTTTATATTGCAATGGAAATCAATTCTCTTGCTTGGACTCTGCCGCCCCTTTCTCCAGATCTCATCTTAGACATGAAAGTTTAATTCAATTAATTTTAATGCGATTTTTTAACAGACTGAAAATTTTCTCTAAAAAATAGGTCTTACTCATTCCGTTTAATCTTACTATAGCTATGGTCATTAATTTGCATGCAAATTTGCCGCCCCTAAAAAGTGCAACCCGTGGAACAACGCCGCCCCAGCTGACAAGCTGCAACTTCTTTGTTTTCTTTCATACGCACTTTCAAATAACATAGAGTTTTTCCCAAAACAATGAACTGTGCCTATAAATAATTTTATCATTTTTCAATGAATTGAGCTTTCAATGAATTGAGCTTTTCAAATGAATTGAGCTTTTCAAATGAATTGAGCTTTCAAAGATTTTTTAGGGGAAATGCTTTAGCACCCTCCCCACGAATAGGCACCCATAACAGTCTGCCGAGTGGAAACAGTACTTGGCTACTGATCTAAGGGACCTGGGTTCGAGCCCCGGATAAGGCATGGCTGTTTGTGTTGTTTTTCTGCTGAGGTCCTGCCATCCTCTCAGACCATCTACTATGCAATATAAACTGACAAGCTTCTGTCAGATCTCTGTGGCAAGCAGCTGCTTGAGGGGGTATTTATATATTTAATTATTTGTTTTTTATGATAAAGGCATGTTTCCTTAGGATTTTTTCAGAGCTATCATTATCCCTATCTGCAAAAAAGGTGATCGTAGTTCTTGTGATAACTATAGGGGTATCAGCCTACTCTCTGTTCCAGGTAAAGTTCTCTGCATGATTCTATTTAATAGAACGAAGAATCTGGTTGACAGGCAATTGCATAAAGATCAATGTGGATTCAGAAGTGGTAGGGGATGTGTAGGTCAGATATTTTCACTTAGGCAGATTCTTGAGAAATGCTTAGAGTTTCAGAAACCTTTGGTTGCTAGCTTTGTTGACTTCAAAAAGGCTTTCGACTCTGTTGATCGTCATAATTTGTGGTTGATTGTGAGATCATATGGTAAGTTAGTTAACATAATGAAAGCTCTCTATAATAACACTGAGTCGTGTGTGAGAGTTGGTAAGGCTTGCAGCAATTGGTTTAGCATTACTTCTGGTGTTCGACAAGGGTGAATTTTGTCTCCTTTTCTCTTTAGCTTGGTTATTGATTATGTTATGTGAAATTCACTGCAAGGAAAATATTTTGGCCTTAAATGGTCTAGAGATGCGAACGTTTCTGATTTAGATTATGCTGATGATTTAGCTCTTTTGGCAAATGATGTTGATGAGATGAACTCTTTCATTCGAGCTGTTGATGAAACTGGTAGTAGAGTAGGTTTGGTTATAAACAGAGGGAAAACTAAAGTGATGAAAATTGGTCAGGCAGGCTGTGATTTAGTTATTCTGAATGGTTGCAGTCTTGAGCAGGTATCACAGTTTAATTATCTTGGGAGCTATGTAACAGATATTGGTGATGTGCGGCATGAGATAAACATACGAATAGGGAATGTTGTCGCGACTTTTAAGAATCTATGGAGGTGTGGAGAAATAGGCGTATACATCTAAAGACTAAAATTAGACTATATAATAGTTTGGTTCTTTCTAGGGTTAATTATGGTAGTGACCGTGGACGCTTTGTAAACAAAATCACAAGAAACTAGATGCTTTCGCAGTATTTTGGGCATTAGGTGGTTCAACTTTGTAACTAATGATGAGGTTAGGCAAAGGAGTTTGCAACCTCCTTTAAGCAGCATATTGTGCAGCGAGAGACTCCGTTGGTTTGTCCATGTTGCCCGTATGAATAATTATAGATTGGTGAATAAGGTTATGAACAGTGTGACTAAAGGCCTCAGAAAGAGGGTGAGAGCTAGGATGCTGTGGGCAGACAATGTCAAACAGGACCTTATTAGAAATGTTGTGTTGTGGCCAGATGCAACAGCTGTAGCTCAGGACAGATATGCTTGGAGAACTAAATTGCACGTTCTGGTTGAACCTTCGTACCCCATGGCTGATTGAGGATGATGAGGATTACAGTTTGTTACATATTTGTTGAAGATGGTGCAAATGGAGAGAAAGGGTTTTACGAAAATGCAATTTCTAAATCACATAATAATGGTTCACTGAAATATACTGCATATCTTAATATATTATAGCATGAGTAACTAATATTCTGTTATACCTAGGGTGTCCAGATTTCACTTAATAAAAACCAGGATATTTAAGTAAGTAATAAAAGCCAGGATATTTAAGCATAATAATATCAACCAGGATATTTAAGTAAATATCCAAACATTAGAAAGCTTAAACTAGTACAGTTTAGTTATGATTCCTATTTAATTTAAATGAATTAGTGTCATTTTCCCTTGGAAGTTGTAAACGCACAGAAAAAAATTAACAAAGGCAGTTGTATAATCAGCAATAATCGTAACGTTTGGCATGGCCCCATGAAGGATTATTTTTAGGAGGTTGCTGAACCCAAATTTTTTTAGTGGGGTGTTGAATCAAAAATTTTTAATGGGTTTCTGAACCTAAGTTCTTTTATGGGTGAGGGATGCTGAACCTAAGCTTTTTTATTGGTGAGGGATGCTGAACCTAAGTTCTTTTATGGGTGAGGGATGCTGAACCTAAGTTCTTTTATGGGTGGGGGATGCTGAACCTAAGTTCTATTACGGGTGGGGGATGCTGAACCTAAGTTCTTTTATGGGTGAGGGATGCTGAACCTAAGTTCTTTTATGGGTGGGGGATGCTGAACCTAAGTTCTTTTATGGGTGAGGGATGCTGAACCTAAGTTCTTTTATGGTGAGGGATGCTGAACCTAAGTTCTTTTATGGGTGGGGGATGCTGAACCTAAGTTCTTTTATGGGTGAGGGATGCTGAACCTAAGTTCTTTTATGGGTGAGGGATGCTGAACCTAAGTTCTTTTATGGGTGAGGGATGCTGAACCTAAGTTCTTTTATGTGTGAGGGATGCTGAACCTAAGTTCTGTTATAGGTGAGGGATGCTGAACCTAAGTTCTTTTATGGGTGAGGGATGCTGAACCTAAGTTCTTTTATGGGTGAGGGATGCTGAACCTAAGTTCTGTTATAGGTGAGGGATGCTGAACCTAAGTTCTTTTATGGGTGAGGGATGCTGAACCTAAGTTCTTTTATGGGTGAGGGATGCTGAACCTAAGTTCTTTTATGGGTGAGGGATGCTGAACCTAAGTTCTTTTATGGGTGGGGGATGCTGAACCTAAGTTCTATTACGGGTGGGGGATGCTGAACCTAAGTTCTTTTATGGGTGAGGGATGCTGAACCTAAGTTCTTTTATGGGTGGGGGATGCTGAACCTAAGTTCTTTTATGGGTGAGGGATGCTGAACCTAAGTTCTTTTATGGTGAGGGATGCTGAACCTAAGTTCTTTTATGGGTGGGGGATGCTGAACCTAAGTTCTTTTATGGGTGAGGGATGCTGAACCTAAGTTCTTTTATGGGTGAGGGATGCTGAACCTAAGTTCTTTTATGGGTGAGGGATGCTGAACCTAAGTTCTTTTATGTGTGAGGGATGCTGAACCTAAGTTCTGTTATAGGTGAGGGATGCTGAACCTAAGTTCTTTTATGGGTGAGGGATGCTGAACCTAAGTTCTTTTATGGGTGAGGGATGCTGAACCTAAGTTCTGTTATAGGTGAGGGATGCTGAACCTAAGTTCTTTTATGGGTGAGGGATGCTGAACCTAAGTTCTTTTATGGGTGAGGGATGCTGAACCTAAGTTCTTTTATGGGTGAGGGATGCTGAACCTAAGGGGTTTATGCTTAAACAACGCTAGCTCCGCAGGTGGCTCAGAAAACAAATATTGTAGAAAATAACTGATATTTTATTTGCTCTCTGATTAGTTTTTGCTTCATGTTTATCTTTTCTTACCAATCAGTAGAACTGGCATTCTACTGACTGGCAAGATGTTGGTTATATCCACCGTACAGATGTTTTTAAAATATCGATAGCTAAAGACCATGGGCTTGTTAATTAACAAATCAAAAATGAAAGTAAGGGAAATTTTATTTCGAGAACCTTCAGTGAATGTGAATCTTTAAAATCAACGTATAATAGTAATGGTCACCTTTCTAAACAAGGAAGCTTATGGTTTCCATGGTTACGTGTTTTGTTTCGGTATTAGATATTATTTGTCTGTCTGAAAACAATGTGACTCTAAAATTTATGACTTTTCTTATTTCATTAGACTAAAATCACGTAAGAAAATAAATTAAAATTCATTTGTTTCCAGCTGTGAATCCAAGGGGTCCAAGGAGTGTCATCCACCAACCATTTGAGAATGCTTTTAATGGTAATTGAGCGAGGAAATATTATTATTATTATGAATTTCTCGTGCATTTTTTCAGTAATATTTTAAAGATCTCTGTCAAGATTGATTTTATTTATTTGAGAGATCTGTTAGCCAAATGTCTTTTCTCGATCTTAATCACACAGTAGTTAAGGTACTCAATAAACCCATCAACTCGGTATCTCTTGGTTAAATAATAGTTTAGTAATAGTTTTTAGGTTAAATAATAGGTTTACTTCACTGGATTATTCGGTTGTAGAAAGCCAGGTAAATCGGAGAATTTGACAAATCGAGACAGTTTTGAGAAATTTGTTTGAAACATATGACAAAATCAACCGGTAAAATGACATTTTCGGGGACGGGGTCTGATGAAAAGATAGACTTTGAATATCTGTGAATGTATGAAGAGAGGGTACTAGATGGAAAAAAAATTTTTTTGAAGTGAAAAGTAATTTAGGTTATTTTTTTTAAATAGTCGGAAAGAATTTGAAGTGAAAAGCGATGCCTTAACTGGCATAGTGGTTAGGCAGCTAGCGACTGTTCCAGCAAGGCAAGCTTTGTGTGTTGTGTTAGCTCTAACTAAGGCAGTGGTCAGCAGTGACTTCGGTCGTAGTAGGGCATGTCCTTGTATGAGAAGGCCTGTATTAAGCTAGGAGTAGCTTCTAGGATTCTTCTCTGTCCTATATGTCGCAAATCAAAAAAAAAATGTAGGTTAGAATAATTTTGAACATGTATGAAGTTTGCAAAGAGAGAGAAGAGTTTTATGTTATCGTGCTAAACGGAAATCAGTCTCGATCTCTACAAAAGAACAACGGGGTCGAGATTTACTTTCATTGAACTAAATGGTTCGAGAAGTTGCACTTCGAACCAGTATTGATTCCGAATATCTTATTCGGTTCGATGCACGGCCCTTCTCCCTCTGTCCCCTCCTCCCCTATGCTCTCTCTTCCTCTCTGTTCCCTCCTCCCCTCTGCCCTCTCTTCCTCTCTCTGTCCCCTCCTCCCCTATGTCCTCTCTTCCTCTCTCTCTCCCCTCCTTCCCTCTGCCCCTTTTCTCTCTCTGTCACCTCCTCCCCTCCGCCCCCTCTTCCTCTCTCTGTCCCCTCCTCCCCTCTGCCCTCTCTTCCTCTCTCTGTTCCCTCCTCCCCTCTGCCCTCTCTTCCTCTCTCTGTCCCCTCCTCCCCTCTGCCCTCTCTTCCTCTCTGTCACCTCCTCCCCTCTGCCCCCTCTTCCTCTCTCTGTTCCCTCCTCGCCTCTGCCCTCTCTTCCTCTCTCTGACCCCTCCTAACCTCTGCCCTCTCTTCCTCTCTCTGTCCCCCCTCCCCTCTGCTCCCTCTTCCTCTCTCTGTCCCCTCCTCCCCTCTGCCCTCTCTTCCTCTCTCTGTCCCCTCCTCCCCTCTGCCCTCTCTTCCTCTCTCTGTCCCCTCCTAACCTCTGCCCTCTTTTCCTCTCTCTGTCCTCCCTCCTCTCTGCCCTCTCTTCCTCTCTGTCCCCTCCTAACCTCTGCCCTCTCTTCCTCTCTCTCCCCTCCTCCCCTCTGCCCTCTCTTCCTCTCTCTGTCCCCTCCTCCCCTCTGCCCCCTTTTCTCTCTTTGTCACCTCCTCCCCTCTGCTCTCTCTCTTCCTCTCTCTGTCCCCTCCTCCCCTCTGCCCTCTCTTCCTCTCTCTTTGTCACCTCCTCCCCTCTGCCCTCTCTTTCTCTCTCTGTCCCCTCCTCCCCTCTGCCCCCTCTTCCTCTCTCTGTCCCCTCTTCCCTCTCTTCCTCTCTCTGTCCCCTCTTCCCTCTCTTCCTCTCTTCCTCTCTCTGTTCCCTCCTCCCCTCTGCCCTCTCTTCCTCTCTCTGTTCCCTCCTCCCCTCTGCCCTCTCTTCCTCTCTCTGTCGCCTCCTCTCCTCTGCCCTCTCTTCCTGTCTCTGTCTCCTCCTCCATTCTGCCCTCTCTTCCTCTCTCTGTCCCCTCCTCCCCTCTGCCCTCTCTTCCTGTCCCCTCCTCCCCTCTGCCTCTCTCTCTCCCCTCCTCCTCTCTGCCATCTCTTCCTCTCTCTCCTCCCCCCAGATCCCCCCAAAGAGTTCTCATATACTCAGATCCTCCCCTCAGATCCCCCAAAGAGTACTCATGTACTCAGATCCTCCCCCCAGATCCCCAAAGAGTTCTCATGTACTCAGATCCTCCCCAAGATCCCCCAAAGCGTTCTCGTGTACTCAGATCCTCCTCCCATATCCCCCCACAGAGTTCTCATGTACTCAGATCCTACACCCCAAATCCCAATTGTCGTATCCCCCTAGTTGTCATTATCCATCCAATTGTCGTATCTTCCCAGTTGTCGTATCCATTGAATTGCAATCCACCCAATTGTCGTATCTTCCCAGTTGTCGTATCCATTGAATTGCAATCCACCCAATTGTCGTATCTTCCCAGTTGTCGTATCCATTGAATTGCAATCCACCCAATTGTAGTCCACTCAATTGTCATAAAATTGTTCATATGATCAGTGCAGTTGACTCCCACTCAATTATCGTTGACCCATTTCATTACGCTATCATGCGATGGATGAACCTTTCCGTATTCATTCGAAATTTCGAACTCAATTTTCTTTTTAAAGCATAAAACATTTTTATTTTTTCAGTGTATAGACAGGTAACAAGATCCCGGAAGGCTGAGAGAATGTTGTGGGAAGAGGACTGACTGGACAGCTGTTAGCGAAGAGATGATAGTTAACAGGACCGGATCCAGAAATAATAAAGGGGGAGAGATCGTAAACACAATCAAATCGAAATAATGTAAAGGATGGGGAATGCAAGAGACTGGATTTCCAATGCATCATAACATTCTCCCTCAATTTTTGAGATCTTCCTTAAATATTTCTCGAAAAATGCATGAAATATAAATATGTTTAATAATGTTTGCCTCTGTTACCATTACTATCATTCTGAAAGTGAGGGGGGGCATGCTTCCCCCTAGATCAGGCCCTGGTGATTTAAATCCTCATGCTCTTTAAGGCGCACAGGATATGGCTCTCTTGTACACTGAGTCAAGGCTTAAAGTCTGATTTATGGACTGCGGCTTTCCCAAGCTATTATTCATCCCTTCGTTGCCCAGCACACTTGGTTCATGCTCGGGATTGAAATAACATTTACAGTGTTCAGGTCAGTCTCAGTGGCAATTTAAATACTGAATTTGCTTATAACCGTGAAAAATGCAAAATATAATAGAAAAATGGGTTATGGTCGGTAAACAATTCATATCTTGAGCACGAAAGTATAGAATAATTCCCAAGTACTTCATTAAACGATTATGATATGATATATGCATATGGCCAAGTGGTTACAGTGCTTGTCTATGGATAAAAGTGACTGGGTTCAAACCACTACTGAAAATTTATTTTCCTGAGTTCTCGGCTTGCTCAGACTTCTATGGTGTATTAAATTAACTTACTATGATGTTATTATTTAACTATGATGTATTAATCCCTAAAGGCTCTTGTCGGAGTTCTGAGTCAAGGAACTGCTTAAGGTTAATTTGTTCTTTCCTTATCATTACAAATTATGGTTTTCACAATGTTACGATAATCTATAACGCAACTCTTCATTACTCTCACACGCGAGAACTTCTCGAGTGGGAGTTAGGAAATTTTAGTGTTAACAATTTTGCTTCTTGTCCCATTTATTTCAAAACCTTATGAACTTTATATGACATGTAATAGCAAATTCATTGTAAAAGTATATGTCGTTTTGTTGTTGAATAAACTGGAACTTTCAAGCCAAGAATTAATTAAACATGTATTAATTTTAATATTCATTCTAAAGTATTTTTTAATCAGATTTCAAAATTTTATTTTCTGTTATGAATTACCTGAAAGCATTCAACTAGAAATTGTATGAGAATATGGCTTAGTGATAAATTGAAAAAAACCAAATATTTGTGAATTATTTAATTATAATCTCATTTTAATTACTATTTAAGCATTTGTTACACATCTTAACGAGAATATTTGATATTTTAAAATCAATATGTCACAACCAAGTTCTTCACCTTAATGATCATTTCACGTCTTTTTGGTATATGTTTTACCTATTTTCTTATTGTTTTTCCTTGTGATATGTCTGTTTGTTTATCGGTTATGTGACAAACACACAAACCGACAAATGATGTTACTTTGCGTGGTAAAGTGTCGCAAATTTCCTGTACATATGTAAAACAAAATAATAAGCTGAGAAATACTAGTTGCGCTATGAGTCGGATTCGAACCCACATCTTCCAGTAACCGGCCGTTGATGTGTAATGCTAACCATTACACATCAACTACTAACGTTTCTTCTTCAGCTAATATGATTTAGCTTTCCCGCATTTTTTATTTGATTCCAATAGTGGCGCCATCTATCGGTACGTGGTAACTATGTTGTCTCTTAAAGCTGAATTTTAATATTTGTCATTCGTGACAATTTTTTTCAGCTTATTATTTCATGTGTCACTTTGTGTTCTTCTCAAGACTCTTGTACTACATTCCGAGGAGGGAACAGAGAGAGGAAGAAGGGGCAGACTACTACACCAAACGTACTACATTCTGCATTAAATGAATATTTGGGTGTCAGAAGCGTTATGGAATGCAAAAATCCCCCCCCCCCAAATTTTCTACCCATAAAAAAGGAGATATATGCAAATCGTTCTTCCATCTTCCGAATATGAGCATCCACAGTAGGTTGTCAAATGAAAGCTTTTCTTGTGGGGAGTGTCGTAATCGTATGCCTGTGGATCCGGTTTCGCCATTTTTGTCTACATCCTCCAACTGGCGCCATTTCGAAATGAAATGACTCCTTTCGCCTTTTCCCCTCTCTCGATCCTTTGTTTCTCCCTCCTGACCTGTTTCCATGAGAAAAAAAAGGAGATGAGCTAGGCAGACTTCTCGAAAGTTCCATAGCACCGCTTCCGCTCTCCATTTCCATCTGCAAACGAATGCTGCTCTTGCCACGTGCACGGCAAGTCACGCCACTAGGTCAAGATACCATCGGGTGATGTCCCTTTGGGCAAGTGGTTCACGAATAAGAGAACTATAAAGTTCACAAACAAAGGGGAAGACATAGAAATACCGAACTGAAATTGTAGTGCAGCGCCACCTAACGTAAGGTCCGAATTACTCATTTTCTCTCTGCTCTCGTCATTTTACGACTGCCATTAATCTGTCTCCTTTCGTAGCTTTCAACAGAAGATAGAATTGATATGGCGTTTAATTTCTTTATTTAATCTAGTGATTTGACAAATTACGAATTATTAAAACAAACTGCAACCACAACAAATTACTAGTGAAGGACAATAAGAAAATAAGTTAAAAAGAGAAATGAAATTTGACAATTAACTACCACCTATTTTATAAAACTATTTGATTAATTCAATTTATAAAACTATTTGGTTACTTCAACCCCCAATGACAGGGTAGCAGACACGAAGCGGTATATCACGGATGTATTTCAACAATATGTCCATCCTTTATAAGAAAAAAAAATTTTGCTGAGATTAGTTGTCCACGAATATACAAAACATTTAGTTCTTGCAAAAAAAATATTGAGATATGCTGTTGATGTCGCTTGGTTTGTTACTAACAGACAACTTCATAAAGATTTGGGCATCGACAACGTATATACCCATATTAAATGCATCACAAAATGGTTCCTTGAGGTCGTTAATCATTGGTTGACAAAGTTTCAAAGCATTTAAAAGTCCTATTCTGTCATTTTCGGTTCGCTGTAGAATTTCTGAAAGAAGCTTTCTCCTGTATCGCCTTTTTAAACTTACAAGCACGCCTTGATCCATTGGTTGCCCTAAAGACGTTACATTAGGTGGCAAAACATGGCTTTCATGTTGTCAGAAATGAGTTCGCTTGGGTGTGTTGTGGCATTGCCGAGAATGAGTGACAGGCATTTTAAGACCTGTCAAGTGGTGTTTTACTTTTGGAACAAATTCTGTAAAGAATCATTCCTTAAAAAAATACGAGTCCATCGAAGCAGATTTTTTAGCTTTGTAGTAAACTAGCTGATCAGCTAAATTTAAATGCTTGGCTCGAGGTTTTGCTGATTTCCCAATTACAAAAAGAGGACGTTTGTGCGTACCTGCAGCATTTCTATACACAGCCATAATGATTCTTTCTTTGTTTGTTTCCTGATGATGAGGATGATGAGGTTTCTTGCGCTGTCAGAAACGTTTTCGTTAGAAGAAGTTTAAAATTTAACCCAGTCTCGTCTACATTGTAGATTTGTTCTGCTTCTTCTTTAATAAGCAGTAAAAGTTTCTCTGAAAATTCATTTGCTGCTAAAGGATCAGCTGACAATTTCTCACAACAAACGCCAAGGTAATGAACACCATGCCGTTTTTTCCAGCGAGAGAGCCATCTCACGCTTGCTGAAAAATCTCCCCCATTAGCGATTTTAGAATGAAGGATTAATGTTTTTTCTTTTAAGATTGGCCCACTGATTGGCGTTCCTTTTCAAAGCTCTTGTATGAACCATAACGAAAGTACATCACCGACAATTTCATTTTTCGGCTTTTTAAGAGTGCACCGAGAAGAAAGCGTTTTTTCAGACTCAGCTTGAATGAAAATGACTTGAGTGTAAAGATTTTCCATCCCTTCTGCAGTCATTCACCGTGCTTTTACCAACACCTAGTTCATCACAAATATGCATTACTGGATCACCTTTGTATATATGTTCTAACGCTTTTAATTTCATCTCCATCGTAACGACATTACGCTTACGTTTGCACCCATTCATTTTGTACCACACAATAATTAATAGATCACAACACATACTCCTGTATACGCGCAGTACATTGTGCACTGCAATATTCACAAAGAGGAACTGAAGAAAATATGAACTCTACTATAAACAAAACACTCGGCGACTTGCTTCAGCTTCTTGCAACGACCGGTTAAAGCGCAGGCCGGTTGAGCCAAGACCGGATAAGAGAGAATCTACCGTAGTTTGTTTTAAGAACCCTTAATTATTATTATGCAATATCTACTAATATTTACAAAAACAAAGTAAAATAAAGTTTTCTCCCAACATTTCAAAAATATTCCTTGTACAATAGATTCGAACTTGATATCAACGGAAATAAAAAAGTAAAAGTAATTGTTTTCCTGCTAATTAAATATAATTAACACTTCACCACAACAGTGAATAGGGTATTCAAACGTGTTCCGTTTTTTAAAATCAATGAAAAATACAACGAAACTATTTTTCTTCAAATGAAAACATTTCTCAGAACATAGTATGCATCAGAAACCTCGGGATCATGAGGGAATTTTTTAGAAACAGGCACATTTCCTTGTTTCATCTTGCATGCGGAACACTTTCATGGAATAATTTTGTTTTTCGTTCCATACTTCACTTCTGCTTACATGAAACAACTTGCTTTGTAACAATGAGAAAAAGTTATTAATATTTAACATTAGTTGGGTTGGGTTGTTTTACCTCTGAGCGGCACTTTTTTGCACACCATGGGCTAAATGGCCAGGTCACAAGGACCCCGAAGGCTCAGAGAAGGTTGGGGGAGGGGACCCACTGGAACAGCTGTTAGGAGACAGATGGTAGCCTCCCGTCAAGGCCATCCAGCGTGTTCTTTAACGTGCACAGGATATGGCTCTCCCGCACACGGAGCCACGGCTTAACGTCCCATCCGACGGACGGCGGCCTTTCCAAGCCCATCGGTGTCCCCTACAGACCGTGGGCAGGGCGGGGAATTTTGCGGAGATAAATCTCAACGCTGACCCAGTTGGGACTCGAACCTGGGAACTACAGATTACGAGCCTGGCGCGCTACCGACTGAGCCACCCCCGCCCCATTTAACATTAGATAAACAACATTAACTTTCTTCTCTTTGAATCCTAATCTAAATAACGAAAGCGATTGGCTAATACTTTTCCCTGACCACGGTCAGTAGGGGACACCGATGGGCTTGGGAAGGCAGCCGTCCGTCGGATGGGACGTTAAGTGGATGGCACCATGTGCGGAAGAGCCATACCCTGTGTACGTTAAAGAACACACTAGATGGCCTTGACGGGAGGCTTTAATCTATTTCTCATAACCAATTCCATTGGGTTCCCTCCCTAAATCTTCTCTAAGGCTTCGGGGTCATTGTGACCTGGACATTTACCCATGGTGTGCAAAAAAAATGCCGCTCAGAGGCAAAACAAACCAACCCAGTTTGGCTAGTACCTTGAATATTTTCTTTTGAACAATAAAAATTACTATTACATTGAGGACGGATATTTCTGAATGAGATTCTAAGCTTCAAACAAGAAAACTAAATTTCTAAAGAAAGCCAGCCAAACGCGTAATTCCAAAAATGTCACCACCTGATAAGAAGTTATAATCAAAATAATGCAATGCTTGTACAAGTGGTAAAAGTTAATCGGTTCAATAATTCATGTCATTTGTATTTTCCTATCATTATGTCATTTGTTAAGGAAAAACTTTTCTTAAATTCATCTTTTATTACAGTTATTGCTGACATTGTTACATTAACACACTAATAGTGATAAAGATAAGATGATGTTACGATAGGTGCTAAATGTTTAGCTGACTATTTAATACCCAACGTAACGCCGTCTTATCTTCATAATGCATATCTCCATTCAAGTACAGGATCCGAGATTTAAAAAAAAGTGAGGTAGTTGAAGGCAGAAAGTTTTTCAAACGCTCTGGTATCTTCGACTACGAATTTCTGACCACCATAAAGAACCTATTAACTACTTTTGAACAGTTCCCATTTGGATAAAATTGACAAAATCTTGCGACTAATATTACACAGGAAAAGCCTCCTTTGCCTCCAAGTATATTGCAATACACACCACGCATTTTAGACCACAGTTTAATACACTTCATGGATAATTTAAAACTTCTGTAATTCGAGAACAGTTTAAGTTGCGGATACACTTGATATGCAGGTTTCTGAGTAGATTGTGATTTCTGAGATCTCGAAGTTTGTTAACGCTATGAAGAGCAAAACGAGCGTAGACCATATCTTTCTCGACACCAGAAAATACAATAATCACAACTGGAACTTATGCATATCTGATGGTACGTAGACTTTACATTTCATGACAAACTGAACAAATGTTGTGAAAAGTCCTTTCTCAACACATTTCGAGATGTAATACACAGAAAGACAATGCAGCTGTTCTAGAGATTACGCGCATTTTGTGAGACGAAACTTAAACATTTTCGCATGTTCTTTTTCCTATAAATGTTGGGGGAAGGGCTGTTTTCTTATTTCTGTTATCTGTAATAATAATAAATACACCCTAAAGCAGCTGCTTGCCTTAGAGGTCTGACAGGAGCCTGTCAATTTATATGCCAGAGTAAAAGGTCAGAGGATGGCAGAAACTCAGCAGAAAAACGACACATCCATCCATGCCTTACCCGGTCATCGAACCCATTTCTAAGATCAATAGCCAAGCGCGCTAACCAATCGGCCGTGAGACACACTCTACAGTTTGTGAATTTTTCACAGGACTTTCATTCGATGCACACTTTCTTTCGGGAACTCATAAAACAGGCATTCTTTCAAAGCCTCATTTAAATCTTCAGTTAAATAATTATTTGTTGGATAATGCTCATCTACGGAAGATGTAACACCAAGATGATTCGCTTGTGGGTGTTGTCCAACGTCTTCCGCCATTTATCGTCCTTCAGTAGATCAATAACTCTGGAAACGCAACGAAAGATAAGTGTTTGTATAATAACCACCATGCACGCTACTACAATAACACAGTAAAAATAGCAATAATAATAACAACAACAAAATGGAGTAGTAGTAGCCCAATCAGATATTTATCGATATTTTTTAAATGATTAACATCTACAGGTAATGGACAAACACCGAAGAACAACGTATTAACATCGTGTTGCACTAACACTTGTTTTCTGTACATCCTGTATACGTAGTTGCACAGAGTTTACCAGCTTCTGAAAATCAGCAGGAGGGATACAACACCGTTCGTCAATTTTCCTTTTTGAGAAAATATTTTTTTCATTTCGAAATGTTTCAAGTATATGATATTCTTCAAGAACTCTTAATTACTATTCTGCAAAATCTACTAAACTCTACAAAAACAAAGTGGAAAAAAACTTTTTTTCCAACATTTGAAATAAATTCCTAGTACAATAACTCAAAATTGATATCAACGAAAATAAGAAAGCTAAAATGTTGTTTTCCCTTTCAAATGGAAAAACATTGACAATACACCACAACAGTGAACATTGTATTAAAACGTGTTTCCAGTTTCTCAAAATGAATGAAATTAAACGAAAATATATATCCTTCGAAGGAAAATATTTTGCCGGACGTAATACGCATCAGAAACGTCTAATTCCTGAAAGATTTTCTTGGAAACGGGTATATTTACTGATCATTGTTTCTTCTTGCATGCAGAATACTTCCAAATAAATAGTTCCTAGTTGGTTTCTTCTTAGATAGTTCACTTCCTCTTATATGCAACAGCATGCTTGGTAATAACGTGGACAAAGTTATTAATATCTAAGATTAGATTAACATTCTTCACTTCAAAACCAAATCCAATTAATCAGAACGATTGGCTAGTACACTCAAGTTTTCCTTTTTGACAGAGAAAATTAGTATTTCATTCATAAATATTTCCAATGAGATTCTAAGCTTAAGAAAATAAAACCAATCCCTCATTCAACCAAACCGCACAATTCCAAATATGTCTCTTCCGAATAGGAGGTTGCAATCAAAACAAGAGAATGCTTCCACAAGTGGTAAAAGTTAATTGGTTCAAATAATTCATCCCATTTGAATATTCCTCACATTATATCATTTGTTAAGGAAAAACCTGTCACAAATTAATCTTTTATTACTCACTTGTTTCATTAACAAAAGAATACTGATAAAGATAAGAAAATATTACGATCGTTACTAAATGGTTAGCTAACCATTAAGTACCCATCGTAACACCGTCTTATCTTCATAACGCATATCTCCATTCAAGTACAAGATACGAGATTAAAAAAAAATTTTTGTTGTGGAATGACCCAACCCGTTTCCTCTAACGCATGGAACTTCATGTCCATCATAAAGAACCTATTAACTTATTTTGAACAGCTCGCATTTGGATAAAATTGGCATGTTCTTGCGACTAATATTCCCCATGAGAGGCCATTTTTGTATCCAAGTATACTGGAATACACACCACGCCTTTTAGCCCACAGTTTAATACACCTCAGGGACAATTTAAAGTATTCTTTGTTGGGTAAAAATTGAAACAGCTCTTTCATAATGTCAGAACGTTTTACCTGCTGATACATTTGATAACCAGGATTCTGACTAAATTATAAACTCTAAACTCTAGCATCACAAACTTCGTTAAAGTTTTGAACACCTAAACGGACGTAGACCATATCTACCTCGACACCAGAAAATATATTTTTTCACAACTTTAGCTTATGCATGTTCGATGATACGTAGGATTTGCACTTCAGGCTATTTCTTTCAGAAGCTGAACAAATGTTATGAAAAGTTCTTTCTCATTTCGAGATTATAATACACTGAAAGTCAATGTCAGCTGATCTAGAGTTTACGAACAATTGGTGAGACCCAATATAAACATTTTCTCATGTACTTTTTCCGCTAAATGTTGAGGAAGTGCTGTCTGCTTATTTATCTCTTTTGTCCATGTGTTTAATGGATTCGTAAAAAGAGGAATTCTTTGAAGGATCATGTAACGGTTCAGTCAATAGGAGGTCTCTGTCTGTAGGGAACAGGGTGGCTCAGTCGGTCGCGCACTACGCTTGCAATCTGCAGTTCTCTGGTTGGGGTCCCAGCTGTGCCAACATTAAGAGTTATGTACGCAAATCTCCTTGCCTCAGTTATTACGTGGCACAGATGAACTTGGAAAGGCCGCCGTCCACCGGATGGGTCGTTAAGCCGTAGTCCGCATGTGTGGGAGAGCCATACCCTGTACACGTTAACGAAAATGCTGGATGGCATTGACGGGAAGCTACCATCTGTCTCCCAACAGCTGTTCCAGTGGGTCCCCTTCCCCACACCTTCTCTGAGACTTTGAGATCCTTATGGCCTGGCCATTTTCTCTATTGTGTGCAAAAAAAGTGCCGCTCAGAGGTAAAGCGACCCAACTACTACAACAACGTAATAATAATAACTACAACAAAATGGTAGTAATAATAGTAACAGCACTATCAGATGATTTTCGATTTTTTTTAGATTATTAACATCTACAGGTAATGGGGGAAAAAACGAAAGGGCAACGTAAAATCATTAACATCGTGTTGGACTAACACTTGTTTCCAGTACAGCCTGTATTCATAGCTCCATAGAGTCTACGAGTGTCTGAAAATCAGCAGGAAGGATACAACACCAAAAAAGAAACATGATAAAATCCCGCTTGTTCAATGGAGCTGGAAAACTGTCTGAGATGACGTTAAAGTAGTTCTCATTGATTTTCTAGATCAGGGGTGGGCAAATAGCGGCCCGCTAAGAGTTTTTTGTGGCCCGCCAAGACAGTCAGAAAAATCCGCCTTGAACCGAGATTTCCTTCCCGTGTGCGACCGAAGTTTCGTCTCATATTTTCCACTAGGACGGCCACATCGATACGCATGCGCAGTGTAGATACGATGCGCAGTGCTTTTCCGGTTGATCTGATTAATTTTCATTTTGTCTTTGCAAAAGTAAATATATAAATTTCCAACTTTAGTGAAACCATGAACCCTCCGAAAAAACGTAAAATCGGTGATGAATGTCGTGTTTAATAAAGAATGAACAAACAAATATTTCTTTGGTAATGCAGGGAATAAAGCAGTGTGTTTATTGTGTCATGAAACGATAGCCTATTTAAGGAGTACAATCTGAAACGACATTACGCAACAAAACATAGCGAATTTGGCTGCAAACTTTCCAAGGAAGAACGCAAAATAAAAGCTGCGGAGTGTGTAAAAAGGCTGACGAAGCAACAAACATTATTTACAAAGCAATCAACACTTCAAAATAGCGCTACAGAAGCAAGTTTCATGGTGGCCTACAACCTTGCTAAACACAACAAACCTTTTTCGGATGGCAAGTTTATTAAGCAGTGTATGGTAGAGTGCGCAAGCGTATTGTGTCCTGATGTTAGAAGCAAATTTGAAAGCATTTCATTGTCAAGAAGGACTATAGTGTGGCGCATTGACTCAATTAGTGACGAACTCACAGAACAGCTGAAGACTGCGAGCAAAGATTTTGTTTGGTTTTCTTTGGCATGGATGAGAGCACAGATAACGAAGACACTGCACAATTACTCATCTTTATCCGTGGAATTAATGAAAATTTCGTTATCACAGAGGAATTACTTGGCCTAGAATCAATGAAAGATAGAACCACTGGTCAGGACTTGCTTGAGTGTGCTGTGAATTGTGTGGAGAAAAGTGGCTTGTCCTGGAACAAAATGGCAAACATTACAACAGATGGGGCCAGAGCTTTCAGTGGAAAAAATGTAGGTATGGTTAAGCTTTTAAAAAACAAGTTACAAGCACAAGACCCAGACAGTGATATCTTGTCTTTTCATTGCATTTTGCATCAGGAGAGTCTTTGTAAAGCTGCACTGGACTTAAAGCATGTGGTTAGATCCTATTGTTAGTGTGGTGAACACAATCAGAGCAAGGGCACTCCACCATCGACAGTTCAAATCTTTTCTTGAGTATGTGGAGGCAGAGTATGAAGACGTAATTAAAGCATGTGGTAGATCGTATTGTTAGTGTGGTGAACACAATCAGAGCAAGGGCACTCCACCATCGACAGTTCAAATCTTTTCTTGAGGATGTGGAGGCAGAGTATGAAGACGTAATTAAAGCATGTGATAGATCCTATTGTTAGTGTGGTGAACACAATCAGAGCAAGGGCACTCCACCATCAACAGTTGAAATCTTTTCTTGAGGATGTGGAGGCAGAGTATGAAGACGTAATTTACCACAACAGTGTGAGGTGGTTGAGCCTGGGCAAAGTGATAAAAAGAGTCTGGGCATTGCAGAATGAAATCCTCTTATTTCTGGGCACGAAGCAGATATCTCATGATTTTGTTACAAAAATAGGATGTGAGGAGTGGAGATATGAGACGATGTTTGCAGCTGATGGTGTTTTTGCTAAGATAATGGATCATCTGCAGAGTTTGGAGGACGAGGTCACAAGCAGATTTCAGGACTTTAAGAAAATTGAGCCTAAATTCAATTTGCTCTCTTATCCCATCACTGCTGATATTGACACAGCACCTGAGGAGCTGTAGCTTGAACTTATTGACATGCAGTCAGATCACACTGTGAAAGAAATGTTTAATGCTGTAACATTAGTTGACTTTTACAAATCTTTATCTGCTGAAAAATTTCCATGTATGAAGAATTTTGCTGGATTTTTGGGTTGGGTTGTTTTACCTCTGAGCGGCACTTTTTTGCACACCATGGGCTAAATGGCCAGGCCACAAGGACCCCGAAGGCTCAGAGAAGGTTGGGGGAGGGGACCCACTGGAACAGCTGTTGGGAGACAGATGGTAGCCTCCCGTCAAGGCCATCCAGCGTGTTCTTTAACGTGCACAGGGTATGGCTCTCCCGCACACGGGGCCACGGCTTAACGTCCCATCCGACGGACGGCGGCCTTTTCAAGCCCATCGGTGTCCCCTACTGACCGTGGGCAAGGCGGGGAAATTTTGCGGAGATAAATCTCAACGCTGACCCAGCTGGGACTCGAACCTGGGAACTACAGATTACGAGCCTGGCGCGCTACCGACTGAGCCACCCCGGCCCCAATTTTGCTGGAAAAATGTTCTCTATATTTGGGTCTACACATATTTGTGAGCAAAGTTTTTCTTGCTTGAAGATCAACAAGAGTAAATATAGATGCTCTATGACAGACATTAACTTGCAGGCTGTGATGAGAATCTCAACAAGCAATCTCACTCCTGATTTCAAAAAAATTGTAGAAAAGTGTGATAGGGTACATTTGTCTCATTAAACTGATTCTAAAATTAAATGTGCTTGCAGCTATAGATGATATGAAATTAGCACAATAAATAAATTGAATAAAACTGCCACTCTTTTATTTAATTTATATTTATTGAATTTTATGATACAATTTATACCTTTTCTGAAATGCAAAGTTAACTAATGAATGCAATCATTTTAAAAAGTGCGGCCCTCCGCTTCCACAAAGTGGCCCCCTGAGCCAAAACAATTGCCCACCCCGCTTACTGCTGCAGTACCCTGCAGGTTAGGATGGGTTACAGAGAATGGTAATATGCATGCTGCTGACCACTGCAAAGCACAGATATTCGCTCCATGCACAGTCCAGCCAAAGTAGCACCTCCATTGTTTCCCGCAGCTGAAGGTCACATTCTCATCAACTGGTTGCGTTCTAGTGAGAATCTGAAGGATAGTTTCTAGAGATAAGATGCAGTCAGCAAAATGGTTTTTCGACTCTAAAATTTTTCACTGAGAACAAATATTTGTTTCAATTCACGAAGCTGAATTCGGTTTCTTAGGAAAATAATCAGTTTATGCAATGAAATGAAAATAAAAATAAATTATCTCTCAAACATCTCCTTCTCAGAGAAGTCTGACAGGAACCCGTCAGTATAATACGCTACAGACAAAATTTGTGAGGAAGGCAAGACCGCAGCAGAAAGACACATCTAGACATAGGGTACGACTTTTTTCAGGTTAAAAATAACTCCAGTAGATGAATAATTATCGGGGAAAAAAATCTTTTTTTTCAATTTGTGTTGAAATAAAAATAATTGAAATATTCAGATATAAGGTAATAATTTTATTATTGACATACGATAACATATGCATATCCATTGTTTCTTCGACGAGACGGGCGGGTATGGCCTAGTCGATAGCCCGGCAGGCTCGTAATCTGCTTCAGGGCGACTGCTTGAGGGAATATTTAATTTTTAGAAAAGAATTCATAGCGGAATATTTACCGGAAGAATGGTTTGCAAAACTTTTAAAAATTGGTGGAACTGAAAAAATATAGATATAGATGCATAATTTCAATTCCCATAAAACATTTAGAATGAAAGACCGATTGCAAATTTGTTTAAACTAACTCTTCAGATGCACGTTTCTCCATATTTTCGTAAAACTCATTATGTATTCTTTGCTTTCTCTCACACATCTCACAAGGTAATTAAAGTTCAAACATTAATACATCTTCCCTATGTGTATCTTTCTAATAAACCATACGACCAAAGTAGATAAATCGCAAGCATCATCTGCGTCAGATCTGATTCCATATATCTGCTAATTCATTACGACGAAAATCTCACAATAGCCTGAAATGGACAGTACTTTACCTACGACACAGCATGTGACTAGGTCGTTTAATCAAATTACATGCATAAAGGAAAATTAGAAAAACAACTAAATGGTTGGTATTTTCAATGAGAATCACTAAAATGTAAAGGGCGTTGGAATATCTGTAAATGCACACACATTTCAGTGGATAGGTGAATATTTTCACAATTGTTTGGAACTGGAAGACACAATAACTGTAAAATATACAGTGCCGAGAGAGAAAGTATAAAAATGCAGTGGGATGGTTGTAAAAATCGCTTCAAAACAGCAAATTACAGCGCAAATACTGTAAGACAGAAAAAACGACTATTAACAAGCGCCATCTAGTGTGTAAAATAAGTGAACCTAAGGAGTAACTGATAAAAGTCACTCTTTAGCGGAAGGAGTAATACAGGAAAATCATAAAATATTAAGGTCCCACTCTAGTAAATCACGGTCCACTGCATACACACGGATGGATGAATATCACAAAATACTTTGCATATAGAAAAATCAGTAAAAAACCACAGAAGTTTGGGAATTTAAAATCTGAAAACTCGTTGTTTATAAGAAAACAATATTTTCAGTATTTCCATGAAACGTTGGGTCCCAGAATCGATCCGCTAGACCTAACTTTGCATTCTCTGACTTCAACCACCAATAAAACGTAACGTAAGCTCTCTCGGCGGTTTTTCCAAAGCGCTTTCACACGCTCTTTTCAGAGTTCCTGGTCCCCCTACTACGTTTCAATAAGCGCATAAGTGTGTGAAGGTGACTATTTTTCACTGCAAACACAAGTTTTTCGACAAAGATTGGGTGTTTCACTACAATCTAACACACGCATTTTCACGTCTAAGAATCGGTTTAGTTATTTTCTCCTGCATATTTCTATACCAGTGTGGAATTCTTAGAACAAGTGGTACTATGTTCGTGTGAAAGTGGTTCTGGCAAGCACACGTTTTTTGATAATGTTATGCACCCTGTTTGGAAAGAACACTGTCTATGGAGCATTACTCCTGTAAATTCCATAAGCATAATGCTTCGCGATTCTGCGGCCCCCATAATAGACAATACTTTGCATTTACAGGACCTAAAGCATAAAGTCTTTCACACTTCAAACTCAATCATCACATTTCAGAAAGAAAGAAGATTGAAAATGAAAGGAGAGGTGATAGAGAAGCATAAGAAAAGTGCCCTACCCAGCATTCTCACATTAAAGGAAAACGTAAGCATTCATCGCCTCAAAACAACTAAGACAGAGGACGCCATGTGCCAGCTTGAAAGGCAGCAAGAAGGTTGGTAACAATGGTTTAACCATCCATTTTTAAGTATTAGGGCGATCATGTTACAATTTCTTACAACAACGTTCATATCTAGTGAAGATGGAACATTCACTTTTTGTGTAAGCATGTGAATATTACATTTCAGCAACATTCACTTTTCGTGTAAGCATGTGAATATTACATTTCAGCTGTATGTGAATCGACAAGGAAGTAAGGTGGACACTGCAGCAGTTAAAAAAACGATTTTGTGGATACCTGTACCGATAGATGGCGCTGGTTAAATGTCCAAAACACAGAAAATCGTTTTTTTAACTGCTGCAGTGTTCACCTTCCTTTGAAAGTTCTATCTTTTGTGCTCGTATGAATAGTATATAGATATGAAGAGACACAAGAAGGAGACACGTTTGAGTGAGTTCACAGAGTGTCAATATTCTTCTCAAGTGATCGATTCACATACAGCTGAAATGTAATATTCACATGCTTACACAAAAAGTGAATGTTCCGTCTTCACTAGATATGAACGTTGTTGTAAGAAATTGTAACATGATCGCCCTAATACTTAGAAATGGATGGTTAAACCATTGTTACCAACCTTCTTGCTGCCTTTCAAGCTGGCACATGGCGTCCTCTGTCTTAGTTGTTTTGAGGCGATGAATGCTTACGTTTTCCTTTAATGTGAGAATGCTGGGTAGGGCACTTTTCTTATGCTTCTCTATCAATTCTCTTTTCATTTTCAATCTTCTTTCTTTCTGAAATGTGATGATTGAGTTTGAAGTGTGAAAGACTTTATGCTTTAGGTCCTGTAAATGCAAAGTATTGTCTATTATGGGGGCCTCAGAATCGCGAAGCATTATGCTTATGGAATTTACAGGAGTAATGCTCCACAGACAGTGTTCTTTCCAAACAGGGTGCATAACATTATCAAAAAACGTGTGCTTGCCAGAACCACTTTCACACGAACATAGTACCACTTGTTCTAAGAATTCCACACTGGTATAGAAATATGCAGGAGAAAATAACTAAACCGATTCTTAGACGTGAAAATGCGTGTGTTAGATTGTAGTGAAACACCCAATCTTTGTCGAAAAACTTGTGTTTGCAGCGAAAAATAGTCACCTTCACACACTTATGCGCTTATTGAAACGTAGTAGGGGGACCAGAAACTCTGAAAAGAGCGTGTGAAAGCGCTTTGGAAAAACCGCCGAGAGAGCTTACGTTACGTTTTATTGGCGGTTGAAGTCAGAGAATGCAAAGTTAGGTCTAGCGGATCGATTCTGGGACCCAACGTTTCATGGAAATACTGAAAATATTGTTTTCTTATAAACAACGAGTTTTCAGATTTTAAATTCCCAAACTTCTGTGGTTCTATACTGATTTTTCTATATGCAAAGTATTTTGTGATATTCATCCATCCGTGTGTACGCAGTGGACCGTGATTTATTAGAGTGGGACCTTAATATTTTATGATTTTCCTGTATTACTCCTTCTGCTAAAGAGTGACTTTTATCAGTTACTCCTTAGGTTCACTTATTTTACACACTAGATGGCACTTGTTAATAGTCGTTTTTTCTGTCTTACAGTGTTTGCGCTGTAATTTGCCGTTTTGAAGCGATTTTTACAACCATCCCACTGCATTTTTATACTTTCTCTCTCGTCACTGTATATTTTATAGTTATTGTGTCTTCCACTTCCAAACAATTGTGAAAATATTCACCTATCCACTGAAATGTGTGTGCATTTACAGATATTCCAACGCCCTTTACAATTTAGTGATTCTCATTGAAAATACCAACCATTTAGTTGTTTTTCTAATTTTCCTTTATGCATGTAATTTGATTAAACGACCTAGTCACATGCTGTGTCGTAGGTAAAGTACTGTCCATTTCAGGCTATTGTGAGATTTTCGTCGTAAAGAATTAGCAGATATATGGAATCAGATCTGACGCAGATGATGCTTGCGATTTATCTACTTTGGTCGTATGGTTTATTAGAAAGATACACATAGGGAAGATGTATTAGTGTTTGAACTTTAATTATCTTGTAAGATGTGTGAGAGAAAGCGAAGAATATATAATGAGTTTTACGAATCTATGGAGAAACGTGCATCTGAAGAGTTAGTTTAAACAAACTTGCAATCGGTCTTTCATTCTAAATGCTTGTTGCTTGCCGTGCTAAAACGATTCACTGAAATTCCCCCTCGTATGCCTCTCAAAAGGTATATATTTGTCATCTTCAGGTATGAAGGCAGGAGTTGTGTAAACATAACAGGAATGAATTTCATAGTATCTGACACATAGTTTTAGCACTTCTCCGAGGAGGCGCTCATAATACGTGTCATCCCAATTTTCAAGCTCCTAATAATGTTCCAGTTATATTTCATAACCTAAAGGACAGCCATGTTATTATGTAAGGAATGATCAAAAATAAGAGGATTAATTGTGTACCCAATAATACGGAAAACAGCATTCTCCCTTGGAACTTTGAATTTCATAGATTCTTATCAATTTTTTTTTTTTTTTTTTTTTGTTAGCCGTCCCATGGCCGAGTGGTTAGCACGCTTGGCTACTGATCCAAGGGACCTGGGTTCGAGCCCCGGTTAAGGCATGGATGTATGTGTCGTTTTTCTGCTGAGGTCCTGCCATCCTCAGACCTTCTACTATGGCATATAAACTGACAGGCTCCTGTCAGACCTCTGTGGCAAGCAGCTGCTTGAGGGGGTATTTATTTTTTTTATTATATCAATTTTTAATGGAACAATAATGCTGCTTTTCATCATCTGATAACGGTAGGAGATTTGCCTGCGCTTTAAATCTGAATAGTGTGATGTTTTGGACACCTCTTTCTCGTGTCCAAAAACATTGACAGAAATGTGTTCATTTTTACGAATTTAGATATATTTTTCTTCTAAATGTATGTAGTTGTTAAGGCATTCAATTTATTACAGGCTCATTCACAGTTAATACAGGATTTACATATGTGGAAAGTAGTCCCAGTGGTAATGGAAAAAAAAAAAGAGTTAATTCCTAGTTCATATGTAGCAAAATATCCCGTGCTTTTCCCCGGTTGCTGCCGTAGAAGCTTCTAATAGCATGCTCAGGGTAGATCATTTTACAGTCGAAGTAAACACAAGACGGCCATGTGTAAAGCAAAGAAAAAAAAACTAACAAGAATTGTGTGTACTAAATGTAATTCTTTGAAAAAAATTTGTTTTGCACTGTTTCATCAATATTCATGTTACTGCATTCATTCCAATAAATAATTCAACGAAACATTAATATATACATCAACTATTGATTTTTCTTGGCTGATTACCTGGTTTTCCATGGTACAAAATAATAATAGACCGTAGATATGAAACTTTTTGAGGGTACTGAAGATGTAAAATGAAAACATTCATTCTCTTTGGAAACGAACATCCCATATTCCACCGATATGTTATTTTTCTCAGTCTGCAAATCTCCTACTTCTCGCCTTCCTAACGGCTACTAAAGGACTCATTGAACTATGCAGAATCACACCCTGCTTGACACTTTGAATGAATTTGCATACCTTGACCTTAGTTCTCGTACCTTTTACAGTTTTCATCCTTACGAATCTCTTGAATAATGTCTGTTTCTTCTCATCAGTTCTGGAAGACTATGTTTTAGCACGAAATCAGTTTGTGTTCTTAATGAATGCTGTGGAATTATTTACCAAGTTCTATTTTTAATGAAGGAAATCGTTTTATCAGTAGCAGATGCAAATATTGTTGAGCGGATAGCAACAAATCTGTCTGCAATCACCCGTTAAGAAAGTGACCTTGTCACGAACACATCCTGCTTGTTGCAAAATGCATGATGAAAGGTCGAACTCGCAAAATACGGATAAAAGAATTGTAACACCCTCGTTGCCATTCAAAAAAAGTTTAGTGGAAAAATTGCAGATGAGAGTGGAAGTTAAAATTTTTTAATTGCGCAGGACTTAACCATCCGTCAGTAAAACGTGATCCGTGGTGTGGAACAATTTAAGGTCACCATATCACACATAATGACGAATAAGTTTTTAAAACAGATTTTTTTTATTAAATTTTTTTACCCAATGGCATTTTCTGTGGGAAAACAGTTACTGCAGGCTAGTCCTTGAAAGGGGGGTGGAACTGTTAATGAGGGGGACTTTGATAAGAGTTTTAATTAATGTAGGGTTTTTAAGAAAGGAGTACTTTTTGATGATTAACGAGTTTATCGTAGAGGATCGTCAAAGGATCAGTAAATCGTGGTCCCATTGTGATTCACCGTTTAATATCTTTTAATTTCACAGGACATCCGTGAATAAAAACGTGGTCCGGTACCGAACACGTATTCTAAAGCGGGACTTTTATGACACCCATACAGGTCAATCCATTTCATACATAATGAGGAATAAGTTTTTCCTTTTATTAATTTTTTTTACCCAATGACATTTTCTGAGGTACAGTCTTACTGTAGAATAGTCCTTCTAGTCACGGAGTTAAAAGAAATACGTAGGTTATAAACGAAGGTTACACAGAAATAAAGCTAGTTATAAAGAATACGAAGGTTGTAAAAAAACGTAGGATAATAAAAAACCTAGGTTAATATCTGAAATATAAAGCTCAAGCTTAATAAAGAGATACGTGATTTATATGGCTATACCCATTTGAGACACATCTAAACCACATCATCAAGTAACAATGCATAGCCGAGCACAATGACGCTTTAGCTATTGGCACTGAGGTAGAGGGTTCAAATCACGCTGTCGGAAGGAATTTTTTTTTTAAATAGAGGAGACGTACTAAAAATAGTATGGACGCTGGATGAGACCGATTAAACGTGTATAGAGAAAACTGATTTGCTTTAAAGAGGGGAGGGCTTAAAATATAGGTGGGTCAACCAGGGGGGTCTATGAAGATGGGTGGGCTTAAAATATGGGTTAATCAGGGGGAAATCGAGACTATTCGAGAAGGGGGCTTAAAATATAGGTCGACCAGGGGGTCTATGAAGAGGGCTTAAAATATGGTCGGTTGAGACATAAGGGTCAAAGTTCAATCTGAGAAGGCAACGTGGACGATTGCAACACAGGTCAATTTCCGGTCGATTGTGACATAGAAATCAGAGTTCAATCTGAGAAGGCAACGTGGACAGTTGCAAAACAGGGGTCAATTTCTGGTAGGTGACGTCATAGGGTCAAAGTTCAATCTGAGAAAGCAACGTGGACAGTTGCAACATGGGTCAATTTCCAGTCGATTGCGACATAAGGGTCAAAGAGATGAGAAGGCAACGTGGACGATTGCAACACGGTCAATTTCCGGTCGGTGACGTCATAGGGGGGAAAGCACAGTGCGTGGTGGTGACCCAGGTTGGCACTACACTACTGATGTGGTTAGCAGATGGAGACATCAACAACTTTTGACTAGCTTCTTGTGTAATGAGAGAGACAGGGACGTACCCAGGGGGCCTGGAATATTGTATTGTTTTGTGCGCACAAATTTGTATTGTTATCCACCCATTCTGTTTTCCATGGTCTCTGGTCTTAGGTTGGTACACGCTGATTCTCCCCCCCCCACACACACACACTCTGCCATGGTTACCGGCTTTAGGCATGGGCCATGCTCTTGTCCTTTTCCATCCTCTCTACTTGTTTTAGTCCTTTGCTTAATTGAATCACTTACTGAATTACTTTCCAATGTAATTCATAAGTAATGATACACAATTTCATTCTTTTCACCCTCCCAAGTTCAGGCTGTGTGGTACAGATCAACTCTCTCTCTCCACTTATATTTATCTTTGCAATCTTGGTCTTGTCTTATTCATATCTCAGACTTCTCTACCAGCTTTGAAATCCAAAACATTTGTATTTGGAACTAAAAATAGATAGAGTTACATTTGGAACACTAAAAGTAGATTAAAAAAAACTAAAAAAAAATTATTATTTATTAGCATGTTTGTCTACTGATCAAAGGGACCTAGGTTTAGAGCCCCGGATAAGGCATGGATGTTTGTGTTGTTCTTCTGCTGAGGACCAGCCATCCTCACAAATCCCTTCTACTATGGCGTATTAAACTGAAAATTCCTGTCAGACTTCTGTGACAAGCAGGTGTTTGACGAGGGTATATATATAATATCTACCCTGCCCTCGTGGAGAAAATATGACACTGAGGGGATTGGGAAGGCCAAAGTCAGTTAAATGGGAAGTAAAATTTTAGCCTTGTGTGCAGGATAACTATAGCCTGTGCCATTAAAATAGTAAGATTGAGGCAGGCTTCCATCTTTCTCCTAACAGCTGTACAGTGGGTCTTTGCTGTAACCAGGACATTTAGCCCATTGTGCAGAAAACAGAGCCGCTCAGATGAAATGTGTTAACTCAAGCATCATTCCATCCTCCTCACCCCAATAGACACGAGCAAGCCCGGATCTGAAAAAAAAAAAAAAATCGAGAAGAGAGGGAAACAAGAAACACAATCGAGCCGAAAAAACGTAAAGGTGGGGGGGGGGGGGGCAAGAGGCTGTATTTCCAATGCAATATATCATTTTCCCCTCGTTTTATAATTTTTTATATTTTTTGAAAAATCCATGAAACAAAATAAGTTTAGTAATATTCATTTCTATTACCCTTACTAGGACTCTGAAAAGGAATAGGAGATGCCCCCCCCCCCCTCCCTAGATCTTGTCCTTGGACTCGAGTATGTAACCTTCCACCCATAAGACTTTTTTAGTCACATTACTGATGATCTGAAATGTAAAATAGAACAGATTACTTTTGATTTAATCATTTGCCGAATTGAATCACTTACTCAATTGCTTAACAATCTATTCTATAAAACTTAGATACAAAATTTTATTCTTTTCACCCTCCAAAGTTTAAGTTGTGTGGTCCCAGTCAGCTCTCTCTATCCACTTATTTTTATCTTTGCAATCTTGCTCTTGAAGTCCTCTTTCTGGCATTCTTTTTTCCACACCATTTTTCCATCTCTTTCACCATCTTCTTCCAGCAGGTTCTCATTTCCATATTAAATTTATCCATCTTCCTTTATCCATCATATTCATAAGTCTTTCCCATTTTGATAACATTTTTTACAACTCCAATATTTTTATGTAATCTCTGATTGCTTTAGGTTCTTTATTTCTCATTTTATCTAGTCTTTGCTTCCTCGGATATCTTTTGCAATATCCACTTCAATTACTTTTATCTCAGATGCAAACCTTTCTCACAAAATCATTTTTGATTCTTATGTTAGAGTACTCTCTACAATTATATTAAAATCTATTCTTTAAAAATCAATTCAGCACTCTTACTGCTTTCTATTTTTGGTCCTCTTATTTTAATAATCTTTCTTTAATTTCTTTTCATCATACATTCCACTATTAAAAACAGCTTTCTCTTTGTTGGGTGTTAAAAAACCGACATCAGAATCCAAAAAATGGAAACATTGGAAACTTTTTTCTTTGAAAAATTTCTAATTATGACATCTATTTTATGTAAAAAGATGTAATTCAAGTAATTACAATCTTATGCGTTTTTAAGTAGAAAAACAAATTTAAATAGCTTTTAAAAGTTATTATTAAAAAATAATAATGAAAAACTTTTCAAAAATCAACACATGCATGCGTTTTAAAAACTGCTTTGGGAAAGGAGTTAAGAGCAAAAGTCACAGGAGCTTGATATCTCGTGTTCAATGGGTTTATGTAGCTCATGACCATATGGGTTTCGAGATGAAGGGATGCTCAGCTTAATGAGAGTCAATTTATGGAGTGGAGCTCTGCCTGGCTCGGCTGCGGTTAACTCCGTTCTCCCTTGGGTGAAGGGGGGGGGGACGACAAACCAGGAAGAGTCCATTTCAAAACTCGGCTGGTTTGGTATTCTGAGGTACTTTGTTTTCCAAGGCCCGTGGTAGTTAAAGGGTTAATAAGGTAATGGTCAGATCCAATTTCAGCTCCCCTACATGACTTAGTATTCCTAACAGAACTAGCCCATTTATTATTTGCCGTCACTTAATATATAATCATCATATTCTTATGCAGCCCATCAGGTGAAACCCATGTGTACTTATGTATGTCACGGTGTTTGTAATAAGTGCAATTCTGAAACCATTGAGTTTACTTTCCTGTAGGAGAAGTTACCCATTGCAGCTACCACTACCAAAAGGGTCTATTACCCCTCCCCAAAGGTCAGAGTCAGTACTAACTTTGGCAGTGAAGTCACCTATAACAAGGGTAATATCTCCTTTCTTGACAGAATTCAAAATATTTTGAAGTTGTCTGTAAAACCTATCCTTCTCAACCTCATTGGCATCAGCAGATAACATTCAAGTCTCTAACGCTTGTCTGAAATTTTGCTGTAAGAAACCTTTCATTAATGCACTCATACTCTAGAACAGCATTACTAGCATGTCTGCCCAGAAGCAGACCCAAGTCTTGGTGATGCTTATTATCTTCCCTCCCTGAAAAGAGAAATTGAAAATTATTTGTAAGAATCCGACCTATATCTGTCCATCTGCTCTCTTGCAAGCCGAGAATATTTAATACCTGAAGATAGATCATTTAACTGAAGTGCTCCTGGATCTAACTAGTGCATTTGCATTAACTATAGTCACCTCTTGCATACATCCATAGCTCATTACACTGTATTTGAAAATGTGTCAAGTTTCTCAGATAGTTCTTTAAAATTCATGTATTTCGATGCTGTGTAATCTTCCCATTTATTATACTTTTCCTATTTGCAAATAATTGTGATAGTTATAAATTATTAAATGAACTTTGTTTCGAGGATTTGGATATAAATGCTTCTCTTGTAGCCATTTCTGACACCAAAATCCGTGTTCTCTCTTCCTTTGTTTATATTGAACTGCAATGCACATTCACTAGTCACAGGAAGGTGTGCATCCACGCAAATGTCTGTACCATGCAGGACTTGAGGCCCAGTCACCGATGAGATGTATTCCTTTAATCCATCACTATAGTGTCTATACAATAAGAGAAATTCCTAAATATGCATTTTTATTCTTATTTGAAATCGGGACCATTTTCCACTAATGAACAATTTGCCCGTCAGATGGTAATTTCACTGTGCTAGAAAACTGAAAGATGGATGCGCAATTCATAGCAAACTTTCAAGGAAATACTGTAGAAATCTTGGTGTGAAACTTGCACAAACAGTAGACAAGGATGCAGGGCACGTTTTAGCAAACATTCGTTCTGGTAAGCGGATGGTGTCGTGCCCACCTTTGTTTTGAAACGTACACGACTGTTGGTGCGGAAGGCCTCGGACACCATTATTTTGACCACTAGTGCCATTTTACTTTGCCTCCCTTTTGGCATCCAGCTCGACCGGAAAAGAATACTGCCGCCGGCCCGGACCCATAGTACATGGTCCAGTGCTCTCCAGATGTCAGGTGATGAACGTAACTTGTTGCAGTAAACAACCCATGCCGGATGGGTTGAAGATTCACACCTCAGCCCACGCATGGACGCATGGTCACCCACGCATGGACGTGGGTGACCTCTACCAGGGGGACGAAAAAGGAATAAAATTGGAAAGGCAATTTTGAAGAAAAAAAACTTTTAGAAAAGGACTCTCGCCTCTGAACTGAAGGGAAGACGTTTGTCAATCACTGGAAAGGACGAAAAGCAGTTTTAAATAAGACTGCTTACACGAAGCACAGTAAGCATGCCCAGCAGCAAGAGCATCTACCTGTAGTGCAAGAGCTCCAAGCAGTGGCTGGCCAATGGCGATGCCTTCTCTTGTGATCGGTTTGTACAGAATGAGGTAAAGGTCAAAGTTCACTCTGGTCTGGTAATACTTTTCCTTATAAAGACCTGTCGCTTATAGTCGTCATGCTGTTCCCAGATGGGATTAAGAATACTTGGTGCCTATTCTCCCTTTGATCATTAGTTCAGACTAACTTTAATTTGGCTTATCACCGCCAATCTACGCTTCTCTAAATGAAGAGGCACCTGCCTGGAATTGTTAAAAGAAAAAGGTTTAAATGTGTAACTCACTTAGAAATTACCTGTTGAATAAATGTTATTTGTTATGTGATTTATCTGGATGCTTTATGATTATTGATATATGTGCGACAAAGTTAATGATGTTACTGCCAAACTGACAGGTTCTAAGAAAAATATACATTAGTACGAGCGGCTCCTTAAAAATAAATATGGTTGGTTACTACAAATATGTATGGTCCAACTATAACAGCACTTAAATGCTATGGAACTGCAATACGCATTCACAACCTACAGGAAGGTACGCATCCACGCAAATGCCTCCACCATGCAAGACTTAATGCCCAGTCCCCACTGACATGTATTCCTTTAACCCATCACCATAGTGCCTACACAGAATGGACTGCCGTCTGATAATCGAAGAGTACTCATCCAATAAACAATTGTTTATTGAAAAAGGAACACCCGAGGTGGCATAATTTTGGTGGTTTGGGCCTCCCCAAATCTCATCAGCACTGATTGGTATATATACCTCTACATAAAGAATGGATCTCCAGACAGAAATATGGCATAGAAATGGATTCTCAACCCATTGAACTGTGATCAGATTCATCTTATAGACCAGTGGTTCTCAACTTGTATATATAGAATAAGTATAACAATGGTTATTTTTACTTTGTTACTAGATCTAGCGACTTCTGAGCTCTCACAACATACACCCAAAATTTTTACTGCGTACTCCACGCTGAGACCCCTATTGCAGCCGATGCTTGCCCTCACAGGACAGATTATCACAGTGCTTGATGTGGGCACTGCACACATGGATAGTCTGTATGCTCGCTTAACCCTGTTGAACATGCTTGGGACTTACTAGACAGATGCACTGCAGCCCTCAGAACAACTCCCATCACCCTTCAGGAGCTGGAACACGACTTTGAAGATGGCTGTTTCCCTCAAAAAAACCTTGACAACCTCATTTATCAATGCTTTAATAAATGTGCTGTTGCCTTGGCAGTAAGAAGTGACCACACACTATCACTTAAAAGGGCAATGAATTCGCAATTTAGTTTTACTATTTTTTTTATTTGCCTTGCTGTTGACTGAAAATCATTTTAAATCCAAATTTATCAACTACACCTGTTCACGGTTGATATCGCATCCCCTTACTCTTTTGAGCAGGGTATACACTTGTAGGGCAGGTCTGATATACACTGAAAAGTAAACATTTTAACCAGTCTTTATGCAAATTGAAGCAACTGCAGGTAAACGATAGCACATGTGGTCATGAAAAACGGTTTAAATAACACCTGATACTGAGCTCTGTTAATCAGTGCTATTCTTGTTTTTCAGATGGGAAAGGCAGTGCACTTAAGAGTTCGACAAAGGCCAAATTGTAACGCCAGAAGACTGGACACAACATTTCTGATATAACAAGGCTTGTGGGGTGCTCACAGTCGTGGTTATGCCTTCAAAAAGTGGTCAGAGGGGAAAAGCCACAAACTGCCGGGCACAGTTCATCGATGCTAGAGGTGAGCAAAGGCTATCCTGTATGATACAAGCCAACAGAAGGGATACTGTGGCACAACTTGCCCATAATTTGAATGCTGGTGGCGACAGGATTAATATACAACACACTGTATATCAAACCCTGTTGAAAATGGGGCTGCATAGCTGGCCTCCAAGAACCCATGCTAACTTCGGTTCACCATCGAAAGCACCTACAATGGGCACATGAGCATCAACACAGGACCTTGAATGATTAGGTCTGGTCCGATGAACGAATTTCGTTTCCTGTTGCACCACGTGGACGGCCGCCCGCCCATGTGCAATTTGTTTACCTGGGGAAGTGTTGGCGCAATAATGCACCATTGGACGAAAACTAGCTGGTGGAAGAAGTGTAATACTTTGGGCAATATTCTGCTGGGAAACCCTGGGTTGTCATTCATGTGCAGGAAACTATGTCGTCTACCACCTACCTAAACATCATAGCAGACCAGGTACATCCTTTCATTGCAACGGTATTCCTCTCTAATTCTTTCAGCAGGATAACGCACCATGCCTCACTGCCGATTGTTTGGGTCGCAGAACAGGAGGAAGTCTTCCACGTATTGCCCTGTCCAATGAGCATCTGTGGTTTGTGTTGATACATGGTTGAGCCGCCGCAGATCGGATATACTATAACTTACAAGAGTTAAAGGATCTGCTGGTAACGTATTGGTATCAGATACCTCAAGACACCTTTAGAAATCTTGTAGCTTCCATGCCTCACCAGGAAAGAGCTGTTTTGGCAGTACAACCCACACAATATTAGGCAGGTGGCCACGTTTTGGCTCTTCAGTGTAGAACAGTGTCCAAAGTGGAAATTGCAACACCAAGAAGGAATGGAAGTAGAGATATGCAAATCATTGCAGGCAATCAACGTACAAATGATCAAAGTTTGGCAGCAAATGCAAATGCGACACCTAACCAAGCATAGATAAATACAGATACCTACAAGCTCATATCATAGCACGACCACAGTGGATTGGAGTGCATGCTGTGAAAATGTTTACAACATGCTTTGGAGACTCAGGCAGGGCTGTTATGTAAAATTGGCACCTTGAGAGAGAACGAATCTATGAGCTTGTATTGAGCCTTCAATCAATCACAACACACATGGGGCACAAAGTGCAATGGTGCATCTCGCACATGGTGGAGCAACCAACTCCATGCACAGATGTGACCAGCACTTGCACCACATAAAGATCTCATCTTCCATAGGCCATTTTCAACCCTTTCTCACCAGTGATTTGCAGATTGCTACAGGTACTGTGGTCAATACTCAAACCATTAGACAATGTTTGCATTACGCAGGAATCAGGGGCGAGATATCCAGTCCAGCATCTGCAGAGAAATCACCTGTTATACCTTCTCCACTGGTGTAGAGCGAGGTAACATAGGTTTAGCAATGAAAAAAAGTTGTTCACAGACTAGTCCAGATTGTTTCAACCGGCTAGCCGGTCATTTGTCAGTATGGAGTTATTATCAATGACATGAGGAAACCCATTCCACTATCATATAGGATGATATCACAATGGTATAGGGTTGCATCACATATGGCAACCAGCCACCTTTGCTCCACGTTTCTGGCATGCTGAGGGTAAGACGTTACAATAATCCTCTTGCACCTTCCTTACCACCACGACTGCATTGATTCTGCAGCAGGACGCCACCCCACACTTGGAGTCTCCAAGATGTGGACATTCTCCTATACTCATCACCACCTTCACCTGCTCCTTCCAGTTAACCTGGTACATAAGCAATACCTTAGGACACAGTTAACTATCCAACTGATGGAATGCACAAATGTCTAAAAGCTTGTATAACCACCAGAGGTAGGCATACTATGCATTGATGAATCTGCAATAACCTTGTTCTTATGTTCCAATTTTTGATCATTTGCACTTCTTCCCTCATACAACTACCGTCAGTTTCGGCTGTAAATATCACTTCCTTTGCTGCGATTTCCACTCTGATCAGTGTATCTGTAAAGAATCTAAAATTGTAGAAAATATCCATTCCTCATCTGGGATTTAAATGTCTCCTTGCCCCACACAAAAGCATGCTTGTCTAATTGGAATACAATTAAAAAGCAGAGTTCACATCAACATATTTCATTCACTAACATGATAAAATCTTCTAAACTTCTTCAGTTTAAACCTTTCATCTTCTCTACTTTGTCAGACACATTCATCAACGACCACATCTTCCTTTGCACGAGACGAAAAATGTTTGAGACTTCCAGGAACTCCCTACTATATTCTTTCAAAAATAGATCACCATATAGTTCGAAGTTTGGCTAGTCTCTTGCACATATTTGAAAATGTACTTCTGTAACACTATGTTGTAATTTTTTTATGTATAGTAGAAGTATACAAAGTAGATATAATACATAGTCCAATGACATTGCCTTTGAAAAATATCTAGTCGTTCCAAGTAATTTTCAAAATACATCGACTTTTTCATTGCTGATAATAATTAATACAATTAATATATATCAAATAAACATTTTACTTTAAAATTCACAAGACCTTTATTACAACTTTTTACACGTTAAAATCCTATTTTGTTGACAATTAATTATAAAAACGAAGTATGTGAAACAAAAAAAATGAATTATATAATACAATATGATACAAATATTTTGTATTGCCATCAGGTACAGTTTTAACTATACAAAGTGCTTACATTCATTGAACTTGGTTATTACCAACAATACAGTTATAGTAATTACAGGAATTAAAATCTTGGTGCAAAAATTTTGGAAACAAACAAGGTTGGAAATAAGCAGCATAGCTCTGTAAAATTTAAACATTCATTCAAAGGTGAACTGATGAATCTAAATTTATTTCCTAGCGGAGTAGATCTTTCTCCCCCATTGCTACATTATCACAGAATAAAACAATGTGTAGAAATATTTACAGATGACTAAAATAAAAAACATCAGCACATTTCAGTTTTAAAGATTAGATATAACAAATCTTAACACAATCAGGGGACAAAAAGATTCCACGTGAAAAAAAAAACCCTAATAAAGTTATAATTGTTACTTAACTTTTTTATCAATTACAACTATTATATACAATAGCAGGCATCAAAAACCTATAAAAGACTATAGTATTTGATTAATAAAAGGTTAAAACACACCTGAATGTATCATTAAATTCTGAATTTGACAGTTGCAGTCAACTTCATATTAGTTTCCTATAATTACTGATGAATTGTGCTTTAGATATATCTAGGAAAATGCTGCCACCACTTCCCATTAAGTTATTCAACATATCGCTAAAGTACATAATGGGAACAGGTAAAAAAAATAGCTAATAAATTAACAAGTGTATACACAAAAAAAGAAACATTTTTCTACATTTGTAGCATTACTACTATATTATTATGCTATTACACTACACAATATGTACATTACAAGTGTGCAGCAATCATATTTTACTTCCACATTACATTGAATTAAGTTTAGTGTTATCCCAGGAAGTTTATTTTACTGCTCCAAACACTTGGCCATAATGTTTTAGGTATTAATGGGTTAACATAACAGAAAACTGCCATCAAAGATTGCACAGGTATAGTACTGCTATTCTCCCTAATTATGCACAGAATGTAGTAATGTCAAGTCATTTTAATAGTATGGCAGACCTAAGCCATTAATGAATTAAAAAATCTGCTTAATCACATTTTAAGATAACTGATAGCATTATCATCAATTTGCATTAATTGAATATATAACAATAATACACTTTTGGAATGTTTCCATACTAGGATATCAAGTTACACATCTTTTCAGATTGTTTTCGTTCACACATAGGATTTTTAAATCCAAACTGCAGTCCCAATTTCCTTAAAAAAGTACATATTTCAGATTTTTCAAGCATTTCATATTGGCACCTCTTTTGGAACAATTGTTCCTATTCCACAAAGTATGACAGTAATTGAAATGCCACTCGACAGCTTAAACTTCTGGGACCATTATAGATTTAAACACACTACACAAAAACATATAACTGAGAAATATATAAATGACATTTGACTGTATACCTATAAAAGCCTACATTAACAGAATGCAACTTTCTTTCTGAAAGCAGGATCCCACCAAATAGGTAATCTAGATGCTTTATGTAGCTGGCACTGGTTTCTCATACAAGGTGATATTTGGTGCTAAGTAGTTTGGACATCACACACTATTTCCATTGCACTTGTTAAAAAATGTTTCATTCTCCAGCTCTGTTTGGCATATGTATAATTCCATCATTGCAGAGATACGAGTGAAACAGCAAGTTACTACATATTAACTTCAATTTGTTGCAGTTCTCACTATATGAAAACTAAAACAATATTGACATGCAGTGGAAAACTATGCTGAATATGACTATGCAAAAATTACCATATTACAAATATATCAGCTTGTAAACAAATTCAATTATTGTCCAGTGCAATTACATTGCTTTGCTTCCAGCTGCACACTAGCAAAAAAAAGTAAAAACCACATTGATTGCACCATTGAGATGTTAGTACTGCAACACTTTGTAGAATTTGAGAAAAACTAAATTTTACACAACCATTGTAAACATCTCATGATCCTAAATAGATGAGCAAAACTGATTTGAAAAGACATTGTTCTTTACCCTTTTAATAAGAACAGGTAGTGTTAATAACCTTTTCTCCACAACTAAAGATCCTTTATTTCTTAAAATACTAGTGAAATATTAGTTCCCAAATATCAATGATTTCTATCTACTTGCAATTTACTACTGAAAAAAAAATTGCAACCATTCTTTATATGTAACATTCATTATTTATTAAATACCTTTATTTTCTTTCAGATTTTTCAAGTTCTTTTCTTGTACTTTAAAAACTTTTATGATAATCAAAAATCTTTTGGCTGCAACAATAAACAATTTAGTTTTAATTTCATCTTTTTTTTATATCTCGTATTGCAAAAGGAATACCATCAACTGAAGTTATTTGAACACACAGGGTCCGATCTTCAGCATTTTTTATTAGCGATTTCCAGTTCATATCTTCTTGAAGTGCTTCCATATTACCACATATAATAAGACACTTACTTGCTCTTGTAATTGCTACATTGAGTTTTTGCTTATGAACTAAGAAACCTTTACCAACTTTGTCAAAATATGTACGAACACATGATAAAATTATTACATCTCTTTCTCTTCCTTGGAAACCATCTACAGTATTCACTTCAATCCTTTTGTAATCATTACTTCCTGAAAAGACTTTCTGATAAACATCTTTTTGCTTCTGGCATGGTGTAATAACACCAATGGTACAATCTGCTGGGAGAACCAACATTAAACGTTTACATATGTTGATTATTATCTCTTCTTCTGGATTAAACACAGCACTTACAGAGGTTTCTTGGCTAAGGGAAATATCAAATATTGTATAAGGTCTTACAGGAAATAATGCGTATTTATCATCTACTTCCTTTGGTGTAGTTAACTGGTTTGAATAAAATTGCAAAGATGGAAAAGAACAAATTTCTGAATGCATCCTATATTGTTCAGTCAACATTAATACTGGACTAGTATATCCACTAGCTAAGAAAAATGAATGAATTCTTTCAGAAAGTGATATATGGAAATTATTCTCTAGTGCTGCTCTTGAATGAACTGTAGCTGATAACTGTCGCTTGTCACCAACAAGTATCAGCTTGCTCATTCCAAAGGCAAGTGGTTGAAGGACTTCTGGTTCTGTGCACTGAGCTGCTTCATCAACAATGCAACAAGTGAAATATGAATGACCACTTTTACTAAATGCAGTTTCAAAATCTTTCTCACGGCAGCCACTAAGTGTTGAAAGTATCACATCAGCATCCCTCAAAAGTTTTACTTTTGCACTGCCATTTTTTGCATCAATGAAATTGAGCAACTTCAACTGAGCTGCAGCCTTTTCTTCTTTGTACTTGGATTGCAGGTGACAATACTTGGCAAGCTTTGACCTAGCCTGATTAATTTCATGAAGAGGCAAGTTTGAATACTTCATTGATTCAATCTCAAGTTCTATAGATGATATTTTGGCATCTATGTCTAAAATCAACTGATTTCTCATTTTTTCATCTCGTTTATAGTTGTCAATGTTTTTTTCTGCTAAAGCATCAAGAGAAAAGCATTTTATTTCTTGATGAATTTTATCATACTGTCCAATGCGAACAAACTTCATTTTTCTTTTGTTAGTTTCACTTTGTTTCTTTCTTATATCTTTTAAATGAAGTCCAATTTCATCGATAGCTGCATCTGATGGTGCAGTGACAAACAATTTAACTTCAACACTATTTTTACTGTTGAGCAGATGTTGAATAATTCCAATAACAACATGTGTTTTACCTGTCCCAGGTGGTCCTTGTAACAAACTAATTTGTGGAAACATATAAGGTCTCATAACTGCATTACAAATGCCAACTATAGCTGCTTTCTGTGATTCACTGTATGATCCTATTACATCCAGGTTTGTTCCAATTTGTGGAAATGTTCTACAGTTAGAGTCTTGAGGTTTCAAGATATCTCTTACCAATGGCGATGATGGCAGATTTAATAATGATTTTATTATATGCAATTGTGGTTTTAGATAATAAACTATTTGGGCTTTCATTAACTTATTAAAATGCAAAACAATTTCTTTCTTTTTCAACTTTATAGAAAACTTCATTAATAATGCATTATTTGCTTTGGCTGAAGGTAATTTTTGCAGCTCTGGGTGCAAAACTTCCTGTTCTAACTTTACTTTCTCTACAGTATGCTTAGAAATGTAGCCAAACACTTTGGAAACTTTATCCTGTTCTCTCAATTCAATAGTTAGCAATTTACCTTCTTTTGGGGCATGAAACTGAGTCATTTCTACACTACTAAACACAGATTCACATCTTAAGATAAATATATCATTATCTTCTACACAATCTGTCACAATAAAAAAAAATTCATTGTATGTCCCTGCTTCACTCCATGCTTTGAATATAAGATCCCATGTCTCTAACATGAGAAGAGGATAATATGAAGCAACATAATCATCAAAAGTATCATATGATAGCATTAATTTTCTTACAACCTCTGTTACAGGTGGCGGATGAGAACTGCATTTTTGTTCCTTTAGCCAAAGAACATTCCATGAGAGCATTTGCAATAGTATAGTGTCCACTGTGATTTTAGCAGTCAATTTGGTATATACTGGTGGTGGAGGAGGCATATGGCCTATAGTTAGCTTCATGTGTCTTGGATCCTCTGAAGTTGTTACTGGAGAACCAAAGTCTGTAGAACTCTGTTCACTTCCTGAATGATCATTTAAATTTATAGGCATTACTGGATCCATATTTCTAACTGAAGAACACCTAGGATCAGCTAATACTTTTCTCAGAGCAGTATAATCGATCATTTCACTTTCAGCATAATTATTAATTTCTCTGGACAGTACTTGTTTAATATTTTCAGATGTAGCATAGACAGGATCATTTTTCAAATTATCAGAAGTACAGTCATGCAAAGTACTTTTACTTTCTGGAGAACTGCATACAGCTTTTGGTACTAATTCACCAATACTACATTGTCTGATATTCAATAAACTTTCAGAAGCCTTTTCAGGTGCCACATACAATATATTACCATTTTCACTTGATTCACAGATATCCATGGGTACTTCAAAGACTTCTTTTTTAAGATGGAAATTTTTTGGAGCAATTTTACAAGTTAAATAATCATGCATTTGGTATTGCTCCTTCTTTGGGAAGTCACATAAATTTCTGTTCTCCCAACAATTGTTTCTTACCAACAATGGATCACGTATTTCATTTCTAATTAAAGGCTCTTTTCTGTACTTGTGATTAAGGGAGCTAGCTTTAAAAGGTGGATGAGAATTTTTTTTTCTTTCATTGTATGAATTAAATACCTTACCATTCCTTTGCTGATTTCTTACTTCTTCATTCCTATAACAAACAGTCTCAGTTTTTCTCACATTGCTTCTTTTATCTGGTGCAGAATTAATCTTTTTAGGAATTTTATAATTTTTAATACTTTGACTGGAAGTCTTTGAAATTATATTTTTTATGATGCAAGGCTTTTTATTTTTGGATAACTCGCATTTATTAGACTGTCTTTCTTCACGAGTATTTTTGTTTTCATCTGAACTGCTTCTTCTTCTGGATAAAATGTGTACTATACGTTTAGGTTTGTTTCTCTTTTCCCTGCTTTGGTTTATTATATCATGAAAATCTTGTTCTGCATTCAATTTTTTATAATTTTGTTTGTTTTTAGCTGGTATATGAGTAAAACTTTTATTTCTATAAGTACTAACCTTTAAATCAGGATTTTTGCTTTTTTGCCACTTGGCAGAATTTTCCTGATATTTTGGGATCTCTTCCATTTTGTTTAGTTTATTACTCTTGTCCAAGGGTTCAACTGTTTTTTTCTCTTCACAGTCATTCTGGTGTTGGCTTTGCTGCACTGGAGAAGATCCTTTTACGTGTGCTATGTTCCCAGAATTTTTTTCCTGATTAGCAAATTTATCAAGAGTCATATTTAGTAACATAGAATTATATGCAGAAGACTTATTTCCATTTACTAAAACATCTTCATCTTCAGATGTAGAAGACATTCCCTGGTTTAATTTATCCGATTCAATATTCTGTTGTAATTCAGAATGTTTATCTACAACTCTACCCCAATTTTCATTATTGTACAAAATATTAGAATTCAAATTCATATCATCCTTTTTAATCAAATGTATGCTCTGCATATTTTCTTTAAGCTTTGAGTTCTTAGTTATAGACAAGAAATTATTAGTAGAACAATTTGACACACTACCCTTCTTAAATTTCAGATTTGAAAGAAGTTCAACATTACTCATTTTATTAGCTTTCAAATTTATTTCAGAATTATCCTTTGACAAATCATCTAGTATGCACTTCCAATCAGCGTCACTTAACTCATCACAATTACTAGTTTCACTTGTTACAATGAAAGCGTTTTGAAATTCTTCTGGCGATTTTAATTCTATGCAATTACCATCAGATATAATTTCACTTTCAAACTTAAGTGTTAATGCAGATTTCAAAGAATGTTTTAATTTATTCTCGCTTGTTTTACATTTGGTGACAGAACTTTCTTTGCCATTCAGGTAAAATCTTTCTTTCTCCATTGGCTCACTTAAAACATTATTAACGTCTCCATTACAATTCAAGTTATCTTGGGAACTTACACATACAGTTTCATTTATTGCATTCATTTTCCTTGACAGAGATTTTTTCCTTTGGTATTTCTTCTTTTCATAAGTAATCTCTTCATCCGAAGATAGAACGATAACTTCTTCAATTTCCACTTTCTTTCTACGATACTGGAAATTTGAAATACCAGAAGCATTTGTTGCAGAAAAGTTTTTGCCATTGTACCTTGTTTTAGTTACTTTTTTAAATGGGTGTTTTATACTTTTAGGGATAAAGAACGTTGGAGAATCACACCTGTGTAAATTAACTTGACACATCTTTAAATTAAACAACTGTGAGGTTACAATCTCACATTTTTGTAAATTGTTTTGCTTTCTCCGTGAATAAGAGCGCTTTTGAGCTATTCTAGCTTTCCTTGGTTTCCTTTTCCTACGTTTTCTTGGTGTTTTAGGATTAACCATTTTTGATTTAACGTTTTTACACCTACTGAAATCTGAATTAATCAAATCTTCTGTTTCCTGTGTTTGAAATGCACTTGCATCTTCGGAAAATTCAGTGGTTTCAGCAATATCATTAAGCAGAGTTGCACTTTCAGAATTCCCAGCTTCTAACTTTTGGCACAATACAAACTCAAAGTCTTTTTCAGAACACCCATGAGGTACACCAAGTCCAATAGAATCACCAACACACAAAAGATGAAGTTTACCTTTTGGAATCTTAACTTCTTTAACATATATACCATGAACTTTACTTAAATCCTTAATAAACCACTGTCCATCATTAGTCTTCTGAAAAGAAGCGTGGGTTGGTGAAACACGACATGCATTTTTTACTATATGGAGATCATTCCGCCCAACTACAACTTCTTCCTTATTTAATGGAATGGTAAGAGGTAATTCAAATATTCCTGTACGTTTAAGGTAGAAATTCATTTTTCTGCACACATACTGTCAATCCTAAAAGAAAAAGAATTTATTAAATGAAAATTAAAATATTCAAATCATTAAAGTTTCATTTAAAAAAGTTTACATATATTCAGAATACTCAGCACAAAGGCTAAAAACATCAAATTTAAAATTATTTTTACTTCACACAACACTGTGCTGTGTTCAGCTACTGGCAAATGACACTTTCCTCCAAGAAAATAATTCTATGCTCTACAAACTGCACTATGAGTAAACACTAATTTTTCCCCCCTCAAGCAGCTGCTTGCCACTGAGGTTGGGTTGTTTTACCTCTGAGCAGCACTTTTTTGCACACCATGGGCTAAATGGCCAGGTCCATGGACCCCGAAGGCTCAGAGAAGGTTGGGGGAGGGGACCCACTGGAACAGCTGTTGGGAGACAGATGGTAGCCTCCCGTCAAGGCCATCCAGCGTGTTCTTTAACGTGCACAGGGTATGGCTCTCCCGCACACGGGGCCACGGCTTAACGTCCCATCCGACGGACGGCGGCCTTTCCAAGACCATCGGTGTCCCCTACTGACCATGGGCAGGGCAGGGAATTTTGCGGAGATAAATCTCAACGCTGATCCAGCTGGGACTCGAACCTGGAAACTACAGATTACGAGCCTGGCGCGCTACCGACTGAGCCATCCCCGCCCCCACTGAGGTCTGACAACTTGTCAGTGCAATGCAACATAAACAAGGTCGGTGAAATAGGGAAGGCTTCAGCCAAATGACACCACAAATAAAACATCTATGCCTTACCTGGTGCTCCAAGCCACATCCCTTTGATCTATAGCCATGCAAGCTAACCAATAGGCCAGTGTTTAAAATAACAGAGTTTAACTTATTTTCACATCATTACATAGGTTTTATAAAAATAACTACAAAATAAAGCAAATAGATTTTCTTCATAAATCTTTAATATTTGAGATTCCACCACTTATTGAAATTATTAATACCATTATAGAAAATGCTGCCTCTCATTCTTAAATAGTTCCTTTCACACACCATTACCCTATTCACAAAATAATCACAAAATTTATCACTTTGTAGAAGCAATAAAAACTTTGCCAATCCCCTGCACTTCATGCAGCCTTCAGCTAGTTGATAAGCCTTTATTTTTTTCAGTTTATAACCTAATTTGGAACTTTTATCTTTAGAAACTTAAAGAAATAGACTAACTTAAAATACCGTAACATCTGAAGCTTTCAGCATTATCTAAATCGTGTAATCAAGATTTTCTCCGATACATTGCAACATAAAAATTCTCATACAATGGTTATGAATTCCAAATTTCTCAGAGGACACAGTGAACACCAGCCCAAGATGAAGGCATTTGGAACTTGAAAAAAGTTTAGGGTGTATTTATAAAGTACAAGCAATGTAGCAAGAAGCAGGCCTTCAGGCAAAATTTCACTGATGCCCCCCAACCTCCTAATCTTCATTTTGATTAGGAAAATACATTGCAAGTCCAAAAACTCTGAAACTGTACCTCACCATATGTAAACCTAGCATGTGCCTTCAGAACTTCAGTTTTAATTTAACATGGTTTAGATTCAGCACACGTGATATCAGGTGTGGTGTTTTCAGGATAGAGAGCAGTTGATTGTGTACTTGTGAACCATGTACCACTAATACATCCCACAAATGTTTTGACTGGGTTCATATCAGGAAATTGGATGGCTCGGAAAATGGAATTCTAGTTTTTCGAACCACACAGATACTGCACGATAGAATGTTGCATTGTCAATCTCCATGACGGAAGAAATGTAGTATAACTGGGTTGTTTTACTTCTGGACAGAACTATTTTGCACTCAATGGGCTAAATAGCCAGGTCACAAGGATCCCAAGGGCTTAAAGAAGTTTAGAGCCCACTGGACAGCTGTTGACTAATGATAGCCTCCCATCAAAGCCACCCAGCATGTTCTTTAACATGCACAGGATGGCTGTCCCACATCAGCTATTTGACAGTCAGTGATTTTTCCAAGCCCATCGGTGTCCCTAATGACTAAGGGCAAGGGTGAGGAGCTCTGTGGAGACAAATCTCAACACTGGACCAGGAAGGACTCAAATCTAGGAACTGCAGATTATGCCTGGTGTGCTACAGACTGAGCCACCCCCACCCTTAGTATAGCAGGATGTATGCGATACATTATTGCAATTTCTTTAGCCATATGTATAGACTCCCTCCATCTACTACTTTTTGCTTTTTTAATTTTGCACATACTTTACAGATGGTAGCCAGGGATAGTCCTGATTCCCTAAGTATTGCCTATGGTTTCTACAGCTAATTGCCTAAAGTTTCTACAGACTAACAGTAAAAAAAAAATTTCTGAAGACTGCTATGCCATACATCTTTCCAATCTTGTGAGTGTTGACCAGAGGCTGTGCTACTTGTATTTTCAGCAACTGAGAGATCACACTTTTCAGGGAAATATTTGTTATAGATACACACTCAGCAGCCACTTTATTAGGTAAAGTTTCGTGTTATGTCAATAATAACAGATACAGAACTCTGGAATATCAAATATTGTTTTCAACCCAGTTTTTTTTAACAATTTTCGTTCTCTATTTAAAGTTACGGAATTTGGAAAACTTAGTAGCAATAATTCCAAATTAAGTAATTGCTCTCAAAAGTTAATAAAAACAAGCTAAAACTAAAGCAATAACTGCTACTAAACTTTACTAATTGTGTCCAAGAGAATTTTCAGTTCACTTGAAAATTAGGTTAATTTTCGTCAATTCTGAATTATATTTTGCAGAAAGAGCCAACTTGCTAAGTGCGAGTTATGGAAGCTATTTCAGCTTCCATAACTCACATTTTCATAACTCTTAAAATACTGAATGCATATTATTGGAAAACAATATTTAAATAAATTTGATTATATTCCTAAAATTATTTTCAGTTATCTATTTTCATGACAATATTATTTAAGGAATTAATAAGCCCTATATGTGCACTACTATTAACATAATGTGGAACTGTACCTAATAAATGGCCTTTTGGATATATGTTGATATTACAGATATCATAATTACATCATTTGTAATTTATATTGAATTACTAAAGAATTTCTATTAGATGATTCTGAGAAATTATTCTGATCTTGCATTTAAAATTAAATTCAATCAAATTAAAACATCATCATCATCCTCAAGCAGCCATGGGCTACAGAGGTCCAACCAGACTGTGCAATTTAGTTCTCCAAGCAAGTCTATCCTGAGCTACATCTACTGCATCTGGCCACTGCACACCAATTCTAACAAGGTCCTTTTTGACATTGTCTGCCCACCGCATCCTAGATCTCCCCTTCTTTCTGAGGCCTTTAGGCACACTGTTCATAACCCTATTCGCCAATCTATAATTATTCATACGGGCAACATGGCCAAACCAACGGAGTCACTCTCTGCACAATATGCTGCTTAAAGGAGGTTGCAAACTCCTTTGCCTAATCTCATTAGTTACAAAGTTGAACCACCTAATGCCTAAGATACTGTGTAAGCATCTGGAATCAAAAGCATCTAGTTTCCTGTTATCTTGTTTACAAAGTGTCCAAGTTTCACTACCATAACTAACCCTAGAAAGAACCAAACTATTATACAGCCTAATTTTAGTCTTTAGGTGTATACGCCTATTTCTCCACACTCTCCATAGATTCTTAAAAGTCCCGATAGCAATCCCTATTCGCCTGTTAATCTCATGCCACACATCACCGTTATCTGTTATATAGCTCCCAAGATAATTAAACTGCGACACCTGCTCAAGACTGCAACCATTCAGATTAACTGAATCACAGCCTGCCTGGCCAATTTTCATCACTTTAGTTTTCTCTCTGTTTATAACCAAACCTACTCTACTACCAGTTTCATCAACAGCTCGAATGAAAGAGTTCATCTCATCAACATCATTTGCCAAAAGGGCTAAATCATCAGCATAATCTAAATCAGAAATTTTCGTATCTCCAGTCCATTTAAGGCCAAAATCTTTCCCTTGAAGTGAATTTCGCATAATATAATCAATAACCAAACTAAAGAGAAAAGGAGACAAAATGCACCCTTGTCGAACACCAGAAGTAATGCTAAACCAATTGCTACAAGCCTTACCAACTCTCACACACGACAGTGTTATTATAGAGAGCTTTCATTTTGCTAACTAACTTGTCTGGTATACCATATGATTTCACAATCAACCACAAATTATGACGATCAACATAGTCGAAAGCCTTTTTGAAATCAACAAAGCTAGCAACCAAAGGTTTCTGAAACTCTAAACATTTCTCAAGAATCTGCCTAAGTGAAAATATCTGATCCACACATCCCCTACCACTTCTGAATCCACATTGCTCATCACGCAATTGACTGTCAACCAGATTCTTAATTCTATTAAGCACAATCATGGAAAGAACTTTACCTGGAACAGAGAGTAGGCTAATACTCCTATAGTTATCACAAGAACTGCGATCACCTTTTTTGAAAATAGGGATAACAATAGCTCTGGTAAAATCCTTAGGAACCATGCCTTTATCATAAAAGATATTCAGAATTTAAGTCATCCAAGTGGTAACCGAAACATTCCCAGCTCTAAGCATTTCTGTAGTAATTCATCTACCCCTGGGGATTTATGAAGTTTAAGTTTAGAAACAGCCAAAATAACTTCCGATTGTGTTATAGGGCCAACATTAAAGCCACCAATGCATCTATCATCATTGCAAACAATGGGAATAGAACTATTCAATATAACAAACAATGGGAATAGAACCACATTGTTTAGAATATCACTGAAATGCTCAGTCCACCTTGCCATGACAGAATCCTCACCTTCTATAACCTTGTTTATCCTTCAATCCCTGTATACCTGTCCGTTTTCTACCACACAAAACATTAACTATCTGGTAATAGCTCTCTGCTGTTGTGCTAACTGCTTCCTCGGCTTTGTCAGCCAAACCATCAAGCCAAAGATTCTTATCAGCAGCTAACTGATCTTTTACACGTTTATTAAGTTCTCTGTAATGCTTTCTATTGGTACTAGTAGGGTATTGATTAAGAACACTCCTGCAGTTCTTTCTTTCCAAAATAAGCTCAAGTGCCTTATCACTCAGATAATTCTGTCTCTTCTGCTCCTTTTTTCCTAAAAGAGTACTGTTAGTGTCCAAAAAAGCCTGTTTAAAATGATCCCATTCTTCCTCAACTCCAGTAGTAAGCATACCATGACTGTCATAATGACTAAGTAACCTATCATGGTAAGCTTTGGCTATAACTGGGTCTTTCAGAGCTTCAGTATTAAAAACAAATTTTTTAACCCTAGCACAACACTTTTTAAGTTTAAGTTGCAAGACACTTTTAACAAGGTAATGGTCAGATCCAATTTCAGCTCCCCTATATGCCCTGGTATTTCTAACAGAACTAGCCCATTTGCTGTTAATTAATATATAATCAATCATATTCCTATGCAGCCCATCAGGTGAAACCCATGTGTACTTATGTATGTCGCCGTGTTTATAATAAGTGTTAGTTATTCTGAATCCATTGAGTTTACTTACCTGTAGGAGATGTTGCCCATTGCCATTGCAGCTACCAATACCAAAAGGGCCAATCACCCCTCCCCAAAGGTCAGAGTCAGTACCAACTTTGGCATTGAAGTCACCAAGAACAAGGGTAATATCTCCTTTCTTGACAGAATTCAAAATATCCTGAAGTTGTTCATAAAACCTATCCTTCTCATCCTCATCAGCATCCTCAGTGGGGGCATAACAGCATATAACATTCAGGTCTTTAACGCTTGTCTGAAAATGTTCTTAATTTTGCTGTAAGAAACCTTTCATTAATGCACTCGTATCCTAGAAGAGCATCACTAGCATGTCTGCTGAGAAGCAGACCCACGCCTTGATGATGCTTATTGTCGGCCCTCCCTGAAAAGAGAAATTTTTTTAAGAATCTGACCTTTATCTGTCCATCTGGTCTCTTGCAAGCCGAGAATATCTAAATTATAATGGTGGAATTCTTGTGCGAGGACATCAAGAGAAAAAGCTCTGTGCAGAGTCCTCACATTCCAACTACCTATGGAGAGAAAATGGTTAGTAGGATGTTTAAAGAAACCATGTTTATTTAGAGAGGGAATGCCGACAATATCAAACAGCCCCCTAATCGCAGACATGGGGTAAAGACCCGTTCCCCCACCACTAAAGGCTGAAGCCATCTACACTGGAAGACTTCCTCCTATGTAGGATTTGACGATGCCAATAGAAGCAAAGTGTTCAGGTGCCTGTGATGACCTCTGCTCAGGATTATCCACCAGCTGATAAACATATCCTGCGAATCTGTTCACTTGAGGCTGTCAACCCACAAACAAACAGAAAACACAGCGGAAGATTTTCCCTCCACAGAAACCCACCAGTGCAGCAAAATCAGGATCCATAATCAAGCTCAGAGCCATATATCTGTCCAGTCCAGTGGGTTTATATGGTCAGCACCAGGACCCTGTGTGGTTGACCACTCCTCAGCAGGGTAGAAAAAAAAAAGTAGCCATAGTTGTCCAGATCAGTAGGCCACACTAATCTGGCAGCCCTCCCCTTCAGTTCACTTCCACAAGAGTATCTCTTTTGAAAGGTACTAACGGTCTTCACCACGAGATCTTTTTTACCAACCATGTTTAACAATCATAACGAAAATAAAAATAATTTTTTGCCACCATGAGTAATGGTTTAAATTAAACTCTTCCAAAACACATTGAATGTGATCTGGGGTACATAAAGTTATCAATTTACAAAGAAAATTTTTCCTCGGGTTATCCAATGAAAAAAAAATTTTTTTTCTTGTTTTCTGAAATTTTTATTCTGTTGTATCAATTTTTAGTTATGCTTATTCCACTGCTTTTGCTTTGATCTTAATCTTGTTTGCAGAGATTTTCCCCTCTGGTTAATTTAGTTTTTAATAGCAATTTGAAACTGCTGCTATTAATTTTCTAATGCTACGATTCTAATACTACCATGATGCACTGACATAAATTTTTATTCCCTTGAATCAGTGCAGTATAAACAAAGGTATTTAAATTATCAATTACCTTAGATAATGCTATTTTTCTATTGAGTACATTGTTGTAATTTCAGAGCTATCAGTTTCTTATTTCAGCAATCATTTTGTTGTTTCCCGAGATAACAATCGTTTGGCCAGAGTAGAAAGTTGTTTGATCGGAGTCTGTTTAAGTCTTCTTTTCACTGGAAGTAACAGTACCCTTTGATTTTTATCTGCCAAGACCTTCTACTCTGGCATATAAACTGACAGGCTCCTGTCAGACCTCTGTGGCAAGCAGTTGCTTGAGGGGGTATTTATTTATTTATTATTAACTATAAAATAATATTTATAAACAGTTTATAATTCACAGTAAAATACCAAAAAAAACAGCGAGATGCAGCAAGCAAAGATGATGTAAACAAACCGAGTCCACGAAAACTGTGCACCAGTTGATTCCAAAACCGAGTAAACAGAAAACATTGTCCAATGAGAAGAATCACGTGCAAAGTCATCGCAGACAATGCTATGCAAAACATACCACCTGCTTTGGGCATGTGTTGGAAACATGGCAAAGCATTGCTCGATGAAATATAGCTCATGGCACTATTGTCAGTTAGTAATGTGCACCAATTTTATTATACAGTCATCCCACTTTAGCTTCGATTAGTTCACTGCAGCATCACGTCACTAAAACCATCGGATGAGTGAATGCATCATCATAAAAATGGGCAACGGTTATAATTGAAAATTGACACGAGCGGATTGTTGTAAAAATTACAAATGGTTAGATTTGGAGAGGCTGGCCTCGATATATTGACTTTTCATGTTTTAACCTTTACACTGCTACAACCTATAAAATCAGGTTCACAAAGCTCACACAAATCATCATGAACCATAAACTTTTTCAACGAAGTCTTCATACTATAACAAGTTTTTTGTAACAACTTTTTCAACAAGTCTTTTGTACTATAAAAATATTAAAAATAATCCTGTTGCCAAGTGGTTAGCACGCTTGGCTACTGATCAAAGGGACCTGGGTTCAAGCCTGGGTAAGGCATGGATATTTGTGCTGTTTTCTGCTGAGGTCCCACCATTCTCCCAGACCTTCTATGGCATATAAACTGACAGGCTCCTGTTAGACCTCTGTGGCAAGCAGCTGCTTGAGATGATATTAATTATTTATTTATATGCCTTGAACCATATATACTTTTTTTACACATTAAAAAGTTTTTAGGAGAAAACTAAAAAGCTTTTCAGAGCAAGGACCGCACTCCATCTTCAGTGAAGTGACTCTACATGCTGACTTTAGGGCTAAGAGCTTCTTTCCACATCATGAAAGGTGATGGACACCATCACCACCAGGGTAAACGTCCAACATGAAGGGATGCATATGGTCAGCGAGGATGGACAGGTAGCCATTGGCATTCAGGGACCCATCCAGTGGTACCAATGGTCCCAGGTCATACCAGGAAAACATCCCCCAGACATGCACACTGCCAGTCTGTACTTGACCAACAAACGTATCCGGGTGTTGGTTCTCGTGTGTCTGATGCCATATCTGCCACTGCCTCTCATTTCTATGGAGTATAAACCTCGATTTGTCAGAGAAGGCAACCCTTTTTCCACTGTCCAATGACGGCAGTCCCGTGCGAACTGCAGGCATTGTTATCAATGGACCTCGATTAACATGGGCGCCTTTATGCAGTGTCGACTCTGGAGACCCATGTGTAACAGGGTTCGCTCTACTGTTATTGGGAACAGGTACCTCGGTGCCCCGGCATTCATTTGAATGGTCAATTGCTGCACTGTTGCACGTCGATTGCCCTTTACCAGTTGACAGAGGCGATGTTCTCCTCTGGGGTTGATGGTCTTTGGGGCTCTAGTTATGACGTCTGGAGGTACTCAGTGTGCTAGTGGTCCATTCTTGGTACACCCTTACTACAGCACCTCACGAACAGCACACAAAGTTTGCTGTTTGTGATCCCACCCTTGGTGCGGTAGCCAATGATCATTCCTTTTTGAACGTCCGTCAAATCAATACCTCTGCCCATTGTGCTCACATTATGCACTATGGTTCATCTGTCCTGGTCAGCTGCTTATATCTCCGTGTAATCGACCTTGTCATATGCACTCTGGGACGCACCTGGGTGGGCACACTGTGATTCTGTCGGTGGTCATATTATTAAGATATGACTGTAGAAATGACAACAAAAGAGATTCGGCTCTCCTTCCAGTCACAGACTCCGAGCAAGCAACCTTTGCCGGATCTATATTTTACGTTCCTGTCCTATGCAAAGTGTGCAAATTACTTGGAGCCAAAAAAAAAAATCAAAATTTTTTTCAGCACAGCTCTAAATCTGAAGAAATTTATCAAAAGGTACAGACAAATCTATTGAAGGTAGTACCCACAGAAAACTGATTTGAACTTGTACAGAAAAATTACATGCAACTGACCTGTCTCCATGGTCTATTTTCACCAAAGCCTGTGCACTCATGGTTGAACCTAGTTATGAACCGAGGCACATAATGCATACACCAAATATATACCAACCTTGTGACATATGCCATGCAACATTGCTGGGTGACACCAATCCGCGGGAGGGGTCGAACATGTCCATCCGCTAAAAGCGGACATTTCATCTGCATCAACCTAATACTAAAGTTCCCTTCCTTTTGCCCAAATACAATTGACAAAAAGTGGCCACAGGTACACTTCAATTTTTTAGGCCTCTTTAGTAATTATTAATGTGACATTCTACTTTTCTCTGTGTGTACAAGATTTTGTTTAGTGTGAATTTCTTTTGAATTCTGCAGGTTTTAATTGTTTAACCCTTTGAAAATCCAATATCCTTTGTAAATGCAATCCAAGTTGTTGACTTGAAAGTCAACGTTGTACACCACAAAAAAATAAAAAACTGTTGCAGTTGAAGTTAGTTAGCAACAGCAGTCATTTAATCTTTAATTATGTTTAAAAGATTTATGATTTCATTTTCAATAACTTAAACCCAAGATGACAAACTGTAGCTAGTCAAACTATTGTTATATTTCAAAACCTACAGAGGCAATTCAATCCAGTAAGATCATTTAAAATTCTCTCTCAAATGTCCAATTTTCTTTAACTGTTTTCATAAAAATAATTCCAGCTACAATAGCTATCAAAAGTATCTTAAATAAGCTATCAAAAAGAAATTCAGGCAACTGATTACTCCCAACAATTGGCAAAAAATGTATCTATAGGATTATAATATTCCTAAATTCATTAAGGAATTAAGACACTTTAATGCCTGTTAACAACCAAAAATTGAAATAAACTAGTTCAAACAGTGCTATTTCTTTTCTGGGTTGTCTTAGGTGTTAAACCATTAAAATGTATAATGGTGTGGTTGGTAATGCAAGAGATTGCTTTCAACAATTTCACAACAGGATTCAATAGTAAAAAAACTAGTTAAACACATCTTGCAAAACTTATTCATCTTACAATAGCCATCACAAATATATAATTCACTCAGGCACTAAGGTTGGATGCAAATATTTAAGAACAGCACTTTACAAACTCTCAATTTCATGATGCAGAATTTCATCTGAATGCTTTCCAAGTTCTCATACTTTGAAGACTGTGCACTTATAATTTGCACATCAAATTTATTTTGCCACCTGTAATCACATTTCTGTGCTTCTTTTCTTGTTACCTTTTTAACATTTATATATGTCATCAGATTTTTCTTCTTACTGGAGTAGTCACATCATTAAACTAGTGAACTCGTCATTCTGAAAAACAAAAACAAACTAATATTACCCTAAAAACACAAAACTTTAATCATAAACATTCCATTAAGAAAATGCAACATACTATTATATTTAAGAAATTTTAACACTTACTAAATGATACACCTTTAACACCACAGACTGCACCTAAAAGGGTATAGGACAGTGAAGATAAAAGAATAGTACTATTTGGATTAGTCCATTTTGGGCATTAAAGATGTATTCTTTCATTGCCTGTCAATATCCTCATCTTTAAAGCTGCTTTGTGATCAGCAAACTATGACCTCCTTTCTTCTCCATAGTCCATCAACAAGTGAAATAAAGGGTACTTAACACATGCAAAATCACACAAAAGATTTTAGTCATCCAGGTAACTAACTACCTGACTGGTCACCCCTGAAGATATCTATAGAACTTATGGGGCAAAGCAAAAGTATTAAATATTTTGCTCTTCAGTATAATCAAATGTAATATGTATATTCCTAAATCTGTCAAATATCAAGAAAATATATGTGGTGTGATAGATACATTTGAGCTCATATTTTTGACTCTGATTAGGAGGGTGGGGAGGATTTCCTCAACACATTGAGAAACATGAAAAATACTGGAAATAATTTGTAGAAACTGAAAAATTCATATTATTATTCATGTTAAGAGCAATTCGTTAATGAAAAGAAAAAATACTTAAAAAAAAAAAGACTGGTACTCAATTTTAATTACTGAAGACTGATTAATAGATTGAAATTATAATCAGCTTTTTTTACCTATTTTTTTTCTTTACATTTACAAAAATATAAATTATGACTATGAGCCCAAAGTCTTAACATATAAATTATGCTCTAAGTTTGACACAGATGCCCCAATCACCACTGCATTTGGCAAGATCTTTGTACTAGAGTAGGGGTCCTCAACGTGGGGTACGTGGTAAAATGTTTTGGGGGTACTCTGTGAGAGCACAAACCATCAATGGTTGAGGCCAACTAAGTTGGCCTCAACCATTGATGAACTGTGCAAGCATAAACAAGCACAACCATTTCACTGATTACCCAGTAAAATGTTTATATTTGTTAAATTGTTTGTCATTATCAATATATGTAATTTATGAAAACAAAATTTAACGTGTATGTATATATGTTTTATTTTATTCCCATTGTTACACTATAACTATAGTTTTATCTATCTATACAAGGGGTACGCCAGTTATATACACATTTCCAGGAGGTATGTGAAGCATGAAGGTTGAGAACCATTGTACTAGAAAATAAAAGTTAGGATTACTAAAATGAGAAAATGGCATAAGCTTAATCTTTCTAAAATAAAGAAAACTTATTTAGTTAGCAACTGCTGACAGTACCATGCTTATCAGTCACAAATAAGTTCACTCTTTTATCATATTACTGTGCTTCCATTGAAAATAATCACCAAAATTATTCAGTTTAATGGAAACCATGCAAAAAAAATAACTCAAGGCCATCAGGAATTTTTACGAGCAGTTTCAGTATATAAGAATTAAAAGATTTATATATTAAAACAAAGCTTTCAAAAGAATTGAGAATTTAAAATTAAATAATGTACAATATTGGCAGGAATGAAAAATTATTGAGAAATACTGTGGGGCACTGTTTTTAGAAAACACTACAGTTGCTGCCAAGAAATTAGGAATTTTTAGTTGCCCACAATTTTTTCATCAATGATTAACAAAAATTTATCAATTTTAAGTGATTTAAGTAATTGGGATTTTTTTAATGTGCTATTCAACTCTATTAATACGAGATACTTGCATCGATTGGTATCTTAAGATAAGGCATGGGGTGTTTAACTATAGCCTCTTAAGTTATGTGAGGGCTTGGACATCTGGGGAATCACAGGATTGACTGCATGCTGAAGGTAGTATTGATAATTCAAACAATGAAGTCTACAGATAAGGATATGGTTTTAGCCTTTATTACGGCTAGAATGGGAGGTCCCCTCACCACACTTTGCTCAACATTACACAAAACTATTGTCACATCGACAAAAAACATTCTGTGTATCATTCCATGGATCTCTTTCAACTTCGATCTCCTTGACCTTATGAAACCAATCCCAAAGTCTCTTTCATGTCTTCGATGACTTGTGGGTCTGCTGGTAGAAATTCCAGGCAAAACCTAGGTTTGTCCTCAGCTGCACTTGGTTCTCCAGAATATCTAATGGTTCTGAATATTTTAGGGCACTCTAACACTATATGTGGATTGTTTCTTCTGCCAGAGAACATAGAGGACAGATGGGATCTAAAGGGAGAAATTTCCGAAGCCGTTTTCTGGTTTCCAAAGACCTGGTCTTAGCCTTGAACAGCAAACTGCTCCTCAGAGTGCCGGTCGCAGAACTCTTCCCACTTGTAGTTTTTTGCCTATAATTCAAGGCTTGATTTTGTACTTAACTCTCTTCTCCATAATTAATGTGCTTTCTCTTTCACCTCACAATTTATTTTTTTTTACATTTTCATCTTTACATATAATTGTCTTGACAGAGCTACATAGGTATTTTCCCTCAAGAAATGCAGTTCTCCCCAGCCAGCGAGTCCTTGGACCTTGCATAGACAAAGACTTTCTTACAAAGTCTATCGTCATTTAGGCCAATAAATCTTGCCATGTATTGAAGTTTTGACCAAGTTTCGTGGGTTTTGAACTTCGAAACCCCAACTTCTCCTTGGACTGCAACAGGAGAGGCTTCAATTGTAAATCTACATATTTCTGTCTGTGCATTCTCCAGATTTAATCATGTGGATTCAGATAGTGAGGTCAGCATTACAGAAGGGTAGTGCTGGTACTGCAACTGATTTCCAGAGAATTCGCGTGGCTTCATATTTGTTGTAGGAAAACAGTGCACCATGGGTTTGATGATCCCCTCTGTATTTTATGGATTTCTTGCAAATTTCTGCTTCATGCATTTTCCAATAACTTTAGTTATTGCATAGCTAAAAAGCTATCCCCCACCACCAAATTGGAAAATATTTAGAATAAACATTCTGGTTAATTCTGCCTATGCCACTATTTGCATATAAAGCTTTTACATTTTCAAGATTATTGAATTGTTTCATAATATTACATTTCTCAGCAATATCTACATAGTACTTAACCACTTAACCTTTAAAAGGCCAAGTTTCTTTTTTTAATTAAAAATACAATTCAACTTCTGAACCTTATTTTGAAGTTACCATATGAAATTGGCTCATATTACATTGCCAAAAGTCATTTTATTTCGATAAAAAAAAAAGAAATTAAAAGGAAAAAATTGGCAATTATGCATGAAAAGAAAATTCAGGGTGGTAGGGATTTTTGAAAAACAAAAATATCATGTTCCCCGTTGTTGGTAAGAAACTATTGAAACTAAATGACATGAAGGGAAACAACTTCTGATGAACTGGTGGTTCTTTTTCCACATTATGTGCAAAACTGATATTTATTTACCAAGAAATGATACTGCACTTGACTAGTTTTCCAGTTTATAAATTCATTCCATGTTATATTGTTAATAACAGCAAGTAAACTTTAAATTTCCAGTTCCCATAGGGGGCATATGTCTCTGTTGATATCCATGCTGCAATGTTACAAAATCTAATAAGTATAGAAAACAACTTTTTCTCCCACTTAAAATTTTGATGAATTATTCCTTTTATGAATGTTTCCTTCTGTCAAAGAATCTCTAATAATGACTACTAAAAATTATTTTCGTGGAAAAATTCGTAACCTGCAGCCATTTCGGCCAAATTACTGCAGACCATAGATCAAAGGCTAATATCTATAAAAAGATTTTCTACACTATATATTTTGAAACAATACATAAATATTATATACATAATATTTCCACAAAAATATGGATAATTTAAGAAATTATTTTTTTTTTAATTTTTATGCATTTGAAATATTTAACATGACTTTTGCATATATAATTTACCAAAATATGATTTGGGCATTTATTCACGAAAATATAACGTGCTATGGAATATATAATAAGTGAATTGGAATAACGTTAAGATGTGAGGAATGGTCCATTATATCTAGATTTTTCCTCACACGAAAATGCGTTGTTCATATGACGAAATCCTTTCATGTCTACATCAAAGAATATAACATTTATGGCCAGGTAGTGCGGATATATATAGATTCCAAAGAATTGTATCCATTCAAAAATGAATATAGATAAGGAAAAAAATGTGTGCTCCTTCTTGAGTTAAAAGGAACTATAAATGGATTAATCCAAACCAAAAAAAAACTTCGAAATTTTTATACACACTGCTTTAGTTCGTTTTTGAAAACACTGCAATTGTTCGCCTCACAAACGTCTTCGTTTTTACAAAAATCATTAACAATATTATGGACAAACCAAAGTATTATGCGGAAATGCGATTTAAATCGAAGTGCCTCGCGATTTTATTGTATTAAAAATAGTTGTATCCAATTAAACACTATGAATAATATATAAAAATAGTTTCAGAAGAGTTGCTTCAGTAATTTAAGACATTTGAAACATAAAAAAAGCAAGGCGAGATACTATTCAAAATCAAGGAATATTTTCCACGTATAATTATAAAACAATTTTAAATCATACTTACTGAACTGTCTCGTAAAAAAATTTAATTAACTCACGGAAACTTACATTTATACCTTGTTCAAAGTAACAAAAGCACATGGCGGTAAATATGAAAACACCCCGCTTTGCATCCAAAGATTTTTTGTTATCACCAATGATGCCAGTTTGAAGTCATAGTTTTTACAAAAATAAAACACCAACTAGTTTGCCGTTTTACCAGATATTATGAAAATTAAGTCGCTCGCAGCACTTTCTTACGTTGCATTTCAATGAATATGTTTTGAAGAAGATGATTATTTCTAACTCTAACTGCTTATAGAATGATTTTGTTTCGAGAAACTTTTATGTAACCGGTGAACTATCCATGGCTTTGTTAACACGAAATAACCTTAAGCATGGGCGTAGCAAAAGACTATGGTTGTGGGGGGTAGAGAAATCAAAGATTTTCCAACTAGAAATTCAAGATTTTGCAAACTTACACTGAGAGATTTTCGCTCTGTGGGGGAGGGGGGGTTGGCAATTTTCACAATTCCACTGCATTTTGCCATATTTGACTTCCAATACCAATATTTACATCTCGTCTGAATTGTGCAAGTCAGTGTGAATTTTCCTTTGATTTGGCCAACTATCCTTAATTTCACGAAACTGATTCCGATCTTTACATCTCTCCTAAATTTGCCAATCACTTCAAACTTTTCAAACTCTCCAAGATATTGCCAAGTTTTCTCAATTTTAGTCACCTACCCTGAATCTCACAAACCCAATCCCAATTATCACAACTCGCCCGTATTTTTTCCAAGTGTATTATAATTTTGCCAACTGCCCTACATTTTGTTAAGTTTCCTCAATTTATCCAACACTCCTTAATTTCACAAAACAAATCTCCCCTTAGGTCACTCGCCTATATTTTACCAAGTGGATTTGAATTTTGCCAACTACTCTAGATTTTGCCAACTCGCTGTAATTTTACAGAAAAAAATCTCAATTTTTATATCTTCCCTGAATTTGCCAAGTCACTTCGAATTTTATCAATTCTGCTTAATTGCACCAGAAAGGCACAATTTTCACAACTCCCCTGTATTTTACCAAATGACTTCGAATTTTGCCAACTCCCCTAGATTTTGCCAAGAGTTCTCGGTTTTTCCAACTCTCCTTAATTTCACAAAACCAATCCTAATTTTTACAACTCACCTGTACTTTACCAAGTGGTTTCCAGTTTTGCCAACTTTCCTAGATTTTGCCAAGTTTTCTCGATTTTGTCAACTCTCCTTAATTTCACAAAAACAATCTCAATTTTCACAAATCGCTCGTATTTTACCAAGTGGATTCGAATTTTGCCAACTGCCCTAGATTTTGCCATTTCGCCACAATTTTACAGAGAAAAAATCCCAATTTTACATCACACCTGATTTTTGAAAAGTCAAACTGAATTTTGCCAACTCCCCTAAGATTTGCCAACTCTCCTAGATATTGCGAAATTGCCTCGATTTTGTCAACACGCCATAATTTTACAGAAAAAGATTGCAATTTTTACATCTCACCTGAATTTTATGAACTCTCCACGAATTTGCCAACTGCCCCTAGATTTTCCCAACTCTTAATTTTACAGAAAAAAAATTTTTTTTTTCAGATCTCACCTGAATTTTGTCAACTCTCCACGAATTTGCCAAGTCACTCCGAATTTTGCCAACTGTCCCTAGATTTTGCCAACTCCCTAGGTTTTGCCAAATCGCCATAATTTTTACAGAAAAAAATCCTGATTTTTATATCTCACCTGAATTTTGCCAACTCCCCACGATTTTGCCAAGTCACTCCGAATTTTGTCAACTAACCAAGATTTTGTCAAGTCACTCCGAATTTTGCCAGCTCCCCAAGATTTTACCAAGTCACTCCGAATTTTGTCAACTCCCCAAGATTTTGTCAAGTCACTCCGAATTTTGCCAACTCCCTAAGATTTTGCCAAGTTGTCCCGATTTTGCCAACTCACCTGTATTTTACTAAGTGGCTTCGAATTTTGCTAACTGCTGTAAATTTGCCGTCTCTACATTTTCCAAACTGCCTTAGATTTACCAAGTTTCCCCCAATTTTGATAACTCCCCTTAATGTTTGGAAAAAAAATTACAAATTTTCACAACTCAACCTAGATTTTACGAAGTCGCTTCGAATTTTCCCAACTCAAAGTTACTTTGGGGGGTAGCCTCCCCCCCCCCCCATGGCTACTCTCCTGACCTTAAGTATATCAATCCTATTAAAACATATAAACTTCGATAAACACACATCATAGATTTGTTAACTAAAAGTAAAAAATATCAAACAGCAGAAATTTTTATAATAAATTTAATGTTTTCCCTATGTAAATGTAATATAACATATAAATATTTCCTATGGTAATAAATGTATGTTTAGAATCAGTCCCGGTAAAAAGGCAAGGTGTTATATAAATGATAAAAAAAAATAAATAAATATATCCCCCCTCAAGCAGCTGCTTGTCACAGAGTTCTGACAGGAGCCTGTCAATTTATATGCCATAGTATAAGGCTGTGAGGATGGCAGGACCCCAGCAGAAAAACACCACAAACATCCATGCCTTACCAGGGGCTCGAACTCTTAATAGGTCCCTTAGGTCAGTAGCCTAGAGTGCTAACCATTCGGCTATGGGATGACCAGCCGTGGAAATAGATGGAGAATTGGATGGCTCGTAAGCTTAGCTAGGAACGATAGGGTACAGGCCTGCCCAATTATGTAAAAATATTGCTTTACGCATAGTCTCATAGGAACATTATAAAATGATACTATATGTTGAGCAAACACTACACAAACCGAAAGGAAATAATACTAGAGACACCATTCCGACCCCCATAGCACTGGTCGCCATGTGCGGTGGCAGTTGGGTCTGTTGGCTACTTAGAAAAGCAAGTTGCCTTGCAGACTGATTGGGAATACGGTGAATGGCAATAAGTAATATGTATCAAATACTTAACCCTTGGTCGATTGCACTCTGTTTTGTAACATGAATGGTTTCACTAGGTCTCACAGACCAGGTGGGACCAAAGTGATAGTAACTCTTTCTAAATGGTAAGAGCTGGAACTTCCAAATTCAGTACACCGCTTCCTCTAATCGTAACTTAAAAATTATAAGGGTTAGAACCCTTATAATTTTTCATTCCCCGAAAATGCCCTACACTAAAAAGTGGTACGAACTGTTTCTAAATGGTAAGAACTTGGACCACCAAATTCAGTATATAATTTCCTCAAAAAGCAACTTAAAGTGCTTAAAGACTTTGGCCCTCAATATTGCTTCTCCCATCAAAAAATGAATCTCTGAAAGTTTTTTTTTTCTATAGTGAAAAGTTCAGGATTTCTCTTAAACTGTATTAGCAATGATTATAGAATTTGGTATACAACATAAGGTCATAACAGGTTTCAAGAAACGTAGGAATTTGTCCCCGCCTATCTTTCTTCCCTCTCCCCAAAGAAGTCCACACTACCACCACTATACATACACACGCAAATACTGTGGGAATTTTATTAAATGATAAAATTTAGGATCATCGAAATTGGTATACCACTTTCTCTTATGCTTGCTTTAAGCAATATGAGGTTTTCACCTCGCAATATTCCACCTCGCAAAAAATATCCCTTTGCATAAAACAGGGAAAAGAATTTTTTCCTAAATACAAAATAATGAATACCCACTCAAGCACCTGTTTGTCACAAAGGGCTGATAGGATCTGTCAGTTTAATACACCATAGTAAGAGATCTGTGAGGAAAGCCAGACCTCAGCAGAAAAACTACACAAACAGCCATGCCTAAGTTGGGGTTAGAACCCAGATTCCTGTGATCAGCACACAGCTTCCTCTCATAAAGACTTAAGTAATGTGAGGCTTTGACAGTCGTCGTTTTTTCTCCCCCTCCTCCAAAAATATGCCCAGCTACATAAAATAGGGAAACAAATTTTCTTAAACGATAATAACTATGATCACTGTAATTATCATACAACTTTCTCTCACCATGGCTGTAAGAAATGTAAGCGTTGCCTCTCCGTCCCCTTCGAAAAATAGGAGATTTTCCTAATTATTACCCAGACTAACGAATCTTTTAAACTAAAAAGCTTTATTTCCTTCACCCCTCCCTGTGGTAAGGGTGTAAATCATTGTTCCCAGTATAAACCTCTTGACTATCACATCCTACCACCAACTTTTCGAATTTCTAGCGTGAATGGATCGTTTGCAATATTCACTTAAAATTTTGGCATTTTACTACTTCCATCGTTAAAGGGTGGTATTTGAGGTTTTATATTCGCCTTTTAGCATTCTCTACCAGTGAAAACTCAAGCTAGTGTATGGTTGGAGAAATGCTAATAATATTTTACTGGTACTTATGTAGCACAGAGCGAGTTTTCACTCATCTCTAGAAACAAAAATTTGCTATTTACCACCCACATTACAAGTAAGGGAGCACATTATTCTGCATAAAATTCTGGATCACCACACTCAACCACCAAAATGTCAAATTGTTGCCACAATACATTGCTCAAAGTGGACATCACAACACCAAGAAGGAATGGAAGTAAAAATATCTAAATCACAGGAGGCAATCGGCCATTGGAAATATGTAAATGATCAAAGTTCTGCCGCGAATGGACACGTGACATACAGCTAAGTAGTGGATAAATACCAGGTGCCCACGAGTTCCTATCATAGAACTGCCGATTGTAAGGTTGAAGTGCTTGCTGCGAAAATGTTCGGAACATGTCTTGGAGATATCAGTAGGACTCTTATGTGCAATTGATGCCTTCTGAGAGGGAGCGAACCAGGGCCAGACTTTGACTTTCTGAAGTCCTAAGCTATGACATGTTTAAGGGGCCCTAAGCTACAATAGGTTTAAGAGGCCCTAGTCCCGTGGCCGAGTGGTTAGCGCACTTGGCTACTGATATACGGGACCTGGGTTCGAGCCCCGGGTAAGGCATGGATGTTCGTGTTGTTTTCTGCTGAGGTCCTGCCATCCTCTCAGATCTTCTACTGTGGCATATAAACTGACAGGCTCCTGTCAGACCTCTGTGGCAAGCAGCTGCTTGAGGGGGTATTTATTTTTTTTATTATAAGCTACAATAAGTTTAAGAGGCCCCAAAATTTCTAAAGTCGAAATAAATTATATATTTATTACTCTGATTGAACAGAACATTAAAAAACAAATATGAAATTGATCTGGTGAAAACATTGCATTAGCTCTGGTATATAATAATGACTGTGCAAAGTTGAGATGAATAAGTTTTTGCACAACAGATTAATTTGAATATAAAAAAAAATTCGTGACACTAAACTTCAAATTTATATTTTTGAGGTCCCTCATAATAGTGAGGCCCTAAGCTGTAGCTCAGTTAGCTTGTGCATAAGTCCAACCCTGGAACGAACAGTCAATATGCAAGAGCTCAGACAGAGCCTTCAAGTGATTGCCGCATGCATGGGGTGCAGTATGAGCACAGTGAACAGTTCATCTCACGCAATAGCATGTAGCACCAAATGACATAAAGAACAGTACAGGACTAGTATGCTGCACCACAGAACGTGAAGATTGCATACTTCATAGCAGGGCCTTTTGTGACCATTTTGCCACAGTGACTGTGCTGCAGAGTGATTTGCCGACAGCTACGGTAACCATGGTCTCCACACAAACTATTAGACAACATTTGCATGACGCAGGAATGAAGGAGAGAAGTGCAGTCTGGCATCTGCCATTGCAGTGACATCACCTGTTATGACTTCCCCACTGCTGTTGAGCGATGCAACATTCGACTACAGAATGGACGAGAATGTTGTTCACAAACGAGTCCCGATTCTGTTTCAGCATGCCAAATGTCCATTTGTCTTCATGATATCAGCATCTTCAATGGGATGAGGAAGCCTATTCCATTAGCCACGATATGACTCTTCACCTGGATACAAAGGAATCATACTGATGTACTGGGTAATAATTTTACCCCTAACCATCTGCATCATAAAGATATGCCTATTTGGCATGACTAAGAACAAAATATATAAGTAAACCATCCTTAGGTGGACTCCTAAGGGCAAAAATAAGATAAGCTAAAAATTGCATAAATTGCATAAAAAATCTTAAACGGATAGGTCTCCTCAGAGAACGCTATCGTTTCAGTCCTCTTGTACTTGTTCAAAACAGCATGATCGCAAAGAATCAGAGAAGAAATAATCTCATTGGGATTATTGCTTACAGCCTCAAAAAAACTTTTTGAGGTGTGTTTATATATGTATATATATAGTCGATGCCCAGGTCTTTATGAAGTTGTCTGTTAGTGACAAACCAGGGGGCATCGACCGCAGTTCTCAAAATGTTGTTCTGTAAGACTTGAATCTTACGAATATTGGTGGGTGTAGTAGTCGCCCATATGGGTGAAGCATAGAGAATCAGCGGTCTGATGATCATATCATAGAGTAAAAACTTATGATCAATCATTAAAATGGAATTTTTCCTAAGGAGTGAGCCTAGCTGGGCCCTCAATGAAATTACCTTGGAGATTATATTATTTATGTGATAGTCGCACTTTAACCTCTTATGTATAACAACCCCAAGATATTTGACTGAATCACTCCAATCAATGGGGATATCTTGTAAATGGAGGCAAGTGGGATTCATAATACGCTTTCCAATAAAAAAGATGGCAGAACTATTGTCAGAGTTAAACTTTATCTTCCATTTTTCATACCATGTGCCCAACTCGGTCAAGCTATGCTGCAGCCTCTTCACAGCGATAGCAGGACCGAGGGAGGGAGATAGTAAAGCAAGGTCATCTGCGTAAAGTGCAAGATGAATACGATCAAAGGAAGGTAAAGCGTATAAGTATAAAGAGAAGAGTGTAAGACCCAAAATGGAGCCCTGAGGCACACCCGCAGAGATGACTCTTCTTGTAGACATGGCAGATTTAATTTTGACTCCAAATGTCGTATTGGATTGATATGACTGTATCAAGCAGGCTTGATACAGTCATAGCTTCGGCTTGTATAAGCTTGTGTAAAAGGCCATCCAACCAGACATGGTCAAAGGTTTTGGACACATCCAGGAATATGGCTGTAACGGACTCCTTTTTGTTAAGGGAATCGGCAACTTTCTCCGCCACCTTAAGGACCTGGTGTTCGATAGATCGATTCCGTCTGAAACCAAATTAGATCTCTGGCAGAATAGGGTGGCAGCCAAGAATGTCGTCAATACGATTGAGCAAAATCTTTTCAAAAAGCTTACTAATTGTAGACAGCAAGCTGATGATAAGACGGTAGTTGGATGGAATAGCGTAGTCCTTGCCTCGTATATGTAAAAGCTTGACGATAGCATTTTTCCAGACATCAAGAAATATAAGATTTCAAAGTAAATAATTAAATATCAAACAGAGATGCAAAATGGCTTTCTTTGGAAGATGCTTGAGCATCCTGTTAGATATTTTGTTTTGACCCGACGCTTTATTCAATTTTAGGCATTTGATTACCAGCTGAATTACTATCGGTGATGTAAAATTTACCCTGATCCGATCCACCTGATCGAAATGGAGAAGGGACTCCCTCACCAATCCACAGGTATGATGGTCAGAGAGTTCAAAGTTTTCACCGAATTGCAATTCGAGGGCGTCCGCAAAAGTGTCGGATTTATCTTCATCACTGAAATTTAAACCAGTTTCTCCATGTATTGGTGGGAAATTGATAAATGGTTTCTGTAAAGCTTTAGTCATCTTCCAAATGGAATTATCGGTTGTATCTTCTACTGTGGCATATAAACTGACAGGCTCCTGTCAGACCTCTGTGGTAAGCAGCTGCTTGAGGGGGTATTTATATTTATTTTTTTATTATAGACAATGATTCAACTTTCTTATTCCATTATTCACTTCTAAAAGCTTTGAGGGTGGATTTGACTCTGAGTTTTAAAGAGTTGTAAAGCCTCTTATCAGATGTAAATCCATGTCTCTGCCATGCATGTCTTACCTTGTTTTTCTCCTTAATGAGGCAAGAGAGATGTGATGGCAGAATATAAAAATCTCGCTTTGGTGTAAAATACCCGCTAGCTTCGGTTTTGGAAGTTAGCAATAGGGTTGTAAAATCATTCAAGGCATCGTTAATGGATCTACCATTAGAAAGTTGGCAGGTTCCAAGGATTTTGCTGTTTACAAGAATCTTATAAAATTGCCAGTCAGTCCGACTAAACGAACCAGTCACAAGAGGCGTGGAAAGGTGTAAAGTCAGACACACCGGCAAATGATCAGAGTTGAGTTCGTTGACAACACTAAGATCATAGTTTGGCAAGATGTTGCCAAAAATGGCCAGATCAAGGACGTCAGGTCTATGCATAGTATTGAAGAGGTAAAACGTTGGCTCACAGGGAGCGTCGACAATGAATCCCTTGTCAGTACTATATTGAAGTAAAATACCTCCATTTTTGTTGCAGGCCCTTGAATGCCAAGCAGTGTTTTTGGCATTAAGGTCACCTGCAAGCACTGTAAGAAGATTGGAGTCAAAAATGAAGTTCAGATCATCATTCATAAGCGTAACATTTGGTGGCTTATATGCAGCAACTAGGTGTACAGTTCCTACGTTGGCATCTAAAATAGCACGGCTGTGGTTTCAAGAGTTATGAGGTCTAAAGTCGGTAAAAGATGATGGTGAATTGACCGCTTGATCATAACAGCTGTGCCTCCTCCACTGTTATGCAAACGGTTTGTATGATAGACCTCATAATTCGGCATTTTAAAGACATCTGAGGCACGCAGATGCGTCTCACCAAGTGAGACAATGTCTGCCTGGGTATCTGTCAAAAATGAACAGAACTCAGGCAGATCACTAAGAATTCCGTAGCAATTCCAGAAATAAATCTGAAGATGATCCCTTGTACATTTATCTGCCATCTGAGACAAAAGTTGAGAGTATAGTATCAAAAGCTTTCCTGCCAATTGTAAGTTTGGCTATCAGGCCATTTGCTTTCTGATAGTCGGCCATAAAAGATTTGACAGTAAATAGTATCTTCGGAATATTAAAACTCTTGAATAAAAGGAAAATATCTTTAAGTTCATTCAAAATGTTGGCGTCGAACTGATCACCAATGGGCATCTGTTCATCGGAAGGCTTGGTCACCTTAGAAGTAGGCTTAGTTGTAGATGTTGGCTTTTCTGCTTTCACTTTTTTCGGATGCAGCAGCTGCGTAGGATAGATTTGGAGTTACCATAGAGCTAGTAACTTTCTTCTGAGGGACATTAGTTGGTTTGACATTATTATTTGTCGCCACTTCCTTCTTTGGGAAATGGACACACCCTTTATAATTAGTGGTGTGTTCAAGCCTGCAGTTAGCCCATTTAGGGGGACTGCCCTCTTTCTTTCTAAGACAGTCCCTAGTTAAATGATAACCTGTGCATTTCATTCATGAGGTAAATTTTAACAGCCACTCTGAGCGTGTCCATATCGCTGGCACTGTTGGCATTGAGTAGGGCTCTTTTTGGTCCTGTAGCTTTCGATGTGGATCTTTAGATGAAAGAGATCAGTGATGTCATAACTCTTCTTGTTAGCAGCGTCTTTTGGCAATTCAGCCAAAAAGACAGGAATAGGAATTATTACTTTTCCTCTCTTCATTTGGGATATTTTAATTATGGTAAATCCTTGGTCCACAAGAGCAGTGCGGACGTCTTCGGAATTGATGTCAGACGGGAGGTTTTTGAGAACAACCCGTGTATTCTTTTCATCCTTTAGCTTATAGGTATGAAACTGTAACTTGGATGTCTCAAAATACTTAATAAAGGACCTGTAGTCATCTGAGCACTTCGTTTGAAGACGGACTGTGTCTCCAGAAGTCTTAGCTGTGAATGACTCCACAGCACTCTTAATAATGTCTCTGTGTATAACAATCCAATTTTTGGGTGACCACAAAATGATTAGGTGAAAATTTCCCAGCATTGGCTTTTGAAGGAGCACCAGTTTCCATTTCCGAGACCTGTGGGTCAAGGAATTCCTCCTCCAAAACGGAAAAACGTGTTTTGGAGGCATATGTAGATTCGACAGTAGGAGAAAGGGAATGCTTGTGCCCTTTCTTTGTCTTGTTTTCGTTAATGCCCTTTCCCTTGGGCTTTTTTAGCAACTTCGGGGGAAACGGATTTTGAATAAATATCCATTCCGTGCACATGATCTGAAGATCTGTCTTGGACAACCTCCAAATTAAAAGTGTGATTAGAACATTGTTCCGAGTCGACATGCTCGTTTATGTCCTTCTCGAGATAAAACTTCTCAACAATTACATCATTAAAGCTGATGCGAACTTCTCGCAACAAGCCAGTAATGTCCTTCATAGAAGGTGAATCAATCAAGTTAGAATTTACTTCAAAAAGAAGTTTGTTTTTGTCGGATAAGAATGCGCAAATTTACGCGTTATAGCTGGCTTCAACATTGACTTGAAAATTAGAGGTCTATTTGCGGGTCCGGAAGATTATTTTGCGGAACAGCTCTCTGAGTGGGTCGCGACAGAGAAATCAATATTGTCAGAACTAGACATATTGTATCAATAAGTAATGAAACAAAACCATCAGACCCCATACAATCATATGCTTTAAAATTTAACAAATCCTTAAAAGAAACCTCAGAAGAACTAGCACAAAATTTTATTGATACCACTTTTATCCCAAGTAACAATTTAGACAAAAGACTGTTTAATTCAAACATTATACACAAAATATTTGAATCTCAGAAAACAAAATTCTTAAACCTACCATTTTCTTTCTTTGAATTAAAATGTGCCATAAATGTTTTAAAACCTAAAACCTCTACAGGACCTGATATAATTACAAATAAATTATTAAAAAACCTCCCCCCAAATTGCTTGAGAAATCTTTTGGACATATTTAATGATATATGGAATAAAAGAACTTATCCTTCTTTTATTCCATATATCATTAAATATATGGAATAAAAGACATCCATAACCACATGATATTTATTAAAAAAGAAAATAAACCCTCTGATTCTCTAAAATCTTACAGACCAATATGTTTAAACTCTAATATTTTAAAATTATTTGAACGGATGATAGCATACAGACTAAATTGGTACATAGAAAACAATAATATTCTTAACTATAAATTCTTTGGATTCAGACCTGGAAAATCAACTAAATACTTACTTTTAAACCTCATATCTGATGCCGAATATTCCTTAAAAAGCAAATTATACATGGTTTCAGTTATTATAGACATTGAGAAAGCCTTTGACTCTATATCTTTTAACATTTTACTATCAAAATTGAGAGAAATTAAATTATGTGGGAATTTATATCATTTCTTATTCCATCTTATAAAAGACAAGACATTTCAAGTCAAATTAAAAAGGACAATTTCTAATAATTATAAATTCCAAAATGGCATTATTCAGGGAGACATACTATCTCCTAGTTTATTTAATATCTATTTGAAAAATCTCGACAAAATATTTGATAATGAAATTAACTTTGGCACATATGCAGATGACATAATTTTCTGGACCATAGATTCAAATATAGATTTAATACAAAAAAGACTACAACACACACTAAATAAATTATACAGTTTTCTAAATGATTTAAATTTAAAAATCTCAATTGAAAAAACTAATATTTTATATTTTTACCACAAAAGACTTCCACAAGAATTCATTCTTAAAATTAATAAAAAAACCTATTACCATTGTCAATAACACAAAATTTCTTGGCCTAACTCTTGACTCAAAATTATCATGGGATTTATATATTAAAGCTGCTAGAGAAAAAGCCTCAAAACTATTTAACTTTCTAAGATATCTTGGGAATTCAAAATGGGGTTGCTCCCAAAAATTATTAATATTAATCTACCAATCAATCATCTTTCCTAAAACTTTTTATGGTATTGAACTCATTAACAATATTTCAAAAACTAAATTAAAACTTCTAGAAAGCACCCAAACAAAAATATTAAAATACTGTCTAGGAATATTTCAAAGTTCATATAATCTAGATGTCTACGCAGAAGCAGCAATACCACCTTTAGCAATACATAAAAAATATTTACTATCTAATTTAATATATAGAATAATCTCCAAAAATAAAACACATACTATTGTTGAAAAAATCATTAACAATTTCCAAGGTATTACCTTAAATGAATTTCATGAGAAAAATGTAATCTTAAATATATTAAATAACCAAATTAGGGGAAGCTTTTTACCTAACTTCCCATTCTGGATTTCTGTAAACCCAATTATTTTGAAAAATATTCAAGGAATAGACTCAAAAAAAAAAACATATGATAATTCTAGTTTAAAAATCTTAGCAGAAACTCACCTCTACAATAATTATCAAAAATTTTTACACATCTATACAGACGGCTCAGTAGACCATGAAGGGGGTTCATCTTCTGGAGCTTCTATTGTCCTTCTGAAAACTATTCATATAAATTTAAATTTAACACTTTAACACCTGTCATCATTACTGAAATTACAGCAATCATACTAGCAACAGACTGGGCAAAAAAATATAATAATAAAAAAATAGTAATTATAACTGACAGCAAATCCTCCTAAGAAATAATACTAAATAATCCTACAAAATCAAACTTTCCAATATATTTAAATAACCTTTACATTTTATTATTTGAACACTTAAAATTAAATAATATAATATATCTACAATGGGTACCTGCCCATTGTGGAATTCCTCATAACGAATATGTAAATTCATTGGCAAAACAAGCAAAATCTTTAACACAATCTATTACTACTCCTTTCATGTTCAATATATTTAAAACAAACAACAAAATTAACAGACAAAAAGAGCTACAAGAATGGTATATTAATAATGCCTCACATACACCTAGATTTAAAATTTCTTCTTCAATTTCTGAATTTAAAAACTTTGGATTAAAAAAGAATGAAATTAATGCTATCATCAGAATTAAAATAAATAAAGCACTTACAAATTCTTACTTATTCAAAATTAAAAAAATTGACTCTCCTAACCGTAACTTCTGCAGCTCCATACATAATGTTGAACATATTTTATTTGAAGGTCATAAATATAATATAGAAAGAAAAGAATTCTATGAAAAGCTCAAAAAAATAAATATCACACAAATCAACTTGAAAAATATTCTAGAACCTTCTAAATCTAAACATAAATACATTTCTTATTCTATGTTAATTTCATACCTTAAAAAAGTTAATATCTTAAATTCACTTTAATAAAATTCTTATATATTTAAAATCAATTCAAAAGTTTTCTGAATGAGTCTACGAGGGAATTGAATCCTCGTACGAATATTCATGTAGGAGATTTGTTTCGCATCGCAAAGTGAAGTTTTAAACACAAAAAACAGATAATAAAAGTGAAAAACGATGATAATAAGATACTACGTAAGTAAACAGACTATAATCATATAAATATTAAGTGAATTATTTAAACTTTCAAAATTTCAAAATTAAAAAAATCGAACTGCGCAGTTAGTAACGGAAAAAAAAAACGGTTCAATCCGGATTTGAAAAAAAAATGATTTCTGTAAAGTACCAGAAATCAATCAAAAACAACTAGAATTAGAAAACTGAGAATAAAATAAATGAATTAAATATGTAAAAGATACAAATTTAATAAGAATAAAATTAAAGACAGTAAGAATAGCGATAAACTAGTAATAAAAATTCCAGTAACGACTGGAAACAAATATTAAACTTATAAATTAGAATACCTCAATGAAGGATTTTGAGCTTACTTGGAGAGTAGAAATTTTATGTATATTTCCAAACCAATAACGGTCAACTCTAGGTCGGCTATTGGCTTGTACTTATACTAATTGAAGGATGTATTGAATATCCAAAGGTGTCTAAGCTTCATTAGAACTGAATTGTGAAATTTAATCTGAAAACCACTAACTAAAAACCTATCAGTTTAAGGTATAAAATTAGCTAGATCTAACTAACCTTCCCGCCAAAGGCTACACCGGGGTTTTCACCCGGTCTCACCTAAGGCTAGTGGGAAATTTAAGTAAAATACAAGCTAATCAAGTTCACTAAAATAATCCTGGAGCGAAGCAAAAGTACTCTTCAAGATCTGAGCTCAAAGTCCAAGGTCCTTATGATTCTATCTTCAGAGCAATCATCCTCTAGACTAGTATCGCAGATCGTATAATCATATTCGATATACCGGGTAATAATTTTACCCCTAACCATCTCCATAAGAAAGATATGCCTATTTGGCATGAGTAAGAACAAAATATATAAGTAACCACCCTTAGGTGGACCCCTAAGGGCGAACATAAGAAAAGCTAAAAATAGCAGTAAAATTGTATAAGAAATCTAAAACGGGTAGTGCTCCTCAGAGAATGCTACCGTTTCAGGCCTCTTGTATTTGTTCAAAACAGTATAATCGTAAAGAATCAGAGAAGAAATAATCTCATTGGGATTATTGCTTACAGCCTCAAAAAATCTTTTTGAGGTGCGTTTTATACGTGTATACTAGACTGGACTAGTATCGAGTTTTGCAAATAATACGTATAGAATAGCAATTTAAAAAATTAGTTGTAGTTTTTAAGAGTTATTCCACTGACAGGCATAATATACGCACTTTTCTCAGAGAGGTGCGGGATGTGCAACTTTATAGATTTAAGAATCAAAAGACGTATACTTTTATTTTTACGAAGTTTTTTTTGAAAAACACCTGAAAATGAGGAAAACAAACATTTCCACGTGGTTTTATTTTTGACACTAAGTTTCCCACTTTTTATTCATTTACTTGTCGGATATACTTAATTGTAACGCAATGATACATGCATTATTTCTATATAGAGTAGCCTCCCTCTTATTCGGCCCTTACAGGACCAGACCCCTGGGTGGATGTACGAAAGGCCGGTTAATTTGAAAATTGTGTCAGAAAATAAATAAACCGGTAAATGACAAAAATACTAACTGTACTGTATTTTAATTAATAATTTGTTGTAGAATATTAACAATTTACTCACACTCACATGAAAAAGTCCGTGATTTTCTTTTGTTTATTTGAACTTAACACTTTTTTACCTGCAAAGTCTTGCCATTTTTTAATAAACATCACATCAATCGCAGATGAGGCCTGTTGTTGTTCACTGTATCTTACTGCAACATCAAAAGCTTCTTATCCTTCAATATGGCTAACTTTCTCTTCTTCTTCATTTTCCGCTTCTTCTCCATTCACTTCTTCGCAGACTGCATTGATAATTTCATCATCATTCAGTGTTTCATTTTCCAACTGTTCATCACCTTTTAATCATTTTTCCATGTCATCGTCTTCAAGTGTGTCACATCCAGGCAGCAGTTTAAAGTCATTAAGCAGCGAAATATTATCATTATCCGTCATATCTTCTGCAGGCGCAGGCTAATTCGATACTTTCATGTCGTCTTTGGTACTTTCTACACAGTTTTAAAACATCGGGCTAAACTTTCTCCATGTATTCACAAACGTACGAGGCATTTCTTCAAAAGCTCTTGCCAACATGTAGATCACACCCTCGATATTTATTGTTTTCAAATAATTTAAAAGTCCAATGGACAGGTAAAGGTGAGATACTTAAATATAACTATAAATTTCTCTTTTCAGGGAGGGAGGATGGAAAGCATCTCCAAGGTGTAGGTTTGTTTCCCAGCAGACAAGCCAGTGATGCTCTTCCAAGATATGAATGCAGTAACGAAAGATTTCTTACAGCAAATTTTAAGACTAAATTTAAGGACTTGAATGTCATCTGTTGTTACACCACCAGAGAGGACTCTGATAAGGATAAGTTGTATAGAAATCTTCAGGATATTTCAAATTCTGTGAAGAAAGGATAATTTCTCTTGTGTTGGGTGACTTCTCTAACCTTTGGCAGGAGTTTTAGGTCACTTTGGCATTGGTTGTTCCAATGGCAGTTTGGAAACGTCTCCTACAGGTAAGTAAACTTAATGGTTTGCGAATAACTAACACATACTACGAAAACCGGGACATTTATAAATATACATGGTTTCGTCTGATGTACTGCACAGGAATATGATAGATTATAGTTTAATTAACAGAAAATGGGCTAGTTCAGTTAGGAATACTAGATCATACAGGGGAGCCGAAATTGGCTATGACCATTACCTCGTCAAAAGTGTCTTGCAGTTGAAGCTTAAGAAATGTTGTGCTAGGTTAAGAGAACTAGCTTTAACACTGAATGTCTGAAAGATCCAAATATAGCCAAAACATTTAAGGATGGGCTACTTAGTCATTATATCAATCGTGGTTTGCTTACTGCTGAAGTTGAGAAAGACAACAAGAAAACCAACAGTATTCTTTTGGGTAAAAGGGAACAGAAGAAACATAATTATTTGAGTGATAAGGCTATGGAACTTTTTTCTCAAAGACGAAGTGCAGGATTAATATGAATCAACACCCTACTAGTTCTAACAGAAGGCATTACAATGAGCTTAATAAACGTGAAAAGGATCAATTAGCTGTTGATAATTAAAAAAATTCTTATATGTCGCAGAATTTTAGAAAAAAAAATCCCTGTAAATTCGCGGAATTGGAAAAAAATATGTAAATGCGCTGAAATTTTAAATGAAGCCTTGAAATTCGCGGAAATTCGAGCCGCGAAAAACAGCTCTAATTAATCAGACATTGCTTTGCCTGAGATCAAAGGTGCACCAGTCCAGAAACATATAGATAGGACTGGGGCAGAATAACTTTTGACGAAAGCCAAAAACATTAATAATGGGGCAGAACGACTTTTGAACGAAAGCCGAAAACATTAATAATGGGGCGTGTTATTCTATTTAGGAGCTATCTTTTCGCACACAATGGGCTGTATAGACCTGTCACAAGGGTACAGAGGAAGTAGAGTTCAGGGAACCCACTGAAGAGATGTTAGGAGACAGATGGTAACCTCCCATCAAGACCATCCAGCGTGTTCTTCAATGTGCACAGGGTATAGCTCTCCAACACATGGGGCCATCAACCTACGTTACATCCGAATGACAGCGTCATTTCCAAGCCCACAGGTGTCCCCTTTCTGGCTGAGGACAGGGTGGAGATTTATAAATAAATAAAATAAATACCCCCTCAAGCAGCTGCTTGCCACAGAGGTCTGACAGGAGTCTGTTAGTTTATATGCCATAACAGAAGGTCTGTGAGGATTGCGAGACTTCAGCAGAAAAACGACACAAACATCCATGCCTTACCCGGGGCTTGAACCCAGGTCCCTTAGATCAGTACCAAGCACGCTAACCACTCGGCCACAGAGAAGATAAATATCAAACCTTGGCAATGGGCAAAGGTTTAAGTGATTAATTAAAAGTTTTTATTTTTGAGCCATGTGACGCAAAAATTTTTCTTAGAACTATATTTATATGTAATTTAATAATTTAAAACAAATTTACTCTCTTTTTAAAAAAATAGCGACATGCAAAATTCCAATATCTTATTACACGTAATGTTGAGTCTACATAATCATTTTTGGAATGCTTATTACCGTGAAAAAAGAAAAGTTGTCAAGGAGAGGATAGAATGTAGAGGAGTGGGGGGGGGGGGGGGGGGGTTGTACCTTGCGTTAGGTAGGGATAGGTGGTGTTTGAAAAATCAGTTAAAACAACAACATTACTAATTTATGGACGATCTCGTTACTTTTGGGATTTTCAAGTGCGTTGTATTTCAATAAAGAAAAATAATAAATAATAAATCATCAAAAACATAATTTTTAATAAGATTAACAGATTTAAATAATTAATTAATAGGCTTATCTCAAATACACTTAATTTAGTAAGTGTTTTGTGAAAAAAATTCTGGTTTACTTATATGAATTTGAAAATATTGATTACTTTTCACCCATTTTATCATTAAATTTTTGCTTCATTTAGAAGGAATTTCTTTTGCAATGATCAAAAAATAGCAGCTTAAACTTCATTTGTTTCACTTGAGCTCCGAAAATTAGAAAAAAATTACAGAAATCCCTCCAAAAGTGTAAAGTCGCCATTTCGTTAAAGGACAATTTGTAATTCAGCAATAAAGTATTACAGGAAATGTGCCGTTAACAAGAAACACTTGAAATAATTATCTCGAAGAACTTACTAATAAAATTACTGCAGTGAAACGTCAGTTATGCGTTTTACAAGGGATCCGAATAACAAAAAATATTATAAGTAAAATTCCACAAGTACGATTCCAATTTGATTGAAAATTAAATACCAGCCACAGCCAGCGTTTGTCACTCGAGAGGATAGGGCTGGTGAATTTTGTTAAGTCGCGTTAAAAGGAGATTTTTTCCATTTTCTGATGGTAAAAATCATTTAATTTATTGCACTTTCACTTATAAGTATTTATTAATACCTTTACTCACTAGATATGCTGATTACTGTGCAAAGAGTGAGTGTCTTACAAAAAGAAAAGACTGCTGTGAAAAAATAGGGACCGGGAGTTGCGTGGCGTTACGTAACTCCCTGTTTTCCTCGTAAGTGCACATTCTCATGTTTAGTGGTTTTTAAAAAATTGTTTAAAATGCCTGAAATATATATGGCCTTAGTTCCGGTTATTAACATTCACAAAGAAGCAGGAGGAAAGACCCTTTTGTTCCCCATTGATGATTCTACTATACTTTTGTTTATTTTTACTTTTATTTGTTTCTTCAAAATTTTTAATCTAAATAAATATTGTAACTGTTATATTTCGTGCAGACAAGCTATATAGCTTTGTGGGACAACTGTAAATCGTTCTGTAACACATCATTATGAGAAAATAAAGATTCATTTATTAAAAGAAAAAAGGCTGAAATTTCTTTGAAATAGCATTATGTTCTTTCCAGACGGTTTCTTTTGGTGGCTTTAAATTGCTCGTCAGGCCAGGACCGGATTTAGGAGGGGAGGGAAAAGAGGCATTTCCCCTCCCCGTTTGATAATGATGGTAGCCGGAGGCCAAAATTATGAAAAATATATTTTTAGTATTTTTTAGGTTTTTTTTTTTTGAAAAACGGCTACAACTTCTTTTCTATGGCATATCACACTGACAGTCTCCTGTCAGACCATTGTGGAATAATATATAGTTTTTTTTTTCTAAAACAAGGGGAAAATTTAATACCGGATTGGCGTTTCGAATTTATCTTACCCGCTTCCCTATTTTTGTCTAGATCTGTGCCTGATCCATTCTATATTTTTGGATTTTCAAATCTGTTACATTTCAATAACAAAAATAATTAATAAACTAAACTAACACAACTGATTAATGCATAATTATAATCATATAGAGGGTTGGATCTAGGAAAGGGGGAAAGGTGACCATGCACTCCTCCCTCCTTGAATAATGCTAGTAAGGGTAAAAGGGGCAAAAATGATTAAACTTTTATATTTCATGCATTTCCAAAAAATTGCCCCTTTTACCCTTGCTAGCATTATTCAAGGAAGCAGGAGTGCACCTCTAACACGGACCTTAAACACCTCTAAACTTAACTTTAAACACCTCTAACACGGAGAGGGAAATATTTTACTGTATTGGTTGGAAATCAGTCTCTTGGCATACCCTTTTTCCGGTTCGATTGTGTTTCTTGGCTTCCACCCCTCGATTTTTTTCTAGATCTGGGTCTGATCACACACATATTTTCAATCTCAAGTAACGTAATTAATTAATAAGCTTAGCCGAAATAAAATTAATCCAGTAAGACATTTATATACACCAAAAGACACCAGTACACCAGTAAGACATTTATATACACCTAGTCTTAGTTAAAATAAAATTAATCCAGTAAGACATTTATATACACCAAAGAGCCAAACATTATGACCACCTGCCTAATATGATGTTGGTCATCCACGTGTCGCCAAAACAATTCTTACCTGGAAAGGTATGGACACTACAAGATTTCTAAAGGTGTTTTGTGGTATCTGGTACCAACACGTTACTAGCAGATCCTTTAACTCTTGTAAGTTACGTGGTTGAGCAGTCGCAGATCGGGTATGCTGTTCCAAAGCAAACCACAGATCGGGTATGCTGTTCCAAAGCAAACCACAGATCGGGTATGCTGTTCCAAAGCAAACCACAGATCGGGTATGCTGTTCCAAAGCAAACCACAGATCCTCGATTGGATTGATGTCTGGGAAATTTGGAGGCCAGGGCAATACCTGGAATACCTTCCTTGTGTTCCGCAAACCATTCTCGAACAATCCGGTCAATGTGGCATGGCACATTATTCTGCTGAAAGAAGGCACTACTAGAGGGGAATACCGTTGTCATGAAAGGATGTACCTAGTCTGCAATGATGTTTTGATAGGTGGTAGACGTCATAATTTCCTGCGCAAGAATGACTGGACCCAGGGTTTCCCAGCAGAACTTTGCCCAAAGCATTACTCTTCCTCCACCAGCTTGTTTTCATCCCACAGGGCATCCTGGTACCAATACTTCTCCAGGTAAACGACGCACATGTACAGTCTCTCAAAAAATATCCGAACAAAATGGAGGATACAGGATTCAGAAAAAAATCTGTCAATATTTTTGAAATTAGAGATCTGGCAACTTTTAGAAATTAATATCTGGCAATAAATAATTTGGCAAACTCCAAATTTTTGTTAAAATATCTGGCAACTTTTGTTAACATATATTGTTAAAATATCTGGCAACAAATAATTTGGCAACATCTGACAATCCAAATTTTTTATTTGGCAACACATTTTTAGAAATATCAGTTGGGAACACAAATTAGAGTTTTTTCAATAACTGGCAATAGGGAATATTTTTTTAAAATCTGGCAACAGGCAAGAGTTTTTAAAATCTGTTTCTGGTAACGTGTTATCTGTCTCTAGCCAAATTTTAAAAAAATACTATAATTTTGTTCCAGATATTTTGTTAAAATACCTGGCAATAAATAAGACGACATCTGGCAATACAAATTTAGAATTTTTTTTATAATTTTAAGAAGTTTCTCTCGATGAATGAAAAAAATTGGGGGAAATATTTTAATCTCTTTCAGCATTCGAGATTTGAAGATGGATTTTTTTTAATTTTTTTCTCCCCTTCAAGCCAAGAAATATCAGTAAATATTTTAATTTCAAGAAAATGAATTATTATTCTTATTTGAGATCATTCTTATTAGTAAAATTTTTCTTATGTGAGTAAAGAAGTTTGAAAGAAATTCAAACAGAAATTTTTCAATTCAATTTAGAACTTTAAGAAGTTTCTCTCGATGAATGGTTCTCTAGATGAAAAAGATTACGGAAATTTCTGTGCCAATCCCTTCGATATAAAATTAGAAATATTAGTAAGTATTACATTTCTAAACTATATATTAGTAAGTATAACATTTCTCTAAACCATAGGCAAGAACACCTGTTTAAACGAATATGGTTGTTCATCTCTAGCATACTGCAGAGTGGCTGTCCAAACCTGTTTGACAAAGTTTTCTTTTTCTGATAAGTCATCTGAGAGATGGAGTTATGTAATTCTTTCCACGAGAAAAAATGCTTCGGATCGGAATCCAAAGATAGGTATAAAAATTTGAAAAAAGTGAAATTTGAGATATGAGAATCTCAGAAATATATGTTATTAAAAAAACCTGAGAGAAAAAAATAGATTGCGCCACTTCACAGAGTTAACCATTTTAGTCTTTACATTCTTTCACTGTAAAATCTTCCACAGACAGCTTCGATGTCAGATGTATTTATTACTGCAAGGATCCTTGAATATTTCAAATGCACCATGAAACACGAAATCTTTCTGATGTGATAGATATATAGCAATCACATCATGTTGCTTATAGAACTAGACGAATTTTATACATGCTACTAGAAATACGTGGCTCTACATACTAGAAATACGCTATGATTTCTTGTAAAAAATTAAATATTCCTTCAAGCAGCTGGTTGCACAGAAGTCTGACAGGAGCCTGTCAGTTTATATAGCCATAGTTGAAGGTCTGTGAGGATAGCGGTACCTCAGTAGAAAAAACACCATTAAGCATCCATAGCTCTCACGGGACTCGAACCCAGATCCCTTTGATCAGTAGAGAAGGGCGCAATTAATTTCTAATTGTAACTTAAAATGTCAAAAGTTGGAAACAAACAACTACCACTCTATTTATTTAAAATTAATCATTATCTAACTATATTTTTTTATCTATGAAAGCTCCACACGAAATTATCAAAACATAGGATCTTTCTCTTGAAAAAACTGCTGATTTTTGAAAAAAAAATACCCATTTAGAAGCTTCATTCACACATTCATTTTGTAGTAATCAAATAATGATCAGATAAATCTAATGATCACATCGATGTTTACAAACACCTGAGTCAGTCACTTTTTTCTCTATAGGTAGAATGTTTTTATCTCTGAGCTATATTTCAAACATTAGATAGGATCAAATTAGATAGAATCTAACACATTAAAAACCATCTGAACCTTCAAGAAACTGTTTATATGTAACATAGATATTGAATGTTTCTTCCTTTTTGACTTTCACACTTCTGGATTACTAGAAATTTTTTGTTTTGAGTTGTTTTCGTCTTTTATGTATTATATTCAATGTGACGACTGATGTTTTCAATTTAAATTGTTTCCGTATGCAGATCTCACGAACGAGTCTACTCTTGTGAGACCTCAAAAGTTTTTGTATGCTGTTAAATATTATCTGAAATAAAAATCATCTTATCTTTATCAAAGGAGAGAATAAAGATCACAAGAAATCCTGGAGTTAAAAACATAGGGTTGGATTGTTTTACCTCTAGGTGGCACTTTTTTTGCACACAATGGGCTAAATTATCAGGTCACAAGAACCACAAGGGCTCAGTCCCATCAAGGCCATCCAGCATATTCATTTAAAAGTGCACAGGGGGTTATGGCTCTCTCGCACATGGGACCACGGCTTAAAGTCCCATCCGATGGACGGCGGCCACCCATCGGTGTCCCCTACTGAACCATGGTCAGGGCGGGAGTTTTGTAGACAATGCTGACCCAGCTGATTGTTTTTTACTTCTGAGCTGCACTTTTTTCTCTATAGGTAAAATGTTTTTACCTCTGAGCTACATTTCAAACATTAGATAGGATCAAATTAGATAGAATCGAAAACATTAAAAATCATCTGGACCTTCAAGGAAGAGATGGAATTAAAGGAGAGAATAAGGATCACAAGAAATCCTGGAGTTAAAAACATAGGGTTGGGTTGTTTTACCTCTGAGCGGCACTTTTTTTGCACACAATGGACTAATGGCCAGGTCACAAGAACCCCGAAGGCTCAGTCTCATCAAGGCCACCCAGCATGCTCTTTTAAAGGCACACAAGAGGTTATGTCTTTCCGCACACAGATCACGGCTTAAAGTCCCATCCGACGGACGGCGGCCACCCATCGGTGTCCCCTACTGAACCGTGGCCAGGGCGGGAGTTTTGCATACAATGCTGACCCAGCTGATTGTTTTTTACTTTTGAGCTGCACTTTTTTCTCTATAGGTAGAATGTTTTTACCTCTGAGCTGCATTTCAATCATTATCAAAGTTTAAAATTAGACTATATATTCAATTTAAATATTATTTATTTAATTTTTTATTCCTTTATAAGGATGAAATAGTATAAATTTTTACCTTTGACTAATGCTCATTTAGAGATATGTTGACCTAGTTCACACCTCATCAAAATCAAAGACATATTTAGTCTTTTGTTATAAATAAATGACAATCAAAATATTAAATTTTTAAGAATCTGACCTTTATCTGTCCATCTGGTCTCTTGGAAGCAGAGAATATCTAAGTTATAACGGAGGAATTCTAGTGTGAGATCATCAAAAAAATAATATCTCTGCAGAATCCTCACATTCCAACTAGCTGTAGAGAAAAAAAATGGTTAATTGGATATTTAAAGAAACTACCCTACTCAAGTCTTATTCTCAGACTCACCCTCTCAATGGAGACTAAGTTCTGGTTATGTGTGAGCTTTGATCTGCGCCACTGAGGTAATATTACTAGAGACAGGACTGGCAACGGACACCATGAACACGTACAGATATTAAGCCTAATCGATAGTGAGGAGAAAGTTGGGTGTTTTTAATAAGTCAACAGTGAAATGCCCACTTCATGCTCCGCGTAAGGATGCAAAAATAAATGCTGTAAAGGAAATAATGTGACATTTCATAGGTTAGTACTATACGAAAATTACGAGAAGTGTTCTTTGTAATGAATTAAAAATTGAAATTGTTAAACTAAGGGATTTAAAAACTAAAGATGTTGTTAGCTTTCAATATACCTTTCTGTCTAAGTCGAATGTAGTTCATGATTTTTTTAATATATGAAATTAATAATATTTGCATATGTAAAGTAGGTGATTTAAAGCCTGAATTAACAAGAAATTGGAAGAATGTTTTCGTACATTTTATTACAATAAGAAATATTAAGCATATGGCATTAAATTTATGAGACGTCTGCTTTGCATTTTTTATTTTGCCAAAGTGTATTATTATTTATGTAACATATTATATATTGTGCAAGCTTATGATATTTGGGTTTTAATATAGCATAAAATTAAATTCTGTCATTTATTGAGAGGAGATTTGATTTCCTGTCTCAGCTGAATTAAAAAAAAAGTTTACACTCTCTGATTATTTCTTTCAATTTTTAATAAAAATTAATATTTTTTAATGAAAGAAGAATATAAATGAGACTTTTCATTTTTTTAAATGAGGCGCGGATTTCACTATTAAGGTTTATAAATTTTGAGGGCTTTCGCTTAAGCTGAATGATTTGATCATGTATTAGATTTTAAAATATGTTTATCATTGTTCCTGTTTTAAACGGGCTCAAATTAAAGTCTGCTAAGTTTACAGTCAATTTAGTTCAGCTTTAATCACATATTAAGAACATATCGAATTTTTTTTTAAATTTTCATACAAAACCTCGATTTGAAAGAGAAGCATTTCCAGCATCTTCGTTTTTCATCCGATATAAATCAGTAAGTGTGTATTAATTAAATCTATTTTGCTTTAATTAATCATCATCATCATCATCATCATCATCGTCGTCGTCGTCATCATCATCATCATCATCAAGCAGCCATGGTCTACGGAGGTCCAACCAGACCATGCAATTTAGTTCTCCAAGCAAGTCTGTCCTGAGCTACATATGCTGCATCTGGCCACTGCACACCAATTCTAACAAGGTCCAGTTTGACATTGTCTGCCCACCGCATCCTAGGTCTACCCTTCTTTTTGAGGCCTTTAGGCACACTGTTCATAACCCTTATTCGCCAATCTATAATTATTCATACGGGCAACATGGCCAAACCAACGGAGTCTCTCTCTGCACAATATGCTGCTTAACGGAGGTTGCAAACTCCTTTGCGTAACCTCATCATTAGTTACAAATTTGGACCACCTAATGCCCAAGATACTGCGTAAGCATCTGGAATAAAAAGCATCTAGTTTCCTGTTATCTTGTTTACAAAGTGCCCACGTTTTACTACCATAACTAAAAAATAATAATAAATAAATAAATACCCCCTCAAGCAGCTGCTTGCCACAGAGGTCTGACAGGAGCCTGTCAGTTTATATGCCACAGTAGGAGATCTGAGAGGATGGCAGGACCTCAGCAGAAAAACGACACCACATCCATGCCTAATCCTGGGCTCGAACCCAGGTCCCTTAGATCAGTAGCCAAGCGTGCTAACCACTCGGCCAGAGTAAAAATCAAAATATTATACAGTCTAATTTTAGTCTTTAGGTGTATACACCTATTTCTCCACAATCTCCATAGATTCTTAAAAGTCCCGGCAGCAATCCCTATTCGTCTGTTAATCTTATGCCGCACATCACCAGTATCTGTTACATAGCTCCCAAGGTAATTAAACTGTGACACCTGCTCAAGACTGCAACCATTCAGATTAACTGAATCACAACCTGCCTGACCAATTTTCATCACTTTAGTTTTCTCTCTGTTTATAACCAAACCTACTCTACTACCAGTCTCATCAACAGATCGAATGAAAGAGTTCATCTCATCGACATTATTTGCCAAAAGGGCTAAACCATCAGCATAATCTAAATCAGAAATATTAGTATCTCCAGTCAATTTAAGACCAAAATCTTTCCCTTGAAGTGAATTTCGCATAACATAATCAATAACCAAGCTAAAGAGAAAAGGACACAAAATGCACCCTAATCGAACACCAGAAGTAATGCTAAACCAATTGCTACAAGCCTTACCAACTCTCACACACGACTCAGTGTTATTATAGAGGGCTTTCATTATGTTAACTAACTTGTCTAGTATACCATATGATCTCACAATCAACCACAAATTATGACGATCAACAGAATCGAAAGCCTTTTTGAAATCAACAAAGCTAGCAACCATAGGTTTCTGAAACTCTAAACATCTCTCAAGAATCTGCCTAAGTGAATATATCTGATCTACACAACCCCTACCACTTCTGAATCCACATTGCTCATCACGCAATTGACTGTCAACCAGACTCTTAGTTCTACTAAGCACAATCATGGAAAGAACTTTACCTGGGACAGAGAGTAGGCTGATACCCCTACAGTTATCACAAGAACTGCCATCACCTTTTTTGAAAGTAGGGATAATAATAATAGCTCTGATAAAATCCTTAGGAACCATGCCTTTATCATAAAAGATATTCAGAATTTCAGTCATCCAAGTGGTAACCGAAACATTCCCAGCTCTAAGCATTTCCGTATTAATTTCATCTACCTCTGGAGATTTATGAATTTAAGTTTAGAAATAGCCAAAATAATTCAGATTGTGTTATTGGGCCAACATTAAAGCCACCAATGCATGCATCATCATTGCAAACAATGGGAGTAGAACTAACCACATTGTTTAGAACATCACTGAAATGCTCAGCCCACCTAGCCATGACAGAATCCTCACCTTCTATAACCTTACCTTGTTTATCCTTCAATCCCTGTATACCTGCTCGTTTTCTACCATACAAAACATTACCTATCTGGTACAGCTCTCTGCTGTTGTGGTGGTTAACTGCTTCCTCGGCTTTGTGAGCCAAGCCAAAGATTCTTATCAGCAGCTGACTGATCCTTTACATGTTTATTAAGTTCTCTGTAATACTTTCTATTAGGACTAGTAGGGTATTGATTAAGCACATTCCTGCAGTTCTTTCTTTCTGAAATAAGCTCAAGTTCCTTATCACTCAAATAATTTTGTCTCCTCTGCTCCTTTTTTCCTAAAAGAGTACTGTTAGTTTCCAAAAGAGCCTTTTAAAATGGTCCCATTCTTCTTCAACTCAAGTAATAAGCAAACTATGACTGTTATAATAACTAAGTATCTATCATGGTAACCTTTGGCTATAACTGGGTCTTTCAGATCTTCAGTATTAAAGGCCAAATTTTTAACCCTAGCACAACCCATTTTGAGCTTCAGTTGCAAGACACTTTTAACAAGGTAATGGTCAGATCCAATTTCAGCTCCCCTACATGACCTGGTATTCCTAACAGAATTAGCCCATTTCCTGTTATTTAATATATAGTCAATCATATTCTTATGCAGCCCATTGGGTGAAACCCATGTATACTTATGTATGTCGTGGTGTTTGTAATAAGTGTTAGTTATTTTGAATCCATTGAGTTTGCTTTCCTTAGAAATCCATTGAGTTTACTTACCTTAGAAATCCATTGAGTTTACTTACTGTAGGAGACGTTGCCCATTGCCATTGCAGCTACCAATGCCAAAAGGACCTATTACTCCTCCCCAAAGGTCAGAGTCAGTACCAACTTCGGCATTGAAGTCACCTAGAACAAGGGTAATATCTCCTTTCTTGACAGAATTCAAAATATCCTGAAGTTATCCGTAAAACCTAACCTTCTCATCCTCATCGGCATCCTCAGTGGGGGCATAACAGCAGATAACATTCAAGTCATCAACGCTTGTCTGAAATTTTGCTGTAAGAAACTTTTCATTAATGCACTCATATCTTAGAAGAGCATCACTAGCGTGTCTGCTGAGAAGCAGACCCACGCCTTGGTGATGTTTATTATCATTCCTCCCTGAAAAGAGAAATTTAAGATTATTTTTAAGAGTCTGACCTTTATCTGCCCATCTGGTCTCTTGCAAGCCGAGAATATCTAAATTATAACTGTGGGATTATTGTGTGAGGACATCAAGAGAAAAAGCTCAATGTCGAGTCTTACATTCCAACTACCTGTGGAGAAAAAATGGTTAGTGGGATGTTTAAAGAAACTATGCTTATTGAGAGAGGGAATGCCGACAATATCAAACAGCCCCCTAATCGCAGACATGGGGCAAAGACCACTACCACTAAAGGCTGAAGCCATCTACATTGGAATACTTCCTCCAATGTAGAATTTGACGATGCCAATAGAAGCAAAGAGTTCAGGTGCCTGCGATGACCTCTGCTCAGGATTATCCACCAGCTGATAAACATATCCTGTGAATCTATTCACTTGGGGCTGTCAACCCACAAACAAAGAGAAAACACAGCAGAAGATTTTCCTTCCACAGAAGCCCACCAGTGCAGCAAATTCAGGATCAATAATCAAGCTCTGAGCCATAATTCAGTCCAGTGGGTTTATATGGTCAGCACCAGAATCCTGTATGGTTGACCACACCTCAGCAGGGTAGAAAAAGAAAGAAAAGTAGCCACAGATGTCCAGATCAGTAGGCCACACTAATCTGGCAGCTCTCCACTTCTGTTCACTTCCACAAGAGAGTATCTCTTTTGAAAGGTACTAACGGCCTGCACCATGAGAAGGCGAGGTCGGACATTAGGTGCTAGGCCTGGCCGGTTCTAAGCATCATCACAGGTGATTGGTGCATAGCTCTCCTTCCAGTTTCTACCTAGCTACCATTTACAGACTACACTGGAATAACCTCATTGAAATAAAAAACAAAACACAGTAAAGTTCTGCCTCATTTAAATCATTTGCTAAGCATTTTTAAATAGCCTTCATCGTTGTTCGCAGCCAATTTGCAAGGTATCATGGGTATCTTTCCTCACTAAGCAGTTGGCAGACACAGCCGTCTTTGATCATGGAGGTGAATGCTACGGGAATCGGAGTCCTGTCTCTAGTATTACTACCTCAATTATCTGTACCTAAAACTCTAATCGATGTGTAGATCGTTGGCATTTCTCTTCAAAGGAAATGCAATATTCTTTGTTTCTAACCTGGCGGAAATTGAAGAAAGAACACCCAGAAGGAATTCCTTTAGGAACACCATATCATAATATGTTAATAGTTAAGTAAGCAAAAACCGTGATCCAAGATTAAAACTCATTGGATGAAATAATGATGTCACCGAGGACGACAACATGCAAATGTATGCAATGCGTATTTAAGGACTACGGCCTGAAGAAAGAAGTTATTCGTCTTGTGTCGTGTTGTGCAGTGCTCTTTGAAGAAGCCTGGACGACGGAGGCGCGCAACATTTGTTCAGTTAACGGTGTTTGGGTAAGTTGGTATAGTGAGTTGGCGAGTTGGCATTCTCTCTAACCCAAACAACCACAATCTCCAGAATATATCTCTAAGATATCTAAGATGATCAGTGGGTACTACTGGTTATCTTAGATATCTAATGGATATATTCTAGTGATTGTGGTTGTGTAGGTGGATCTTTGGGAAACAAGTTGGTCTTTTCGTCAAATTGCATATTGCATTGGACGAGAAGTATCGACAGTGCTACGATAGTGACTTCAATGGTCAGAAGAGCATTCGCACATTCGCAGACAAGGTTTCAGGCAACAGAGTTGCAGACACACGAGAGAATCGGCATATCAGGAGGGCAGTTGTGGCAGAGCGGACGGCTATGGTGGCACAGATTCGATCCTTTGTCTGAACTTATAATAGACAACAAGGGTGTCTACAAGAACGATAAGCAATTGTCTTTTGGAAGCAGAACTATGGGCACGCGTGCCGCTGGCACGGTTACCAATGTCACCTTGTCACTGTCCAGCACGTTTGAAGTGGTGTCAAAAACGAGTTTATTGGAGGGAAGAATGCCAGTCTGTGGTCTTCAGTGATGAAAGTTGATTCTGCTTAGGAGCATCTGATGGTCGTTTACGCATCTGAAGGCAATAAAGTGTGCGGCTTCTTGCATCTTGCATCCACCAACGACACACAGCCCCATGCCACACATCATGGTGTGAGGAGCGATTAGCTCTCACTGTCATACCTGTCTGATGTTTGCACAGGGTGCACTGAATAGCAATACATACGTCAGCGACATCGTACAACCTGTTGTCCTACCATATTTGAGTGTAATCCCAAATGCAATATTCCAGCAGGATAACGCCCTTCCACACTCGGTCCGGGCAAATCAACATGCTCTTCAGGTAGTGCACGAACTCTCTTGGCCAACACACTCTCCGGACTTGTCTCCAATCGAGCATGTCTGGGACTGGATCGGACAAAGACTCTTCTGCGGACCGCGGCTGGCAACGACCATCGCTAAATTAAGCATCCAAGTTGAAGGCGGATTGAATGGTATCTCCCAGCGTGATATCCAGCATTTATACGACCGATTGCATGCCAGATTGGATGTTTGTATTGTTGCTCGACGAAGTTCAACACCATATTAAAATGTGCCTTCTGTAAAATGAAATACCCATTAAAAGCTAAAATTAACATTGAATAACTTCACACGTGTGATCAATGTCCTTTCTCAACAAGTTGTTTCTACTAAACAAATCTCATAGATTACGCTTTAATTTTTAAAAGTATTCTTTTTCAATTTTCGTCAGTGAATTATACTGAAATGTCATTCAATTAGGAATAAGAGACATTATCCTAATTTAGTACCGCAAGATCGCATTTGTGTTCATGCTTTGCTGAAACTCTGGTCGTATATAACTGTCAGCTTTGGCTTCCCCAAGCATTTGTCGTGAGAAGCGTAATGGGAAAGGCTCAGGAATTAGATTCATTTGACAGAGGGCAGATCATAGGTGCCCCACGGCTGGGACATTCGATCTTTGAAATTGTCAATGAACTTGGATTTTCCCGTATGGCAGGTTCAAAAGTATGAGAGGAATATGAAAATTCCGGCAAAAAAACAACCACCCGGACAAATTGCAAAGGAAAACCAGTCTTGAATGATCGTGGGCTTCGCCATCTGATCCGTATAGTATGGATTGATAAGGGCCAGACATTATCTGAAATCACCTCCCATCTAAACGTTGGTTGCAGTCGGGAATTCAGTGCATGGACCGTGCAACACTTACCTCATCGTCTCGGCTTCAGGAACCAGAGACCCTCGAAAGTCTCACTTCTAACGACACTTCACTGGGCTCAACGCCTTGCTGGGGTAAAAAACATTGAAACAGGATCATCGAATATTGCCAACGGATAGCTTGGAGTGATGAATCCCGATTTAAACTTCATCATTCAGACTGAGTGTATGGCGCCATCCCCATGAAGCCATGGATCCTGCATGTCAGGTCGGAATAATACAAGTTGCTGGTGGCTCAGTGATGGCTTGGAGTGTCTTCAGTTGGACATCTTTGGGACCTTTGATATATGTACCGACGACTCTCAATGCATCCCGGTACGTAGAATTCATGGCTGACCATTTACACCCATTCATGGCCATCATGCATCCCAATGGAGATCGCGTCTACCAGCAAGACAACTTCTTACAGGTCCAGGTTGGCTACTGCATGATTGCAGGAGCATTCTGCTGACTTTGAAATGATGAATTGGCCACCTAGAAGCCCAGATTTAAATCCCATTTAAAAACTTTGGGAAACCGTCGAGCAGTGTATTCGGGCACGTGTCCTATCAGCGACGATTTTGAGAGAATTGTGGACAGCTCTGGATGATGCATGGGTCGCCATATCTGTGGAACAATTTCACAAGCTTGTGGAGTCCTTGCCTCCCTCCTGTGGTGGTCGTTATCATGGCCAGAGGGGGTCCAACACGTTACTAGGGTGCTATTCCTAATTCAATGGCACTTCAGTGTATACCCTCACTTCCTACTATTGTAACAGGCAATGAAATATCGCTTAAACTGAAAAGTGCTAGCTGTCATGTTTCCTGTTTGCAAAGGTATAGTGTTAATTAATAATTGAATTAATAATTTGAAGCACTGAAAAAATAATTTTAACATTACTCTAGTTGTAGTCCCTATAAGTAACTATAACACTGTAACAGATTAATACCTAACATGATAGAGAACATGTTTGCCGATATTTGCTAATAACTAAGCTGAAGGTGTAACCATAACTGTGTGTATCACATGTGCTACGAAAGTTACGTTCAAAGCGGCTGTGTTTATACATGCGGAGTTACCGAAGTCAACGAAGCCGGTTTAAGCCATAAAAAGTAATTATTATTTGCATCGTGGTTTTACATTAATTGCACTTCAATGAAGTGTTCCCTGGAAAATAATAGTGTTAGAAATATTCTGAATAAGCATCGAGTTATATTAATTTCAAAAATATGTAGTGTATGAAGCATTTTACTTAGGCATGAATAAGTAGGAAAGAAAATTTTAAAATTAAATAAGTATATTTAAAGAGTAGTCCGCTATTACTGAATTTGGTTGTTATTATTAACATGCTACCACATGTAATGTATTTAGATTAATTTTGTTAAGAGTTGGTAAAAGAGCAGCCACAAATGATTTACTTTATAATGTGTATGTAATATATTGGTTTTTAATACATAAAGCACCAAAAGATTATTTTTTGCTCCTTGAAAACCCCTATAAATGGACTTGCAACATTTTTTCATGTATATTTACATTTTTTTATCTCATTCAGAATTAAATGTTTTTTCTTTTGTTATGTAATATGACATTTTTATTTATTAGTTACTTCAAGATAAATTTCTGGAATTGATTTATTTTCGTTTAAAACAAAGATTCATTCTTTAAGGATTAATGATTTTATTGTTAATCAGTTTTTTATTTCAAATGGATTTTTAGATTTTTTATTTAATTGATTCATTAATCTCCAATTGGCTAGACATCTAATTTGAGCTTGCCAGAGACCAAGTCTACAATTTTAAATGTGATACTTTGTAGACCTTTAGATACCACTGATATATCTCACCCACTTTCTTACAAAATGTGTGACAGTGTCAAACTGTAGTTATGACACAGTTTCCCTGTCAAACTGTAGTTGTATTCAGTTGCAGATGCATAAACCTTTCTAAGATGTAATTAGGCAAGTGTAAAAAAAAAAATCCACTTGTCTGCCTCATGAAATGAAACTCTTGGTTATGTGCCAGTAGCTCTACTAGTGGAGTTAAGATGGGGCAATTTACACCTGTTTAAGGAAGGTTGTAGTATGAAACTGTATCATGTGGTTCCTAATTACTACAAAATTATTATCATTGTAGTTAGATTCCTTCCTTCCTATCATATTTTTGCTGGCCATTGGCATGAATGATTCTATCCAGAGCCAGTTCTGTGTATCTGAATAGCCCTAAGTACATTATTACTTGATATGTTTGTTATAAAAGCTTAGTTTCCATCAGTATGAATAGCACGTGGGTGCCCTGACATTTAGAAGAACCACATGGTAGAAGAACCACATGGTAGTAGAACCACATGGTAAAGGTTTATAACCAGCATACTCTTCCTTAAGGAGATGTGAATTGTCCAGCTTAGCTAAACAGTGCAATTTGTGTGTAACTGGATCTGAGTTCGAGAGGTGGACAGATGACTTGGGCCTAATTGCTACAAATTGCCAGCGAGATTCATTCCTTTGTTTCTAATTTGTATTCATGTAATTATCAGTTTGAAATAAATGTACCAGTGTATTTTATGTTTGTTTTACCTAACATTTTATTTCCATAACGTTTTAAAACACAATATTTTTTGTGAAAAAAGGAACACACTGCTCGACATTAAAGTGCCCCACCCAGAAGGAAATGTCGTACAAACATGCAAATAGAAGGTGGGTGTGCGCAGTTGAGATATGCAAACGATGATAATCCAGAGCCAATGATGTGTGTGGCTCAAGAGATAAAAGGTGTAAGAATGAACAGTGATGGTATTGTGTTTATGCAGGTGGAAGTCATGCGAACTGTTGAGATTAGGTGGTTCTGCTTGGAAATTGTTCAGCGAAGGCCAAAAATGCCTGTCAGCAGATTTAGTGCCATATGGATGCTTTTGATAGAGGAAGAATTATATGTGAATCTGGATAGACTACACATCATGTTGTTACCCATGTTCATCAGGATGCATGAACTATTGGACACTGTTGGCAACAGTGGGAAAATGAAGGTTCTAGTGTGCGTCATAGAGGGAGTGGTGCCATCCAGCATACATCACCACAGAGCACTGCAGGCAATATTTGATGAGCTAATGTCAGCAGCCATGGATGTCCCCATAATGGCCCAAACGCTAAACCGAAGGTTGCACGAGGCACACCTGTGCTCTAGGCAACTGTTACATGGACTGACATTGACTGCAAACCATCACAGCACTCATCTGGCTTGGTGCCGAAGTTGTGCAAACTGGGTTCACGAATGGAGCACTGTTGTGTTTAGTGATGAATCCCGTTTCTGTCTGGGTGCTGACAATCGATGGATCCGTGTATGGTGACAACCTGTCGAGATGATAGATCCAGCTTTTGTTCACGACCAGAACACTACCTGTCAGCCAGGCATAATGGTATGGGGTGCAATTGGATACAACATCAGGCCACCTCTTGTCTGCATCATGGGAACACTTACAGGTACACGATACGTTAGCACGGTTCTGCAGTCCGTTTTGTTACTTTTACTGGGAGGCATGCAGCAGCAGCCCATTTTCCAGCATGACAACGCCCATGTACACACTGCTAGAGTCTCCAGACAATGTTTGTAACATGCTCAAGTATTGTCATGGCTCCAGATTAATTTATAGTCATGGCTCCAGATTGTCATGTTCATTATTGTCATGGCTCCAGATTGATTAATAGAAAGTCTGTGGGACAACATTGGATGATGTGTGCAATCCTCTCACCAGCTGGTGCAGAATCTCAATGAATCATGGGAGCAAGTCAACGCTGCTTGGTGTGCAATTCCTCAGGACCATATCCATCGACAGTATGACTCCATGCCATATTGCTGCCTGTATTGCCGTTCATGGCAGTGCAACCACCTACTGAGGCAGTCACATTGTGCTGCATTATCTCATCTTCTAACTGCTTAAGTGGCTGCAAATTAAATCATGTTATGCCGAATATGTATTGCTATGCGTGTGCTACATTTCACCCTTATCCCCTCACTCTTTCTGGGTGGGGCAATTTAAGTGTCATGCAGGGTATTTGGATAAAAGAAACATAAAAAACTGCATGTTTTTAAATCATCAATCAAGGGTTACCACAAAATCTTATATGATAAGAGAGGAAGGAGTATTATGAGAAGATATGAACCCACACGTGTTTATAACTTCAAAGACAATTTTTTTATAATAATATTGATAATTTTTTTATCACAACAATTTTTTTTCTATAATTGATATCAACATTAAACTAAGAGTGACCCTTCCTTGACAGTGAAATTGCATGAAAAATATAGTTTTTTTAAATATTTTTTAATGAAGATTGAAATATAAAATGCTTTTCATTGGTACAGTGGGACAGGGGTGCTTCAGTTGACAGCATGCCAGGATCCTTATCTGCAGTTCCCAGGTTTGAGTCACAGCTTGGCTAGCATTGATATATGTCTCTGCAAAACTTCCTGCTCCCAATAAGTAGGGGACACAGATGAGCTTGGAAAGGCCACTGTCCATTGGATGGGACATTAAGCTGTGGCCCTGTGTGCAAGAGAGCCATACCCTGTGCATGGTAAAGAACATGCTGGATGGCCTTGACAGGAGGCTATCATCTGTCTCCCAACAGTTGCCCAATGGGTCCCCTTCTCAACCTTCTCTGAGCTCTCTGGACCCTTGTGACCTGGCAATTTAGCCCATTCTGTTCAAAAAAGTTCTGCTCAAAGGTAAAGCAACCCAAATTATTGGTGTAATCACCCAATCAATATAAAATTTTAAGTTGGAGTAGTACTTATATTGCAAATTTAAGAAGTATACTTTCTTTTCAAAGTAGAATAATTAACCTTATAAGGTTATTATTTCCCATTATAAGAACAATGGGACAAACTTAATGAAATTTAAAAAATATTGTAAGTTAGTGCTAAATTTTTTCTACTTTGATGGTGACTGTAAAATAAATTATAATAGCAAATTTAGTTCCTAAGATAGTATTTCAAAGAGTGAAAAAGTCAGAATGAGCTGGGGTTGCATTTAGAGTGAAAAGTGAATGGGGTCATATTTGTAGTTGAGGATCTCTTTTATTACAATATCTCATTAGGTTAGTAATGAGATCTTGTAATAAAATGCCCACAAATATAGAAAAGTAAAAATTTTTAGATTCATTAGAAAACTTTAGTTACTACTATATTAATAAATTTTTCAATCTATTATCACAGGCCAGCTTAAAGTTGTTGGAGGACACATTTGATTCATGAGCTGTAGGTTGGTCACCACTAATTTAAGGTATATAATTCCAGTTTAAAAAAAAAGATTGTATATAAACACTTACTTTCTTTCACCAAAGATTTTTATTTAACTCTTTGCATTTAAATATTAGAAATGAATCAGTTGCCTATCAATTTAAGTGTCTAATAAAGTTATTATCTTAAGAATATTAGCAATGTAGAGTATTTTTTTCAGTATATTGAAATGAGTTATTGTTTATCTTTTTTATAAATGTATTAATATTTCTGCTGTTGCTTTCAAGATAAAATGTAAATACTCAATGTTTTAACTCAGACAAATTACTGTTCTTTGGTTATAAATAGCATTTCACGTATAGATTAAGTTAACTACATAAACACTATAGGTGCTGGACTAGTCACATGTTCTCACAACAAACAATCGGCTCATTGACACTAATGTGGTAATTGATGGTCGTAGATCAGTGCAGTGAAGTTTATATTAAATAGTCATACCTGCATTTTCTTCTTTCTTTCAGAGGTAGCTTAGGTTGTTCAAGGAGGACAATATCGGGTTGTGTGCTGTTCTCAGTAGCTGATATTTTTACAGGTCTGGTATTGTTGCTTCTCACTTGGTTGATAATTCTTAAGTGTGGAGGTGTTGCACTTTGCTGCCTCTGTGGTATGAGCCACTGGGTGTCATTCCAAATTTCGTGCTCTTATTAGTGCACTGAGCCTGTTGCCTATATGAAATGTTGGTGACCAGGCATTGTGATGTGTTTCAGCACATGGTCAGGCAGGCACTGTTCTGGGAACAGGATGAGATAGAGACACGATGTGCTCGATTGGTGGGTGCATACATGCCAAAGTGGACGGCATAAAATATGTTGCAATGCCTGATCACCAACATCTTGTATAGGCAACAGGCTCAGTGCACTAATAGGAACACAAAATTTTGAATGACATTCAGTGACTCATACCACAGAGGCAGCAAAGAACTATCACCGTGCCAAAGAACTATCAGCAAGTGAGAAGCAACAATACTGGTTCTATGAAAATATTAGCTACCAAGAACAGCACACAACATGAAATTGTCCTCCTTGAATAACCAATGAAGCTACTTCTGAAGAATGAAGAAAATGCAGGTATGACTAACCTAAACTTCACCGCACCGATCTACAATCATCAATTACCACATTGTCAACGAGCCAATTGTTTGTCGCGAGAACACATGACTATTCCAGCACCTACAATGTTTATAGAGTTAACTTAATCTGTCTTTTAATTTAGCACACTGTGTGTTTTACTCTTCATATTTATTTCACATGTAAATGTGTATATTCTTTGTTCATTTAAATAAATGTGCAAATATACATAAATGTATTAATAATGTAATAAATAAAAAAGAAAACCCTTTAGCAATGCAAATAAAGTAGATTTTATTCATTTTCAGTTATAAGCAAGCAATTGGAGTGGCATGAAGTTTGCATTAATGAAACTTCACAGAGGAGAACAAATGAAAATATCTTTTATGAAAGTGCTATAATCAAAATTTTTAGTGTGAATGCTCAAAAATGTATGAATGCTCAGAATATTTTAGAGAAGTTGCTTTTTTTTTTACTGGTGATATTGAGTATTTTTTTAAATTATGTGTGAAAGGCATATCACTTAAAAATTCAAAACAGACTCAATGATCAAAACTTTGAAGTAGCAATGTGACCTGATTTGGAGGAGAGAGGTGTAGACATTTTCCTTCTAACAGTTATAACTCTTTTTATGCAGATATTTGGTTCAGTGGTTTCTGACATTGGGTTTGTGACATAATTGGGATGAGGAATTGTTGAATGTGCTATAGCTTAAAAAACTCATATGCTGTTTTCTTGGCAAAGCTCTTAATTGCATAAGCACTCTACACTGTAGAGCAGTAAATAACCATTAATTTTTATATTTAAAACATTGTTACATAGCAAATACACAGTTCCCAAAACCTGACATGAACAGGATGACAAAGATAATTGAAGTTTGGTCAACACAGTTTCACAGTTCCTGAAATTAAAAATTATTACCGTATATTTCCGCAGATAAGACAATAGTTGAATCATAAAAAAAGGCTTCCAAAATCTGGGTCGTCTTATAGGACAGATACAAAAAAAATTAGATTGAAATTTATTTAAATTGAAACCATTATAAAATAAAACAAATCACTCACCACCGACTGCGACTGATCTTGAAAATTACTACAACTTATCGAAAAATCTGTCATATTATTTAAATACGCTATATGATAATACATTACATTGTAATAGTAAATAATACATTACATTGTAATAATAAAACAATACTAAAACAAAATAAATATTAAAAGTTATGTTTATTGAGCTACTGAGGAAAAAACAGACAAACCGTAATTATTTACTAGTACAGAGTAGGATATGTCCACAAAATAGAATAGCCCATACGACGCTTTTGTGAATAGTCAAGGTCATTACCCGAATGCCCGAATCAGTGCGAATGTTTGCGAATAGGACATAATTCCATATACGCTATACACTATTATTATCCAGATGATGATCGCCGATCTAAACTAAATTCATAGGCCATTGATAGTTTGGGGTCGTCTTATAAAAATAATAAATAAATACCCCCTCAAGCAGCTGCTTGCCACAGAGGTCTGACAGGACCCTGTCAGTTTATATGCCATAGTAGAAGTTCTGAGAGGATGGCAGGACCTTAGCAGAAAAACAACACGTACATCCATGCCTTACCCGGGGCTCGAACCCAGGTCCCTTAGATCAGTAGCCAAGCTCACTAACCACTCGGCCACAGATATATGCTAAAACTATAAAACTTTGACGAAAATTTATACCTCGTCTTATATGCGGAAATATACAGGAATAATATTTTTTTTATATAATTTTTTTTAGTAAATATCTATATTCAAATCTAAACAAACAAAATTGGAGACTTCTGCAGTAAAATGAATTGGCCAAAATCTCAAAAATAATGATCTGAGACCAATATTGGTATCTGAAAAAGGTAAAAAATCTTTTTGGTTAGTTGCAATTTCAAGTTACTTTGCCATTCATTATGTTTTTTAAATAATATGCAAAATTACCAATAAATATTTCAAGTACTAAATTTTTCAATTATTCTAATAACAAAATAAGTAAAATATTTCAATTTACTAATAAATATTTCAGCATATCATTATTTTATGTTGTTAAACTAATAATTCAACTTTGTATGCAATGCCAAATATCACTTTTTTACTATAAATTTTACAAAGTGGCCAACTTGCTGGTGTCCATAAATGCAGCCACAATAAAATATATGAGACCCTCTATACTGTGTAATTATGTATCCAGTTTCTAATTTGTGCAGCTTTTGACCTTTTTAAAGTTATTAAAGGCAACTCAGTTTAAATAAACCATATACATTAAACTGCATAGATGTTATTCTTGTTTTCATTGTGATTAAATTTGTGGCATTTTCATTCCTAATTTTCTAGTGTTGATGTTCTTAAAATATGGTTTTATGTATTCTTCAGAAAATGAATGGAGAGTGCTCAGAAACTTTTGTCCATTCTCAAACTTCTGTAAATAGCACAAGAATGGTTTACCGCCAATATATAACAGCAGCTATAGATCTTACAGCTGGATCTGCAGGTAAGCAAAAATATTTTACATATGGATAATACTTTTATGTTAGTTAGTTACCTTTAAAACAGCCACCCTGCACTTGTTAAGTAGGGGACACTGACGAGTTTGAAAAGGCTGCTGTCCATTGGATGGAATGTTAAGCAGTAGCCATGTACACATTAAAGAAGATGATGGATAGTTTTAACAGGAGGCTACCATCTGTCTCCTATCAGCTGTCCAGTGGATCCCTCCCCCAACCTTCTCTGAGGCCTCGGGGTCCTTGTAAATTGGCCATTTAGCCCATTGTTGCAAAAGAGATAAAACTACCCAACCTAAAAAATGTAAACAGAAATTTAATATATTGCATTAACATCCAATTAGTTCATCCATCCTTCGACCTTCTAAAATGAAATTACCCAACAAGCAGCTGCTTGCCACACTTATTAGACAGAAGGCATCTCTCAGTATAATAAGCCATAAAGAAGGTCTGTGAAGAAGGCAAGACATCAGCAGAAACACAAAGAAAAATCCATGCCTTATCTGGTGCTTGAACCTGTGTTCCTTTGATCAATAGAAAAGTACACTAGCTATCAGGCTCAAAAATATTTCATAACTCCTTTATGCAACCTCATCATTATTCACAAAATTAACCAAATCTTGTAGAAAAGTATCAATCATGCAGTCTACAAAGTAACTTTATATGGTCTGTGCATTGATTTGATTTTAATTGTTAAATATGTTGCTGCTCAGTGTTTTCATAGAGTTTTAAGATTTTGAAATGCAAGATCTGACATAAAAGTTTCTGAACTGATGAAATCAAAAAGCACAGATAGGAAATCGAAATATAGTAAAATAAATGTTAAATATAATATATACAAGGGTAAGTCAATAAATAAAGTGAATTTAAGTACAGCATCAAAACAATTTATTCCAGAAACATATACATACACTATTTTTCAATCTGATTACCCCTCTTGATATATTTATTCCAACAGCTGACAATTTTTCTGATTCCATCAGAAGAAGAAAAAAAGATTTTCAGTAAAGAGTATAACCAATTATGCACTGTATCATCTCTGAACTTTGCGGTACATTTCTGGCATAAGTAAATTTACGGCATTTATTCCATTTAGCACAAATTTCTCTCAAAGTGATGCATAAGTTTTACTGAGAAAGTTCATTACCTTGTTGTACTGTATCAGATGTTGCTGCCTTGTCTGGTTGATGTTCATCCATTGCATTTGTGCGACTGTTTCTGAAAAGCTTGCACCACTTGTACACATTTTGTGTTGCTAAGCAACTCTCCCCATATTGTGTACACATTATATGGTAAATTTCACTTGTTTTGACTTCTTCTGACAGTAAAAAGCGAATGATACTTCATTGTTGAACTGTAATACAATCTGACAGAGGGTCTGCCATTTTAACAACTGACTGGTTAAGTATAGCCAACTTTTTATGGAAACTATGAATATCTATATGTATATGTTCAGATATGTAGTAAAGATTGCATAATGTGCATAAATAAAAAAATCCCCCCTCAAGCAGCTGCTTCCCACAGAGGTTTGACAGAAGCCTTCCAGTTTATATTCCATAGTAGAAAGTCTGTGAGGATGGCAGGACCTCAACAAAAAATGGCACAAACATCCATGCTTTACCCGGGGCTCAAACCCAGATCCTTTAATCAGTAGCCTAGCGTGTTAACTACTGTGTAAAAAAATTTAAATTCGCCTTATTTATTGACTTGCTCTTGTAGAATTTAATAACTTAATATATTTAATAAATAATATTTAAGAAAAATTATTGCATTCCTTCAAAGTAGACTCCTTTACTGATAGAGGATGGTGCACTAGCTTGTTAACTTAGTGAAGAATTCAGCAATCTATCCAAAATGTTGAAGAATTTCCAAATATGTCTGGCTCACAGTCTAGTCCACAGGAAGAACTTCTGAATCAATAATTCCTTTAAAAATTCAAATACAAATCAGATTTGCTCTAAAAGGGCACTATCAGTTTTTATGGGACGGGGGTTGCTCAGTCAGTAGCGCACCAGGCTCGTAATCTGCAGTTCCCATGTTCGAATCCCAGCTGGGTGAGCATTGAGATTTATCTCCTCAAAACTCTCTGCCCTGCCCAAGGTCAGTAGGGGACACCAATCGGCTTGGAAAGGCTGCCATCCATCGGATGGGACATTAACCCATGGCCCTGTGTGCAAGAGAACCATACCTTGTGCACATTGGGGCGGGGGTGGCTCAGTTGGTAGCGTGCCAGGCTCGTAATCTATAGTTCCCAGGTTCGAGTCCCAGCTGGGTCAGCGTTGAGATTTATCTCCGCAAAATTCTCCACCCTTCCCATGGTCATTAGGGAACACTGATGGACTTGGAAAGGCCATCTCCATCGGAGGGACATTAAGCCATGGCCCCGTGTGCAGGAGAGCCATACCCTGTGCACGTTAAAGAACATGCCTGAACGGCCTTGACGGGAGGCTACCATCTGTCTCCCAATAGCTGTTCCAGTGGGTCACCTCTCCCAACCTTCTCTTAGCCTTTGGGGTCCATGTGACCTGGTCATTTAGCCCATGGTGTGCAAAAAAGTGCTGCTCAGAGGTAAACAACCCACAACCCTGTGCACGTTAAAGAATACACTGGATGGCCTTGACGGGAGGCTACCATCTGTCTTCCAACAGCTGTCCCAATGGGTCCCCTCCCTCAACCTTCTCTGAGCCTTCAGGGTCCTTGTGGCCTGGCCATTTAGCCAGGCCACAAGGACCCTGTTGTCTGCAAAATTGTGTGCAAAAAAAAAATGTTGCTCAGAGGTAAAACAACCTAACCAGTTTTTATGGCAAATACACAAGTGAAATTTCATACAAGCAATCACAGAACAAAATGAGCTACAAACATAATACAACCTGAATAATTGTTTTAAAAAATTCAGTTTGCCATGAGGGGGATGAACCCACTGCTCCCAATTACTATATAAGCATGGGTTCGAGTCCCACTCACTGCAAAACTCAATTTTGTCAGCTAACTATTCATGAACCCCATGTGTGTAGGATATCTCACCTGAGATACTCTACTATTGAAATACTGCAACCTCTTCTAGTATAGTCAAAATTCAGTCACTGAAATATTTCCTTGTTGTAAGATAGCACAAAAAATTCATTCTGGAAATTTAAGGTAAGATTATGTACATTATTCTTATAATTCCATAATTTCCATAATATACTGATTTATATTTACAAATGCTTAGATGGAAATATTTGTGGAGTTTTCTCAAGAACTGCATTTCTTGTGACCTTGAGTTTCGCTTGTGTGTGACAGTGATTAGCGTGCTTGACTATTGATCAAAGGGACCTGGGTTTGAGTCCAGGGTAAGGGTAATTTTTTGTTTTTCTACTGAGGTCCTGCCATAGACTCTCCACTACAGAATATATAAACTGACAGGCTCCTGTCAGGCCTCTGTGCAAGCAGCTGCTTGAGGGGATTTTTATTTAATGCTCAATAGTAGAATTTATAAAGTTCAGTGACTTGTTAATGTTTTTGTTTTATTTTCTGTGAAACATATATGGTACAACATACTTTCTACCGGTCAGATCTACTACTATCTACTACTCAGTCTACCACTCAGATCACCATTCCATAGTGCCATATTTGTCATTACCATAAATTGTATTTCATTTATAAATCTTTCAAACAATCTTCTGCATCACAGGTTTAATCTGAAATGTTGTCAATACATATTTTCATAAAGTTGGGAAATGCTCATATAAGTTAACCAAAAGCTTTTTTTAATTATAGGCTTTTGAAAGCAATTATCAAGAAACTACTTCTGTTTTTTTTTACTCTCTTATTTAAACCTATTTCAATATTAGAAATATTTTTATCATTCGTTGCATCATTTATGGGAGTATTTCCCAAAAATTGAAATAAAAATTGCTGATTTCTTTGGTAATAAATATTGAGATAAACTTGACAGTTCAACATCCAGTAATAAATAGGCACTTTTTGACGTCGATTTCAATTTTAGAGGAAACATTGTCTGAGCCGGGTGAGATACGAATCCACAACCTAAAATGCCATACTTGCCTAAAATAATGCCTATATGTGACATAAAGGGAATGTTCATAGTTTGAATGTTCAACCCCAAAGGCTCACAGCATTAATTAAAGGAGATCTTGATCGGCAGCCGGTAGCTCAGTGGTCCAGAGCACCTGACATGTTGTCAGGAGGTCATGGGTTCGTATCCCACCCGGCTCAGATAATGTTTCCTCTAAAATTGAAATCGATGTCAAAAAGTGCCTATTTATTACTGGATGATTTCTTTGGTCCTGGAAATGTATTGTGTTTAAATGGAGTGAAGGCACATGATGCCACTGTGACTGAATGTATACATGTGTTGTTGTTTGCATGTCTTGGCAATGTTGGCCTTCTTTTCATAAACAGTGGATGACATCTTGTGCATCTAGTAGTTTATATTTTATTAAAAGGGTAAAAATTTTATTGTTCAACAACAGAGGATCTTTAGTTATTTTAATTAATCTTTCATTTTTATTTCAATAGATTTGTGCATCATTATCAGTCTTTTAGAGTTAAAGATATACTATGCCAGTTTTTTATGATGAGAAAGTCTTAAAATTTGTTGCTGAAGATATTTTAAATTGATTTATTTCTATTTTTTTTTTTATTGGTTTTCCTCATTAAATCACTTCAATCTTTTATCATTTCCTGGAAATGAATGCCTTAATAAGGAAATAAAGAGGATTACTTGGCTCAGAAATCAGCTCCATAAAGTTGGTGGCGAAGGAGCTAATTTCGTTTCATTAAGGAGGGGTTTAACCCCCCTCCTCCAGTGAAAATAATATAATTTATATTATTGCTTTATTAGGGATAAAAATATTATAATTTAATTTGACTGTGTTTAGTTAAACACCATATTTACGATTTTCAAATGATTTTGTTAAATTTGCCCTGACATAATACCTACCAGTTTCATCATTGTATCATTTAAATTCATATTGTTTCTCACACCCAAAAATTAACCATTTATAAATACATAAATAAAACAGTTTCCTGTGTTTCTAGTAATAATCATAATAATTCTCTTATTTTAAGTCTGCCGTACACTGATATAGTAATGTAATTAATATTTCATTATTTAATAAACAATTAAATTACATATTATGTTTCCGAAACATAATATGTAACACAGAAAATGTTTTGGAAATGAAAACAGCCTTTCTTATTAATTTCGAGGTGCTAAATATGCTTATGGCACTAAAAATTTGATTGGCTCTTGTTTTGAAAATGCAGGAGGCTGCATCCATATACAGTGTATACTGATTTGAATCTTTCGTATGCTGTACAAAGCACTGAGGCGACACAATATCAGGGAGCTATTACATAATTCAAGGCAACCCAATACCTGGGAGCTATTGCATCATTTGAGGCAATGCAATACATGGGAACTATTTTTATCATTCAGAAGTTATCCTTCCTCAGTTAATGTCTGTTCATGATTGTATGCTGGTGCTGTATGTCAGTGATATGCCATGTTCTTGTGTGCCTACAATTTTGTTACATTTGTGGTGAAGTTACTTTTTTATTACAAAAATGTGAAACAATGACTGTTGTTAAAAAGGCCTACCACCTTTACTTTGAGTGTAAGATTAGAGATCAACAGAGGAACTGGGCTCTGCATATAGTGTGTAATAGTTGTATAGCATATCTTTGCAGCTGTCTAAATGGCAAGAGGTGGTCGATGCCACTCCTATGATATTGCGGGAACTATCCAACCACCTGAGTGACTGTTACTTTTGTATGACACCTCTGCTGGGAAGTGGTATTACTAAATAAAAGCAGACAATAAACTACCCCAAGATACCATCTATCATCTGCCTAGTGCCACATGAGGAAAACTTGCCCTTCCTGGAGCCACCAGAACATTATTATATGGTGAACTCAGAAGAGGAACAGGAGGAAACAGAAATACATGAAATAGCATCTGTAGTTCACATCCACAACATTGAATTAGTCTCACAAGATCATGCAAATCGAGTTGAATGATTTTGTTTGACATTTGAAGCTGTTAAAGAGCAAGGTCGAACTCCTAGGATCCAGACTATAGCAGTGTAATCTCCTTGATAGAAATTTGAAAGTTAGTGCATATCATAGCTACCGAAAAGATCTGGTATTGTTCTTTACCATAGTATGCAACCTGGTTGCTTGCAAAGATGTTGATGGTTTATTCCCATCCCTCCACATACTCCAGAATAAAGGTTATTTATAGATTCCTCAAAATTAAATATGAAAGCCATTCTTCTACACCATTGGTTCTCAAACTTTTATGCTTCATGTACCCCCTGGATATGTGTATGTAACTGGTGTACCCCTTGTATAGATAGATAAAACTATAGTTGTAGTATAACAATGGGAATAAAATAAAACATATATATATATAAAACATATATCTAAAGACTTTTGAGCTCTCATGGCATATCCCAAAAACCTTTACTGCGTATCCCACCTTGAGAACCCCTATTCTACACATGGGAACATGTTGCCTTCAATTCCAATAGGCCATGCTATTGATATGAAGGAAATTTATGACAATATGAAATGATTATTTCAGTAGATAAATTATGACAAATACATGTGGCATATTTGTGCGGACTTAAAAGTTATTGCTCTTTTGCTTGGACTACAGTTCGGATAAACAAAGGTTCTGTTGCTTCGTTTGCAAATAGAATAGCTGAGACAAAGCATCTCATTAGGTGAAAATTTGGCCTTATTGGCAATCACTGGAGTCAGGGAAGAAGAATATACAGCATCATCCACTGGTGGTACAATCCATGAAGATTTTGTTGCCACATTTACACATAAAATTGAACCTAATGAAGAATTTTTTCAAGGCTATGAATCAGACACAAACTGCCTTTTTGTACCTTGACAGAAATTTCTGAAACTTAGTGATGCAAAGATAAAAGAGGATGTTTTTACTGGTCCAGATATTCACTCACTGCTACATGATGAGGTATATGATCATATCATCACTGGTGATGAATGGAGAGTATAGCATGCTTTCCGATATTGCAATGGGCTTCTTAGGGAATAAAAAAAAGAAAATTGCAAAGACCTCGTGGAAGAACTGCTGCCCTCATATTACAAACTGGGATGTAGTATTTCTTTGAAGGTACATTTCTTAAGTTCTCATTTGGATTTCTTTCCAGAAAACTGGGGCACTGTGAGTAATGAGCATGGGGAACAAAATTGTCCTCCCAAATGAGGACTGTTTTCTGTGTCAAAGAAGTCCTTTTTTGCTTTTGTATCCAAAACCTCATTCATTTTCAGAAAAAGAGGCAAATTTTTTTTTACTGGTAAACTAAGGAATAACAAAAGAAAAAAGTAACATATAACCTAATGCAATGTTAAAAAAATGCCCATAGCAACAAATTATAAACTGGCTACCCAATGTAGCATAGTTCTGCAAAAATTGATAATAATTGATCGATGGAAAAAGCATTAATTTATAGAAATAAAGTGAATCTACAGAAATGAAAACAGGTTTAATTATAGCAAAAAAAAGTATATAAAATACTAGCTTTGCAAAGGGAGTTTATAATCCAATTTATTGGGAGGAAGTATTTGACTTAAATCATCCATGTAAACAACTTGCCATGTAAAGAAATCCTTTTTGCTTCCATATCAAAAACCTCATTCATTTTAAGGAAACGATACAAGATCAAAGTTTTTTTTACTGGAAAACTAAGAAATAATAAAAGGAAAAATAATATATAACCTAATGTGATGTTAAATAAAATATCCACAGCAACTCCAGTGTGTATCCACAGCAACTCTGTGAAAAATCGATAATTATCAATTAACTGAAATATCAATAATTTACAGAAATAAGAAATGAAAACTAAGGTTTAATTATAAAAGGAAATGAAATACTGACTTTATGAAGGGAGTGTATATCCTACTTGACTTAAATCATCCATGTAAACAACTTGCAGCTACTTGGCAAATGGCCCACAGTTGCACATGTGTGTGAATGAGCAATTAGAACATCATAGACCATACAGGTGAAATATAATTTTTAATTAGGGTGGCCAACATTTTCACCACAGATTTTCCTGTCCACAAATATATTCTCTTTAGGAAATAAATTCTCCCATAACTCCTTGGTATTTCTGTTCCACAAGTTCATTTTCCTTGGCAGTGTAGGGAACTAAATATAATACCTGCAACTTCCTCCATCTGTTGTGACACTGTGCCAGTCTTTTGTAATTACTTCCAAAAATCTGCCGTTTTCAAAAATAGCAGTTTTTTCCTTAATTTTCAGGAGATTTTTGAAACTTTAAGGAAAAATTTATTGATAATGGTTCAAATCAAACTTGTAGGCTTAAATCAGGTGGTTGCTTCAGCATAGAGTATCATTAACAAACAAATTGGCAATATCATATAGTGCTTCTAAGAAATGGCAATCAGATGGTTTAACAAATTATTAATATTGTAGTTTAATAAATTATACATCAAATGAAAGAAGAAAATATTATTTTTCAAACTTGAATTACGTGTTTTTAAAAGATATATGTAAAAAAAAATTCAAATGTCAAATTTCTATTTTTTTAATTGATTTTTTTTATTTTTTTTTTATTTTTGTATGTTCATCTTGGGCCTTTCATTTTGGATGCTGTCTATGTTCATCCAGGACATTTGAAGGGTTAAAAACTGTATGCAAAGCAAACCCCAATTTATGTGGAAAAAGAGTTAAACTCCAAGCCTACAATAAGTATAGAAAATAAACAGTTCATTCCACATTGAAAAATGGCAATATATAAAATAAGAGAAATTATAAAATTCATACCAAATGCATAAAACCACAATAATTATTTTTAATTCAAATCACTTCCGTTGTTGAAGTTCTGAGAGTGAAACAAATATTTGTTATCTCTTTCCTTGCTGCTTGTTTCTCTATAAATATTCTCATGGAGCTAAAGCAGTTTTCTAAACCTACTGAATTTTAAGCTACACTATAAACTGAGTCTATATGATTTCTTCCAGGCTAAACAAATCAATGAGATTAAAAATGCAGACAATCTTTTAAGATTTAATTTATTTTCAGCTGTGCATGTTTTTTTTATTTTTAGTTTCATCCAACTGTTCTATGCTATCAACAAATCCAAACAGTGACATACCCAAGAGGGGGGAGGGCCTCCCCCCCTTGAGACTTGAAGGACATGTTTTTAAGGACATCCCTAAAGATCAAATGCTCAAAATGCCAAAACCACCCTCACTGAAAGTTTTTGTACATGCTACTGCATCCATAGACAACCCCACGTTGTGGCACTCGGCAATATCTATGACAAGTATGGACAAACTGTACATAAGCTCTTCACCCACTATTAGCATATTTCACATATATTGTGGAAAAGTAAAAAATACATGGCTAAGTAGTAAAAAAAGTATTTGCAAAGTGTTCATATTATAGCTCTTTAATCAGTTGCACTGCTGAATTCATGCTCACCCATAAATGCATCACCTCCCTACTGTAATGTAGTGCTTTCCATTAACTTATCATTTATCTTGCTCCAAAAGCAGTGTCAAAATGGCTATCCTGCTTACCAGAATTTCAAATAGAGTAGTGTATAATGACTAGATTTTTGTGGTTTTAAGGTGTAAATGGAGCAAAATTCGTCAATGCCATCAACACAATATAGTGATAGTGTTCTGCCATAGTGAAGTGTGTATGAGTAGATTGACGTGTTAAAAAATGATAGAATAAATGTTAATGATAAAGAATGTTTGAGATGACTATCCATATCAACAACTGAAAGACCATGTGATTCTTGACAACAAGGGGGTGACTGTAAATAAAGAGGCAAACCACTTGCAGATTAGTCATAGTCTGCTTATGAAATCGTCCATACCAGGCCAATAAATTTGGTTCAAGGAGGGTTCAAAATAACTCATGGTACTCACAACTACGTCACTTGTTTTTATTAGCAGCTGAAAACTACCACTTGTTTGTTTGGCAACAGCTGAAATTGGATTAAAGGTATATATGCCTTTGATGTATGCTTCAGCCCAGGTTTTGTTATGGAGTGGGGGAGCTGCACTCTCTCCACTATCAGGCACTCTGTGTACATGGGGGCTTCTGCACTTCATAGGTCCAGAGTTTTTTACATTGAGCTGATGAGCCTCTTTATTTCTTTTCCATCAGCAGTTGTCCCCACAGCACACATGTAAATTGTGATTTCTTCCAGGCCACCCACTTGAAGCTGTGCTTTTCACCCCAGGTTGTAAATGGTTTATTCTAATCACCTGAATGCCATTCATCCTTTCAATTTGCATGTCCAAGGATACTTGTGAGAATCGATATCAGTAAATGGCATTATTTGTCAGCCAAGTTGCTACCATTATGGCTCACTGTTTTCGCTTCCTCTGATTTTTCTCTGCAGGATGGAGAAGCTTTCTTGTGCAGTTCTATGTACCAGCAACTCTTTGCGATCCAACATGCTGTGCACCCAGATTTCATGCCTGTCTTCACCAATAGCTTGTAGTCTGGTACTTCAGTGTGATAAGATGTGGTCTGCTCTGATACCAACATAGTTTATCAGATCACACCACAATTCTATCAGTCTTGCCTTGGACTATACAGTGGCTAAGCAACATTGTTGGTGTGTGCATTACACTGATTCACTTAGCTCACTACACACTTTGATCTCAGTGAGGCCTCTATTGTATCATGTTCCAACATCTGCCTGCAGCTCCATTATCAGCTGTCACTTCTTCCATCCAATTAACCCCCAAGTACAGAGCAAACATCTTAGGTGAAATAGATTGAAAGCAAATCATTCCAAATCAAGTGTGTTGTCAAACTGTGGTAGTCGTCTTTTTGCAGGAATCATACAAAAAGAAGTTGTACTTGTTTGGATCTACATAAGTGATGAATTTATAATGCATTCTTTTCTTCCAGTAGTTGACCAACCTTATGTGGCTTTTATGACACCATTTTAACCTTACACAACAATTTAACTCTTCCAGGGTCCAGCCTGAAAAACTATTTATCCAGAGGCCCAGTTATTCTCTCACAACACTCAACTAAAAAAATTAACTGTAGAACTTTTTTGTCAAATAACTAATGAAAGAAATTATGTCATTGTTTAACAAAAAAAATTATAATATTTATTTTTAATAGGACTTTTTTTACAATCATGTAGTAAAAAAAAAGCATCAGGCAATGCAAATGAAAATTTATTAAAAAGAAACTAATAGACAAAAGTATTTGCATATGAATAAAAAGGGTATTTATTTCTGAACAATATAAAAATAAATTTTAACCAGAAATAAGAAAATTTCTTTCTTTTTGTAATTTTTTTCTCGGTACAATGCTTTGAGAAAAGTCCACATTTTTTTGCCAGCTGTGATGAGTCAAATCATCAAGCCCTCTTTAGAATATTTTTAACAAATAACAATCAACAGAAATTGGTCATGTTATATATATACAACTTAAACAAAATTAAATTCTGAATTTTATGAAAATAAAAAATTTAACCAATTTACAAACATATTAATTTTAAGACTTTTTAACAGTGATATAGTGATTTAATAGTAGGTAATTAAGGCTTAATTTTGAAAAACATGATGAATGAAAACAGTTAAATTACATATCAATAGAAAGGAAATTCTTTCTGAATTATGTAATAAAAAAAATCACCTAAATATAGACTTCTGTTATTTGTTTATATATATATATTCTTTCATTGTAATACAGGGTGTCTGAAAAATAATAATGAGATTTCAGGAAGCACTTCCCCCAAATACACAAAAGGTATCACATTGAATACTGTACCTGTACATTACTCCACTCAAACAATTTGATGGGTGGCCATCAGGAGGACACAAAGTACCACCATTATATTTGCACAGTTCTTAGTGCAACATTACCTGACAGATGGATTGGCAGGGATGGGCCAATTTTATAGTCACCAAGAAGCCCTGATTTGACATTCATTGATTTTTTTTAGGAGGACATAATTTGAAACAAAACATTTGAAAGCCAGAATAAAGAAAAGCAATTGAGCAGGTAACAAGAGATATGCTGCAGCATATGTGGAAAGAAGTGTAATACTGATTGGACATACACCAAAGAGCCAAAACATTTTGATCACCTGCCTAATATGATGTTAGTTCTCCATGTGCCACCATAATAGCTCTTACCCAGCGAGGTATGGACACTACAAGATTTCTAAAGGTGTCTTGTCTGGTACCAACACATTGCCAGCAGATTCTTTAACTCTTGTAAGTTATGTAGTTGAGCCGCCGCAGATTGGGTATGCTGTTTCACCACAAATCACAGAATCTCGATTGGTGTCTGCAGAATTTGAAAGCCAGGGCAATACCTGGAAGTATTCCTCATGTTTCGTGAACCATTCTTGAACGATCTGGACAATGTGACATGGTGCATTATTCTGCTGAAAGAAGGCACTACTAGAAGAGTATACCGTTGCCATGAAATGATGTACCTGTCTGCAATGATGTTTAAGTTTAGGTAAGTGGCAACATCATAGTTTCCTGCACATGAATGACTGGACCCAGGGTTTCCCAGCAGAACATTGCCCAAAGCATTACGCTTCCTCCACCGACTTGTTTTCATCCCATGGTGCATCCTGGTGCCAACACCTCCCCAGCTAAACGACGTACACATACCCGGCTGTCCATATGGTGCAACAGGAAATGAGATTCATCAGACCATATGGCTTTCTTCCAGTCATTCAAGGTCTAGTTTTGATGCTCACATGCCCATTGTAGGAACTTTTGATGGTGAACCGAGGTTAGCATGGGCACTGGGAGCAACTCCGTTTTTTTCAGGGTTTGATGTAGTTTGTGTTGTGATACATTGCTCCCATCACCAGCATTCAAATTATGGGCAAGTTGTTCCACAGTATCCCTTGTGTTGGCTCATACCATATGGGATAGCCTTTGCTCACCTCTAGCATTGATGAGCCGTGGTTGACCTACACCTTGCCAGTGGTTCGTGGTTTTTTCCTTCTTGGACCACTTTTTGAAGGTAGAACCATGGCTGACCATGAGCACTCCACAAGCTTTGCTGTCTCAGAAATGTTCTGACCCAGTTGTCTGGCCATTACAATTTGGCCTTTGTCAACTCCCTTAAGTCCGCTGCCTTTCCTATCTAAAAAACAAGAATAACACTGATTAACAGAGCTCAGTATCAAGTGTTATATAATACCATTTCATGATGTTCAGATGCACATCATTTACCTGCATTTGCTTCAATTTGCATAAAGATTCACTGGTCATAATGTTTTGGCTCTTCAGTGTATGCAGGTTCATGAACTTGCACTTGTGGAAATTCACTAATTATGTTCAAAACTATTTGATGTAAACTTTCAGTTAAAATAGAACATTCTTGATTATGTATATTATTTTCCTTCACATTGGTTCTCAAAATCTCTGCTATTTTTAAGACACCTTGTACTTTAAAACATGGTCAGAATTACAGAAAGTGATTTTGCACTGTTCACAATTCATGGAATAATTTTTTTTGTCATGTTATGTAAGTAGAGGAAAACTTCCTTGCTGTTTTTTTTTTGGGGGGGGGGGGAGGGGGGGCTTTGTAATACACCATAAATTGCTATTTGGAGTAGTGCATTTTGAGAACTTGGGAAAATGGCAATTTCAAAGACATTCAATAAAAATGAATAATTTATTTGAAATAAAGTTTTGCCAAGGTAAGGGAGGTTAAAACCCTTTAGTGTAGTAGTAATGTGAGGGAGGATGGAGGAGTTTTTTTTAATGAAATTACCACTTTACAAAATTGCTCTTCTAACTGTAGAAGGACTGTACTGATTTCCATGCCAAGTAAATCCTTTTTGTTTCCATTTCCAAGGGGACAGGGGTGGCTTGATTGGTAGCTCACCAGTCTCATAATCTGCAGTTCCCAGGTTCGAGTCCCACTTGGCTAGTGTTGAGCTGTATCTCCACAAAACCCTCACCCTGCCCTCAGTCAGTAGGGGACACAGATGGGCTTTGAAAGGCTGTCATCCGTTGGATGGGATGTAAAGCTGTTCCCCCATGTGCAAGAGAGCCATACCCTGTGCATGTTAAAGAACAAACTGGATGGCCTTGACAAGAAGCTACCATCTGTCTCCTAACAGCTGTCTAGTGGGTCTTCTTCCTCTAACCTTCTCTGAGCTTTCGTGGTCCTAGTGAATTGGCCATTTAGCCCATTGTTTTCAAAAAAGTACTGCCCATAGGTAATACAACCCAAAATCTTTCTCAGCAAACAATAAAAGATCAAAGTTATTTGACTGGAATGCAAAGAGATAGTAAAAAAAAAAAAAGTCATATAACCTTATGCAATGCTAAAAAAAATCTGCAGCATAAAGCTGTAATCCACCAACATAAATAGCAGTGTAGCATAACTCCGAAAGGTTAATAGTAACATATAATCTATAGAAATAAAAATGAAAGTGTAATTGTAAAAGTATAAATAAAATATTAACTGAAAGAATTTTAACCCTTTACACTTCAGAGGCAACCCTCAGTTGCCACTTGGTTTGATGCAGCAACTTGAACGGCAACTGAGAGGCAACAATAACTGGTTTATAAACAGAAATTCTTTGCACTCAAGAGGCGACTCTCATTTGCTGCTTGGTTTCATGCAGCAACTCAAATGGTGATTGAGAGGCGGCAATAACTGTTTTATATAAAATACAACTCACAGCTAATTTGATAAATTTAATTCATCACGATTAATTGCTGTGCAATCAAAGTTAAAAATAAAGTCGAGAGGAGTGTACTAGTAACCACTCAGTTACAATTATTATGCTCTAAAAATGGTACCCTTCATTGGCACTATCTAAACAGCTCTCATTTTCCTTACAATGGGGGTTATAGAATAAAGGAAATATATTTACCAGTTGTTGAGTGAAGAACTTGATGGTGAATCTGCTAGCACAGGTAGAGGTTGCTTGAGGTTTCTTCTATTGTTCTTGACATTTTTGCCTGAGTTGGTTGGGGATTATTATCTCCACCACTAATTGCATTGTGTTGATGCACTGACCATTCTTGCCTGATGATTAATGCTCTTAATTGACACTTGGTACTGTTGTAGCTTTGTTGCAACTTCTGTATGCCAGTCATTTGAAAAGTAGTTGTTTTCTTTCCTTTTACCCATTTGTTGCTGTTATAGTATTCAGTTAAGTTTTCACTACTTCACTGGTTGATATAGATAGTGATTTGCACTCCCCAAGACTTGACATCTAACTTTTGAAACTCACGACATAAAAATAGGACGAATAAAATATAAAACACTGGCAATGCTGCAGACAAAATTTCAGCTTTCATGAACTGAAAATATGTTGATTAACATCAATCAACATAAATTTTGCAACACCAAGATTCCACCCCTGCTGGCAGCATGGAATCTCCTGTTGCATGAGCAGATGCACATGCACAATGAGCAATAGTTTATGACATCAATGAGATACATATTTAAACCAGTAGAACATCAGAGAATGGGAACCTGAGGATGCCATAACTAGGAGAATTGGTGAAGTGCGTAGCTCAATGAGGGGACTAAAACTTATTTAAAGAATTTTAATCAGTTTTAGAAGTTATATGTTAAGTCTTGGGGAAGTGCAAATCACTATATCAACCAGTGATGTAGTGAAAACTTAACTGAGTACTATAACAGTGACAAATGGGTAAAAGGAAAGAAAACAACTACTTCTCAAAAGACTGGTATACAAAAGTTGCAACAAAGCTACAACAGCACTGAGTGCCAATTAAGAGCATTAATCATCAGGCAAGAGAGGTCAGTGCATCAACACAATGCAATCAGTGGTGGAGATAATAGTCCCCAACCAACTCAGGCCAAAACTTCAAGAAAAACAGAAGAGACTATGAGCAACCTCTACCTGTGCCATCAGATTCAGCATCAAGTTTTTCACTCAACAACTAGTAAATATGGTTCCTTTATTCTATAGCCTCTTTGCATGGAAAAGGAGAGTTATTTGGATAGTGCCAACGAAGGCTACCATTCTTAGAGCATAATAGTTGTAACTGAATGGTTACTAGTTCAACTATAGTTAAATAGATATGTAATGCACTCCTCTCAACTTTATTTTTAACTTTGTACAGCAATTAATCATGATGAATTAAATTTAACTGTTTTATATGTTGTACTGTTACATATGGTATGAGCCAACACAAGAGATACTGTGGAACAACTTTCCCGTAATTACAACATAAATATATATCTTTTCTCTTTACATTTTAAATGTGTCAATCTATTTTGTATGTGCACTTCTTCATAGTACAGTATTGTGTTTAATTAAAATTATTATTTTTACACTTAGTCTGTTTTTTAGTGGTTATAAAAATGGAGCCAAATGATGAAATTAGTAGCAGTGAAGATGAGTTTGATTTTACCTTGGTTATGTATGATTTATTTTTATGTTTTAAAAAATTTCATCAACTTTTTAGTAGGAAAACTTCGAGTTGTTACTTCCCTATAGCGAAAAAACCTTCGAGTGCAAAGGGTTAATGTATTAAATATTAGTGCTCCCAAAAAATTCGTAAACATTGTGAAAAACTTGAACAACTGTCATATTTTAAAAATCGTTTAAAAAAATCACATGCAAAAAATTAATCCTGAAATTTTCTCAAATTAAAGACAAGTTAAATAACCGTGGAAAGAAATTTTAGTGTATTTTGGTTCAACATTTTTTTTTCAGCCTAAGGACATTTCTATAGTTTTATTTTGATTACTGTAACATTATGAGGGAACTGTTCTTAATATTTTAGAAACTATTTATTGAAACTTTTTCATTTATTTTTTATTTAAAAGACATATGTGAGATATACATCTGAAAGTTATTTGGTTCTTTTATCATTAATAGAATATTTATGAAAAAGTGACAAAATAAGATTAAAAAGTTCTTTTTCATTACAATTTAAATTCTCAATACACCTTAAAAATTATACTCTTTGGTAGTTAAGTCTTTCTCCACACAAAAAGCTGCAATTTAATACTTTAAATATTAGTGCTCCACAAAATTTTGAAAACACTAATAACATGGAAAAACTTGAAAAAATGGCATATGTCAAAATTCATTTAAAAAAATATTCAAAAAATCTGAAATTTGCACAAGTTATAGACAATATTATGAGTTAAATAACTGTGGAAAGAATTGTAGAATAACAATTTGTTCCAGGTGCAGATGGTAGAGTTGCTGCTTAAGAATGTTGTATAATGTCTCAATGTGTTATTGTCACTTCATCCAATGGATGAGTACAATACAATTAGCACATGCTGTGATCAATTTCACTTGAAAGTATCATTAGTCATGCAATTTTTCTGCTGTGGTGGTGATGAGAATATGATGGACACCCTTTTGACATTTTGATGGGAAATATTTGTGGTAATAGATGTTTATAGTGTTGTGCATATATATATATACGAAGGGTCTTGCAGAATTTATCAGATTATGGAGATAAAATGTAACTGGATGAGCTCATCTCTTAATGTTTGCTTTCACCTTCAAAGTAGTTTTCTTGGGCATGTATACATTGACTGCAGAGATCTTCCCAGCTCCTGAAACAAGTCACTTAATCCTTAAAGTGACAGGTTTCTCAAAATGCTTGCATTTGTGGCCAAGATAATTTTTAATTTTTTTTTCAACAGAAAAACAATTGAACTTTATAACGTTTTCTTGCAGTGACTAATGGATATGTATAAGTCATGTTAAGTACCAAATGAAAGAGAATTTCTTTCTTAATAATAAAATAACATAAATTCAAATTGAAATGAAGGCTACTTAAGCCTAATCAAAAAAAAAAAACAAAAAAACAGTAAACTCTGCTTTGGCACTTTAAAGGTTAAGTCTGCTTTTCAGATGGTGTTTAGTCCCTGTGTTTCATTATCTTTAGTTGAATGAAAGGGTTCAAACATTAGATAATGAGCTCATTCAGTTACATTTTATCTCCATAGTCTAATAAATTTTGGAACACCCTTGGTATATGTGCAACACTCTAAACATTTATTACAGCAAATGTTCCATTCAAAAGTCAAAAACGTGTGCATCATATTCTCACCTCTAAGGGAGTAGAAAAAAATGTGTGACTAATGATATTTTCAAGTTAAAATGGAACTGTTCACAGCATGTGCTAATTGTATTTTCCTACTGGATAAAGTGACCGTAAAACATTAAGATATTATGCAACATTTGTAAACAGCAACTCTACCATCTATGCCTGAAAGACATAATATAAATGGACTTTCAACCTCTCTGCAGTAGCAAATTGGACAGATATCAAGTCACAACCATTCTCTGATATAGTTAACCAAATATCATTTCTACAATAGTGTTTATATCAGTTTGTTAATTTGCGATTTAAAAAAAAAATTTAGCCATACTTTATTTTTCCTGCTACATCACTTTTGCCATCTTCCACAAATTGATCTTTTTAATAATTCAACCCTTTTTGCAATTTAATTCAGCTGACATTGCAATTCAATTAAATCTAAACCATTTTTTCTGCAAAGAAGAGTGAATCACAAATTCAGTTTAACATTCTCTAGTAGAACATTTAGTTAAAATTCACTACAGTTCTTTCATAACGCTGCAGTAATGAAAATAAAGTTATCCAAATACCAAAACCTCATATTGTTAAACTACGGTACATCTTTTAAAATAATTTAAAATTCTTGTCATTGCTCAGTGACAGAGAATTTTAAATTATTTTAAATTAATTTTTGAGCAAGAAGGTCTTTTTAATTGTATACAGTACATCAACAAGTTTCTTTCCATGGTGATTTAATTTGGATAATTGTCTATAATTTTGCAAAAGTTTCAGATGTTTCGAATAAGTTTTTTTAATGATTTTTAAAATATGCCACTTTTTCAAGTTTTCTCATATTTCTAATGTTTTTAAATTTTTTCGAGCTCTAATATTTAATATATCACAGCTTTTCGTGTGGAGAATTGACTGCATTAACTACCAAAGGATATAATTTTTTTTAAGGTGTGAGATTTGAACTGTAACATTAACAAGAAAATTGAGAAAAGTCAATTTTTAACCTTATTTGTCGATTTTTTATAAATATTCTATTGATGATAAAAGAACCAATTATCTTTCAGATATATGTCAGATATTATCTTTTAAATAAAATATAAATGAAAGAGTTTAAATAAATAGTTTTCAAAATATTAGGAACAGTTCCTTCATGGTATTGTGGCAATAATCAAACTATAGAAATATTCATAGACTGTAAAAAAAAAAGTTAAACCAAAATACATCAGAATTTCTTTCCACAGTTATTTAAATCAAGTCATTAATTTGCGAAAGTTTTACATTTTTAGATTTTTTTTTTTAAAATGATAATGTTTTCGAACCTTATAAAATATTTCATGTTTTTCAAACTTTCAGTGTTTATGAATTTTTTGAGGCAGTAATATTTAATATATTAAAGCATAACTTTTCATGTTAGAAAGATGGCTGCATTTGCTACCAAATAGTATAATTTTTTAGGGTGTCACTAGAATTTGAATTGTAATGTGAACAAGAAGTAAAAAAAAAAATATTTTTTATACTTGATTTTGATGATTTTCTGTGATATTTCTTTTAGTAATAAATGAACTAAATAACTCTCAGGTGTATGCATCAGATATGTTCTTTTAAATAAAAAATGAAAAAGTTTGAATATATAGTTTTCAAAATGTTAGGAACACAACACATACCATTTTAGATCCGTTATTTTCAAGCAACCATTTTTAAGTGGCCATAATTCTATAAATTTTTTTTTATCAAAAGTAGATTCCATTCCTATGTTTGTACTAAGAGTAGTCTCCTCATATATTTCTTACTTATCTGCCTATTGCTTTTCACTCTACATTTGTCGGTTGTCAGTATGTAGGTTTTTTTTTTTTGTGGTCAAAACAGTTGTACCACCATATCTTTTGAATATGGCAGACAAACTTAATGATTTATATGTCAAATGAAAGATTGTGATGTGAAGAATGTCATATACTATAAAAAATAGACTGGGCATGCCTTTTTCCCTCCTAAAAGGGGAAATATGAAAACTATTGCTCCTGTATGTGTCCAGAATGTGAGTACCGAAAGTAACAAGCTATACATCAAATAAAAGCTTGTGATGTGAGGAGTGTCTTAGACAATACAAAATTGGCCCCCTTATGTTCTCTTCCCCCCTAAAAAGAGGGAAATATGAAAACGATTGTTCTGCTATATCTTTGGAACATGATGGCCAAAAGTAACAAGCTATGCATCAAATGAAAGCTTGTGTCATGGGAAATATTACTAGTTAAACAAATTTCAACCCCTGTTCCTTTTCCCCTAAAAAGTGGAAATATGAAAATGACTGTCCTATTCTATCTTCCGAACATGAGGGCCTACAATTACAAGTTAGGTGTCAAGTGAAAGCTCATATGAGGACTCTCACTATCTCATATGAGATAGGTTTAAAAATTTGGACCCATGACATTGGAGATGTTATGGGTTAACTTAAACACAAATCCATAAACAGGAGGAGACAAAATTTCTTTTGAGCTTTCATTTGATTCATAGCTTGTTATGTATCAGTCATTGTTTATGAGTCATATGTTAAATGAAAGTAGGTGTTTTTAATGAGAAAGAAAAAAAGGTACTTTTTGGTTTTCTGCTGTCATTTTAACATGGCAGTCTTTACTGATTCGTTCTCACTTGGCTTAAAAATTTTTGGGACTTTTTTTTATAATTCAGATGACTGATTCGTGTTTACTCTAATTCCTCTATGCACTGAGAGTGTCTTTTTAAATTTTATTGGCAAAATGTACGTTTTCTCTGCTACTTTGGTGTTTATTTTTCGTTGACATAAGTAGCAAGAGAAAACTTACATTTTGCCACAAAAATTTAAAAAGACACTCTCAGTGCCTAGAGAAATCAGAGTAAGACACAAATCAGTCGTCTGAATTATAAAAAAATGCCCCCAAAATTATTAAGCAAAGTGAGAACGAGTCAGTAAAGACTGTCATGTTAAAATGTGACCGGAGATAACCGAAAAGTACTGAAAAAAAAATATAAATAAATTAGAAAATTTTTAAAATATCTGGCTTTCATATGCATCCTAAAAAATAGAAAATAAAACTAAAGCATATTGATGGTGCAATCAGTAACTGAATTCGTATTCACTTCATAGGGCACCGATTTACCTATCAACAAGATAGATACTGGCATCTCATTTTCCTTTGAAATGAATATGAATTCAGTGACTGATTGCATCATTGATAGGCTTTAGTTTTATTTTCTACTTTTTTTAGGGCTCATATTAGAAGATAGGCTTTTTTTAAGTTTTTAATTTATATTTTTATCCAATAGAATATTCAAGGGTTACCTGACACAATCTGCCTGATTTAAGATGGAATGGCTCAGATAACAGATTTTAATACATGATAGTGTTATGACATTTAGCAAAGTAAATTGTAGTACATAATTCTTCTCAAATGGAAGCTAATATAATAATATTTTGAATGGACTCGGAGGATTTTGTTGCCATAATAAGATTGGTTGAAACAGGATATTTCTGGGAAAATGAATGAGATATGTGTTCTTTGACTAGAATGTGTTGGAATAGGAAAGACAGAAATAACATTTGATTCCTGTATTAGCGAAATTGATAAGATAATTTTTTTTTAAACATGGAAATAACCTTCCCTTTGACTGAGTGGTTACCATGCATGGATGTGAAGACCCTTCTTATATGCAAATATTATTTATACAACACTAGGGGAAGCTTGTCCATTATGGCACCTGGGGCACTGTTTCCATAAAAATTAATCACAAAAATTAATAAATGAATTTTAAATTCATTATTCATTATTTGTCATATCTTAATCAACATAATATAATTTTTATATTTGTTTTGTAATTATTATTTGCCTTGTTACGTAGACAATCACAGCATTTTCTTTGCAAATCAGAGTTGCATCAGCTGCTTTCACATTGTCAATATGAATTTTAACTTTACAATTACCACCTAATATCTTAGCATTATCTATTATAGTGATGTCACAAATATGTATTATGTGTTGGAACTGCAGAAGGTGGGTCACCATTTACACTGATCAGCCAATACATTAAAACCACCTCTGTGTTATGCAAAGAAGCGTGTGCAGCCAATCAGTGTCACTTGCCAAGGTCGCGAATGATATATATAATACCTGGGTCGGAGCTCTCGCAGGCAGTATTTCGTTTCGTCTCAACATGGGAAAAGCAAGGGATTTATCTGATTTCAACAAAGGCCCCATCATTATGGCAAGACGCCTTAGTAAGAGCATCTCCGAAACAGCAATGCTGGTAGGCTGCTCATGCTACACAGTACTTAGTACCTATCACAGATGGTCTGAAACAGGTGACACTCGAGCCATTGATGCCAGAGGTCTGCGCTTCATTGATGCCAGAGGTCAGCACAGGCTATCCCATCTTGTCCACAGCAACAGGAGGGCTACTGTGGCTGATATTACCCATAATTTCAATTGTAAAGGACCCAATGTGTTCGAACACACAATTCATCGTAAGCTCTTAGATATGGGTCTCTGCAGCCGCAGACCCATTCGTGTGCCTATGCTCACAACCATTCACTGTCGTCAACATTTGCAATGGGCACGTAATCATTGACATTGTACCATAGAAGACTGGAAGAGGGTCACATGGTCAGACAAAACCCATTTTCTGTTACACCATGTGGATGGACTAGCTCGTGTGTGACGTTTACCCATAGAAGCCTTCTCACCTGGATGCACTGTGGGACGAATCAAGGCAGCTGGAGGGAGTGTGATGGTCTGGGCAATATTTTCTTGGGGGAACACTTGGACCAATTATCCCTGTAGAGCAAACTCTGACAGCTGTCACCTACCTGAACATTGTAGCTGACCAAGTACACTCCTTTATGGCGACTGTATTCCCTGGTGGAGATGGCGTCTTTCAACAAGACAATGCCCATGTCACACAGCAAAGAAGGTTCAGGTAGGCCTCATTCATGTTTCTAGAGCATGATGAGGAATTCTATTTCTTGCCATAGCCCCCAAATTCGTCAGACATGAATCCTATCAAGCATTTGTGGTTTGAGTTGGAGAAATGTACGAGCAGCATCACCCCAACCACATAATTTATGGGAATTGTGGGATCTTCTGTTGCAGTCATGGTACAAAATATCAAGCGACACCTACCAACATTTTGTTGAATCTATGCCTCATCAGGTGAGAGCTCTTTTGGTGGCGAGAGGAAGACCTACACATCATATTAGGTAGGTAGTTTTGATGTTTTGGCTGATCGGTGTATAATGGCCTGTGACACTTGAGTGACTGATTTTACTAGTGCAACTGATAGTTAAAGATCTTTATTTGACTGTGGTAGCTCAGGCAGGCCTAACTAAACTTTCCTGGAAAGATGTGTATTAACTTGGTTGCCAACTTTATATTTTGTCAAGAAAGGATACTTATATATGAAGACTTTAAGAACAACATTTGATACTAAAATATAAAATGTGTTAGACATTTGGTCTTCAAGATAATGTTAAATTTTAACATCAAATTTCTCCAGCGATGCATAGTTGGCTAAATGCATTTTTTTTTTCACTTACGTTTTAAAGGGCTCTGGTTTGACCCCAGCCACTGATTACTTTTTTTTACTTAGTCAGTTTTTTATAATTCATTTTATAATTATATCACTTTTTTACAATTCCTTGTAAAATAAATTAATTATGTAATATAATTTAATATTGTAAATGAAATATACCAAAACGGACAATGTTTGAAGTAATATACTGCACAACATTGAAATTGCCCCACCCAGAAGGAGTGAGGAATAGGGGTGAAATGTAGCACACACATAGTAATACATATTGACATACCATGATTTAATTTGCAGCCACTTAAGCAGTTAGAAGATGAGATAATGCAGCACAATGTGACTGCCTCAGTAAGTGGTTGCACTGCCATGAACAGCAATACAGGCAGCAATATGGCATGGAGTCATACAGTCATGGATATGGTCCTGAGGAATTGCACACCAAGCAGCATTGACTTGCTCCCATGATTCATTGAGATTCTGCACCAACTGGTGAAAGGATTGTACATGTCATTCAATGTTGTCCCACAGATTTTCTATTAGGGATAAATCTGGAGCCATGGCAATACTTGAATATGTTGCAAACATTGTCTGGAGACTCTAGCAGTGTGTACATGGGCGTTGTCATGCTGGAAAATGGGCTGCTGCATGCCTCCCAGGAACAGTAACAAAACGGGCTGCAGAACAGCGCTAACATATCGTGTACCTGTTAGTGTTCCCATGATGCAGACAAGAGGTGGCCTGCTGTCGTATCCAATAGCACCCCATACCATTATGCCTGGCTGACAGGTAGTGTGCCGGTCATGAACAAATGCTGAATTTATCATCTCGCCAGGTTGTCACCATACACGGACCCATCGATTGTCAGCACCCAGACAGAAATGGGATTCATTACTAAACACAACAGTGCTCCATTTGTCTACGACTATGTAACTGTATGGTATTTGCACGACTTCGGCACCAAGCCAGACGAGCACTGTGATGGTTTGCAGTTAATGTCAGTCCACGTAACAGTTGCCTAGAGCTCAGGTGTGCCTCATGCAACCTTTGGTTTACTGTTCGGCTCGTTATGGGGACGTCCATGGCTGCTGACACAGCCCATCAGATATTGCCTGCAGTGCTCTGTGATGATGAACAAGCATGTCAAACAATGCGCCTATCAAGCCATGCTGATGTCTGTTGAAAATCACCACTCCCTCTGCGACGCATGCTAGAACCTTCATTTTGCCACTGTTGCCATCAGCATTCAACAATTCATGCATCCTGAAGAATATGGGCAGTGACACGATATATAGTCCATCTAACTTCACATAGGCCCATAATTCTTCCTCTCTCAAAAGCATCCAAATGGCAATAAATCTGCCGATTGCATGTACTAGACATTTTCAGCCTTCACTGAACAATTTGCAAGTGGAACCACCTAATCTCAACCATTCGCATGACTTCCACCTGCATGAACACAATACCATCCCTGTTCCTTCTTGCACCTTTTATCTCTTGAGCCATACTCATCATTGTCTCCAGATTATCACATTTACATATCTTGACTGCGCACACCCACCCTTCTATTTGCATGTTTGTACGACATGTCCTTCTGGGACATGTCGTCGACATTCACTTTCAATGTCGAGCAATGTAGTTCAAAATGAGTAATTCAGGTTAATAAATATAAATTTATAATCAGAACATAGTCAAAAAATAGTAACTCTATATATTAGGTATAATTTTCACAAAGTTTTTAAAAATCACTAGAACAAAGAGGAAAAAATGCATACATATATATAGGTAATTTTTACAGTGGAGGGGCAAAATGTGCTGAATTGAAGTAGAAAGGGCAAGAATACCTTTTCGAATTTTTCTTCTGAACCTTTTTTTGCAAAATACATTTTGAGAATAGCTAGGAAAAAATATACATACATTACAAAACAGTTTTTTGCATCATCACAGTGGATTCCCAGCCACCATTAGACGTAATAGAACTTGCTGTGAGTAACTAAATAAAGGAAGAAATTGACAGTAAATAGTAGTGAGTGATAAAAAGTTCTAAAAGTTAGGTTCTATAAAGATGACTGTACCAAGTACATGGTGGTTATAATTAAACTGACAGTACTGAGAACAATGTAGAGAAGGATCTACTCGACAAATCACAGCGAAAAGTGTTGGATACCATGATAAGAACGTGGGGTAGATGATTTGCGAATAAAAAATTTAGTGTTAGTGCCACCAGGTGGCATGGGTGCACTAAAAACATAATAGAACATGCTAATTTCTCATGTCATTTCAGCCAATCACACATAAGTCGCATGAGGCACACTATAAAATATGATGTCTTCCTTGTAATCGCTAGAAGGAACCAAGGGTATCTGCAAGAAGGACAGCTTTACTAGTGAAACTCTTTTACCAAAATGGCAGTAATGCCACCGCTGCATTGTGCAAATATCATTGTTTGAAAAATATAAAGAAAGGATAAGAATGAACTGAAGAATATGATACAGAAATTCTAAGAAACAGACGAGTTGGGTGTGGCTCCAGGTAGAGGCTGGCAGCCTGTTGCAGAAAGCAATATGGGAGATGTCGCACTTACCATTGCAGAAATCCAGTCGCAATTGGAGCTGCCCATAGTTAGAGCCCCTACACTTCGCTATGTAACTGTATGGTATGGGTTTACTGCAAACTTTATAATCGGACCATTTTTCATTGAGGAGATCACACCTCAAGGCCCTGTACGTTGATCAATGAATAGACCATGTTACACAGATCTTCTCCGCTGCAAGATTATTCCAGCTTTGCAAGAAAGAAATTGCTCAGACTCCATAACCTTCATGCAGGATCAGTGCCACCCCATATGCATATATAGCAATGCAGTTGTTGCATACCACAATTGGTGAGGACAGAATAATTTCTTGAATGTTTTCCAATGCTTGGCCATCACGCAGGCCCAACCTAAACCCATGTGATTTTTAGTTATGAGGTTATTTGAAAAGCCGAGTTTACAAAGGCAATGTTTAATTGCTTGCTGAACTGAAGGCAAGAATAACACAGCATGTTGCAGACATTCCCCAAGACATGTTTCAAGCAACTGTGAACTATCCCTAATTACGTTTCCAACACATTTTGCATACGAATGGTTCACATATTGAGAATCTTGATGTGTAAAATAAACGTTATTTTTGTTCAACTTTGTATTTTCTTTATTTAAATGCACCCACACTGCCTGGTGGCACTAACACAATTTTTTTATTCGCAAATTCTCTACTCCGTGTTCTTATTAAGGTAACCACCACTCTTCGCTATGATCCGTCGAATAGACTCTTCTCTACATCGCTCTGAGTACTGTCAGTTTAATTTTAATCACCCTGTATATTTGCAATCTCTGATACAACATTATCTGATTTGATTATGAAATTTGAAAGACAATAATGTTATAGTACATATTTAGTCTAAACCCAAAGATCTCATTAACCCCTTAACAGTTTTGCCCGAACACCGCTCGGGTGTTGCGAAAGGTCACTTTTCTGATTTGCCCGTATGCCACTCGAGCATCTTATTTTGCTACGCCAATCCAATGATTTGCCCGTATGCCACTCGAGCATCTTATTTTGCTACGCCAATCCAATGATTTGCCCGGCTTTTTAACTTTTTTTTTCGTTTGCAATGTTTCTAATAAATGGCTCTAGTAGTCCATTAAAGATTGGAGTGCAAAACATGCGTACATCGGTTTTAATATCAGGTTTTACTGCTTTTCGTTTACACGGGAGAAGGAGTGAATTTTGTTTTCATTTGTGTAGTGTATCACACGTTGCGAATACTATTTCTTTTGAATTTCGTGCTAAAATAAAAGGGGAATGAGTGACAGTGAGCAGCTCATAACAGAATATAATTCTGATATTGGATCAGATAATGAATCGAAAATTTCTCTAAATGATTCTGGAAGTTGTGAAAGTTCGTTATCGGACTTCTCTAGTGATGAGGAAACGGAAAGTTCCGATGATCTAACTCAGGTGCTTAACTTTTGTAAAAAAACCGATTGTGATATAGGACTCTGCTTATCTCCATGTTTTAAAATTTATCATACAAAAGCTGAGTTTTGAAATTAAATAAAAATGTAAGTATTAAAAAAATACATGCTCTTTTCTCACATCCATTTCTGTCAAGTGTTCCTAAAAGTTCTTGTTCGGAAAAGCCAACTTTAAGTAAAAATGCCAATTTTTCGCTATAATTAAAAATTATCATAAATTATGCAATTCAATACTTGTAACAATTTTGACTGCTGATTTGGATTTATATGATCGATTTGAATACAAAATTGTTTATCAAAAATGTGCTTATTTTTGGACACAATATGGCAGAAAAAAGAAACTGTTAAGGGGTTAAGCATTGGAAAGTGGTTGGCTGGAAATTGTAAAATGCAGCTGTATTTGAAATTTCTTAATAGAATTCTTCATGCAATAGTATATTTTTATATACTGTGTTATTTATGTAAATGCTTCACTCTATGATTTTTATGAAATTTCATTACCTAAAGTCTTTTATGCATATTTCAGGTGGAATAGCTACTGTTTTAGTTGGTCAGCCACTTGACACAATTAAAGTAAAGATGCAGACATTTCCTCATCTATATAGAAATGGCTTACTGTGCTTCAAGCAGACTTTATTGAATGAAGGTATTCGTGGATTGTATGCTGGCACAGTTCCAGCTCTAGTTGCAAATGTTGCTGAAAATTCTGTATTATTTTGTGCTTATGGGGTATGCCAAAATTTTGTTCAGTTTATTGCCAGAAAAAAGAAAAAAGAAGAACTGAATCCCTTTGAAAATGCATGCGCTGGCTTTTTAGCGGCCTTCTTCTCTTCATTTACACTCTGTCCAACAGAACTTATCAAGTGTCGACTCCAGGCAATGAGAGAAATGAGTTTAATTAACACTGAAAAGAACTCTAAAATAAAGCGAATGTGAGTGCCATATAACCATTTTTTTCTTTTTATAGTTCTTTAACTTAAATATGAATTATCAACTAAGATGTGGGTTAAACTAATAGTATGTATACATGCTTTTTAAGTGAAAAAAAGAGTTTTTAGATTTTGATATTACTCAAACTGCACAATATACCAGCTGCTCTAATAATTAAATCAGTGAATTTTTTTCATGGTTTAGAACACCTTTATAAACACAATTAAAAAGACCCTTCTTGTTCATAAAATAAATAAAATAACTTAAAGATCTCTGTCATTGAAATTATCAATAAAATTTTGAAGTTTATCCTTCAAATTATTTGCATATTAAAAAGTTTTTAGGAGCGAACTCAGAAGCGTTTTGGGGCAAAAACAGTGCTCTGTCTTCAGTTAAGTGACACTATGTGGTGATGTTAGGGCTATTAAGAACTTTCTTTTACATGTTGTGAAGTGTCTCAGTTGCAGATGGGGTTAAACGAGGCTATTATTTCAGTAGCCTCGCTGACAATAGTTTCATAGTAAGTGGATGCATTTGCTAGCAGTATGATGTGCTCCCGGTCTATGATAGCATTGCCAGCTTGTTGGCTGTTATTTTGTTTTGACTGACATCTGTCTGATGCTCTGCAAACCTCCTGTAGAGAAAGTATGTTTTTTTTTTCCAGAATATTAAACATCAGAATTATGCAGCGGAGGTAGGAGAAATCTGTATATGCACAATTTTTGAAGGAGGCAAAATTTGTCTGTCCCTTTTTATAATTTTCTTGAGATTTGGAGCTGGACTGAAAACAAATATTGATTTTTTTTGGGGGGGCTCTGAGTAATTTGTGGACTAATTTGCACAGGCCAGGAATGTAAGATATGGATCCAGCACAAGTTGCCCACTCATAGCCGGTGATAGAGAGGAGAGCTGAATCTATTCTGTTGTCATTTCTATACCTATTGACATTATTATATTCTGTTTTTTAACATTTTCAGGGGTGTGTTGCACTTCTCCACCCCCCCCCCCCTCCCTTTTCTAGTTTTAGATCTGAGATATTACCGATGTAAATTGATTATAATATTATGTGAAATCGTGTTGTTGTATAACCAAGAACTTATAAATATCTTATTTTATACTTAAATTTGATTTTATAATTTTAGACAAATACAGGGGTTTATCAAAATAATGGAAACATGTACTGTTTGTGGAGAGCATTTTATTAATAAGTTGTAGGCCCACCTCTGGCATTCAGAACAGACACAATTCAACTTGGAATAGATTTCATTCATATATGGTAATGGAATATGGGACCATTCTTCCTGTAAAATATGGCCCAACTATGCCAGTGATGCTGAAGGGGGAAAGTATGATCTGACCTTGCACTCCAGATATTCCCACAAATGTTCAATAATATTGAGGTGGCCAGGGTCGCTGCTTTACCTCATCCTCATGCTCTGTAAACCACAACTTGAGAAGTTTCACACAATGCACAGGTGCATTATCCGCTTGAAACCAGGAACTGTCATTAGGGAACAATGCCAGCAACATTGGGTGTGGGTGGTCCCCAAGAATGGATTCGTACTTGTGGACATGACACGACCCTGCAGAACAACTAATGGCTCTAAGGAATGCCATGATATGTCTCCCTATAGCATCAAGGATCCACCTCCATGCTTCACAGTCAGAACCAAACAATCAGGGTGGTACGCTTCTGTAGGTTTTTGCCAGATGGGAGAAAGTGGCTCTACCAGTGGTGGGAAACAATGTGTAGCAAGATTCATCAGACCAGATGACATGTTGTCAATCTTTAGCATCCCAGTTTTTATGTGTTTTGCACCACCTTACACATTTTGTTTCATTCTATGTTGGTAATCAGAGGTTTGTGAATTGCAGCATTGCCATAAATACCAACATGAATTTCCTGACGAACTGTTATGACTGAAACGGGATCATTTTGACTGGTGTTCAACTTTGCTGCTATTTGCAATGCCATGGTCTTGTGTTTCCATTATACAATCCGTGCCAATGTTTGCCTATCCCTGTCTGTCCTTTGTATGGTAACCACAATTAGCACATTTGGAGGCAACACCCTGTTCTTTTTGATAGGTAATCATAATCTTTGATACATTTCCTTGTGTTACACCTACTGTTTCTGCCTTTCTGGTTACTGAAGCTCCTGCAAGATGTGCACCAATGATCTTGTCTTTTTGGAGGTCACTGAAATGTGACATTGGTGACAATTACATCACAACAGCTGTTTCACCTGCACCTGTGGCACTGCTACGTGATAACTGACATCATACTTCTCCCCTTTATATACCTCACCACAGAGGATATCATCCCTGTGATATGAATATGGTGCATTGCATGTACTCCAGTCGCCATCGGTGTTCCCATTATTTTGATAAACCCCTGCAGATCTAATATTTCTATTTGGTAAAGGCTCATTAGATTAGCAAGTATTGTTGGCCCCAAAAATTGCTGAAATCAAGCTAGTGAAACCTACCTGAACATTGTGGCTGACCAAGTACACTCCTTTATGACGACTGTATTTCCTGGCAGAGATGGCATCATTCAACAAGACAATGCCCATGCCACACTGCAAAGAAGGTTCAGGAATGGTTTCTAGGACATGATGAGGAATTCCATTTCTTGCCATGCCCCCAAATTCGTCAGACATGAATCCTATCAAGCATCTGTGGTTTGATTTGGAGAAACATACAAGCAGCATCACCCCAACCACGTAATTTTCAGGAACTGCAGGATCTTATGTTGCAGTCATGGTACCAAATATCAAGCGACACCTACCAGATTCTTGTTGAATCTATGCCTCATCGGGTGAGAGCTCTTTTGGCAGTGAGAGGAGGACCTACATCATATTAGGTAGGTAGTTTTAATGTTTTGGCTGATTGGTGTATGTGTGTATATTGTTGTGCAGCTGTGCCATGTGGTTTACAGTGGGTGACACTGTTGCAATTCCGTGGTTGCTGTTGCAGTTTGTTGCTCCAATGCATCTAATGGGTGGTGCTGTAGGTGATATGCCTTGAGTAGGTGTTGAGGTGTTGATGCTTTAGCAGCACTGCGCTGATCAAGGAGCAGTTTCCATGGGTGGTTGATAAATTTCTTCATTGCAGCATGCTTCTCTGTTTTGATAAATCATCAGTTGCTCAGCAAGATCTAATTGAAACTTGGTTGGGGGAGGGGGGGTAAATAATTTTTGTCTTCTCAAATTGTGGGCTCATTTCCATATTAGAAAAAAAAAACTCTTGCCAATGAAATAAGTTTGTTTTTTTAGACGTATATCCTTTTTGTGTTCTTTTTTATCCAAGTTTGGCATGATCATTTTATTTTGCCATAATGAGGTTTATTGTTATTGCTTTCATGCAACGGAATTTTATATATGCCTCCTATTTTTTCATTCTGGTCCCAATCGGTTTTAATTATATTTATTATAGTGATGCTGGTTTTAATTTGCACTATGTAATTGTAAAGTTGCATTTTTTAATGAATTTGCTATCCATGGGATGTTCAGAATGCTGTGGTGAACTTAGTTTTCATGGATTGCTATGTTGGTGTCAGTTGGGATATTTTTTGCCAAGTTTGTCTTACCATGTTTTGGGCTAGTTTTAATATTTTTAGCAGGTAACCTGCATTATGAACATGTGAGTATATACTTTTTCTTTTTCGTAAAACTGTGGTGTGGAGGCATATCTCATATTTCTTAGGATTGTTGTTTTTAGGGCACTTTTTTTGTGGGCTAGTAGTTATTCGGAGGCGTATGGAATGATAATGGGTGGTGCTGTAGGCTTATGGAGTCTGCAATTTCCAGTTTTTGCTCCTGCCGATGTAGCATATCCAAAAATGGTGATTGTTCATCCTTTTCCTATTCAGCAGTTACTTTAATGGTAGGAAAGATGTCATTAATTTGTGCTTGCAGCTCATGTAAAATTTCTGTATCTTGTCTCTATATTATGATATCATCTACATATCTTTTATAATGTTTTAATTGCTGGAGAGAATTTCTAATGACAGTTTCTTCAATATGCTAGAGTGTGATATCTGCCAGTAGTGGTGATAAGGGGGATCCTATAGATACCCCTAGTTTTTGTTGGTAGATATGGTTATTTAACTTGAAAAAAATATTTTCTGTGATGAATTGTACTGCTTTGATCACAACACATATTATGGGTGAGGAACCTCTGTTGTGACATTCCAGTTTATTTTGGATTATGCTTAGGACTTCTTGTACAGAGGCATTGGGGAAAACTGACACAACATCTAGTGATTAAAAATTATTAAATTTTTGCTATAACACTGTAATTGTTGGAAAAGCGGAGATAATAAATGGTATTATTGATAAATTATTAATAAAAAGATTTTTCCTTGTTTTTTTTCTTGCGAATCTGGATATCAATCCAGTGTGTAGATGAGTCTATTGCCCTGTGGTGGGTAGTTCAGTCCAATTATGTGTTTGCCTAAATTCTTGATTTTTTTGTTGTTCCTTGAGGGAATGAAGATGTTAGGTTGACATTGATTTGGTGCACACATTTATTAATGTATTTTTAGATTTCTAGCTTATGTCGCAACTTTTCCGGAAGTGCAAATACTATATTTTATTACATAATTGCTATGCATTTTGCATTGTTGCTCCAATGCATCATCTGGCAAAATAGTTACTTTGCTGCAGGCACAGAAACAACTATTTTGCCTGACAATGCATTAGAGCAACAATGTGAAAATGCATAGCAATTATGTATTAAAATATAATATTTGAACTTCTGGAAAAGTTGAGACATAAGCTGGAAATTTAAAAATACATTAATTAATGTGTGCACCAAATCAATGTCAACCTTTCTAACCTTACATCTTCATTCCCTCAAGGAACAACAAAAAAACAAGTCATATGTGAATTTATATTTGGACTGAACTACCTACCACAGACAATAGACTCATCTACCCATCTGATATCATCGCAAGTAAAAAGCCAAGGAAAATTCCTAGATAATGATTCCATCTAATTGTCTCAGCTTTTCCAACAAGTACAGTGATAGAGAGAAAATTTTATAATTTTAAATCGGCACTGTGACATCAACCACTATTTTTTGCATCTAGTAATGCTAGTCTATCTTGAGCATGCAAGTGAAGACATTTGAGTTGTCCAAAGCTTCACACGGAGATTTGAGGATGAGGTCAGTGGGTTCAAAATAATTCTTTAGATAGGTGTAGAGTGCTTTCTCCAGGTTGATCGTGGGAGGTCATTGTTTTGTGTCTAGTGGTCTTAATGATATGCCTGGTTTATGGGTACATGTGTTCCGCAGTTAATAATGATGCCATGAAATCGTTTATTGATTTACCACTGCTCTCTACAGTTAACATAATATTATAACGAAAACATTATCTAAAATTTTTGGCCACAATGAAAAATGAAACATTTTCTCTTTTGTTTGTCAACACTGGTTTCAAGTGAAGCCTCTTGTCAAATCATGGTAGTTTTTTTTCACAGGAATTTCAAGAAGGAAATTGTACTTGCCCAGTATAGATAATGGATTTTTAGTACATTCTTTTGGAGCAGATGTTCTATTTATAGAAGAGTTCTGTGATATCATTTTATCTGTTCATATTTTAAATGACTGTATGTTTTAACATATCCCATTTTGTAGTTCTCATTGTTCTACATCTGAGCATCTTACATTCAGACACTTTTTATCTAATCATTTGTGTTTACTTGCAGTGTTTTTTTTTATACATTATACAAATTATTTTAGATATATATAATTTTATTTGTGTTTTCTTATTCATGAATTTTACATGGGTTCGTGTATGCCCTCGTTATTTTCTGTTATTGTTTATACTTTTGTTATCTGATATTCCCAAGCTTAAATCACAATTTTTTCTGCTTCTCCCCATTCTTCCTTCAATAAGAAAGAGGGACACAGATGGGCTTTAAAGGACTGCCATCTTTGCATTTATTGAATGTTAAGCCATGGCCTCCTGTGCAGGACAGCCATTCTTTATTAATGTTAAAGAACATGTTGAATGGCTTTAATGGGAATCTTCCATCTACCTCCTAGCAGTTGTCTATTGGATCTCCTTTCTCAATATTCTCTGAGCCTTTGGGTCCTTATGACTTGGATATTTAGCTCAGTGTGTGCAAATAAGTGCCATTAGTAGTAAAACAATCCAACCTTTGGTGTATTGTTATCATTGTTGTTTCTGCAATTTTTGCTATCAAAAAATGACATTTTTTTTACAGATCCTCTCATATAAACTTTGTTGTAGCTTTTATTCTATTTGACATGCCTTTTAATTGTAGGCCATCAGTTTAATGTATTTTTCCTGGGTTGTTTTTCCCTTTTGTTCAGCAAATTATAGTGTAGTTGCTAGTGCTCCCAGCAGAAGCAGATTAATAATTTTGCCACCTATATGCTTTAAGCCAGGCCTATCTTACTTGGCTGAAGACAATTTTTTTCTCTATACTCAATGAATAATCAGTATATTGAATCTGACTCATTTCATCCAATTTTTTGACCAAACATTTTTAGGTGCATAACTAAATGATTTTTCCAATTTGCAGTACCCATTAAAAAAGGATATTGTTGTTTACCAATCAAGATATTTTCATGATTCCATGAAAAATATAGTTTTTTTCTCAATTCATTACCTATTACAAATATATGTTTTTATTTTTAGCTCATTTTCAGAAAAACAAAACAAGCTAATGTTTTCACTTTATCTGTCTGTACATCTCTAGATATCTAACTTTTCTTTTAGAGATAGTTATAATGTGTTTTCTGATGGTGAAAAAAGTTGAAAATTGCAAAATTCCAAACTACTATTGCAAACTGTTTAATATATTAGAAATTTGAAATTTTGGTGGTGTAATGTGTGAATACCACAAAGTTTGCATTGACAATAATGATTTTTTACCTTTACCCCTAGAGAGGGTGGGAAAATGCATTTTTTTGTATTTTAAACAAAAATTGTCTTTAGAGATAAATTGAAAATAATTTTTTATGATGGAGTCTAATGATCAAAGGGTTTGCATTGACAGCAACAATTTGCCCCTTCATCACCAAGGTGGATGTGAAATGCAAATTTTTGTTTTGAGAGATTAATGAAAAATTCATTTCGAATTGAATAGGTACTAGTAAAATATGATGATTCATAGTTTTCAAATCCCCTAAATGGCCTTAATTTACATAGTTAGAGGGCACAAATGTAGAAAATGTAAAATTTAAACTAATATTGCAAACAATATAGTTATGCTAGAAATTAAAATTCTGGTGTTGATGAAGAACAAAATAATTGATAGTCGTATGTGTTTTAATTAATTACAATTGGTTAAAATTTGATTGGTTGCATGCACTTATTTTTTATTAATTTAGTATTTAAAATTTTTAATATAATAATAATAAATAAATTATTTGATTTTATATGTACTGGATGATTTGCCCTTTAACCCTAGGAGATAAGAAAATCCATTTTTTTTCATTTTAAGGGATAAAGAGATGTGCTTTTGCATTTTATAGGGCTAATGATACATTATAATTTACATTTTCCCTTCACCTTTTAGTAAGAATTACTATTATTGATGGGTGCAAAATTCCGAAAATGAAAAACTTCATTTTCCCCAAAAATGAGCATTTCATAATCACCAGAGACAATATTATAATCCTTCTAGTTAAGTAGTGTATTTTTTCTGCAGCTCTTGAAGAATACAGATTTATTTTTTCCTCATGGTTCTTCATTAAGTTTGGGTTGGCCAGGCATTGGACAGGCCTGCTTTAAGAATATTGCTATCATAATGACATTATTATTTTGAAATGCTTATGATAAAAATAAACATTTAATACTTATTTATTGCTACTTTAATTTAAAAATTACTTGCCTTCTTTCAGCAAATGAATTGATGATTTCATCACAGGAGAGCAATTGACAATAGTTCAGATTTGATTGAAAGAATTGCCAAGACATTTAATTTATCTTTTACAATTTTTGAAATTTTAAATTCATATTTTTGATGGCTGAATGTGATGGACAGCAACAACAATTTGCCTGCCTTAGTTCCAAAGGAGGCAGTAGTAAAGCACAGATATTTAAGAGATAAACAAAAAATTCTTAAATAGTTTTGTGGAAAAAATGAGTTTCACCAATGTGCAGGATTCAAACCCATGCCTCTCCATATTCATGACAGAGTGTTCTAAGACCACTCCATACTAAAGTGTCTTTACCAGCTCCATCTTTTTTTTTCCATTAATGTGACCTATCAATCTCCTGTCATTGTTACTACTGGCACATCTATGACCAGGGAAGACAACTTTTAATGTGGCACTTTGTAATATGTAAATGAATAAATAAGTCACTCATACTAAAGTGTTATTAATGAATTAATCAATAAATAATAAATCCAGAGAATTACTTTTTGACTTTGAAGTCAATAAATAGTGTTGTGGAAAAAGGGAGTTTTGCCAACACGTGAGATTCAAATCCACATCTCTTCAGATTCTTGCCAGTACATGCCAGGCAGATTACCTATAGGCTATTAAATGGTTCTAACACAAAGGGTTGAATTTTTAAGAACAGAAATGTTTGGAAAAAAGTATCAATGAGAAAAATTGGGATGATTTGATTCATGGTATGAATTGAATTTGGAGAGATGTGGATTTGAATCCCTCATGTCACGAAAATTCACTTTTTCCACAAAATCATTTATTGACTTCAAAGTCAACAGATAACTCTGTGAATTTACTATTTATTTAAAAATTCTTTTTTGGTTGAATAGGTACTAATGAAATATTACTATAAGCATTTTCCAAATCATCCAGTAGTTCAAGTTTTTATGTTTGAGGGTGCTAAAATCAGAAATGACAAACTTTGTTATTCATTGAAAATGAATGTTCTATATTTGCTTGAGGCAATTAGTTGTTTTTCTGGTTACTTTTTTTTTTCTTTTCCGAAATATTTCTGCTCCTAAAAATTCACCTCTTTGTGCTAGAGCCATTTTATAGCCTATAGGTAAAGCTGCCACTGGGTCATGGTTGAGCCACTGCAAAGTTACATGGTTGAGCCACTGCAGATCGAATGTGCTGTTCCAATACAAACCACAGATGTTTGATTTGGGTTGATGTCTGGGGAATCTGGAGGCCAGGGCAATACCTGGAAGTCTTCTTCATGTTCCGTGAACCATTCTTGAACATTCCAGGCAGTACGACATGGTGCATTATCCTGCTGAAAGAAGGCATAGAGGGCTATACTGTTGTCATGAAAAGATGAATCTGGTTTGCAATGATGTTTAGGTAGGTGGCAGATGTCATAGTTTCCTGCATGTGAATGACTGGCTAGGTTTCCCAGCAGAACATTGCCCAAAGCATTACACTTCCTCCACTGGCTTGTTTTCATCCCACGGTGCATCCTGGTGCCAACACTTCCCCAGGTAAATGATGCACACGTACCCGGCCATCCACATGGTGCAATAGGAAATGAGATTCGTTGGAACAGACGACCTTCTTCCAATCATTTGAGGTCCAGTTTTGATGCATCCCCATTGTAAGCACTTTTGATGGTGAACTGAGGTTAGCATGGGCATTTGGAGCAGCCTGTGGCTACACAGCCCCATTTTCAACAGGATTTGATGTACTATGTGTTGTGATACATTACTCCCATCACCAGCATTCAAATTACAGGCGAGTTATGCCACAGTATCCCCTTCTGTTGGTTTATATCATATGGGATAGTCTTCGTTCACCTCTAGCATCTATGAGCTGTGGTCGGCCCACATCTTGCTGGCAGTTCGTGGTTTTTCCCTCCTTGGACCACTTTTTGAAGGTATAACCACGGCTGACCGTGAGCACCCCACAAGCCTTACTGTCTCAGAAATGTTCTGACCCAGTCATCTGGCCATTACAATTTGGCCTTTGTTGAACTCTCTTAAGTCCGCTCCCTTTCCCATTGGAAGAACAAGAATAACACTGATTAACAGAGCTCAGTAACAGGTGTTATTTATACTATTTCATGATCTTCACACACACACTGTTGTTTACTTGCAGTTGCTTCGATTTGCATAAAGAGCGCTGGTCATAACATTTTGGTTCTTCAGTGTATGTTAATGTTTTTTATTACTACATCATTTCCAGTCAAAAAAGTGATCTTTTATTGTTTCCTGAAAATGAATGAGGTCTTGAATACAAAAGCCAAAATGGCTTCCATGCCATGGAAATCACTCCTCCTGTGGTTGAGAGGCCAATTTCAGCAAGGATATTATAACTCCCCACCTACCCTTTCTCTGCCATTATTCTAAAGGTTACCCTCCCCACCCCCCTCAATATCTTGGCTGTGCCATCTATTGAGAATGGACATTTTTCTAGCCTTGGTGCACTAACTTTTCGACACTTTACCAAGATCCTCAAAATTCAACACCCAAAGACAAAATGCATAATGTTCAGTAAAAAAATTATCCAAGAAAGTATTTCTCACTTCATAAACAGGACAGAAAGTCACATGAATGTGAGGAGTTCAAGTCACCTTGTGTAACACTGGCCCCATGTTTTAAAATATACCACACTGAAAAGAATCATTAAAAGAAATAAAAATCGTGTTTCAGGTAAATATTATATTATTCAAGAAGAAATTTTTTTCAATTAATATATAATTTAATTGTTTTTATTCATCAGGTTTTCCAAAATTAAGCCTTAATTGATAGTCAGATCTATTTTTTTTACAATATCACTGTAAAAAAAGTCAACAACTTTACAAACATATTAATTTAATTTAACTTCTTTATTTTCATAAAATTAGGAATTCTGTTAAATTTGGTATATAGCATGCCCTGTTTCTGTTGATTGTTATTTGTCAAAAAAAAAATTAAAGATTTTTTTCAAAGGTTACTAAAGAGAGTAATTTTCTTGATTCAAGTAAATATTTATTTTTTGTTATTCATAAATAAATAGCCTTTTTATTCCATATGCATTATACACTGAAGTGCCATTGAATTAGGGGCGGGGGTGGCTCAGTCGGTAGCGCGCCAGGCTCGTAATCTGTAGTTCCCAGGTTCGAGTCCCAGCTGAGTCAGCGTTGAGATTTATCTCCGCAAAATTCCCCACCTTGCCCACAGTCAGTAGGGGACACCGATGGGCTTGGAAAGGCCGCCGTCCGTTGGACGGGACGTTAAGCCGTGGCCCCGTGTGGGGGAGAGCCATACCCTGTGCACGTTAAAGAACACGCTGGATGGCCTTGACGGTAGGCTACCATTTGTCTCCCAACAGCTGTTCCAGTGGGTCCCCTCCCCCAACCTTTTCTGAGCCTTCGGGGTCCATATGACCTGGCCATTTAGCCCATGGTGTGCAAAAAAGTGCCGCTCAGAGGTAAAGCAACCCAACCCAACCCAAAGCCATTGAATTAGGGATAGCAACCTAGTAATGTGTTGGACCCCCTCTGGCCTTGATAACGGCTGCCACACAATGAGACAAGGACTCCACAAGCTTGCATAAATGTTCCACAGGTATGATGACCCATGCATCCTCCAGAACTCTCCACAATTCTTTCAAGGCCATTGCTGATGGGACACAGAACCAAACACTGCTCTGCGGTATTCCAAAGATTTTCAATGGGATTTAAATCTGGGCTTCTAGGTGGCCAATTCATTATTTCGAAGTCAGCAGAATGCTCCTGCAACCATGCAGTAGCCAACCTGGCCCTGTGAGATGAACAGTTGTCTTGCTGGTAGATGCCATCTCCATTGGGATGCATGATGACTATAAATGGGTGTAAATGGTCAGCCATGAGTTCTATGTACTGGGATGCATTGAGAGTCATTGGTACACGTACCAAAGGTCCCACAGACATCCAACTGAAGACACTCGAGGCCATCACTGAACCACCACCAGCTTGTATTGTTCCAACCTGACATGCAGGATCCATGCTTCCTGGTGTTGGCACCATATCCTCAGTCTCCCATTGGCATGATGAAGTTTAAATTGGGATTTATCACTCCAAACTATTCGTTGCCAATTTTCGATGGTCTTGTTTCAATGTTCTTTAGTCCAGGCAAGGTGTTGAGCCCAATGTCATGCTGTTAGAAGTGGGACTCTCATAGGTCGCTGGCTCCTGAAGCCGAGATGATGAAGTGAGCTTTGCATGGTCCGTGTGGGTTCCGTGTGGGTGAGCGCTGCATGGTCCATCTGAATGTGGGTTCCAGCCAGGACTGACATCCTGGCTGGAACCCACATTCAGAGGGAGGTGATTTCAGATTATGTCCGGCACCTATCAATCTGTACGATGCGGGTCAGATGGCGAAGCCCACGATCATTCAAAGGCTGGTTGTCCTTTGCAGTTTGCCCAGGTGCTTTTTTTTTTTTGCCAGAATTTTCATATTCCCTGATACTCTTGAAATTGTTATATGAGAAAATCCAAGTTCATTGACAATTTCAAAGATCGAGTGTCCCATCCGTCGGGCACCTACGATCTGCCCTCTGTCAAATGCATCCAATTCCCATGCCTTTCCCATTATGCTTCTCATGACGAATGCTTGGGGAAGCCAAAGCTGACAGCTATATATGACCAGAGTTTCAGCCACTCATGCACGCAAATGCGGACTTGCGGTACTAAATTTGCATAACATCTCCTATCCCTAATTCAATGGCACTTCAGTGTAATTATTTCTATATATTGGTTTATGTTTATTTAATAAATTTTTATTTGCATTCAAAAAAAGGTTGTTTTTTTAACTACATGGCTTTAAAAAAGCTCAAGTAATATAAAGTTAGTCAATTTTTTTTTTTGTAAAATATTTTCAGAAAATCCAGAGTTAAATGCTGATTAATTTGACATATAATACACCATAATTCCTTTCAATTAGTTATTTGGTAGTATGTTTTTGAAGTTGATTCATTTGGTTTGGTCTAAATATTCAGTTGCTTTATTTGACTATTCAGCTAAATACTCCAAAAAAAAAGGGCCAAATGTTCAATGCAACTCTAATTGTAAGAGTAGACTATTTATTTATAACCATTTGATCATATTCTTGTATGTTTTCGAAGTTGATTCATTTGGTTTGGTCTATTCAGCCAAATACTTGAAAAAGGGCCAAATGATTAATGCAGCTCTAGTTGTAATTATAGACTATTTATTTAACCAGTTTCATCATGTTTTTGTATGTTTTCAAAGTTTGGTAAAATTTGAATTAACATTAAACAATCATTTTAGAGCAAGCAACTTGTTAAATATTACAGCTTCAATACTCTCTGAATACTGCATGAATATTGTTCAAAATCAAAATTTAGATATTTGATTTTGATCTTTAATTTATCTTCAATCATATTTTTCCATAAAAATTTTATTTAAGAAGTTAGTGAGCTCTGAATCCTCCTTATTGACACATAACAGGTCAATAAATTGACCAATGAGTATATATGCATGTTTTAATATAAAACACCAAAGAGGAATAACATTGTTTACTTTTCTTCAAATATAGATCTATTTCTTATTTTGTAACTTGATATTATGAACACTCATTTTTCAGAGGTCCATGGGGATTAACAAGACAGATACTTAGAGAAGAGGGTATTCGAGGCATGTTTCGTGGTCTGACACCAACATTTTTTCGAGAAATGCCTGGATATTTCTTCTTTTTTGGAGGATATGAAATAAGTCGAACATTATTAACACCTCCAGGAAAATCCAAAGATGAAATAGGTAAAGTATAAGAATATAGGCATTGAATTCTGTAAAGAAAATGTACAGTTGCATTAAGCTATAAATAATAGGATTATGTTGGTTAGCCTAATTGCTATTATGTAAGAGGAATACAGGATTTGTTTATAACCTATTTTAAATTTCATGGCTATGCAAAAAAAATTTTTTTGAAACCATTGATTATCCATAGGGGTCTTTTTTTTTTATTAATATAGCATTTGCCTCTCAATATTTAATATATTTTGTATTAAAAAACAATTTTTAATATGAAAATTATTTTTAAAAAGTTAGTGTTTCAAGGTTTTTTCCAAAGCTTTATAAATACAAATAGGCAAAATTACCTTTATATATCTGTAATACATTTACAGATTGAAACTAAACATTTCACATTTCAGTTGTAGTCTTCCACAAATCATGAAGACGGTGTTATATAGACAAAGTACCATTTCTTACCAGTACTATTTACTGGGCTCCATATCATTTAAAAGGCTGCTTTAATGAAGTCAGTAGCTGCATTTTGTGATCAAAAGCAATTGAAGCACATATTATTTTTCATCCTCATGCATTTCACTGATTAATTTGTTGTTGTATACTATGTCAGCTTCGTTGCAATTGGTGAAGAGTAGAATACTGTTTTTACTTCTTAGTAAGAAAGAAACATCAACCTCTTTTTGCTGTAGTAGTAGATGGATTAAATTTCAGATTTCTTAATAAAAATCATTGTTAATTTCCTGCATTTATGGTCAATTTTGTGTAAAAGTTTCTACAAACATATTTTGAGTGAAGTTTATTTTTGATCACAGCAGTTGTTTAAAGCATCCCTGTTCTCACACCTGAATATCCCCTTAGAATGGTAAGAGAAATCTACTTTAAAAAAAATCTAATTTTGTAATAAATTTGAAAAAGAATACCTGGATCCTTTCAGATTGATAATGATGTCCATTATTTTGGTGCATTCCTAAAATGGATTCTATCGTTTATCAAATTGTAATGGCAAAACTGCTATTAAAATTTTTCTACCAATAAAGATGTACCGGAATTATTATAGTCCTTAGTTTTTGAAGCATCCAATTAACTTACCTCCCTTCTCAGATGCTTTAAAGAATGAAAGGCAATCATGAGTAGTAATAAATGTACAGTATATTGATTGCATCATCAGTAATTATATTACAAATAATAATTATACTGTCATTGCATTTTATTTCTTTTTAAATTTGTTATTGTAAAAAGTGTTGAATCCAGATTTCTTTTTTTTTCTCTTAATTTTTACTGTACTTTTTATCACAACATTTATTTTTTTTGTAAAAAATATCACACAAAAGGTGGCAGCAATGACATAACTTTTTGAAGCTTAGGCATCATTTGGCTATTTTTTACATTGGCCATTACTTTACATCATTTGGCCTACTACTACTCTGGGGCATCAAGCCACTTGAACATTTAAATTAATATCCAAAATTACCTGTACCTTGGCTTTACTGTAACCTCCTACATGAAATAAATTATTATTATATGTAAAAAGCACTTTCATAACCTTAGTCAGTTCATTCTAACACATATTTTACATTTGTATAATATTGTTCGAATTTCCCTGTAATATTACATGGTGTAATAAATAGAAGCACCATTTTGCCAGGCTAATCAAATTTGAACCATATGAGTGCTACTGCATTAGTCATTGTATCACAAAGAACATGCCCCAGCCAGCTCCTTGTTCATCAGGCATCAGTTGTTCACTTATGTACAAAACCAGTTAACCTATTTTTTTTTTAATTATGCTTAAGTAGTCTTCATTTGATTAAATTTCTGTCATTTATTCAGAATGAAATGAGTACTCAAATATATACTGAGTTGTCATTGAATTTTGACTACCCCCCCCCACACACACACATACACTATGTTTATGTCAAATTCAAAGCTCTATAACTTTTAAAATGAGCGTTTTATGGAAAAAATATGATGAAAGGCAAATTAAAGATCTCAATCAGTTCTATCTAAATATTTATTTTCAATAATATTCATTCAGTATTTAAAGAGTTATGAAAGTTTGAAAAATTAACAATAGCAATGCCAACCACAAAAACTGGCTTCAGAAGTTAATTAAAATTTAAGTAATAAATATTGTATCAAAGTGTTTAATAAAATAAATGTGTATTTTAGAAGTTTGTGTGAAAAATTCTTTCACTATTCATCAGTTTTGTATGTTTCTTAACAGTGGCATTTTTATTGTTAAACATTCAAACTTCCATAACTCATTAAATACTGAATGAATATTGTTGAAAATTGATATATTGAAATATTTGATTGAGATCTTTATTTGCTATCACATTCTTCAGAACAAAAAAACTTATTTTACAAGTTATAGAGCTTCAATATTAGTGTCTCATTGACATAACATGGGGATGGGTGGTCATAATTCAATGATCACTACTCAGCGTATATCTGTTTATTAAATTTCCAAATTTCAGTTGTTTTTCTGCTGGAAAAGGTAAACTATTTTCTTGACCACAATTGTGTGCTCTGTGAGAAACGTGAAATTTTAAGGGCTAAACACAATGCATTTATTTGCTTCTTGGCATGATACTATTCCAGACCTCATTCAAACCACTCAGTGTTTTACTAGGATCGATTGTTGAATGTTTAAAATGAATCCAAAGTAAACCTCCAATTACTTCCAAGTAAAGAAAATTAAGAATTTTCTTTACTCTCTCCAAGTAAAGAAAATTAAGAATTTTCTTTACTTGGAGAGAGAATCCCCTTCTAAAAGAACCCAATTTTTTGTCAGGAGAGGGGAAAATGGTCATGTGATTTAATTACCCATCAAGCATTTCAAAAAATGTCTTTTGCAAGTATTTCGTTTATGCTAAGAGTATAAAGATTTAAAGTTTCTCCATATTTTTTGGATCATTTTAGTAAGAATTTTGATATAAATTAAAAAAATTAGTTGGGGAGTTAATTGGTCTATTTGGTAGGAGAGACTGATAATAACAGTACTGAAGGATGCATAGTTTTCAAATGTTAAAGTTCTTGTCAACAAATTTCTATTAGTTTTGAATATAGAGTAAAAGGGAATATTATTTGGCTATTAGAATATTCTGCAATCCTGTTCTGTGCAACTTGATGATTTTCCAGCTAGCATTAAAGAAGGAAGATTGATGTACAATGGGCTTTAGTCGAGAAAATGGAAAAATGTTAACGAAAGTAAGAGAAATTGGCATGAGTAATTCTTTCATTTCTAAACTTCCTCATGGTAATGCTAAATGTGATAAGATGTTCAGGCAAGTGAGGAGAACCACAGTATGGTATCTATCTTTCATCTAACAACACAATGTTGAAAATTCTGATAATCAAGTCAAGGCTTTGTTTTGAGCTGATTTTTGACAATAAATCTTTAAAAAAAAGCAAAGATGCAACTTGTGTCTTTCTTAAAGCAACTTCTTGTATCAAACATACCTTGAGACAAAAACACACGGAGCACACACCTTGTCACTATAAGTTTTTTTTATTATTGATACATTTGCTTAATATTCTATGTGGTAATTTAAGGAATGAGAAATATTTATTAAAAAAATTAAAATTCAGGAAAAATCTCATGGATCTTGAAATTGGAAGCTTGGCAGGTATGCAAATATTTCAGGTTTTGTGGTTTTTGATAGGTAAATCACTGGTTATGATAGTAAGATATAAACATTAATTGGTAACCTATCACGATAAGCTTTTCCTATCTAAGGACTTTTCAGTTTCAGTGTTAAGGTAATTCTTTTAACTTAATTGCAACATATTTTAGCTTCAATCATAAGGCACTTTAAACAAGGTAATCATCATTAGACTCAATTTTATATCCTACATAAGACCTGGTGTTTCTAAAAGAGCTAGTCCATTTTCTGTTAACACATAATCATATATCTATGCAACCATCAGGTGAAATCCACATGTATTTATAATTGTCCAGGTGTTTTAAGTAAGTGTTAGTTATTTTCATATATTTAAGTTTTCTCACCTTAATGTTCCCCAATTCTATTGCAACTCCAATGCCAAGAGGACCTATCACTCCCATCCAAAGATCAGAGTCAGTACCAGCTTTTGTGTTGTAGTCATCAAACACAAGAGTTAATATCATCTTACTTGATGGAATTCAAAATATCCTGTAGTTGTTCATAAAATCTAACAATCTAGTTGTCATCAGAGTCCTCAGTCAGGGCATAGTAATAGATAACATTCAAGTCATTATCCCAGTATCCAGAAATTTATTCAATGGAATTTTGTTTGAAGTGGAAATTTGTTCAACAGAAACTTGTTCAAAATGGAAATTTGTTTGATGGAAATTTGTTCAAAAGACTGAGAGGCTGCTAGGGGAGGGCTCCCCATAGGGCATTAGAATTATGGGCCTTGTGCTTTGTCATTGCAGAACCTCTGGAAGGGAGGGGGGGGGGACGTGGGAACCGAAGAATGGCAGCTGAAAAGGATCATCATGGTTTTGATCTTTCAAGTGTAAAGTGCAAATCTTCTTATTTTTGAGTCAAACTTGCCATCATTTATTTCTCACAGTTTTTGCTATTAGATTAAGTTATAGTCAGCTTCATATAGAAAGGGTTAATCAAAATTTTAAACTGCAGTATTTTTCAAACTCTGTAAGTTGTTTTCTAAAATACTAGTACCAGTATTTCAAATAAAAAAAAATTATAAATAAATTTAAAAATTACCCATCTTTCTATATAGGCCTTAACCCTTCCAGTGTCCATGTCGTCTGTATACATTCGCAGAATACGAAATGAGGGGCCAAGGTGTATGTATCCATTTTTAATATATAAAAAAAAAATTCAATTTTCAAAAAATGAAAATTGCCATTGTAATTTTTTTATATATATATATATCTTGTAAAAATATATTATTATAATTCTGGCATGATAAATTAATAATAAAATAATATTTTGATTTCATGCATATTTTATTAAAATACACCATCCCGTGGCCAGGTGGTTAGCACACTGGGCTAGTGATCCAAGGGACCTGGGTTCAAGCCCCAGGTAAGACATGGATGTATGTGTCATTTTTCTGCTGAGGTCCTGCCATCCTCTCAGACCTTCTAGTATGACATATAAACTGACATGCTCCTGTCAGACCTCTGTGGCAAGCAGCTGCTTGAGGAGGTATTTATTTTTTTATTTTTATTTACAATATAAATAATTTTATAAAGCCATCTGATGGCCATTTCTTAGAAGCACTGAATGGTATTGCTGATTTGCTTGTTAACGTTCCTATTTGCTGAAACAGTCTTCCAATTTAAGTTCACGAGTTTGATTTGAACTATTACCAACAAATTTTTCCATAAATTTTTGACAATCTCTTAAAAATTAATTTAAAAAGCTGCTATTTTTAAAAACAATAGATTTTGGAAGTAATTACGAGGGAAAGTCAAAAATTATCTGCACTTTATTTTTTTCAATTTATTTACACAAAACAAGAAAAATGACGCTATCTAGGTCAAACTTCGATAACGTGACCACAGTAGTATCAACTCTAAGCATGCATGTGCAGAAGGCAGTGTGACAAACCTAAAGATGTGTTATGGCGAAAGTGCGGATAATTTTTGTCTCACCTCTGTACGAAGTATGTATCGCCATTTTTTTTTGTTTCACACTCTTTTCTCTCATAAACCTATTTCAGTAATCCCAAATTATTTTTATATTTTTCCCAGCATTCTATGCATCTTTTCCACTCTTAAAATTGAAACTGGAAGTAAACACATCCTTCTTAGAAATTCTAGTTGCAGCTGCATTTAATTAGTTATGCTTAACTGAGGCAAACAAGACGCAGATGGCTGAAACATGCTATCCCCATTACGTGTTCTATATAGTTTTTTGGTCCTATGTATTGGATACCCTTTGTAAAGTTAGTATTTTTTATATTTAAACTTTAGTTTTCATTTCAGTAAATTTATTTTTGTAAATTTGTGATCTTCTGACTGATTGATAAGTATTGAATTTTCATAGTTATGCTACATCGTATGGATGGCCTACAACTTGTCGCTGTGGATATTTTAACATCGCATTAGGCTATATGTTAATTTATATTTTATTATTTATTACTTTTCCAATAAAATTTTGATCTGGTATCATTTTCTGAAAACAAATGAGGTCTTGGATATGGAAGCAAATTCATTTCTCTAAATTTATTTCCGTTAGTTAGCGATCTTTCTATTAGCTGATTTATCGATCTTTCAGAGTTATGCTAGATCAGAGGTCGGCTTAAAAGTTGTTGCGGATATTTATTTAACATCCCACTAAGTTATATGTAATTTTTCTTTTATTATTTCTTGTTTAGAGCTTGTACCATTTTCTGAAAATGTCTGGATACGAAACAAAATAGCTTTCCTTGCTACAGAAATCAGCCTTCATGTGGGAGGGCAATTTCGCAAAGGCATCCCCTTCATTAAACTCAGGGAGAAAGTTTTCACCCCCTCTCTAGAAAAATATAATTTTTTTTAGATTACAAGATTTTATGTTTATATTGAATATTTTAAAGGCAACCCCCCCCCCCCCCACCCTCAGTATCTTGGCTGTGCCACACAGACAATATATCACTGTTTTTTTATTTTGCTTGGTGCCCAAACCTTTCTGCACTTAACCAAGATTGCCAAACTTCAACACCCAAAGAAAAAATTCATAATGTTTAGCAAAATAAGCAGCCAAAGAAGTTTTTTTTTAATTTCATAACCAGCTCAGAAAAACCTATGAATGTGAGAAGTCCAAGTCACTTTGTATAACACTGGCTGTGTTTAAAAATACAATACTCAAAAGAATCGTTAAAAGAAATAAAAATCATATTTCAGGTTGAATATTATATTATTCGGGAGGAAATTTCCTTTCACTAAATATATAATTATTTTTATTCATCAGGTTTTCCAAAATGAAGCCTTAATTGTATAGTGTGATCTTTTTTTTTTCACCATATCACATTGAAAAAGGCTTATAAAATCAATATGCTTGTAAATTTGTTTATATTATTTATTTTCATAAAATTCATAATTAAATTCTGTTTAATTTGGCTTTGGCATGAGCTTTTTCTGTTGATTGGCTATTTTTTTTTTAAGTTCTAAAGTTGACTTGTTTATCTGACTCAGCACAATTGGCTGAAAGCCTGGAATTTTTCATATAGTATGGTATTGAGAAAAAAATTACAAAATGAGAGAAATATTTGCTTGATACCAAAAAAATTTTTTTCCCCATTAATTAGAAATAAATAGCCGTTCTATTCATGTGCATTATAATCATTTCTATCTATTAGTTTTTTAAAATAAATTTTTATTTGTGTTGCCAGATGCATTTTTTTACTACATAACTCTGAAAAAAAGTCCTATTAAAATAAAACTTATCGTCTTTTTTTTGTTAAATACTTTATTTTTCAGAAAATCCAGAATTAAATGTTGATTAATTTGGCATATAACATGCCATAAATTTTCTCATTAGTTATTTGGCAAAAAAAGTTTTAAAGTAATTTTTTTGGCTGAGCATAGGAAGAAAATAGCTTGTCCTCTGGATGGAAATCAGTTTTTCAGGCTGGACACTGGAAGGGTTAAAAAGTAGAAAATAAACCAAAATCATATCGATGGTGCAATCAGTCACTGAGTTCGTATTCACTTCAAAGGAAAATAGGGTGTCGCCAATCTTGCTGAGTAGGTACATCAGCACCCTATCTTCCTTTGAAGTTAATACGAATTCAGTGACTGCACCATCGATATGCTTTAGTTTTATTTTCTACTTTTTAGGGCACATATGGGAAGATTACTTTTTAAAGTTTTCAAAATTATTTCTATTTTTCTTTGTTGCTAAAAGCACCTATCTTCAGAATCTTTCATTTGATATATGAACATTGACCATATTTTTCCTCCTTCTGTTTTCATAATCGTGTTTAATGTAGCCTGTGACATTGGAGATATAACAAGTTTTATTTTGAAATATATCATTAAGGTCCACCCCTGCAAAAATCTCCCTCCCCCCTCTAAGGGTGGGGGAGAGAATGGTGAAGGATAATATTCGAAACAGTCTACAATATCATATGAGCTTTCATTTGACACCTAACTCGCAATTGTAGGCCTTCACTTTTGGAAAATATAGTGGAACAATTGTTTTCGTATTTCCCATTTTTAAAGGGAAGAAACCATGGGGAGGTCAGTTTTGTATCATCAGTGACACTCCTCACATTATAAGCTTTCATTCGATGTATAGCTTATTACTTTTGGCACTCACACTCTGTGATATAAAGGAACAATTGCTTTCATATTTTCCCTTTCTTGGGGGTGAAAGAAAGCATGGGAGGTCAATTTTTTATACCTGTGGTATTCCCTGTGTCACAAGCTTTCATTTGATACATAAATCTTCAGCACATTCAAAAGATATGGTGGAACATCTGTTTGACAAATCCACAAACTAGCAAACCAACAAACGACAAGCGAAAAGCAATAGGAAGATAAAAAAAAAATAAATATCCCCTCAAGCAGCTGAATGTTACAGGAACCTGTCAGTTTATAAGCCACACTAGAAGGTCTGTGAGGATGATGGGACCTCAGCAGAAAAACAACACAAACATCCATGCCTTATCTGAGACTTGAACCCAGGTCCCTTTGATCAGTAGCCAAGCATACTAACCACTTGGCCTAGATTATAAGAATAATGAAAACTGAAAGGAATTAAATGGTACCTAGATTGTCTGGGAAACAAGTGTGTTTTACTCTACCTAATATAAAACAAAGCCTTCTGTTTTGTCACTGCTCTTAACAGATCTACTCCCTCTCCAATAATCTCCCAGTAACAAAGCAGAAAAGACCTTATGGAGGAGAATGCCCCCTATCGGCCTTTCAAACCGTCAATAAAATATTGCTCAAACAACTTTCATTCGAACAAATTTCCATTTAGAACAAGTTTCTGTTTTGAACAAAATTCCCATTTTAAACAAATTTTCATTGATTGAACAACCATTTTGAACAAATTTTCGTTTCAAACAAATTTCGGTTGAACAAATGTTGTCAAACAAATTACACCAAACCATTAATCCTAGCTTTAAATTTAGCTTTAAAAAGTTCTAATTAATGCATTCATATACCAAAAGAACATTACTGGCATTCCTGCTGAGAAGCATACCTATATCATTTTGGTGTTATCTTCACATCCTGAAGAGAAAGATGTAAGATTATTTTTAAGTATCTAATTTTACCTATCCATCTGGTCTTATTGCAAGCCCAAAATGTCCAGGCTATACCACTAGGATTCCTGTGTGAGGACATCCAGAGAATAGTCTCTATTAAGGATCCTAATATTCCAGATAGCTGTGGAAAGAAAATGGTTATTATTAAATAGAATGTAAGGATACTTAATACAAATTATTTCCTTCTGAGGGAGAAATTCCTTTCATCAAAAATTTCATCAACTCTGCTTATGATTTGGCCATTCAGTCTGTTATGTAATGGGGAGGGGGAAGTGGCTCAGCTGGTAGCATGTCAAACTTGTAATCTGCAGTTCTCAGGTTCAAGTTCCAGCTGGGCCACCATTGAGATTTATCTCTGCAAAACTCCTTGCCCTGCCCTCTGTCAGTAGGGGACATTGCTGGACTTGGTAAGGCCACCATCCATTGGATGGGTTAAACACCATCCAAATTGTGTTTAAACATGGTATATATTTATGTTTGAAATAATCATGGGGATAATTTAAAACCCTGCCCAAAAATTGAAAAACAACCTACAAAAACTCTCCCTATCATTGGATGATTTGGTATTAGATGAATTGTGCCATTGGATAAATAGTCCATTGGAGCAATCAGGATTAGACTAATTGTCCCCTTTGAACCAATTGGCATTGGATGAATCAGAAATGGACAAATCATCATTGGATGAATTATCTGTGACCAGCGGGAGAGTCCTACCCTGTGCATGTTAAAGAACATGCTGGATCGCGTTTACGGAAGGCTGCCATTTGCCTCCTAACAGCTGTCCAGTGAGTCCCCTCCTCCCAAATTCTCTGAGCCCTTGAGGTCTTTGTGACCTGGGTGTGAAAAAGTTGTGTGCGAAAAAGTCTACTCAAAGGTAAAACAACCCAACCCTGTTATGCACTGGAAACTTCCTATTTAGATATGAAGCAATTAAAGTCTTCACTGAGTTATGATTCATTTGGAAAACTGATTCTTAACATTGTTCTGGAATATATAGGATTTATAAGTTAATGTAATTCATAAACATACAGTTTGCTGAATGCAGCAGTGTTACAGCTTATGCAAATTTAACTATCACAAATATGATTTCTTCTAATTTCCCTGCTATTTGCTTAGAATTATTACTGTAGTTAGGTTTTCACCCATTGTATTAATTATTAATTCATACCTTATTCAGAGGTTGAACCCAGGTCCTTCCAATCAATAGCCAAGCATACTGATCACTTGACCACTGGGTTGGTGTTTTACCTCTGAATGGCACTTTTTTGCACACAATGGGCTAAATGGCCAGGTAACAAGGGTTTAGAGAAGATTGAAAAAGGGAACCAACTGGACAGCTGTTAGGAGATAATTCGAAGTCTCCCTTCAAGGCCATCCAGCATGTTCTTTAACATGCACAGAATATGGCTCTTCTGCACACAGAGCCATATGGTAATGTCCCATCTGAAGAATTGCAGTCTTTCCAAATCCATTGGTACCCCTTTTCTAACCAACCAAGTGCTGGGTGGGATTTAGTGGTGATAAATCTCAATGCTGTCACAGTTGGAACTTGAACCTATGAACTACAGATTACAAGCCTGGTGCACTACTGACCAGGCCACTGGATATGCATATAGTCATAAAAAATGCAATAACATCTTGTAACTAAGTATAATAAATGGAGCATATGTCTCATTTAAATTATACATTAGTTTGTGAATTTTTCAGCACTAAATTACTAAAATAATTTTGCAAATTATTTCATATATTTAAGTATTACAGGTAAAAAAAGATGCAATAAAAGTCCAGTTTAGGAGTAAATAAAGTTCAATTATTATTGGAATGAAAAAGAGACCTTTCAGCCACTAGTTTAAAATAAACCTTAATATCAAACTGTACTTATATTTGAAATAAAAAAGAATTATCCCTCAAGCAGCTGCTTGCTAAAGAGGTCTGATAGAAGCTTGTCAATTTAATATACCATAGATAAAATCTGTGATGAAGGTGAGACCTTAGCAGAAAGGCAACACAGAAAAGAAACATCCATACCATACCCAACGTTAAAAACTAGTCTCCTTTCATCAGTAGCCAAGCTCTAAAAATGGATTATGTTCCAGCGTCAAGCCCATATCTGGCTGCCATAGCAGAACCAAGAGGCTCATCATGGTTAGTAGGAAAATTGTAGCAGTAGTGAAGGTGCCAGCACAAGCCTGCCTGGAACTGCTGCTGGGGCAGATCTTGGTGTAGTAGTAAGTACTCGGTTTAGAACCTTGAGGACTGAGGTGGAGAAATGTTCCATGTGAACAGCAGTTAAACTTGGGTCAGTCAGTCCTAAGGGTGCTAACTACTCAGTCATTGGGAGGTATTTATGTTCATAGGGTTAAAATAATTTATGAGAATGAATTTAGTATAGGACAAATATCTAATACTTGTGATATTTTCATATTGATTTTTTCTCAATGCAGTAAGACATCATATGTAAAATTAAATTATTTATAACTTATAGTAATTCTCTTTTTCTTTTGCTGGTATTTTGATGCTTCACAGCATCTTGATATTGAGTAGCTTTTCTACTCCCATAGAAAGGAAATTTCAGACTAACTGTAGTTTCCAACTGATTATGCTTTCAAAGCATTCAACATTCAATTAAAGTATTTAATTACATTAATTAAATGCTGTGAGGAAGTTAGAAACTTGTATCAATTAATTGCAACCTTTGTAGGCTCTGCATTAACTTTGTTTTTCCTCCATATTGGATCTTTGAGAACAGGTTTTTGATTATGCTCTAATATTGGTGCATCCAATCAACAATCTTTTTTTGGCATATGTGCACTTCAGTTCTGGTGCATAGAATAGTTGTGATAAAATGTTAATTCCATTGCCACTTCTCTTTCATATGATGCCCATCTTATAATAAACTGTACTGAATCTGAGAGCACACTTCAACTGTACACTAAAAGTGAAAAATTGGTATTTTTCATATTGGCTTTTCAGCATGAATGTAATATGCATCACTTCTTTTATGTCACATAAATAAGTGAAGAAAAAAATAATTCCCATGAGGAAAATATTGTCAAAAATTATTTTTGTTTTACTTCTAATTATTCTAAAGGGGTCATATCCTCCTTAAAATGAGCTGTCACTGTTAGAAGTACAGATTTTATTAAATATATGAAATATAATTGTTTCACAACAGTGAAAAATTTAGCCAAGTTGTTATTTTCATGCAATTAAATTTCCAGATTTTGATTTTACAGCTGACAAAAATAATTCAGAAATATTTGAAATTTGTGTAAAAACTGTATGGTCCACATCTCGACTTTGGTGACCTCATGCAGCCCATATGTGCATTCACTGATTGAGAGCATTATGTTTCCAATAAATCCAGCTACCACAGACAGTGCTTGCTTGACAATGTTACTGAAACAGACTGCATGAAACATGTAGCAATGCCTAGTGACAAGTATGTGGTATAATCAGCCAGCTCAGTGCACTGACAGGAGTGCGAAGTTCGGAATCCTCTGATATGCAGTGACTCGTGCCACAGTAACCACCACCAAATGCAGCAGAGCGCTTAATAATAACATGAAAGAATTCACAGCCCCCAATAAGTGAGCATACACTCTGGACTTCAGTGTACAATTGAAGAGGCTGTCTCAAGCAGAACACAGTAGCAAAGCCAATGCAGGTAGGACTAATTAACCTGAACATCACTACATCAATATATGACTATCAATTAGTCCATTGGTTATTTCTATTATTATTCCATAAGCTGATTGTTTTTCCTGATACTATGTGACTAGTGTAGCACCTACAGTGTTTATAATTCAATTTTAATCTTAATTTTTAAATTAAAAAAATTATGATTATAAAAATTTAAAATTTTAAATATAAAAATAATATTAATTGTAGGATGTAATAGGTAACATTCTCCTCCAGGTATTTTAAAGACAATAGTTTCTGGAGGTTTTGGTGGTGTAGCCCTCTGGGTTGCTATCTTTCCTGCTGATGTTGTGAAATCAAGAGTTCAAATTGCTGTCTCAAAAGAACCTTCCATATCTGTTCTGATGAAGATATTTCGACAAGAAGGTAAATAGTTTGTAAAATATTTATTTGATTTTTATCACAAAATATTTTATGTATAGTTCTAGCACTGCAAAGATAAAATTTATGTCAGCATAGGCCACTTTTAGCTTTATTTTAGATTCTCATTGGAAGTCCTCAATAAATGCTGTTATTAAGATCCACAGGGAGAAAGAAAAGGTGGCACCGATGGGCTTAGAAAGGCTGCTGTCCATCAGACTGGACCATGGCCCTGTCTGTGTATGGAAGAATCATACCCTGTGCACGTTAAAGAACACGCTGGATGGCCTTGATGGGAGGCTACCCTCTGTCTCCCAACAGCTGTTCCAGTGGGTCCCCTCCCCCAACATTCTCTGAGTCTACGAGGTCCTTGTGACCTGGCCATTTAGCCCATGGTGTACAAAAAGTGCCACTAAGAAAACAACCCAACTGATATAGAATGTAACCATTATTGGGACCTATTGTGAACACATTACTTTTTTTTGGAAGTGTTTGAAATAAATGTTCCAATAAGGTTAAATGGTATTTAACTCTGTTACATTAATTTAAATGTGCATAGATGAATAACTCTTCAGTTATTCATCTATGCACATTTCATCAGTTTAAGATGAATTACTCTTCACTATATATGTACATTTATTGACTTAGTGTTAGTAAATACATGTGAACTCACAGCCTCACTCAAAGTGATTACAAAATTGCAGTAGCAAAGAACTATTCATCACAACTTGCATATTTTTACGAGTATGACTGATAATTTTTTTAATTTGAAAACTTGGAATTCCATTGTATTAGCTACTAATAAGGCATGATTTGCCAAGATATTAAAATTGAGTCAAAATCAATGATTTTTAGTTACTGTTGTAGCTCACTGAAACCTAACTTCAGTGTAAATAAATAAATTTTGAGGTATTAATATTAAAAAAAAATACGAAAGCTATTTTAATTACCAGACTATGAAATTACAAATCTTTGATCCTTTATTATGTTGAGCTGTAAATATACACTAAATCTATTAAAGAACCATTTGACTAAAATTAATGGAATATTTGCACAAATAGAATAAAAAGTTGGTTGTTTGATCTAGTAACATATAAACCAGTGGTTCTGTTTGATATAGTAACATATAAACCAGTGGTTCTGTTTGATTTGGAGTAATTATTTTGTTCAAAACCATATTAAATGTTTAAATTCTCATTACTGCTTGTTTCTGCTTTTAAATCGCATTGTAAAATTCTATTTATTTCTTTACAGGCTTTCGGGCTTTGTATAAAGGTTTAGGACCAACAGTATTAAGGACATTTCCAGCTACTGGTGCTTTGTTTGTTGCCTATGAATACACCAAGAAGTTTCTTCATTATGTTACTGGCACTTCACGTGATTAACATAAATATTATCTAGGATTTATTTTAATCAATGCTATGTTAGTATTTTGTTATAGCTGTTTGTTGTGTGGGACATAATTAGAATATGCAAGTAAATATTCCACAAAATTTTAATAAGATATACCAAAAAAAGTTGTCTTTTATGCATTTATTTATTTATTAATGACTGCAAAAGATTTGGAATTGAGCTACTTTCATAACGTTTTGGTTTTCAAAATAGTTAGCACTAATATATACTTGTTTGCACTACAACAAGGAGTAATTCTTGATTACAGTAAGAGTAATATGCAATGGTGCTAAATTAAACATATGGGTATATATGTGTTTTAAAAAAATTACTGCAGTAGCCAGGGTATTTAAAAGCTTGTAAAAATATGTTTCAAAATTTAAGAGGTGCTTAGCACTGTTAAATACCCAAATCATGATACTCTAGTGTTAGTGCACCATGCTTATAATAGTAAAATAGCTTAAGAGGTAAAATTTCCCTATTAGTGCTAAGCATTCTTAGTGTACTTATACAAGTAATCAGTAATCACATAAAATTGAATGATCTTGTTTTTTTTTCTCTCTGTATTATCATCAAGTCATGATATATAGATACATTCTTGTAGTATTTTTATATTTTTCATTGCATAGGTAAAATTTTATTATGCAAAAATCGATTTTTAATAACACTAGACAGTTGAAAAAAATAGTAATAAAATCTGAGCAACTGTATATGGATATCTTGATGAATAATTGTGCAATAGTTAAAATTTACAGATCACAAACATGTTTATTTTTGCCAAAGAATTGTCAAAAATAAGTTTAATTATGCTCAGAGAATTATTCTAGATCAGTATATTATAAAACTAAGTAGAAATACTATTAACACTATATAAAACATAAAGAAACATACACTGAAAGCACAATTTATTGTACACACCCATCCACAACCTGCCCTACTCCACACAATAATGTGGACAGCAAAACCCCTTACAGGCTATAAATAGGTCAAATACCTGTCTGCTATATAACTTACAATTTTTATGATGGCGACTTGATATATATGGCAACCTGAGTGAGTTCAATCAGGAGCAGATGGTGTGAGGAAGATGGGTATTCCATGTCCACGACAGCAGAATATCTGTTATTTCCAGCAAAACCTGCAGCCACCAAAAAAAATATGTTGATGTTTAAGATGCATGCTGCCTCTCCTATGTCATAACATCAGAACAGAAGGCTATAATGCAGATGATAACATTAGTATTCAACTATGGGGCAGCTACAAAGGTTTGTTATAAAAACTATTTGAGATGCAATGGAATAACTGGGCTATGGCAGCTGATGCATACATTGAGTACCCTTGTTAACAGCACATCACCAGGCTATGAGGCTGCAATGGGCGAAGGAATATTGCCATTGGACCATGGAAGACTGGCAACAGGTAGCATGGTCTGATAAATCAAGGTTCCAACTATAATACACCAACAAGAGATTGTGTGTGTGACACAGACCACATGAGGTGCTTAGCACTGTTAAATAGTACACACCTCAGCTTTCAAATGGAAGTGGTGTAACATTTTGGGCATGTTTATGTGGGCCACCTTAGGGCATTTCATACCTATTTAGACCACTATCATCACACAAGGCTATGTTGATGTACTTGTCGACCATTTACACTTGTTCCTGACTATCCATTTCCCAGAGCATGATGCCTTCTTTCACAAGACAATGCTCCATCTCATCACTCCCATTTGGTGAAGGACTGGTTGGAAGAGTATTCCAGTGAGTTCACAATGCTCAAATGACCTTCTCCAGATTTGAACCCTATTGAGCATCTGTGAAACAAAGTGGTATATAACAAAAAGTTTTAAAATATTAATAAAAAGAAATGGGAATAAAGAAATTTGCAGTTCAGTCATTATTGTAATAGATACACTGAAATGCCAGTTTATTAGATATACCTACTTAGTAGCATGTTTCACTTTCTTTGGCCTTCAGAACTGCCTGAATTCATTGGAGCATGGAACTTACAAGGTGCTGGATGCATTGTGCAGGAATGTTGTACCATGCCAAAATGATTGTATCAAGCAGTTGCTACAGATGCTACAGATTGGATGGCAGCACAGGTCACAGTGAACAGCCCTTACCACCTCATCCCAAAGGTGCTCAATAGGGTTTAGATCTGCGGATTGTGCAGGCTAAAGAAGCAAGGAAAACTCGTCAGCGTGTTCCTGAAACCATTTGGTGACAATACATGCTTTGTAAGCATTATTATTTGTTAGCATTATTATGCTAAATGTGCACAAGAGTAAGGATAAACTGTAGCCATGAAGGGATGAACTTTGTCAGCAACAATGTTCAAATATGCATGGCATTCAGATGTCCTTCAATATGTATCAGGGGACCTAATGTGTGCCAGGAAAACATTCTCACACCACCACCACTGGCCTATAGTGTTGACACCAGACAAGATGGCTCCATGGCCTCTGTTTCTTGTGCCAAATTTTGATCCATCAGCATGATGCTAAAGGAACTGTAATTCATCCGACCAAGCTGCCTTTTTCCAGTGCTCAGTGGTCCAGTGTTGATGCTCCTGTACCCACTGGAGATGCGCTTTCACATTCTTTGCTGACAGCATTGGCACTTGACATGGTCAGTGGCTGTTGGAGCCTATTTGTGACTAGGTCCAATACATGGTCCATTTGGAGCACACCAATGTTTAATTCTGATGTGATTTGCCTGGTTGCAGATCATCTATTGGCTTGCATGATTGTTGCATGTCTCCTTTGGTTTGATCCACAATTTATTTTCATTCATGGGATCATCAATCACTGGTATATTTTTGCTTTTTGCACTATTCTTGGTAAACCCTTGAAGCATTTGTGTGTGAAAAGCCCATGCCATTTGGAATATGAGAGGACTGGCATGCCTAGCACCAACTATCATGCCACTTCAAAGTCGCTCAGGGCGCTCGTTTTGTCCATTCTGATGCTCAATCCAATTCTAACCAATGTTCAAAGAGCTGGTCTGTCTGATTTATACCGCACACTGTAGTCTTGTGATGTATTGGAATGAACCATTTATGTGACGAGAGGTGTACTAAATAAGTGTGCCTAATAAACTAGTTTCTCAGTTAATATATTTAATAGCATTCAGTCCATGTGTAAGCCATCTTTAATATTTACTATGGCATATATTTATGTGAAAAGTGAGTTGCTACATTCCACTGTGGTTGTATAGTAATAGTCAGTTCTTTCTATGTATTATAGATGCTTTTGGTTCTTATTCTTTTTTGTATTGTGTTGTTATCCAGTAATAGTCTCCATGGTACTTCAGATTCTGGTGTATCATCATTGATGCGTTTGCATCTTAAATGGCCAATTGCTTCACCATACTAAGAATTAGTTTTGTAGTTCATTAAAAATTATGTCTTGGAAGATCAGGGGATATTCTCTTTGTACTGTTTTACATGTTATGTTGTAGTTTACTTTTTATATGGTATGTGGTATTGTGTTCTTCATTTCTTATTTGCACTTTTCATTTTTCTTATGGTAATTATTTTGTGCTTCAACAGAACCCTGTAGATACTTCCAACTGGTTTTGTTGAGTTTCAGTTCCTTTCTCATTATTTCAACGTTGTTTGTGCCACTTTTATACTGCTACTGACATATTTAACTATTTTATTTAATGTACTTTTTAACCATGGTATGTTTGAAATGGCCACTCTTCTATTGTAACTTTTTTGCAGCTGCAGTTTTGGGATTTTGTCTTGTTTCATGACCAACTTCTTTTTCATTCTCTGTATATGTCAGGCTACTTGATAAGATCAGGTAGCATGGCATTTTGGCTAATGAAAAGATGTTTCTCTTTGTCATAATTTGGGCATAGAGGAATTTTAGTGATTCCTTAAAAAGGCATTCTTTAAAGTGGCTTTATCCACCAGCTGATCCATTTTAATGATTGATCATAGGCTTTTACTCTATGATATGATCATCAGACCAGTGATTCTCTACGCTTCACCCATATGGGTGAATACTACACCCATATTTGTAAGATTCAGGTCTTACAACACAAGATTTTGAGAACTGCAGTCGATACCCCCTGGTTTGTCACTAACAAACAACTCCATAAAGGCCTGGGCATCGGCCATATATATACACACATAAAATGCACCTCAAAAAGATTTTTTGAGGCTGTAAGCAATAATCCCAATGAGATTATTTCTTCTCTGATTCTTTACGATCATACTGTTTTGAACAAGTACAAGAGGCCTAAAATGGTAGTGTTCTCTGAGGAGACCTACCCGTTTTAGGTTTCTTATACAATTTTACTGCTATTTTTAGCTTTTTTTATGTTTGCCCTTAGGGGCCCAACTAAGGGTGGTTTACTTATATATTTTGTTCTTACTCATGCCAAATAGGCATATCTTTCTGATGGAGATGGTTAGGGGTAAAATTATTACCCAGTACATCGAATATGATTATACTATCTATCACCAGCTGATATAAGATATCCTGTGCTTCTGTTCACTTAGGGCAGGCAACCCACAAGTAAACAGAAAACACAGTGGTCTCCCTCAACAGAGTCCTACCAGTGCAGCAAGTCCAGGATCCATTATCGAGCAAAGCCATAAATCAGTCCAGTCCAGTCGGTATACCCTGTGAAGTTTACCACTCCTCAGCAGGGTAGAAAAAAAGAAAAACATTGGCCATAGATGACCAGATCAGTACGCCACACTGAGCTGGCAGAATGATCCCCTTCCATTCCCTTCCAAAAGAGAATATCTCTTTCGAAAGGTATTAACGGCCTGCACCACGAGAAGATTGGGTCGGACATGAAGTGTTAGACCTGGTTGGTTCTGTACATCATCACTGGTGATTGGTACACAGCTCTCATTGCAGTTTATGCCTAGCTACCATTTGCATGCAGGTTAATTTTAATTATCTACTTGCCTCATCTCTATTGTCAAAACTCTAGATTGTATTATTCAGGCAAAGAAAGAAAATTGCCCTTATGAAAAGATTTATTGAGCAACAAAGCTATTCTTATACAAAGTGCAATCCTAAACTTCTGGGATTGTACTGATAAAAAAAAATAGGCTTACTTTAGATTTTAATCATTGTTACACCCTTTAAGTGCAGCCCCAGTTAAGGCTGGGAGCTAATACAGGCAAGCCCAGTGCTTTTCCCACTGCTGAAAACACCTCTGAAACTTTTGTTTCAATATGTTGTTCAGCGCCTTGTTCAGTTCTGCCTGAATCCTTTTGACATAGTCAAATTGTCAACCCTTAAGGTGGAACTTCATCTTGGGGGAACAGGAAGAAATTGTAGGGGGAGAGGTCTGGAGAGTAGGGGGACTGCTCATCTGCACACCATTCAAATGCCTCAGGACCTCAGTGTAATAGTACTGATTCACTATCTGACCTGCAGGAACAAACTCATTGTGCATGATTCCCTCTACAGTAAAGAAACAAATCAGCATGCTCTTCACTTGCCTCTTTTTCTTTGGTTGCAGTGAAGAAGGACTCTTGATTGCTGCTTTGTTTCTGGGTCATACCCATAAACCCAGCTTTCATTACCAGTTAAGTTTCATCCTTTTTGATTTGTTCCTGAAGATTCCTCGTACAGTGAATGATGTTGTCTTTGTTCCTAACTCAGCAGTCAAGGCACAAATCTGGCAGCAATCTGCCTCAGGTTGCTGCCTCCTTTAGAATCCATTAGCATGATCCAATTGTTAGTCCAATAATTCTACAATATCATTAATTGTTTGTCAACATCCCTCTTTGATGGCCTGATAAACTTTCTCCACATTCTCATCTATTTGGGTTGTTGAGAGTCAAGCAGAACATTTGGAATCTTCCACACAGATATTGTCCATGTTTAAAATGTGAGAATTACTCAAGTCTGAGTTCGTTCCATGGAATAATCACTGAATACTTGTGTAAGTATTTCGTGAGTCTCTGAAACTTGAAAGTGAGTATATTCAGCAGACAGAGTGGCCAGCCTATTCTCTGAACATAATTGTTATAGAATATGTGTGGATCAGATCTTGCTATCAGCCTGGTCAACACTATGAGTAGTAGTCGTGATGCTTTTCAGGGTCATCATCATCCTCAAGCAGCCATGGGCTACAGAGGTCCAACCAGACCATGAAATTTAGTTCTCCAAGCATATCTGTCCTGAGCTGCATCTGGCCACTGCACACAAATTCTAATAAGATTCTGTTTGACACTGTCTGCCCACCACATTCTAGGTCTCCCCCTCTTTCTGAGGCCTTTAGGCACATTGTTCATAACCCTATTCGCTAATCTATAATTATCCATACAGGCAACATGGCCAAACCAATGTAGTCTCTCCTGCACAATATGCTGCTTAAAGGAATTTGCCGACTCCTTTGCCTAACCTCATCATTTCTTACATCAGTCTGTAAATGGTAGCTAGGTAGACACTGGTAGGAGAGTTATGCACCAATCCCCTGTGATGATGTGTAGAACTGCCAGGCGTAGCATCTAATGTCCTGTTAAAAATCTGTTAGTACCTTTCAAAAGAGATACTCTCTTGTGGAAGTGAATGGAAGGGGAGGACTACCAGGTCAGTGTTGCCTACTGATCTGGACAACTATGGCCGCTTTTCTTTTTTTCCTACCTGCTGAGAAGTGGTCAACCACACAGGGTCCTGGTGCTGCCATATAAACCAACTGAACTGAATAAGGCTCTGAAACAGTTTCACTGAGTTTGAAACAAAACTTGATGCAAAGTGTTTTTCTTTCATGTCTTTCATTTTTCTGTTTAAAAAAGTATATAAAATGGCACATATGCACTAAAATGCTCATAAAGAAGGCTTGATTCCAGCTGTCAACATGAAACTTACCAGACTGTTTGACAAAGGAGTAGGCTTGTGATACCTAGCAGTAGAAGTCTGAACTATGCCTTTGATGGCACTACACACAGTAAGTCTGGGAACATTTGGACTGCACCATATATTGCAATTTTATATAACATTATTGTATTAATCTAGAAATCTATTGTATCATGAGCTCAAGGTGAATTGGATTGTTTTTGAACTTTTTTTGCTGATAATGCTAAAAGTATTTGGTGCTCTTTTATCATTATTATGGAAAAAAAAGAGTTGTAAAGCAATTGTGCTAATTTAAAATTAAACGAAGGGAAAAAATTAATCACAAATTTTTTGGCATCAATAAAAGCTGTAGCAGTGCCACATTTCTATCTATAGGCTTTATAGATAAATATGAAAACAAAATTAGCAGTTTTACTTGAATATATTATAGATGTTTTGTGAGGTTTGTAAAAATTTTATTCCTATAGCGTTTTTTTTAATGCATGCAGTTATGAAACTTGTAAAGTTTGATATCCTTTTAAACTATTGAAGCATATAAAATTTTTAAAATAGTATTTGTTTGTTATTTTGTATTACATATACTGAGCAAAAAAAATAGAAATCTCTACTGTTGGTGTATGTAAAACATAGTGGTATATGACATCACTTGGTGCAAAGGGCCATACTGCCGACATTGTCAGATAAAAAGAGACTCATAGATTGCAGTTGCATACATATTAAAAATGGGAAGAACAAAGCACATCGTAGAATTCCTGGGTGGGTTCATTTTAAGTGCCAACATTTTCTTGCAATGAATATCACTGAATCAATGAACAGAAGAATGTATGACCAGTGTCCCAAAAAATTATCACCTCAAAGGTGTACAACGTGCCTGAAAAACTACCAACAAAGAATACTTTAAGATATTAAAACTGTGTCAGACATGATCTGTTTCAGTAAAAGACATAAATAATTCGTTGGTTTTATGTGTGGGAACAAGCAGTTCAGTTTACTGCAATTAACTGTTCTATGATCATAGTTGGAAAAATCCCACATGTAGCAGCATCATATGAGAGAAGCATTGAAACTGCAGTTTGTTAGTCAGAAAGATACTAATTTTAATGATAAACAAATGAAAAGCAATGCACTGATGCAAAGGGAAATTGGTGGAGTGAACAAATAGTGGACAACTAGAGAGGTGCCATGGTCTGGTGAAACTTTTTCACCTTGTTCTGTACAAGTGGCATGTAGCATGTGTAATACATTCAATTCCCCAGCTAACACAATTTCAGTTTAACATTTGATCAGCAGCCAGGTGCACTAACCACTCAGCGACCACAAATGGTTAGCATGCTTGGCTACAGATCAAAGAGACTTAGATTTGAGCCCCAGTTAAGGCATGGTATGTTTAATTATTTTTTTTGCCTTGTTACTGAAGTCTCTTCTTCACCACAGATCTTCTCGATGGCATATACTGGCTCCTATCAGACCACTGTGTCAAGCAGCTGCTTGAGGGATAATTTTAATTTAATTAATAATTTTATTAAATTAGTTAAGGATTTAATTTAAAAAATGAGTTAGATGTATGAAGTATACTTAGAGAAGTTCAAAGTAAAATATATATATATAATAAGGAATAAAGCAAAAATATTCATTTCTTATGAGAAATTCGTGTCCAACTAATAAGATTTCACCTCACAAAAATTTTGAGGAATGCATTTATTGTGTTAGTTGGGGACTGGGTGTACCAAACACATTTCACAATGCTTTCTCCTTGATAAGAACAGATTTGACAATTGCACTTCAACAAGAATAGAGTAACATCTGTCCAAACACCTTCCAGAGAATGGCAGCATTAATGTTGTGAAATGTGCAAGTTATAATTAGGTTTAGAATAGTTCAATATCTCGGAACAAGATTTATAAATTTTTTTGCCAGTATATGTACTTAATGTAATAATTTGTTTTTGATAATATTTGTGTCTTGCTGCTTCCTCTACACTTGTGGTACCCACCCATTTTGTACCTTAACTGTCTGCCTGTTATGTTTATTTAGCCCCGATATGATGCAAAGGAAGGAATGAGCTAAAGTTCATGACAGTGGCACTCAGTTCTAAACTTTGAAGGAATATAAGGCTTTAATTGTGATAGACTTCAGTATTTTTTGTTGTTCAAGAGAATGTACATGTGCAAGAATGGAGTTTCTATTTCCTATTGTACAGGGTGACCCAAAATGAATATGTGAAAAAAAAGCAGTTTTTTTTTCTGCAATAGAGCACAATGTTAAAAAAAATATGAAAACTTATGATTTTCGTTTGAATCAATTACAAAGGTTCTACATGTCTTCTGCCATTAACTGTAGTCAATATTAGTGCTTTTCATGCATTTTTCCACCACAACCAAAGTAGATAAGACACCATACAAGGAACTTCAAACTGGCTAGTGCCATCAATTCATTACTCTGGTTTTTAATGTTGGATTTAAACATTTTATTTCAGTTGAATTATTAGCTACAGTTCATTAAGCAAAATGTCCATAAATGCAAGAATATGACAGTACATACCACACAGTAATATAAATCCTTACTTAACCTCTGGATTTCTATCTTGGAGATTTTCAAAAAGAAAAAAAAAATATAGCAAAGCAGTTTATCAAGATGAGCTGAAATTTGTATCTGTGATTCTGTCTTATCCATCTCAGACATGTTGGAAAATACATGGAAAAAGCTAAGATTTAGTAGAGATAATGACAGAAAGTATGTGATAGTTTATTGATTCAATCAAATAAAACTTGAAAGACTATAAAAAAATTTTTATTTAGTTTCTACAGCAAAAATTAAAGTTATTCAACTCTCAGGTATATTTATTTTGAGACTATAAAAAAAGCTGTCTACCCGAGTTCTGAAGCTGACATTTGAGTTTTCTTAAAAACCTAACTAAGAATTAGATTGAAAGAAAAGCAAATCTAATCCTTTCATTAAGAAAAAATAAACTTTTTTATGTAGCTAATTTTAATTCAGTGCACTAAATTCCATAAAAGCTATTTTTGTCATTGAATTGATTTTGCTGTCAATGGATTTTTTAAACAAAATTTGAGTTTAAATGCAATTTAAAAGTAACAGTAAGCTTCAATTTTATTATTATTAATGGATAAGATATGCAGTTGGTTATGTTTGGATCATATCTTAACTTGGATGTTTTTAGTGGCTATTTACCTACTGGTGTGATGCTAGTAATTCCTCTACTGGTATGGGCCATTTGTGAATTATTTGTTTTTTAGATTTATTTTTATTTCATAGCTGTGCCAGTGACTAATTGATCAGGAGGTAGTAGGAAGTGGTCTGACCTGTGTAAATGGGAGAGGAGCCAGATGAACTCCTATCTCCAGACCACTCTTTATCAGTTGGAGGTTGGGTTGTTGGGTTGTTTTACCTCTGAGCGGCACTTTTTTGCACACCATGGGCTAAATGGCCAGGTCACATGGACCCCAAAGGCTCAGAGAAGGTTGGGGGAGGGGACCCACTGGAACAGCTGTTGGGAGACAGATGGTAGCCTCCCGTCAAGGCCATCCAGCGTGTTCTTTAACGTGCACAGGTATGGCTCTCCCGCACACGGGGCCACGGCTTAATGTCCCATCCGACGGACGGCGGTCTTTCCAAGCCCATCGGTGTCCCCTACTGACCGTGGGCAGGGCGGGGAATTTTTGCGGAGATAAATCTCAACGCTGCCCCAGCTGGGACTTGAACCTGGGAAGTTGGGGGTTGAAAAACTGTTTTAGATAAAAGAAACAAAACAGCTTTTTTTTTTTCTGAAGGACTTCTCAATAGTTACACAATAAAATCCTACTCGTATGAATTTAAATAAGTTGATCATTATTTCGAACAAAAAGCAAGATCTGAAAGCAAGTGTAGAAGAATTGATGTTTAAAATAATTGAATGATTCAAGATTCTGATGATTTGTGATTCAAGGTAATATTTGACACCAAGCTGAAAAATTGCATTACTAGTAAAGAATAAGTCAAATTAATTGGTTTGATGTGTAATGTTTTCTACCATTTTTTTTTAATTCCAAAAATAGCTTTTGTACGAGAGTAATCTTTCGTCTCTGGTATTGTGTCAACTGAATGACTTCTTTTCATGGGCTGCAAATGATTGCATTTATTGTAAAATCATATCAGACCAGTCATAAATTTGGCTGATCTAGGCAAAAATTATTTTAGCAGTCTTTAATAATTGTATAATTTTGTATTTTACATTTTATTGAAAAAAGTCACATTTATTTTAAGGTTTCTATTTTAAGATAAAAAAAAAAATGTATCATTCGTACAGCAAATATAATAGTAGCAAATTTTTAGTTTTGTGCTCTAAACCAAGCTTTTATTTTTACTTTTTTTGTTTAGAAAAATCGAACATTAAACCAGACTATAAATTATAGATAAAACATTATAGGCTAAGGCATCAATAAATTGATGGCACTAGCCAGTGCCTATCGGACCAATGTATATGACCAGCCCTGGATCACATTAAAGTCTTAGAACACTGTGAAGTATGTTAAAGATCTCCACTGTTACTTTCCTTGCTTAAATTTTATGTGGCAGTTCCACTTTATTTAAAACATCAAAAGACTCGTTAAGTTATATGTAAGATAAATTGTGAAATATATTTTTCAAATTGTTGTAACACATAATTATTATTTCATAAGCCATGTTTTTTATCAGATACAGAAGCAATTTAATAGTATGAACTGCCTTAGCCTATAATGTTTTATCAGATATTATCAAAGCACCATGAATAATGTTTCCATAGTTGTAGATATTTTCTTAATCCTGCTGTCTACAATGCTAGTTAATTTTGATATTTTCAGGACCACTGGCACAATATCATTAGTGCAGTGCTTATAACCTGATATTCCTAAAATCAAGGCCCTGCTGTTCCTGCATTGAAATTTTCTCCACTAATCACAGCTCTTCCATGTATGAAAAGGACATCAAGGATTTGGAAAGGCTACCGTCTGTTGAATATAATATTAAATTTTGTGTGCAGGAGAACTATATCCTCTGTAAATTAAAGAACACACTGAATGGCCTTGAGGAGGGGCTTCCATCTGTCTCTTTAATAGCTATCCAGTGGGCCATCTCCTCTGCCACTCTGAGCTCTTGGAATCTTTGTGACGTCATTTAACCTTATTATGTTTAAAAAGTGCCACTCAATGGGTAAAGCAATCTAGATATAAAAATTTTAGCTTAATTGTGTGTAATGTTGAATTGCAGTTTGACCATTTTCCAACTACAGCACTCTAATAGTGGAAATTCGGATTATTGGAAGATTTGGAAAATGTGAATAATGATACTCTATTCATTCAACTCAAAATGAATTTCTCATTTGTCTTTGAAAACGAAAAGTTTAAATATCTATAGGTAGACGACAAAGTGAAAACAATATTTAAATTAAAAAAAAAACCAAAATATTCAATGTCAGAGCAATGTCAGTTGAAGAAATTAATTCTCCAAATCAAAATGCTTTCTCATTACAAAAGGTGTGAATAGTTTACCAAATAACAGCTTTTTGTAAATTCTGTGACGTACCCAGAAAACTAATAGGGATTGACATGCTTGAGTCTGATAGTGAACGTTTTGTCATAATCAAGTCTCCTGAGTTTTGGGAACATCTTTAGAAAATATATGGTATTCAAGCTCTCAAGGCTTATAATGCCACCCCCCCCCCCACACACATACACCACACTTAGGGGTACACCACTCAATTTACCTAGTAATTTTAATAATTTTCTACTGAACTTCGCATATTAGAAAGCATTTGGTTTCGTACTCTGTTAGGTTAGGGATATCCATGGATTTGAGAAAGCTTTGATATTTGGAAAGTTTTTTAACTGACGAAACCTTGCTTGTCTCAAGGTGAATTCCATGAATTATTATTGGTAAATATGTTTCAGCACAGGCTTTCTCTCAGAAGGAGGTAGTGGTGGCTTAGTCAGGATAGTGTGCCAGGCTCATAATCTGCAGTTCCCAAGTTTAAGTCCCACCTGGGCCAGCATTGAGATTTATATCTGCAAAACTCCCCACTCTGCCCTCTGTACCATAATACTCTGTAATAACCCTAGAAAATTTGCTGTCATGTCAATATGGTTGCTTGGGTTCTCACGGTGCCAGTACAGTGAGTTATGGATGTTCACATTATCACCGAGCTTAAAAGTGGTTTTTGTCACCCCAACCAATCTTTGTGAACAATTTATCGTTGTCTACCTTAATTCAAAACCATTCATAAAACTCTGTAGTCAGGATTGCCTTCATCAATTATGTTTCTAATTTAGAGGTATAATAAAAAAATAAATACCCCCTCAAGCAGCTGCTTGCCAGAGAGGTCTGATAGGAGCCTGTCAGTTGTTCCTAGCAGCTTATAATGATCACTTTGAATATCTATATTAATGAATCGCATAACCATATCATTATTTTGCAAAATTACACATTTTCTTTATTAACATATAAAATAGTTTCATTAAATTTGAATTTATTTTTTTAGGAACCCTGCATTTCACTTTGAATATCTCAAACACGTCCCTTTCAATTTCCGAGATTGATTGTTTTACCCCTGAGGCCTGGCACACTATTTACTGAGCCAATCCCCACCCCACTTTAACAGGTGAACGTAAGAATATTCAAAACATTCCTGGGGGCATTTTTTGATATTTCCTACGTTCTTCCCACCAACCTTCGTACCACCAACCGCGTAGTTTCCCACCAACCTTCTCTGAGCCCTCAGGGCTCAGAGAAGGTTGGTGGGAAAGGGACCCATTGGACACCTTTCAGGCTCCTGTCAAGGCTATCCAACAGGTTCTTTAATGTGCACAGTGGCATACCCATAAGTGCACATTAATATGGTATGGTAATCGTTTTTCTTTGTGGGAATGGTTACTAATGCTGAGTACCTTAACTTGCTCTAATCATTTTTGCCAGCCATTCACTAGATACACCGTGAAGTTTACCAGCAAGATGGAATACCTCCCTATTTCCCTTGCAATGTGAGAGCTTGATGCTAAGCTTCTAAATAGGTGGTTAGGGTAAAGAGCATGTTTTGAATATTCCTACGTTCACCTGTTAAAGTGGGGTGGGGATTGGCTCAGTAAATAGTGTGCCAGGCCTGTAATATGTAGTTCTCAGGTACGAGTCCCAATTGGGCTTATGGCAAGATTTATCTTCACTAAATCCTCACCCTGACCACCATCAGAAACGGGATACCAGTGAGCTTGGAAAGGCCACTGTCCATCAGATGGGATGTAAAGTGGTCATTAACACGTGCAGGAGAGTCTCCCTTCACATGTTAACATGCTGGATGGCTTTGATGAGAGGCTGTCCAATGGGTCCCCTTCCCCCCACTCTGAGCCCTTGTGGTTCTTGTGACATGGCCATTTAGCCCATTGTGTGCAAAAAAAGTGCTGCTCAGAGGTAAAACAACCCAATTCCTGTTCAAGTCTTCTGGACATTTACCTGTGTCGTTACCTGAAAGATGTGAACAATTTATAGATTTACATCAGTATATACTGAGATGCCAGTTTATTAGGTACATCTCTCTAGTAGCGTGTTGGCCTTTGGCCTTCAAAACAGCATGAATTCATTAGAATTTTGAGGTTACAAGATGCTAAATGCGTTGTACAGGAGTGTTGTACCATGCCAAAATGATTGTGTGAAGCAGTTGCTGCAAATTGGATGGCAGCAGTCTCACAGTGAACAGCCCTTATCTTATCTCAAAGGTACTCGATAGGGTTTAGATCTGTGGATTGTGCAGGCCAAAGAAGCAAGGAAAACTCGTCAGCACGTTCCTGAAACCATTTGGTGACAATACGTGCCTTGTGAGTAGGTGCATTATCATGCTAAATGTGCCCAGTTTAATAAGGATAAACTAGATATGAACTTGGTCAGCAACGATGTTCAAATATGCCGTAGCATTCAGATGTCCTTCAATGGGTAGCAGAGGACCTAATGTGTGCTAGGAAAACATTCCTCACACTGCCACCACTGGCCTGTACTGTTGACACCAAACAAAATGGCTCCATGGCCTCGTATTTCTTGTGCTAAATTCTGATCCATCAACATGATGCTAAAGGAACTGTGATTCGTCCGATCAGGCTACCTTTTTTCTGTGCTCAATGGTCCAGTGTTGATGCTTCTGTGCCCACTGGAGATGCACTTTCACGTTCTTTGCTGACAGCACGCCATCAACATGGTTGGCGGCTGTTGTAGCTTATTCGTGACAAGATACATGGTACATTCGGAGAAGACATTCTGCACACCATTGTTTATTTCTGCTGTGATTTGCCTGATTGTGGCCCATCTGTTGGCTTGCACAGTTCTCACCAATCTCTTTTTCTCCCTCTGATGCACAAGCTGTTTTTGACCACAGGATCGCCGATCATTGGTAGTAGTTTTTTGCTTTTCACACCATTGGTAAACACTTGAAAAGGTTGTGCGTGAAAAGCCCAGAAGGATAGCCATTTGGGGGATGCTAGAAATGGCACACCTAATACCAACTATCATGCCACATTCAGAATCCTCAGGTCGCTCATTTTGCCCATTCTGATGCTTAATGCAACTATAACATGCTCAAAGAGCTGGTTTGCCTGATTTATACCTCACACCTCTGTCATTGCATATTATGTGGGGAGTGAACCGTTTTTGTAACGGGGTAATGTGTGTATCTAATAAACTGGCATCTCTGTGTATATCTTCTCATATATGCATACTTTGCAAGTAGTAAGACCGAATTTGCATATATTCCCCCGACTTAGGTGATAATTGCATTCCCAAGAATGGTGACATAAAAATTTTTCCTGATATCAATAATGTTATAAAGATGCTTACCCAAACGTGACTAAATTCACTATAAATAAAAATAAATACCCCCTCAAGCAGCTGCTTGCCACAGAGGTCTGACAGGAGCCTGTCAGTTTATATGCCAAAGTATAGGTATGAAAATATCCAATCTAATTATTTTTTGACTATTATTACTCTATATTACTATCTTTTACTCTCCTTTCTGAAAGCATGGGAATAAAGCTGATGAAACTCCCGAGTTTTTAAAACTGTTACTAATTATTTCGTACTTTATATTATTACATCTTAAATTTTATTTAAATATTTCTGCTATCCTATATTAATGATATTCTAATTAGTAATTTGCTCGAAAGCTATTTTCTTTGAGTTGTTTGTTACTCCTTTTGATTTTTCTCCTTTAAATATTCATTGAAAAACTGCACAGCCTTAATACTGTTCATTTTAGAAGTTTGTGATTCTTTTATGTTATCTAAATAAATTTTTTTGACGTTTTGGAGATAAAACTATGTGCAGAATGTCTTATTTATATGTGTTCGTTTACATCAAAGTTCACATGAAATCGTGTTAATTCGAAATTCACGTAAGTCAATAATACCAAAAATGTCATTTCCACCAAAATTTGTAACTCCCCTTACCTAAACAATAAAAATATATTTTCAAATGTTAAACTTTGCAAGCTACTTATTTTTTAACAACGTTACAACGATTGTATAATTTATTTTTATTATTTTTGTAGTGTGTTTGGGGGAATATAAAATTATTTCAAGGAAGCATTTAAAATGATAACCTTATGCTAGTCCAGATATGTAGAATATATTTTGTATATGTTCCTCTTGGTAGAGTATGAGATTGTGTAGCTGTTCTCTATTTTTTTATGTAAAGTGCATTTTAATTTCATAACATGCAAAAGTTTGTTAGATCATTGTCTTCCAAAAATGCACTTTTAGCATTTACAATGTTTTTAGTCTGTCTGTAAATATATATTAAAGTTTGTGAGAAAGTAATATGTTTAAAAAAATACGCTGAATTGTTTGTAATATCCATAATATTAGTCTGCTTTCAAAGTTTCTGTAACTGCTCCGTACATTTCTAAAGTGAAATTTACTTTGTTGATTCTATAAAGCAAGTCTATTTTGCATTACGTAGTTTTAGTACTTTATTACAGTGATCAGTTTATATAATGTAGAAATGCTTTATGCGAAGGAAACAACAGTAGAATTACTTGTGAGTAATTCTACTGATGATCATTTCCCTAGGGTGCCAATTGTAATTGGCGCGACAGAATTCAAGTTTCAAATTTAAGTATCCTCAAAATTCCAGATATTTGAAAGTATTGGTACACTGTGTAAAATTCTCAGAAGAAATACCGAACTAGATTCAAATATCCATGGTTCAAGAGCGATTCAAAGAGCTCTTTTAAAGGATATCGATTTTGGCGATATACATAATATTTTGAAAGTATTGGTACACTTCCGTCGTATGTGAATGTAAAACCACATTTAAAGCTCCATAACTTTAAAAATTAGCTTTTTGAAGAAAAATGTCACAGGGGAAAAATACATCGGTTTCAGTTTTATCAATCTTGATTTTAAGCAATATTCGTTTAATATTTTAAAAATTATTGAGCCTGGAATATTTGACAGCAGAATCAGTATATCAATATTTGACAGCGAATCAGTATAATTACACTAAAGAAGAGAAAGGAAAAATCTCAGCAGAAAGAAAACGTCTTATCCTTGATCGGGATTCGAATTCAGATGTCTTTGTTTTAATTCAGAAGCCAAGAACGCAAACCACTGCCGCTGAAACCATAATACTAACCGTGATAATAGCACTGTACAAATTGGATAAAAATTTGTCAAAATCTGATTGATCAATAAAAAACTTTCATATTCATTGATTGTCACGATAATATCTGCTGGTGACAATTTTAAAAAATCCACCGAAAGCCTGCTGAATATCATATAAGTAAAGTTTAAAACATTCAGTTTATACTGGTGTCTAACGGTTAAGCATTATATGCAAATTCTGGAAGAGCTAAAAAATGCGACGATGAAATGCTGTGATATTTGGAATGACAATGCATTTTTATATGTCGCAATAAACAGTGAAGCATAGAGCAAGCCAATCGCAGAATTCCATTCGGTTAGGCAAGTCTATGTAGGAGTGTACAGAAGTAAGGGACCTGTTTCAGCAGAACAGAGATTAATACGATGTATGATGACCCTGAAAAGCATCACGACTACTACTCATAGTGTTGACCAGGCTAGTCGCGAGATCTGACCCGCACATGTTCTATAGCAATTAGGTTTAGAGAAAGGCTGACCACTCCGTCTGCCACTTTCAAGGAATTCGACTGCCTGAGCCCTATGATGGCGGACATTTATTGTCCATCGAAGTAAACTTGTGGCCAACAGCTCCTCTGACAAGCCTCGAATAGGTTTGAAGGATATCTTCATTATACTTTGACCAGTCAGAGTGTTTCAACCACCATAGTGGTGTCATTCTAACAATTTCAATCCTGTATGATAGTGTTTTAAATTTTTTTTTACCACAATCCACAATAATAATTGCATTGGGACCCAGACTGATATTTTCAATTCTATATGGCCGAGTGGTTAGCACGCTTGGCTCCTGATCTAAGGGACGGGTTCGAGCCCCGGGGAAGACATGGTTGTGTGTGTTGTTTTTCTGCTAAGGTCCTGCCATCCTCACAGATCTACTTTGGCATATAAACTGATAGGCTCCTGTCAGACCTCTGTGGCAAGCAGCTGCTTCAGGTTTTTTTTTTGTTCTTTAAAAAAAATGCTGGTCGCGACCCACAGTTTGAAAAACGCTGATATATCAGATATTTAACACAGAACGGAATTAATCAAAAGCCTGAATTGAAGAGTGCATGCTCAGACTGTTCTTGGGTTCAGTCATGATATCTGCAACATGTAAGAGGGATGCGGGAAATATATTATGCAAGATGTGTCTTATTAGAAATGCAATAATGGGCAGGGGCTTAGCTATGTGGGGGGAATACTCTCAAAGTAAATCGGAGTTGGATTGGGATTTTTTTTAATTACAGGGAATTGTCAAAATCGAGGCAATTTGGCAAAATTCGAAGCCGCTTGTAAAATATAAGTGAGTTGTGATTGGTTTTGTGAAATTAAGGAGAGTGCGAAATCGAGAAAATTAAAACCTTTTTGAGTCGACAAATTTCAGGTGAGATGTAAAAATAATTTTTTTTTGTAAAATCATGGCGAGGTTGCAAAATCTTTAGTAGCTGTGCCCCCCCCCCCCCCAACGAAAAACTGAAAAAAAAAAGGTACGTTCCTAAAGTAGTTATCAGTTAGCAAAAATTTTATTTCCGAGTTGAAAAATTTTCATTCTCTCCCAACCCCCAACCATACTCCCTTTACTACGCCCCTGACCATGGGTATCTCTTGTTTTTAATAATTTGCAATATCACAGGTTGGTTGGTTGGAGTTTTATGCCTAATTGGCAACTTGGGCCGTATTCCATAATGCGCAACCCTCCATCACAGTAGGTGGCAGAGTTTGGACACTTTTAGAAAAGTACTTTTTTTGCTTGGAAGCATATATGAGTTAATAACATTCTTAATATTTTTATAAATCATTTAATTTAAAATTAACCACCAAATTTTACCTTTCGTTTTATCATCTTATAGGTATGGCTTGAAGAAATATTTTTTTGCTGAAAAAAATTTTGTTTCGCTGTCAGTGGTCCTCGAACCCACATTTCCTCATTACGTTTAATCCATGGAAACACATGGCATATAAACAGGAGACGTGGGTTCCAGCAGGATGAGTACATATATGTGACGCCAAAAGGTTCTGTTTTGCCAAGGTCATTCTACTACGCCTTAAAGGGCGCTCTCCGTTACAACGGATGGATCAGCTAGAGGATTTACGTAATTGTCCGTTATTTCATGTCAATCTTGGTTTGGTGGATATTTCCCTCTGCGAAGTCTTTCAAGTAATTTTTGTAATTCGATCATGCTGAACTGGTCAGTAGCAAAGTCCATGAATTATAATTTCGAAGAATGTGAAAAGCAATATTTCATATTCATCCCCATCAGGAGAAAAACTAATAAGTGTATGATACAGTGTCGGCATCAACACAAATTCGATGTGCAGCGTGCTATGTAGTAAGCATTTTTAGATGCCTGTTACGATCGTAACCTATGAAGCAACTCTCAGGAATCCCTTTAAACGTAAATTCAGTCTTGGTCAACACGACCCCTTCTTGGAGATTTTGTTTTTTATGGGGGGAGGGAGAGCAAAAGAGTGTTGCTAAAATAAATCGATAACCCTGAAAACAACATTGTGCTCACTAAAAAGTAGCATTATCGCTGGCAGTTGATAATTTAAATACTTCAGCTTATTAGTGTGCTGATCAAAAGAATAAATTCTTATTGAGAGTATGCGACGCATTAAACAATAAAGAGTGGCGGTTGCAGACTTTTATTAAAAACAAAGTAAAGCCGCGGAGAAAATATTTTGCAAGAAAGATTAAGATCAAAGCAAACAAAATGGAGTTTACATAAATATAATTTGACACATTAATAACAACGTCGGAATTCAAATTAAAAGGAGAAAAAAAGTGTTTCATTGGATAACTAGATGCCGTATATAGGTAGAGGTTGACCATCTAAAAATTGGATATCATGTTTTGTTGTCACTCGAATAGTTTAGCATGCAAAGTTGAATGGTATTATTCGAATACTTATGACTTATCGAAAAGGGTAGGGTAAGCCGTCCCGTGTCCCGTTAGTGGTTAACGCACTTTGCTACTGATCTACGGGACCTGGGTTTCGAACCCCAGGTAAGGCATGGATGTCGTGTTGTTTTTCTGCTGAGGTCCTGCCATCCTCTTCTACTCTAGCATATAAACTGACAGGCTCCTGTCAGACCTCTGTGGCAAGCAGCTGCTTGAAGGGGTATTTATTTTTTTTTATTTTAATATTTGAAACAGATTTCAGTGTTCACGATTGGAAGCACTTTAGAAACGACAAACAGAAAAGTAAATTATATGGCTTTTTTTTAGAAAAAAAAAATTAACTTCGTCGACTGTCTTTCTGTAGACATCGAACTTTTTTGTTTATGCAGATAAATGAGAAATTCTTTTGTGTTAGATAGGTATTGATAAAATATTACGATTTGCACTTTCCAAATCTCCCAAAAGGTATAACTACGGCCTCTAAAGGTGGAAAAATTGAAGAATTTCAAACGATGTATTTTTGTCAGAAATCTGAAATTTTGGTGTTGGAATGTGAAGGTTACGAATTTACCATTGGCAACAAGAGTTGACCCTTTAGATGGGGGAATCAAACATTTTTTGGGTTTAACAGAAAATTGTATGTTTTTTGAGATAAAAATTATTTTTTGCTTAAACAGGTATTGATGAAATATGTTTTTCACTTTCCGAAACTCCCAAAAGCTGTAATCGCGCCCTCTAACGGTGGAAAAGCAAACATTTTTAACAAATGCACTGGTTTCTTAAATAAGGAAAAATCGCGATAATTTGCCAAAGAATTGTGAGATCCTCACCAAACTTGCTCATGTAACCAGTAATGCCTAATATCGTATGCAAATTAGTCTAGATTACGTCAATTTGCGTAATCAGGTAGCGACATGAAAACGGGTGTTTTGGAGTGGGTCGTTATTTTGTGTTGTAAATGTGAATAAAAAAAATTCGAAATAGCCATTTTGTAGGTATGACCTCGAGATATCCTAGCCAAATGAACTGCGGTGGAGAACTATTGGTCAGCTCGAAGCAGGCCAAATTCAGTCAGAAGTGGCAAGATTGCTGAATGTGAGTTCTGTGGTCCATATACTGTAGAATCAATTTCTTAACACAGATTCCGCATCTCGGAGGTTTAGCCGAGGAAGGGCTAGAGTTATGACTGCTGTACAAAACCGATATCTGTGATTAACAACACGAAGGAGCAGGACGTCTACCCCCTTTTAGCTACGATCCTCTCTTCCAGCAACCACTTGGAGGGTTGTATCATCTACTGTAATCTGCTTCTGTAAGGCTTCATGAGAGAGGTCTGTAAGCTAAAAGACCAGTAATTTGGTCTTTTAGCATACAGACCTCACACATAGAGGAGAACAGTTGAATTGGGGCACTTATGCAGACTGACTGGACAGAAGAGCAATGGAGGTCCGTACTCTTCACAGATGAATCCAGATATTGCTTGCAGAGTGATTCTGGACATTGTTTGATATGGAGAGAACGAGATACCCGCTATCATTCCAGTAACATCCGTCAAAGAGGCAGTTATGGTGGAGGTAGCGTGTTTGGGGTGGCATTTCCTTATGTGGATGCACAGACCTTTACATGTTGACGAGTGGGAACCTCAATGCTCAAAGGTATACAGATGACATCCTGGACCCTTATGTACGTCGTTACGCTGGTGCAATAGGTGAAACATTCATTTTATAAGACGATAGACTCGACTAATGGAACAATACCTTCAAGAGCAGACCATTATGCACATGGAATGGCCATCTCGATCTCCTGACCTAAATCCAATTGAGCATGTGTGGGATGCTCTAGGGTAGGAGTGGGGCGGGGGTTTCTCAGTCGGTAGTGCACCAGTCTTGTAATCTGTAGTTCCCAGGTTCGAGTCCCAGCTGGGTCAGCGTCGAGATTTATTTTTGCAAAATTCCCCGCCCTGCCCACGGTCGGTAGGGGACACCGGTGGGCTTGGAAAGGCCGTCATTTGTCAGATGGGAAGTTAAGCTATGGCCCATGTGCAGGAGAGCCACACGCTGTTTGTGTTAAACAACATACTGTATGGCCTTGACGGGAGGCTACCATCTGTCTCCCAACAGCTGTTCCAGTGGGTCCTCTCCCTCAACCTTCTCTGAGCCTTCGGTGTCCATGTGACCTGATCATTTAGCCCATGGTATGAAAAAAAGTGCCACTCAGAGATAAAACAACCCAACCCTAGGGTAGGAGTTCTCAACGTGGGGTACACTGTGAGAGTTCAAAAGTCGCTAGATTTTTATTCCCATTGTTATACTATAACTATAGTTTTATCTATCTATACAAAGGGTACGCCAGTTATCTACACATTTCCAGGGGGTTCATGAAGCATAAAAGTTTGGGAACCACTGCTGTAGGGAGACATGTTGCTACCCTCAACCTGCCACCTGAAAAAAGGGAGAGCTTGTTAGTGCTTAAAGGAACAATACTGAATTACTCCCTACTGAGCTGATTGGCAACATCAACAGCATGGAACATCGCTGTCATGCCTGCTATGCTGTAAGGGGTGACCACACTCTTTAGTAAAGAATTTTGCCCATTGCATTCTGACACCTCATTTTTGGACAAGTTCTTGTGTTATTTTTGACGAAAAATGTTTCTAGTGTAAATTATTTTATACCATTCTGAAACTAGCATTGCAATTCATGTTTTCATCAAATTTCATTAGATTCATATATTTTTTTGTTTATCATAATTTATCTGAGTTTTCCTTAATTTATGGAAGCCAGAGTATTATGCTAGAAATTTGGATTTTTGGTGGTGTAATGTGTCGGTCTTGAAGACAATGAGTTGACTCCTTAAGTCCATGATAAATAGGAAATGCAACTATTTTGTTTTAAGAGAAAATTGGAAACCGTTTTAGTTCATACTAATGATATACACTGCTCACAAAAATTAGGGGATATTTTATCGCTTCATATTCATTTTGAAATATCCCCTAATTTTTGTAAGCAGTATATTATTATAATTCGCATTTTCAAAGGTAGTTTCAGTTTATATCGTTAATTAGACACTTATAATAGCAAATGGCAAAACTTTTATCGAATTGTTCAAGTGATCTATGGTAGAAATTTGAAAATTTGGCTGTAGAGTGTCAAGAGATATTCCACTAACAGCAATGATCTGCCCCTTGTTTTTCAGAGAGGTGTGAGAAAAGCAACTTTTTAATAAATTTAAGAACTAAAAGACAAATAAATACCCTTATGTTGTATAATTGCTAATAAAATACTACTGTGTTCAATACTGCTCCTCCTTCCCATCATGAATTAGCTCGAATTAAAACTTATACGGATTTTAAAAGTAGGTATATGAAAAACTTTGTCATCTTTGAAAAAAGGATTTCTTTATGATCCACAGATGATATGCGTTCTTCTAGTTACTTTACACATTCAGTACCCTCTAACAGTGGAAATTCGAACTAATGATGATTGGGAAAATAAACTATTAATCTTTTATTAGTACCTGTACAACACAAAGAATATTTTTCATATATTTCTTAAATCAGAAAAATTTCATTTTATATAGAGGTATAAGGGGGAAAATCATTACTATTATTGTAAACCACTTGACCATTATAGTGAATCTCCAAAATTTTAAAATTTCTAGAATATATGTACTAGATGGTTCGCAATTTCGTTTAAATATTTGATATTTTCCAGCTTTTTCCGTCGCTAGAGGCTGCTTTTTGAGTTTTTATTTACCGCCTTTAGCATTCTCTAACAATGGAAATTTCAACTCATGGGTGATTAGAAAAATATAAATATTAATATTTTGTTAGTGTCAGTAAAATTTTTTTCGTTCATCCCTTAAAAAAATTTCATTTTCCCACCCCCTCGGGGGTAAGAGGGAAAAGCCTTGTTGCCATTGTAAATCTTCTGACCATAACCTACTACCAAAATTTCAGAATTCCATTGTAAATAGATCGTTTGAAATATTCGTTCGAAAATTTAGCCTTTTCCATCATCCACCCTAGAGGGCGCTATTAAAGCTATTGTGAGATTTCAAACTTGCTAATCGTAATATTTTCAGTACTTATGCTACACAAAAAGAATTTTTCATTTATCTCTAAAATTAAAGTTGATTTTCTATAGAGTAACAAACAGGTAGAGAGACAGACAGACGGACAAACGAACCAACATTGCATACGTAGAGGACAAAGTAAAAACACCCCGTTTTGCAAGCGAACTGAAAAAAAAATATTTTTTGGCTTTCAATTAGCTCGTTTAACTTTTTCAGCCCATTGCTGTCTTCTGACAGGACTTCTTGGAAAAAAACTTCATTAATTTATTTCTGTGAGTAGAATTTTTCCGCCAAATACAGCGCAGTTCAAATACCAGATGAGTCGGCGATTTACTATTCCTACACTTTGCACACACAGCTCCTCAACACAATAGGGTGGCAATTGGAATGAATCTTGGAATCCTTTCCTAACTTGGGAAAGGCCAATATAATAGCATCACGCCAGGAGATGGAAACTGCTCCTCTGTAGAAATACGGTAGAGCATTCAAATCTTACTTAATGATGTTAGGTTGTATTGTTTTACTTCTGAGAGGAATTGTTTTTCACAGAATAGGCTAAATGACTATGTCTCAAGGGCTTCGAACCTAAGTGCGAGTTTTGTGATTCAGTGTAAAGCATTCACGAATAATGATGCTTAGCAGCTCTGTGGCCCAAGGTAATAGCAAGAGCAAATCTACCTTTGCAAGAAAGGGGCCCACTGGACAGTTGTTAGCTGATGGATTAAGTGGTGAGAGATGTTGAAGCATGACACAATGCATACTGTCTGGCTGACAAGAGATACACCAGAAGATTGCAGAGCAAAGGAAAGTTCCTCCAATGTAAATGGCCTGTTGTAGGGCTCCAGGGCATTCGAATTGCAGCAGGGAGTTTTCCATCTTTATCTTCTGCATCAGAAACTCGAGGCAATAAGAGGAAGAAGAGATCGAGAAAGGAAAGAACAGGGTCAAAACTACCATTAGTTCTCGATGCCCCATTTTATATAATAGGGGCCAACTCGAATATGGAGGAAAAGTCCCAGAGTGTAAGCAATTACTTGGAGATCAGCAATGTAACCATTATATTCGATAATTAGTTGGACGTGTTCCCAACCATCTCTCGGACTTTATTTCACACATCAGAATTGATCATGCAGTAATAGACGTGTACTTGATCCAAATTCCTTAATTCTCCGATGCCAGGCAAAATGGGCTCTTGACCTAGCACACTTGGGGTGAGGATTGGCTCAGTCAGTAGCGGGCCAGGCTTATAAGTTGCAGTTCCCAAGTGTGAGCCCCACCTGTGCCAGCGTTGAGATTTATCTGTGCTAAATCCCCACCTATCCTCAGTTAATAGCAGACACCAGTGGGCTTAGAAAGACTTCTTTCAGTCAGAACATGTTGGATGGCCTTGATGGTAGGCTGCTATCTAGCGGATCCCTTTCTCCAATGTTCTGTGAGCCCTAGTAGTCCGTGTGACCTATCCATTTAGCTCAATGTGTGCAAAAAAATGCCACTCGGAGCTAAAACAACATAACTCTGACACAATTGAATGGTTCAAAGTTGGAGGATGTCTGAAACACCCTATAAGACTTGTTATGAGCTGTGGTGCAGTCAGGATTTCAACATAGTTTCTGGAAGTGAGGGAACAACGTTGAAGTCTATGAATGGTAGAGGCAACTGCTTAGACAATACAGTCCAGGGATGTACTCAGAGGATATGGTCCTCCACCACCCAAAAAAGAATGTCATACTAAATCACGATTTTTTTCTGTTTAAAAATCGATAATACTTGTCTTTGTGTAATTTTATTTTTGTCCCATATTTTGTCTGACACTAAAAATTTATTTAAAAAAAACTGTAAAATCTCACTCTATATAGAATATCATTTTAACGTTTCCTGTTCTGTGTAATAAATATTTCAGTAATTTGGAGACCCTACTCGTCTTATTCTCAGACCCTTCTGAAATTAAATCCCGGGTACATGCCTAATTTAGTACATTGTCTTTGCCATTGACCAAGTGTTGGTCTATACTAGGGGTTCTCAACGTGGGGTATGCAGTAAAATTTTTTTGGTTACATCGTGAGAGCTCAAAAGTCGCTAGATCTAATAACAAAGTAAAAATAACCATTGTTATAATATAAATATAGTTACATACACATTTCCGGGAGGTACGTGAAGCATAAAAGGTTGAGAATCACTGGTCTATACTGATGCTGCCTGGTCAAATTATCTAATACTTTGTTGTATCACAGTAATCCCCAAATTTAAATATTTTCAATTCTCAGCATATAGTTCTCGTTGGAATGAGTTTGAAATACTTCTACTAGTCATCTCTCTCAGGATTTCCTCCTGATTTTCCACTGAGACTATCATCTCCGTTATGGATGCTCCTGCCTCACACTCTCCAACAATGAATCCCCTTTCAAAGTATGTCAGATCAGCCTTTTTGTCATGTCGCATATTTCTTTGCTTTCCACCATGCCTTTACAGCTTTTATAAGACTCTACAGTGATATAGAATAGTTACCTCAATAAGAAATTTTTCATGTTTCACGATACTTCGTATTATTCATGATTTAGCCAGGCAGTTTCTATTACAGAGGAGTGCAAAACCACTCTACTCGTCAATCAGTCCTTCAATGTGATTGATACACATGGGAGTGATTGGCTTCCATAAGGTTTGTCTTCGACCCCGCATGTAGAATTGAAGGATGCATGAGGATGGATGATCAATAGCAGTGAAAGTGCAGGTCAGGTTCGGTGTAAAAATAAGTACTGACACGTGTTCAACAGGGTGAGTGTGAGATCCTCCAGCCGTTGCACAAGGACTCCATTCTTCCTGTTGGTGTCAGTACTGCCCCAAAGAGGGCTGTGTCAGCTGAAGTCCAATTTTTGTTGGGGATGGCAGCTGCATGATGAGGTTATCCTACTGGACGTTATGAAGAGAATTCTATGAAGAAATGATGGTGAGGGGTATGACCTGGGAAGGAGAATGGTGGCACACAAGAATTGCAACAATCTCACAGCTGGACCATCTCAATTCCTTTCTTGGTCAATAAGAGAAAAATGGTTCGCCGGGTCAGTGACTGTCTCCAAGTGTATCCCATACAGGCAGATGGACTCATGTGGCCGAAAAAGGACCTTAATGTCAAGATTTCTCTGGAATTCACGATAATTCCATTGTAGAAGCGTTGCCATCTCAAATTTAAATATTCAATACAGCAAATCTCAGGATAGAAATATTATTTATCATTTATTTAATATATTTTTCGAAGTTTACTTCAACTACCAAGAAATTTATCACTTTTAGTTTACGTCGATATCAAATTTAGAGGAAACATTAACTTTATCAGCTTTAAGAATTCGACAGTATATTAACCATGTGTATTACGGAAGTTTGATTGCCAAGTAGAGAGGTTTTGCACTCCTCTGTGATATAAACTGCCTGGCTTAATTATTATAAATAATAACATGAAATATATGAAACAGGCAAGATTTCTTACTGACGTATTTTACATCACTATTAGTCGCTCCAAAGTTGTCAATAAGTGGCAAAAAGGTGTTATTAATTAATTAAAGGTTTATTATTATTTTGGCTGAGCCAAAAGGCATAGTGTACAAGAAGTTGCTGACTTTGCAGGTGTGCCAAAAAGTACTGTCCAAAGGGTCTTCCAGCAGTGGCATACATCACAGTCCACAGCTAATCGTCACCAGAACTGCGGCAGAAAGACTGTGTTCACCAATAGGGACTGCCACATTGTGTCACGTACTGTTAGGGCAAACTGCTTTGCAACGAGGCAGGAATTTCTCCAGTCAGTCAATGCAGGTCTACAACAAGCTGTTTCCAAATGAACACTCTGAAGAGAACTGCATGCCATGGATATCTGGAGCAGAGTACTGTGGAAGAGACTCATGTTAACAGCTCTGCACAAGGCTGCATGGCCACAGTGGGCGCAGAACTACAAAGACTGGACTGTTGACTCTTGGAAACGTTTGATCTGGTCGGATGAGTCACATTTTTGCTTGTACTCGAATGATGCAAGGCGACGGGTACATCGTAAGCCACATGAAGCCTTCAATGCGAACTGTGTGCAAGGTTCTGTTCAAGCTGGAGGAGGCTGTGATGTTCTGGGTGTTTCACGTACGAGGAAATGGGTCCTTTGGTTGCGGTGACGTCACACTTGAACCAGAAGGGCTATTGAAGCTACTGGACGACCACATTGCCTCTTCTGCAACATCTCCACAGTGAACACCAGAAGGATACCCATCTTCCAAGAAAATTGTCGCATTGACATGACGAGCATTCTGAAACCTTCAAACATCTCAACTGTCCACCAATCCCCTGATTTGAATCCCATAGAAAATTCATGGGACTATTTGGGTCAACGAATGGAGTCCCAGCCATTCGACCAATCTAGCCGAACTGTGGCATTTGCTACTGGAAGAGTGGATGAATATTGATGTGCACTATATCTGCACACTGGTGGCATCCATGCCAGACAGGATTTCGACGCACTATTTGTTGCGTCGAAATCCAATCTTGCGTTACGCGCTATTTGGTGACATTCAGACAGGGGTGACTAATTTTTTTGTCTGGTGAGCTTATATAGCCCTAAAAAGTAGAAAATTAACCCAAATCATATTGATGATGCAGTCACTGAGTTCGTATTCGTCTCAAAAGGAATAGGGCGCCAGCAATCTTGTATAAGTAAATCGGCGCCCCCATCTTCCTTAGAACTGAATACGAACTCTTATTGTACCATCAATAAGCTTTAGGTTTATTTTCTATTTTTTAGGGTCATATAGGTATTTTTTTAAAATTTAATTCACACCTCTCCTGTATTATACCAATTGGCTTCAAATTTTGCCAGCTCTCCGAGATTTTGTTAACTCTCCTAAATTTTGCAATCTTCCTAAGATTTTGCGAATTCTTAATTTCACTTCACAAAACCAATCCCAATTTTCACAACTCGCCTGTATTTTACAATGGATTCGAATTTTGTCAACTGTTCTCGATTTTGCCAACTCGATATAATTTTGCGGAAATCCCAATTTTTACATCTCACCCGAATTTTGCCAACTCTCGAAGATTTTGCAAAGTTGTCTCGATTTTTCCTACTACCCTTGATTCGATGGTAGCCTCCTGTCCAGATTTTACTAACTCCTCTTAATTTTACAACAAAAAAATCCAAAATTTTCACTACTCACCTGGATTTTACAAAGTCGCTTCGAATTTTGCAAACTCCAATTTACTTTCGGGGTGAGTGGTCCTCCTCCCACATAGCTACGCCACTGGCACCTACAGCAACGGTCCTTTAAAGGCTGCCCAACCCCACAACAATCTGGATCCTCAATGACAAAACAGCCAAAGGGAGCCTCATTAGTCATGAGTTAAGGAGAAACACTGACACTACTAGGAAACCTTCATTTCAGGGATACGGGCAGACGAGCTTTTGGGACACTCAGGTTGCTCGTATCAGCAGAACTTACAGATCCCCCCTCAGGAACTTGCTCAAGGTTGGGTTGTTTTACCTCCGAGTAGCACTTTTTTCACACAATGGCTAAATGGCCAGGTCAAAAGGACAGCGAAGGGTTGGGTTGTTTTACCTCTGAGCGGCACATTTTGCACACCATGGGCTAAATGGCCAGGTCACATGGACCCCGAAGGCTCAGAGAAGGTTGGGAGAGGGGACCTACTGGACAGCTGTTGGGAGACAGATGGTAGCCTCCCGTCAAGGCCATCCAATGTGTTATTTTAAAGTGCACAGGGAATGGCGCTCTCCTGCATACAGAGTCGCAGCTTAACATCCCATCTGATGGACAGTGTCCTTTCCAAGTCCATCAGTGTCCCCTACTGACCATGGAAAAGGCGCAAGTTTTGTGGAGATAAGCTCGCTCAGGGGTTTATTTGAATTTAACATTAGAATCCCATCCAGGATATATAGTTTTTCTCTATTCAAATGACTTGTATAATTCACAGAACTTTGAAACATAAAAACAGCGGATTTATAAAAGTGTTGTCATTTTCAATTAGCGAAAGTTTCATGTTTTCGATTGTAGTCTGAAAAGTGCCCAGCAACGAAGTATTATATGAATTCACTCTTTTACAAAAACAGATTTCAGAAACACACATCATTAGTACAATAGTATATTTTTTATTGCATTGAAAAGGTATAGAAAATAGTCTGCATCTTTACTACACAGAATATGAATGAGCAAAGTTAGAGTATATATATATAATTGATGTGCACATCTTCATTTCGTAGAAAACATTTTTAAATGGTGAGGCACTTATTTCAATGATTTTATTAATTTCAAGAACATATATTGTTTCTATGAATAAATTATTTCAACTTTACTACGATATTTTTCTCCACAAAATCGTATTTCCGTATTAATGTTAACTGATTTGCAATTGTGGACACTATTTGATTCAGGGTTGGGCTTTGACTTTCCGAAGCTCTAAGTTATGTCAATAACATTTTGAGGCTTCAAGAATTCGAAATACATGTTTATTATTCTGAAGGGAACAAAAAAATAGACATGAAGCTGATGTGGTAAAGGCATTATTGCATTGGTATACAATGAAGCCTATATGAAGACCAACAGTTTGTAAAATATATTTACACTGAAATAGACAATTATATACACCCCGATAACAATGTGAAAACCAGAAGTATCACCTCCAGCCATATAGGATGCCGAAGCTGGCAATTGCCTATAGATGAGGTCTGTTCGCAATGGAAACATAGTCATGGAAAAGCAATCATGAGTAAAGACAGCAACATAAGAGAGTTTAACCATGGCCAGAGAGTAGGTGAGAGGAAAACCGGTTTTTCAATCACTGCAACTGCTGAAGTGTTGGGATTTCCACATCAGACCATTGCAAGCGTATACCAAGACTACACGAAATACGCAAACTTCCAACTAGCGGGAGAAAGGTGGACGTAAACGTGCAATTGACTCTCGAGGTGAGTGCAGACTGTCCTGCATTGTTACAAGGAATCTCACGGATACTGTGGACCAGATTACATCGGAATCGAATGAGGGCACATCCACAAGTTTATGCACAAAAACTATCCGTCGTACCATTCGAAAAATAGGTTATGGCAGTTGACGTCCACATCATGTCCCCTTGTTGACTGCAAGGCACCTGATTAGGCTGCAGTTTGCAAAGGCCTATCGCAACTGGAGTGCTGAGGACTGGAAACACGTCATCTGGTCTGACTAATCACAGTTTCAACTATCACGCTGATGGGGTGGGTGAACTTAAACCACACGAAGCGATGGACCCAGCTTGCCAAGTTGGGGTCATACAGGCAGGTGAAGGCAGTGTACCAGTTTTGGGAGCATTTACGTGGGCTTCCTTGGGTCCCCTCATACCCATCGAGAACTCCGTCACCAGGTATGTGAAAAACCTCGTCTATCGTCTACACCCATTTGTAACGATTCTCTTTCCGCACCATGACGCCATCTGTCAACTCTACACTGCATACTTTCCGAGTGGCGACCAATTAGCTCCAGGAGCATTCGAGTAAGCTTAATACACTCGAATCGCTCCCTCAATCGCAGGACCTCAACCCCAATGAGAATATGAGGGACAAATGCAAGATCTGTTCGAGCCCGCCAATCCCCACCGGCAACTGTGGATGCTCTACAACAGGCGATCCTCGCTTCATAGGCGGCAATACTACCTCCACGTTTGCAACACCTCATTGAGTCCTTACTAAAACATCTGGCTACTACTGCGAGGGTAAAAGGTGGAGCAAAAGGCTATTAGGGAGGTGTATATAATAATTTTCCCATTCAGTGTAAATATTAAATAGAAATTTTTCGTGACACAATAAAATTTGAAATAAAATTTTTTAAGCTCCTCATATTATGAGGCGCTAAACTATATTGTAGCTTAGCTAGTTTATGCATAAGTCCAGCCCTGATTTCGTCTTTATATCATAAAGGGTGACAATGACTGTCAGTGTTACTTCAAATTTCTGAAAAATTTAATCGATATAAAAGCATAATTACAATTTTCGTTACTAAACCCTGTATTGCTTATAAAAATACAATTTCTCATACATAACAAACACTGGTGTGTTATAATAAATATATACAGACTATTAAATGCATACCATCCTTAAAAAGAACGGATAATTTTACTAAGTTTTGCAAGAAATTTTTAATAGCTGCAGATGACCACAATAAAATTTTATAGTAAAGTATTTTGTGATAAAAAATACGAGAATTTAATAAATATGCTACAAAGTTAAATAACATTTTGACAAAGTTCTAAATTAAGCTTTTTTTTTTGAGATACGATGCATTTGAAGCTTGATAATTCCTTTGGTAATTAACTTCTGACAAAGCCTTGCGACAAAAAAAAACCCCACTTTAAGCCAAATTCGGTGCTGCATAAACCTTTTATGGAAAAATGTAACAAAAAGTAAATTAAAACCTCAATTAAATCCATTTAATTCTGGATTTTTAACGATACTCGTTCAATATTTAGAGTTCTGGACGCTTGAGTATTAAACAATACACATCACATTTACCTCAGAATTTAATTAAACTGTATTATTTTAAACTGTTTAAGGCATATATCGTAGAAATGTGTGTAAACAATTTTTCAATATTGACTTTCCTTTTTCTGTTCTTTATGAATGGCATTGGTGCTATTAATTGCCGAAGCTATTAATATTCCAGCATCCATAACTATAAATACTGAATATTTGTGAAATTTAGGATTTGTATAGACTTGATGCAAACCTTTATCTTTAGTAACTTTCCAATAAAAAGCTTCGTTTAGAAATTCCGGAGAATATGTCTATCGTGTATATCGATGAATAAAGCTTTTAAGAGTTGAAATTTCATTAAAAAAGGTCCCAGAAATTTGGTCCGAATAAAAATGGATTCTTTTACCCATCCCAAAAAAATTATTGGGTTCACTATCCTCCTGGATAATTTTATCATAATGGAAGTAAAAAAATAAAACATTAAATATAGGGAGAGGGGGCATTATATTTGTTGGTAATGCAAAATGTTACCAACGAAGGTGACCTCATAGCAAACTGGAGAATGGGTAGAGGTGTAAAAAAAAAAATACCCCTCTCAAGCAACTGCTTGCCACAGAGGTCTCACAGGAGCCTGCCAATTTAATACGCCATAGTAGAAAGTCTGTGAAGATGGCAGGACCTCAGCAGAACAACAACACAAACATCTATGCCTTACCTGGGGCTCAAACCCAAGTCCCTTTGATCAGTAGCCAATCGTGCTAACCACTCGGCGCTTGTTTTATTTCAGTCAACAATTAGCTCAATTCTTAAAATTAGCTGACCACATGATGTCAGTAGCTTAATATAATGACAGTATATGTTCATAGGTTGTTAGCTCTGAGTGCCAATAAATCAATTGATCACAGTAACGTAATTACTTGTATCACAGATGATAGAGTCTAAAGCCTTTGAAGGATGGTGCCAGAACACAGGAGCGGACTGGTAATGGTCACTGAGCGCTGTAGCGTCCCGGGCCTTTAGTGTCACGGGTCCCCATAGGAGCAGCATTTGTTTTTTAAATAATAATTGTTATTTCACAGAATTTCGCCAGAATTGAGAAAAGCTTTCTCAGCTTCACGTACGAACTCTCAAAAGAATAAGTATTTGAATCTTGAAAAAGAAACCGATTTTTTTTATAACCAGCAAAAAAAGTGCCAGTCCGCCCCTGCCCGAACATGAAGGAACACAACCCCTCAAAAAATATTTTGCTCTGGATCAATGCCTTATGACATCTGTAGTTTGCATAGTCATTGAATAATGAGGCTCACAGTGGGTTCGTTGTTATGAAGGTAAGAAGTGTGGATATATTAGAAGTTAGTGAAATGTTCCAAGATAAATAAGGAACTTTTAAATCTTCACTACTTTGTTTTCGCCTGTTGTAAATAGCAAAACCAGTCATGAATCAGAAACTAAAGTCAACATAAAATTTGGCTGCATAAAAATGTAACAATGATCTGTTTTCTTACAGTTTACCATTTCTATAGTAGATTGTTTTCTATAATGTACAAAATTATTTCATTCACTTGTGTTATTTTGGGGTCAGTGGGAAGAGACTTAGATCTAACTGAAGATTGCTTCAAAAGCCACATACTTATTCTACACATATTTTCACAAAAGTATGTAAAGAAAGAAACAAGAAATGGCCTGAAGATCATATATGAGTATTACAATAGATATCTAATATTTCAGACACCAAATTTAGTATTAACAGGGTAGGCACTAAGTAACTGAACACTTTTAAATTTTAATAGAAATGAAAATGTTCAATGGATCTAGTAGTTATTTTTCTGGAAGTACAATTACAAGAAAAAACAACAGAAAACTTCACTTAGGTGTTCAATAAGTCTGTTGTCTTGATCTATGCAAATCTGAAACCTTTACAGCATGCTCAGGTACATAATTCAGCTGAAATTCCACTGAAAACTAATTCGTTTGCTTTTTTCAAGTTTTGTCTCAATGTTAAGTTGTTTTTCGGTCTCTTAAGAAATTTACTTGGACATTACTTATTTGGTACTTGCACACAAACTGCACTTTGTTTTCAAATATAGCATAGTCCTTAACAATCCGAATTTTTTTGTTCAATAGTAAAAAAACAGTTAATAGCAATTGCGAAAATTTTTAACTTAGTAGGTGTCTTCTAAAAATCCAGTTAGATTTTCTTATAGCTTTTGTGAGCTATACAAGTTCAAATGTGTTCAGTTACTTAGTGCCCACTCTATATACAACTTCTAAAATATACTAACACAGATGCAATATTCATAACATTACTAACATTCACAAAAAGAATAGATACTTCTGGACTGTATTTTACAAAAGAAGCTTCAGTATTGACAATCTGATAATCATACCTTACTAAATTCTAAACCATTCAATCATACATGTCAGATAACTGTACATCTATAATTGGTTTTAGCATTTGTTAAGGTCAATAACAAAATTCTGATTAATCATATTGCTAACCAGGGAGACACTAAATAATTATCAATGTATAAATTACTAGTTTTTTTATTGTCCTTTATTTCTCTAGAATCATAAAATCTGCGAAATATATTAGCTTAATGAGTAAAAATCAGGCATAAAACTGTGATTTTATTAACTCATCTCCAAATACATGAAGAGAAAAACTATATGACCATTGTTACCATATATGAACTAAATAATAAATGTATAATAATTAAACTATATGATCATAATTTTATAATAAGGAAAAAATCTTATTCTGAGCTTTATGTTTAACGCAGTTGAATAATTATATATTTTTAATAGAAGCTGAAACATTACAAAAGAACATATATTGCCAAATCATAAACAAGTACAGAAACTGCTCATAAAACACTATGGTACATATTTTGGCAAATCATAGTTAGATTGTGAATACTAGTAGACTTTCTGTGAGATAGTTGGATACAAAACTAATATGCTGGTAGAAATGAAGGAATCTTACAAATTTTATTAAATATTTACAAACTTACCTCTTCATTTTGCAGGTGAAGTTGAACATTATAAGAAATAACATTTAAATGTTCAAACAACTTCTCTTTTCATTAGTAAAAAACAATGATAATAATCTGGATTACTTGGAAAACAAGCAGATATTTTCTCAACACTTCAAACCTTCAATCTTATGACTTTAACCTTTCCCAGTGGACATAACATCATGTGTTGTAGTAAACAGATCAGAAATTTCTGATCTGTTTACTACAACACTCAAACTGTTGTTTCAGAACTGAAACTGAGAATACTCCCAGATAACTTCCAGATTGTCATGATGAAATGATAAATAATATTCAGAAATTTCTGTCCCTCCTGGAATTCTCTCTCTCTCAAAAAAAAAACAACAACAAAAAAAAAAACAAAAAAAAAAAACAAATACATTCTCTTAAATACCTCAACAACTTCAATTTCTGGGGAGTAGGTTGTCTTATGCTTTCTCCAAGTGGCACTTCTTTTATATACAAGAGATAAATGTCCAGGTCACAAGGCATTGTGTAGGGAAAGGAGAATTATGAACTATATAGGACCAATATATAGACCAATAGGGACTGCAGCAGTGTGTCAGTGTTTCACACTGCTACAAAGATTTAAATTTAATTCATACTTAGTGTATATGATATATTAATGAGAATATAAAAGCTTGGAAAATAAGCATCTTCTGAATACTTCAAATCTTCATTCTTACGATGAAATGATAAATTAATAAAACATTTTGTTTTTTACCGGATTTACAAATACCTTATGGACCAAATTAAACATTATAATGGGCCATATTTGGCCTGCAAGTCACAGTTCACCCATCACTATTCTAAAATATACACAGGATGTCTCTTGCACTTGGGGGCTAATAACATCCCATCTGACTGATGGTGATCTTTCCAAGCCCACTGATATTGCCTTTCTCACTAAGGGCACAATGGGATTAGTGGATAAAATCTCAATGCACAATAGGGAGTCAAACCTAAGAACAGCAAGTTACAAACTTGACATACTACTGACAGAAACAACCCTTATCTCTTCTTGATGACATCACTAGGTCAAATAACCTAACTTGTTTTTATCTGGCATGTTTTTGTATGAGAAAACTGGTACAAACTAAGAATCGTTTCTAGGATTCTCTATCATATACGTAGAATGCCACACAGCAAATAAATTCTCTTCAAATTTAAAAGTATCTATTTACATTCTGCAACTAAAGATCACTAGGTTCATGAGCTGCTTTCACAGTTAAAAACTGAGAACACAGATGATATCTTAACCATCTGCAGTTATATAGTCAACCAAATTCATTCCCAACTATAAATTTAATAATGTCTATTATATATTAATAATCGAATGCAACAGGCTGTGACATAGATTCTATGATATTAACTGCCAAAACACATCCAGAGTGGATTTCTTTTAATTTTTCACCAATGAGTTTAACCAATACTTCTAATTATCTATAAAATAATATCACAAAAATTTTGAAAAATTGAACTACAAGGGTGAGAAGCATAATCAGTTTACTGACTAATTATTTTGCAAGAATTCTATCATATTAAAACAATTTAGTTTTTTACAAGTATATTAATTTCTGAACCTTGTGCTGAGAGTATTCAACAAGAAAAAAATGCTATTTAAGGAATTATCAAAGCCGCACAAATTTAGCATAAAATGTGTATTCTAAATAGAAATAGTCACTTTCAAGCATTCCTTAAAAAGAGTATGGAGCAGGCATATCCTCAAATAATTTTTTTTTATGATATGAAATCCTTTTCACTCTAACTTTTTGCTATACTAATTGCATCGGAGAACGTACTAAAGAATTCAATAATCTACTTTTGAATTTAAAACTCCACTCGCATTTTACCTGTTAATAATGTGTCTTGCAGGTACTTCTTCAACAACTTAACAGTGGACTCCATCTCCTTTCTTTGTGCAGGAAATGTTAACTTCAGATAAAAACAGGCAGAAAGTGAAATGTTAGGTCTAGCCCAACACATGAGAGAAACAGATAAAATGTATAATAAAAATAAAGTCCAAAAATTGGCTTCAGCCATAATTGAATAAAAAAATATTTTTTTTTGGTACTGATGCTAAGATGAAACAAAAATGCAAATTTAAATCGTGCAATATAAAATCTTAACCATATGTAACAATGAGGAGAAATACATATCCCAGAACTTTTATAACCTGAATAAAAGTAACTTTTTAAAGTCCAGTAAAATATAAAATAAATACTCCCTCTCAAGCAGCTGCTTGCCACAGAGGTCTGACAGGAGCTTGTCAGTTTATATGCCACAGTAGGTCTGAGAGAATGGCAGGACCTCAGCAGAAAAATGATACATACATCCATGCCTTACCCGGGTTCGAACCCAGATTCCTTAGATCAGTAGCCAAGCATGCTAACCACTAGCATAATGGTATTCAATTGAAATAGACATCGTACGTTTCTTCCCTTAATTGGTGCACAAGTAAATGAACAACTTAAGCTCACCAGACAAAAAATTAGCTATCTCCCGCCACAAGAGGGTTATGTCCGTTCGTTCGACAGCAACAGAGGGCACACTAGTAATAAACGTGTCCTACAAATAGCTGTGCTGTGCGATACAGGGTTCACAGTGACAAGAAGTGGTTGTGTGTCACGTGTGTGTTAGTCACTCTGTGAAACATGGGTTGCGCCAAAGATGTGAATGAGTGGCAAAAAGGTGTTATTGCGTTTGGCTGAGCCAAGGAGCATAGTGTACAAGAAGTTGCTGCTGTTGCAGGTGTGATGAAACATACTGTCTTCCAGCAGTTATGTACATCGCAGTCCACTGCTAATCGTCACCAGAACTGCGGCAGAAAGACTGTGCTCACCAATAGGGACTGCTGAGTGTGTCATGCACTGAAATGGTTTGCACTGTTAGGGCAAACCATTTTGCAACGAGGCAGGAATTTCTCCAGTCAGTCAATGCAGGTCTACAACAAGCTGTTTCCAAATGAACACTCTGAAGAGAACTGCATGCCATGGATATCTGGAGCAGAGTATCGCAGAAGAGACTCATGTTAACAGCTCTGCACAAGGCTGCATGGCTACAGTGGGTGCAGTGCCACAAAGACTGGACTGTTGACTCTTGGATCTGGTCTGATGAGTCATGTTTTTGCTTGTATTCAAATGATGCGAGGTGATGGGTACATCATAAGACGCATGAAGACTTCCATGCAGACTGTGTGCAAGGTTCTGTTCAAGCTGGAGGAGGCTCTGTGATGTTCTGGGGGTGTTTCATGTATGAGGAAAGGGGTCCTTTGGTTGCAGTGACGTCACACTTGAACCAGAAGGGCTATATGGAGCTACTGGATGACCATATGTTGCCTTTTGTGCAGCATCTCCACAGTGAACACCAGAAGTCTTCCAAGATGACAATTGCCACATGCATGACGCTCAAAGTGTGTCGGATTGGCATGATGAGCATTCTGAAACCTTCAAACATCTCGACTGGCCCATGAAATCCCTGGATTTGAATCCCATAGAAAACTTGTGGCACTATTTGGGGTAACGAGTGAAGTGCCATCCCAGCCATCCAGCCGAACTGTGGCATTTGCTGCTGGAAGAGTGGATGAATATTGATGTGCACTTCATCCACACACTGGTAGCATCAATGCCAGACAGGATTTCGGCTGTTCTTTGGTCGCATGGAGGCGTTACATGTTATTAGATGACATTCAGCCAGGGGGTGACTAATTTTTTTGTCCAGTGAGCTTATTTGGCATTAAACAAAATTACAATAAACTTTAGGTGTTATGCAAAAAAAACACATTTGCAGTGTTATAACATGCAGAATGCAAGAAGAAACACTTTTGCTGAACAGATATTTACTTATGATGCTAGATGAAAATGCATTTACAGTGACAGAAGAAACATTTGTATAAGATAAACTACAACTGAAAAGCAATGTGGATATCAAACATGATTTAATTATTTACATAGACAACAGGATGAAATATGCTATTATAATTATAAATTGTTATCAATTAATCTTAAAATGCATTATTATGCTTACAGTTTAACACTTAAACTGTTATCAGGTACAACCATGCCGTCATGAAATTATTTTTCCACTGTAGGCAAATCAAGCATTTGGCACCCTTTGCAAAATGTTAACTAGATTAAAATTAAATAATCAGCATTACGGTGAAGCACTCCTACCCAAATGGTGCCCTAGGAATTTGCCTGGATGCCTACCATACCACAACAGCACTGGGTATAACTGATGAGTTTAAATAGAAATACTTAGTTTCATAAAAATATTTAATTTAGAATTTACAGATTCCTGGGAGTTTGAAGTATTGATATTGTAGAAATTAACGTTTTTTTTTTTTTAATTTTATCAACATCAAACACAAGTGGTGTCTAAACCTAAACACTATATATCCTTGGCTTGCTTACCTAATAAAAATAGAAGTCTGCCACATTACCAACAGAAAAAAGGGGTGCCATTTTGCAAAGTAAATTATTTACTTGTGTTCCATCCAGTAGTATTACACAGCCAGTTCATTGATGTTGCTCCAAAAACTGGTTAAAATTATTACTAGTCATCAAACTGGTTGTTAAAGGTAATAGGAAGAAAAAAATTAAATATAATAATTAAATTGATGTGAAACATAAAGGGAACTATTTTGGTTGCTCCTTCTTTTGCTGGCTCCTAAATGTGATTTGTATTAATAAAATAAAAACAACCAAAGAAAGCCAGTTAATAAATTGGGGTGACACTACTGTCTCCATCTAAAGGATGATTCATACATTGCACTATTCTAATTGAGTACTTATTCTATGCTACTGAATTGTTATAAGTAATATAAAGATGACCCTTTAAAAATTACAGGGTTAGCTATTTTTCCTTGTAGCATGACATACGTTTAAGATATTATATTGCACAGTTTAAGACAGAACGTTTGTTTTTAACTTAGTATCAGTGTAAAAGAAAAAGCCCATATTTTTCATATTCTGAGCATTTTAATCTTATTCTGTTAAATGGGAATTCAAAACTGTTTAGGGTATTAAAGCAATTTTTTACATATTAATTTTCAAATTTCTTATTTCCATCCATGAAAGAAGCTTCAAACAGCAAATATTTAAGGCAGTGTTATGATACTGACTCAAGTTTGAATTGGTAAACATTTAAGATATTCAAAACTGTGCTTATCCACATCAATATAAAACTACAGAAAATATGTGAAAGCAGACCCAGGAAAATGAACTTTACATAATCATTGCAATACAGTGTAAATATTATCCTTCCAAAATCACAGAAATAAATAACTGTTTTGAACACTTCTCTTTTCCTGTTGGTAACTATTTTTGCATCATTGCAACCATTACCTGGCAAAACAAAAAATGGTCTATTTTTTTAGCAATTAATTTTATACTGATTTGGTTAAGTGGTTATTAAAATGGCTTTTGTAATAATTTGATAACATGATAATGGGAGATCAGAAATGAATGGCAAAATAATATTAGGGTTGGGTTATTTCACATTTGAGCAGAATTTTTTTTATAATGGGCTAAATGGCAGGTCACAAGGAACCCAAAGGCTCATAAAAAGTTGGGAAAGAGTGGGATAACAAGATAATGGGAAATCAGAAATGAATGGCAAAATAATTTTAGGGTTGGGCTATTTCACATTTGAGCAGAATTTTTTTCTTATAATGGGCTAAATGGTAGGTCACAAGGAATCAAAAGGCTCATAAAAGTTGGGAAATAGGGCAACTGTTAGGAGTAGTAATATATTGTCAAAACCATCCAATATGTTCTTCGTGTGCACATGGTATGGGATCTCTTGCAAACAGACTAAAAAAAAGCTTCTGGACTCCAAAGTTTCATATTAGATACCTATTTTACATAAATAAATCTTCAAAAGATTGAAATTCATAATCTTCCTTTCCCATTTTGACATGTTTTTAAAATTGTCAAAATTTTGCTAGTGAGAACTAATATTAGACATCATTGTTTCTGCTCTAGAAATAAAAATTTACAATTTATATTCAAAGGCAACAGTATTCGGGTGGCAAAATAATTAATATTTTGCAAGCTTAGATATTTGAAACTGATACAAGGGTTATGGATTAATAGTTTTGTGATTATTGAAAACTGATAAATTTTGAAATACTTTTCTATATAGATGCATGTACCTTGTTTTCTTAAGTAAAAGAAGCCTAATTAATGCTTGAGAAATTAAAAGTTGGTTAAAGACTAGTAGAACCTTAAAGTATAAACAAATGAAAAGTTTAATATTTTTGATGGAAACTCAGAATTTAAAGTTGCACAACACTTAATATGCATATATTACAAATTAAATATATTTTGCTAATGAAACATTAAGAGAAATATATATTTGTTGGATTAGAGTTTGTTTAAAGCCCAAGGATTATGAATTATCTACAACAGAAAACTGCTCACACATGCAAGTCAAATGCAATCAAACAAATTGTTTTGGACAGAATTGGTTCACTCTATTTGAAAAAGAACAGAATTACTTTCATATTATTGTGCTTCCAGATAGCTATGATGATAACTTTTCATATTTACTGCATGGCTGTAAAGAATCATTTAATAAATAACTGATAGACTGTATCTAGCACATTCAATTACTGAAGTTCATATAAAAATTAAAAAGAAAAATCATTACACATGATTAGTAAAAATTGTATGACATATCAGAATTAATAATAATACTGCTGATGGCCAAATTCATTGGCAGATGAACATATTAAGCCAAAACTGTTGGCTTAATAATAGATTTACAATTACATAGTAAATATGGATTTACAAGTTCATCTGAAAGAGATGGGATAATTTCAGCAATTTGCAATACAAATCTAAGAATGATTAAATTCTATGTGCTTGATTAATTAACTGTTAAGATAGTCAAATAAAACAAATGATCATAAATAATGCACTGATGAGTTGTATGCAATACATGATACACTACCATTAAAAGTAAACTTATCAGTAGAGTACTCAGTAGCATATGTGTTTGTGCATTTGCTGTATTTGAGTATTTATAACACAGCTACCTATATTATTTTAATCTTGGATTTTCAGGACTATTACTTGTAAGTAGTATAGTCTAAAACTTGTTTAATTATATAAATTTCAGTTAATTACTTGCAAGTATTACTCTTATAAATAAATCAGTGAACTGCTTTATATATTTCTTGATGAAATGGATCCTTAATGTTATTAAACTATAACAATTACTGAAATTAAACATTAGTTGTGTGTAGATACCAATATGTGGACAAACACAGTACCTTCGCCTTGGACCCTTCGACTTGAATAAAGTGAGACATCAACCTCATTCCCAAAACATGATACATACAGAAGTGTTACATGGGAAGCTTTACAATTCAGAGCACTAATTATTTGTCTTTTATTTCAAAGGCAAATTTTGCATACATTCATTGGTAGATCATTCAATCACCAATGAATAAATCGTGTTTTGAGGTCTGTGATATTCTTTTTTGCAAATCGCTGTCTAAAGTAGTTACTACTACACCACTTAAAATGCAAGCAATAAAAATTTTAAGGTTAATTGATAGGGGAGGGGGGAGATAACTGAAAATGAGTATGATTAGATGAGTCATTCTTGCACCCCAGCTAAATCCAAAAGTCAGCAACTATGTACATATATATATACATAAAAACTTGGTTGGAATGCAAACTTTAAAATTTATAAGCATAAGTGCTCCAAACTTATAACAATATTTTTCTCTTTGATTACACTAATATAGAATATGTACTACTGTTTGCTATGTAACATTTTACCAATTTATTTACAGTGAAAACTTCTGTTGTGGATATATTATACACCTAATTAGGAGAGCTGAAACCTTTTTCTTATGGAACCTTTCCATTCTCTCTTACCAGATTTTTGTCAGGCATTTTGTAAATTTAAAAAATTATTCATCAACATATGATAAGGAAATTTTTTTAAAACATTTAATATTTTGCTTCATAATAAAATTTATTCTAATAGAAATAGTTAACCATATTATAAATTGAAACCAAACCACCACATAAAATGCTTACTAATATTCTAGAAACTAATATTCAAAAAAAAAATCCTATTTTTGGAAAGTAGCATATGCAAAAGGGAAATATGGTGAATCACTTTTAACCAAAAGTCTACAAGTTAGATAAAATAAAAAATAAAATTCCAAACACATACCAAGTAAGTAAAATTTAGAACAGTCAATATAGGATGCATTATTTTGTTATTCCAGTGTTTTCACATACAAACTTGTTAACAAAAAGAAATCATAAATATAAATTTATATAAAACTGCATTTTTAATACATTCTTGTCAGTGAAATACTAAATCACAAAAGACAGTTAACTATGATTTTAAAATTAACTGTTTAAGTGACTGTAATGCATATATGCATTCAAGTTTAATGATGCCACCTATACTCATGGTCAAAAGTGAAGCCTGAAATCACAGGGTGGTTAAAGAACTGAAATATTTTGCATAAATATATGAGATCACTATAAGCACTTGTTCCATTAGATGAAAATAACGATTTATATAAAACACTACAAAGAACACTTTGGTTGCACTTCACATTCAGTTTAAGGGAATATCTTGCTTATCATCAGGTGGAGTAAATAACAATTCAATTCCCAGTTTTTCACGAAATACTTTCCATGTTTTAGGCTTATGGGGATTATCCAGAAATTCCCTCTTTACGTTAAACCTGTTAGAAGTAGGAAAAAAAACAAACAAACATAAAATAAACTTTTATATTAAAGTATTTAATATTAAATTAAGCATAATATTTATGTGAAGTGCAGGCAAAAAATATGCTTTGAATCAATCAAATGTTTATTGCTGATATTGCTTTACCTGGTATAAAATCACTATGAGAAGGCTGGTTTTAATCATTTAATGGGATTCTCCGACTTATCTCATACACAGAAAAAATTACAATTTTATATGTCCCTGTTGTAAATTCAAGAGAAATCCTATGACTTTTAAATTCCCACATAGGTGTCATTTGTGATTTTTGTACTCAATTTTATTGTTAAGGAACTTCATATTTTCATATAACTCTTTCAAACGAACCAGCTTGGCCAACTGGGATAATACAATGTATATTCCCAATATATAATACCACAACATTTAAACTTGGAGGAATCAATAAATTATCTCCATTCTTCAAATTTTAAATCTCATAGCAGCCATTAATTTGTCAATATCTTTACAATAATAAAGAATTCCACTTGCTGAAAAGAATTTATAAACCTAGCAATCTGGTGTGATCCCTTTGTTCTCTACTGACTATAGGGATTGACAATGCCATTAAGTTATTCTTGATCTGTCCATCATTCAACCAACATCTTAGATTTACAGCATACAAAAAATGCAATGTACGTGAAGATACCAACTTCCATTTCGGTTCTCTATTTTACAACCAAATTTTAGTTCATATATATATACTCTTTTTGCATCAGCAGTGATAAACGTTTTTAGATTTAAGGGTGTATTTGTTAAAACTTAAAAAGTATACAAAGAATATTTTTCAATGCAGTCATGGAAATGTTTAAACTAATTCTCAATATAATGGCATTATACTACTGTAATAAAAATTAAACAGCAAACTACTAGATATCGTATGCCACTAAGTGTAACTGAAGAGGAAATTCATTCCTGCCTCTGTCAGGTGAATAACTCTTGTGAGCTTGAATATTTCTTGAATACAGTGAATGAACCATTCATGAGCAACATTCTTGCTTAATTCAAATGGTAAAATATGGTTTATATTACTATGTCTTGTAACAACTGTGTTACAACGTATTCTTAATCCTTTGGGGTTTACATCAATCTCAGTCTAACTTTCTTATTTCTCCATTTTAATCCAGTGTGGACTGAGCCTAACTTTGGACTGCAAAAGGTTAGCATTAATTACACTTGTAGTGATAGGAAAGGGAAAAAATTGGACTGCAAAGGTTTTTTTTTCTATGTTATACTTCAAAAATGGATCACGTGCCTTCTTTGAAAAGATTACATTGATCCTTAGAAGACAGAAGAACTTACATATTAAATACTATGGATGCTATGGGAAAAAAAATTTTGAATCCAATATTTTAAAAAAGTTTGAAGAAATATTGAAAATTTTGTAAGTTGGGTTGATTTACTTCTGACCAGCTCTTTTTTGTACACAATGAGCTAAATAGCCAATCATAAGGACCCCAAGGACTCAGAGAAGGGAACCCACTGGACAACTGTTCAAAGACAGAGGCTGCCCTCTAGGCCATCAACATGTTCTTTAAAGTGCACAGGGTATAGCTTTCCTGCACATGGGGCTACAGTTTAATGTTGCATCTGAGAGATGGCAGCCTTTCAAAGCCCATCAGTGTCCCAATTTTTGCATCTTAACTAGCATAGTAGTTAGCAAACCTGACTACTAAGCCTATGGACATATCCACAGTTGTATGAGAAACCAACACAAGCCAAAATTTATTGGTTATCTCTGCTTTTTTTTTCTAAAATTAAAGATTCATTCGAATACACCCTAATCTATTGAAGGAAAATATTCTTTGTCAACCACTGTAATTATTGCTTTCTCAAAAATATGTCACTTAACAATAATTTAAATTGAGCTCAAATAATATTTAATAAAAGAATCATGTGAAGTCTAGAAAAGTTAAGGTATTTAAGTAAACAACTATAACAGCCAGTCAACAGCTAGCATAGAATAATCAAAAAGAGTTCAATAACTACGATGCCTCATGCCCAATATATTCAGAAGTGCAATAGATTATGAATATAAATATGTTTTCTGGAGAATTTATGAGTGGTCAATAGCATTAGATTGGTTGGTTTACCTCTGAGCGACACCTTTTTTCACACTATGGTCTAAATGGCTAGGTTACAAAGACCCCAAAGGTTCAGAGAAGTTTGGGGGAGGAGACCTGCTGGACAACTGTTGGGAGACAGATGGTAGTGTCCCATCAAGGTCATCCAGTATGTTCTTCAACATGCATAAGTACAGTTCTTCCATACATGGGGCCACAGCTTAATGTCCCATATGATGGATGACAGCCTTTCCAAGTCCACCAGTGTCCCCTACTGACTAAGGCAGGGTTGTTTTGGGTTGTTTTATCTCTGAGCGGCACTTTTTTGCACACCATGGGCTAAATGGCCAGGTCACATGGACCCCGAAGGCTCAGAGAAGGTTGGGGGAGGGGACCCACTGGAACAGATGTTGGGAGACAGATGGTAGCCTCCCGTCAAGGCCATCCAGCGTGTTCTTTAACGTACACAGGGTATGGCTCTCCCGCACACGGGGCCACGGCTTAATGTCCCATCCGACAGATGGCGGCCTTTCCAAGCCCATCGGTGTCCCCTACTGACCGTGGGCAGGGCGGGGAATTTTGCGGAGATAAATCTCAATGCTGACCCGGCTGGGACTCGAACCTGGGAACTACAGATTACGAGCCTGGCGCGCTACCGACTAAGCCACCCCCGCCCCAACTAAGGCAGGGTGGGGAGTTTTGCGTAGATAAATCTTAACACTGGCCCAACTGGGACTTGAACCTAGGAACTGCAGATTATGAGCCTGGCAATGCTACCAGCTGAGCCACCACTGCCCCAATAACATTAAAAGTTTAGAAGTATATACCAGTTTGAAAGTTAAGCTCTGCATTTACAAAGAGAAAATTAGAAAATGATGTAAAGAAGTAATTAGGAGAATAATTCTTGGCTTTGGAACATTATTTGTAAAAAAAAGAATTAAATGGGAGCAAGTGCACAGAAGTTTTTTAATGTATGCTGTGTTTTTGCCGAGGTCTTGCCTTCATCATAGATCTTCTCTTTAATGTATTATACAATATTTGACAGGTGCCTGTTAGATTGCAATGACAAATAGGCTGCTTGAGGAGTAATTTTTTTTTATGTTGAGTGGATCTATAAAGTGACATCCTTAATAATGTAATCCAAAAATTCCAGGCATTTATACTGTCACTCTGTTGATAAATGAAATACAAAACTATTTGCAATCTTGAGTAGTCACATCCAAATTTTCAACATCAGTACAATGACAAAACAATGATAAAATGTTACAACCTGTCACTTTGTTTCCAAGTAATGATAAGTATTGTTTGAATGATGTTCACACAAAAAATCTCTGCCATAAGCAATGCAAACATAGCTAGGGAGGGTTTCCTTGGCCCCTCCCATGATCCAGCCCTGTATGATATTAATATGATCATGTATGATATTTAATATGAAACCTTCTCCCTCAAAAAGCACTATTCCCATCAGCATTGAAGTGTTTATTAACGTCATTGTAAAAGATATGTAAACAGAACAAAATGAAAAAAATTGTATTTTTAAGCTTCAGTACAGTGAAATGTCAGTATAAAGAAATTGAAAGGGTGACCAAAATATATTCGTGAAGTGGGAAAGAATCCGTTAAATTTAGGGTTTATAGGTAGTACATGTGCAGTGTCCCATACAATGCATATTTGTTCGTGTTTGCAAAACCCATCATTCAGTCCATGGTATTACTCTGTAAGATTTGTGCATTGTGTGTGTAATTCTTAAATATTTACATTCCTTTATTGATGGCAACCATGCATAACCAATGTGCAGCAAAAGAAAAAAGTGTTGGCTGGTGTAATAAACAAAGATAGTAATTTTTTTAAATAAACTTTATGCCAATTTCAATATATATATGTACACATAAAGAAATATATAAGTAAATATTTACAGATATTTAACACTTTGACTGCCATATGAATCATATATGATTCACACTTAATTTGCTCCTGGGGCCACGTGAATCATCCGTGCTTCACATACAAATTTGTAGTTCAGGGCGCGTGAAGAACACGTGATTCACACTTTTAGTTTGTTTTTAAGCAACAATTTTATAAAAATTATATAAACTTATATAAGCAATTTAAGACCAATTTTAGTTGATTTAACAAAAAAAAAGACATGGCCCCAGGACTTGAAAAAATTTTAACATTACGGCAGTCAAAGTGTTAATTGTGTGCATTTCTTATGAAGATATAGGTATAACAGTGGCTGTAAAATTCATAATAAATGAATTAGCATTTTTCATGTAGAAGAGAGTAAAGCACCAAAACACAATATTAGTGAGATATAGAAGTGAAAAGTAGTTCAAGAGCATACTTTTAGTGTGAGATCTAGACTTACATAATCAAGTCCTTAAATCCTATATATACCAATGAAAAGGAAAATTATTTTTATGCAATATACTGCACTATAATGATTCTACTGAAAAAAAAAAACCCTGCAAGGCTGACCAATTTTTTTTCTCCTCTAATACACTAACAAATATTGCATTTCCAACTGCAAAAGCAAAAAATGTACAATTTTATTATTTTAATGCGGTAAAAATTATTTATATTTACTTTATTAAAGAAGCATTCAAAAACTAAAATTTGTATTTCATACCTGTAATTTTCTACAAAGCTTGTATGAAACCAGAAATAAAATGGGCACTTTTCATATCCTTTTGGAACATTTCTCTGCAAAATTATATATATTTTTATTATAAAAGAAAATAAACATACACAAACACATAGATATACTATACTCTTAGTTAATCTTGGGATTGTCAAGCCATATTACACAATTTTGCTCTCTAAACATGTCTCCCTGGGCAACAATTTCTGCATTAGGCCATAACTTCTCCTCGAAAAGCACTATTCTTATCAGCATTAAAGTGTTTATTAATGTCATTGCAAAAGATATGTAAACAGAACAAAATGAAAAAATTAGTATTTTTAAGCTTCTGGAAGTACAGTGAAATGTCAGTATAAAGAAATTAAAAGGGTGGCCAAAATATATTTGTTACACTGAAATGAAACAACACACTAGTTACAATACACACTAGTTACAACTACAATAGTTACATACTATGAAATAATCATTATGAAAGAAATTTACCATATATTACAGTTTACTTCTTAAAAACAGCAGTAATTTTTTTTAACTGCCTGTTCCAACAAGCATCTCTTCACGAATTCTTAAATGATTATTACAACTTTACAACACATTGTCTGTAATATCATTCCATACCACTATGAAATCACACCATATTGGCTGCTAATAATGAAATTAATCAATGAATTAAAACAATAATAATGAACAAATATAACAATAGCTTAAATTTAATGAATGATAAAATTAAATGCATTGATTGGAATGGCTTTGAAAGAAATTTTTGCTGATGCTACTATTTTTGCAATGCAATAAAAACAGAATTGCATAGATCTCCAAGTCTGGAAAATGCTCTTTGATATCAGGATAATGTGGAATATCATTTTAAACCATGATGCCAGCACATGTAAAGAGCACCTATGCCATGCAGTGAGATCAGCAAAAATGGATGTGGATGATGTACAATAGCATGCAATTGGTTATATTTCTCGCAGCATTTAAATAAATAATTTTAGGGTTGTCAGATGCTAAAATATACAGTTTAAAATATTGCTTAAGGATTTTCTTTTTTCAAATTTTGTTTATAGAAAATGTTTTATTGTATTGTGACTAATTTTTATTTCTTTAAACTGATATTTGTTTATATGAAACATTTTTTACACAGAGATACAGAGTAAATTAAGGGGTGGTCAGAAATAAATTTTATTACACTGAATATTTCATTATTCTGGCATTCATTACATTGACACCTTACTCATATTGAATTATGTATGCAGTTAAATAAACTCGTTTTATAACTGTTGTTGAGAAGATGTGAATATTACTCACAAGTCCAATAATATTGTAACACTCAGATATACATCAGTGCAATTGGGTGTGCTATTTTCCTCTCCTACCATGAGATGAGTCCCTTGTTCTTTTCACTTACTCCCCCCCCCCCTTTGAATCACCAAGAAGCATTAAAATAACAGCAAATGGAGTGGGCACAAAAGCACGTGGAAAGTCCTATATAGGGAAGTAGTCAGATTAACAAGTTCTTGCAACATGAGAAGCAACAAGGGAGAGCATCACATGAGGAGTGTTGTTGAGGCAACAAAATGACACTGGACAGAAACAGGTAAAAAGATAAAAATTTTCCCTTCTGAGCAGCAGCAGCTAAATTTGGCTGATCATGCAAAAGGAACTTTTCATGATGAATCAATAAGTTTGACAAAGTTCATTTGAATGATTTATTGACCCTCCAGCTGTTGGTTCTGTGAAGCAATCATTCCATGTGGCTAGGAGACAAACAAAGGTACCATCCCTGCTATACATACCAGTGAGGCTGGAAAACCCAACAGTAAACAAAGGGAGCTAAACAAAGGGAGCTAAATTTAATAAACAGCGAGAGCTCTCCTTTGTATGTACCATTCTGCCCAGTCCAGTTCTTCAACTTGGGTTCATATGATTTGGGTTGTTTTATCTCTGAGCAGAACGTTTTTTTGCACACAATGGGTAGAATGGTCAGGTCACAAGGACCCCATGCCCATGAGCTCAGAGAAGGTTGGGGGAGGGGACCCACTGGTACAGCTGTTAGGAGACAGTGGTAGCCTCCCATCAAGGCCATCCAGCATGTTCTTTAATGTACACAGGATATGGTTCTCCCACACATGCCACAGCCTAATATCCCAGCTGATGGACATCAGCCTTTCCAAGCTCATTGGTGTCCCCTACTTACTGAGGACAGGGCAGGAAGTTTTGCAGAAAAAAATCTCAATACTGGCCCAGCTGGTATTCAAACCTGGAAACTGCAGATTACAAGCATAATGACTGCAATTCAAACTACCGCATTTCTTCGATTCTAAGACGCACTTTTCCCCCCACATAAATGTCTCTAAAAATGGGGTGCGTCTTAGAAACGAAGAAAAAGATGGCTCAGAAGAATCAGACTCTGATATTGATTCAGAAAGAAGTGATAATAGCATATTTACTGATAAATAAGTACCATTGCTGTTATTAAATTGAATTCTGTTGTAATAAAAATATTTGTTAGATATATTTTAGCAATTTATTTTTTTCTTCTTCTTAGAATCAAAGTTTTTTGTCTGTTGGTGGTGCTGAAATTAAGGTGTGTCTTAGAATCGAAGAAATACGGTAATTGAAAATTCAGTACATTTGAATAGTAATATTTCATTAGTACCTATACAACCCAAAATGAATTTTTCTTCCATATCTTAAAACAAAAAAGTTGCATTTTCTCACCCCACTGCGAAAAGGAGGTAAATCACTGCTGTCAATCAAACTCCTTGATCACCACACTCTAAAACACAAATTTAAAATCTCTAGCACAAAGAGACTATTTACAATCTTCTTTTTAAGTTTTGCATTTTTCAACTTTAGCACATTCTAATGGTAAAAATTCAAACCATTGGAAGATTCAATAAACATAAATTGCAATATCTTATTAGAACCCATCAAATACAAAAATGAATTTTTCATTATCTATTAAAACAAAGTTGAAGATCTACAGAAAAAGGACAAAGTGAAAATATTAGCTCATTTTTTTAAAATATGTTAAATATGATTGACTAAACATAATCCTTGTTTGCAAAAGGTAAAATGTTATGAATAACAAAGTTAGAATAGTAGATATATAGGTGTGAGGAACATTAGCATTTTACACAACTAGTCTTAGCATGAATAAAGTCATCCTCCAAGCGAAGCATTCACTGATATTGTACAATAAAGCGAGAAAATAGAACTAGTAATTTTTTATAGATCCTACTAGGGCTTTATATTTCAGTCAGGATTGGTTTGGTGAGTTAACTCTGAGAGGCACTTTTTTGCACATAATGGGTTAAATGGCCAGGTCACAAGGGCCTCGAGGATTCAGAGATGGTTGGAGAAGGGACAGAATAGCTGTTAGGAGACAGATGGAAGTCTCCCATCGAGGCCTTCCAGCATGTTTTTTAACATTCACAGGGTATGGTTCTCTCACACATGGGGCCATGGCTTAAAGTCCCATCTGACAGACAGCAGTCTTTTCAAACCCATCAGTCCCCCCTACTGAGCAAGGCAGGGACTTTTGTAGAGATAAATCTCAATGCAAACTTGGAACTGCAATTATGAGCCTGGCACACTACTGACTGATCCACCTCTGCCTCTTTCATTCAGGAGTTTTTATATATAACAATTTATACTTTCAACTGCTCTTTCAATTCTTATATTCCTTTGCATATGATATTATGGCAATTGTGTGCTTATACAGTCTTTCTAAATTAAATCACTATTTTGAACAATTTTATCTTTGAAATACAACTATGAATATAAAACAATGTGCTTGTCATTGAAAGATAACGACAGTTTTCCTTTGTGTAGTTCTCTCCCCCTCATAAGACTAACAACAGCGTAAAGTAAAATGGCTGATTTCGTAAGAAGCAAGCACATTTTGTTATGATTTAACAATAAAATGTCAAACTGTTGTGCATCATTTTTAATAGCAGCATGGTGAATTATCACTTTCACTTCACAAACTAAGTTTATCAGAAACTACCACACAAATTTGCAACTATTGGTGTATGGTTCAGCAGTGGCAAAGACAGGATATCATCTATTAACAAGACAGCATTCCATGGTATTTCTATAAGTGTGCCTATCTCAGTACAACCTTCTTTGCTGCATTAAATGGTCAAGTATGTTGTTTCCATCATATTCTATCCTGTGGGCTACATCAAAGATAAAGCATATCCACTCTTTTTGTGCACTTGTCCAAATAAAATTGGACTATGGATACCAGATGTATACTACCATCTCTGATTCTATGATGAGGGTGCTGGCATCTGCCATCAGGCTTCTCTTTATATGCTCATGGGCTTCCACAATTTTCCAGTCCAGAGCCTATACATTGAGGCTAATTATCTTTATTTCTTAGTGTGTTCCCCATACAGAAAGAAAAGAGTTATGATTAGGGTTGCCAAAGCATCTCTTTTTTGCTCGGATCTTTTTTTCTCTTTTTTTGTATTGAAATATCCTCTTTTGTTCTCATTTTTCAATCAGAAATACAGGGTGATTCAGAATTCATCATCAATATTTGGTGGGGAGGTAGGTAATAAGAAACGAAGGAGATTTCACATAGGAAAGCATGGGTGCATATGCCATGTAGTAGGGCAAAATGACCCCAGTTCAATGATGGAAAGAACACATAAGAAGGTAGTGGTAAGGAAAAAACATTTATTATCTTACATGTAACATTTCTTTGCATTGGTTGTACAGACTTACAAGAGGTGCTCGAACTGCCGACCATGTGCTAGAATGCATGACTCACAACGGCGTTGCATGGACAGCTGGACCCTGTGGAAGATGCCTGGCATTTCCCGGATGTTTGAGGCAGCAACTGATATGCGTGCTACAAGATCCATAGCACTATCAACAGGGGTCTCGTACACCATGTTTTTCATAGCACCCCATACAAAGAAATCAATTGGAGATAAATCCGGTGAACGTGGTGGCCAAGAAACCGGTCCACCGCGGCCAATCCATTGACCACCAAACTATCTGCGTAGGTAAGCACGCACAGCATTTGCGAAATGTGCAGGAGCGCCGTCATGCTGGAACCACATTCGCCGGAGACTACCATCAGGAACCTCGTTCAGAAGATCCGGTAACACAGTCTGAAGAAATGTTAGGTACTTGGCACCGTCCAAACGGGATGGTAGTAAATACGGGCCCAACAAACAGTCACCGACAATCCCAGTCCACACATTGACAGCAAAACGTTGTTGCGCAGCTCCAGGTCTTGTACCGTGTGGGTTCTGATGAGCCCACACATGCCAATTGTGTGTGTTGAAGACACCCTCTCGAGTGAACAACGCCTCATCAGTGAAAAGAACATACGTTGGGAAATTGGGATCAACAGCTGTTCTCTGCATGAACCACTGACAAAAAATAACACGCTTGGGATGGTCGTCTGCTGCCAATAATTGCACTCTTTGCAGATGAAACGGATGTAACCCTTCATCGTGTAATATCCGCCACGCTGTTGCTTGCGAAATTCCAAACTGCCTAGCCATACCTCGTGTGCTAGCACCAGGTTGTTCCTCGATTTCCTGTAGGACAGCTTCCTCTACTGCTACTGTCCGTGCCGATCTGCGCCTCCCTTGATTAACATTACTAGCAGCAAACGATCCTGTTTCACGCAGTTGGCGATGAATACGTGAAAACATTTGATGCTGTGGCACACGGCGGTTTGGGAAGCGCGCTGCATACAATTGCCTGGCTCGAAGACATCTTTCTCCTGCCGCACCGTAAGTTACATGCATATCTGCACATTCATTCCACGTATACCGGTTCATGTTACTTCTGCAAATTCACCTTGTCGAATGACAACTGACTGCACGCGTCAAACAGCTGTGCTTCTGTATGAGAGGTGTGTACACACAGCGCCCTCTACACCACCATGCGTTCGTCTGCCCCCATACTTTCCTATGTGAAATCTCTTTCTTTTCTTATTCCCTTCCTCCCCACTAAATATTGACGATGAATTCTGAATCACCCTGTATTTATGATGTGTAAATAATATGACGTGTGGTGACTCAATTGATATGCTGGCAACCCCAGCAACAACACTGAGGAACACAACCACAGGACAATAGACAGCCAGACTTCACACTTAACTTCACAACAGATCAAATATTAAAAGGTATATAATTTATCTTATTTATTTCGATCCTTCCAATTAAGAACAGAACTTCTCCAGTATCTGTTATTATTAAAATATGAATTATAATTAATATAAAACAGTCTTTACTTCTGTTACATTCATTATGTTCCTGGATGCAACTTTCCTTCCGGAGGACCTTGGTCCCCGTGAGAGGTCATTAAACATTGTAACAATGACTAGTGTGAGCAGATATTCTGCAAGGGATGCTCTAGTAATACAGTAATGTTATTATAATGCTTTTTTATATTCACATGCTCTGCATATCCTTCAGTGGTCTTATGCTGTTTTTATAAAATACAGTCGAATTTGGTTGTAATGCGCATGGAAATAATGAGATAATGACTATAATGAGCAAAAGCCATAATCATTTTAATTTACATGTATTACCATACAATTGCTCACTTTTATAACGAGCCTACTACACAGATATATCATACAAATTTTGGTAACTATGGAAATATGCAAACATTCTTAATTGCTTGGGTAGTCAGAAATAGTACCAAATTCTTGGAATACACAAAATAAAATGGGCGACTTAGCTTTTATGACCACCTGCATCTGATTATGAGCCAGTTTATGATCTTTGTTCTTAGGGACCATCCCCCCTCTACCTAGCTCTCCAGTGTCTAGCTTCCAGCCCTGCTCCCCCACTTTACCCCAAATATCGCTACTACTATAAAATCAGTTAGAAACGAACTCTTCCATGGAAACATATCTACTAACCAAAGAAAGTGTCTCTTGATTCACAAAAAAGTCAAAATTATTCACGAGTTAGAATGTGGTACGAAAAATGTTGAAGTGTGTAAAACGTTTTCTCTGTCCTCTTCAATAGTATCAACATTGTGGAAGAATAAAGATGTTTATGTATCGGGACTGGAAAACAACATGACCGAAACAAAATAATTTAGAAAGTGAAAGCTTACAAATGTCGATGAAGCGCTGCTTCAATGATTCGCTCACTACACAAAGTGCTGGATTTTCAATAGACCGTCCGATCTTGAAGACTCAAGTGGGAAAACTTGCTAAACAATTTGGACATGACGATTTTGTATGTAACAACAGTTGGCTGGATTGATTTAAAAACTGACAATGTCATTTATGCAAAAATTAGTGAAATTCAAGATATTGAGAATTTAAAAAAATAGAAGGTAGATTTAACTCATCACTAATATAGTGAGTAATGGTTATAATGAGGAAATTTTTTGGCCCCCTAGTGCACGTTATAACCATGTTAACTATATAAAAATCATTTTTATACACCTATCAACAATTATATTTAAATTTTATGTCTGTCCTCTTTTTGCCTTTTTTTTAAATAATTTTTTTGGAAAAGTTCTCTTTTCATATTTTCAACATCTGGCAACCCTAGATATGATCCAATTTATGAGTAGCCAAAAGAGTGCTTTGTATCATCTTCAATTCAGAGAAAGGACACTGTGTATAATAATGGAGTACAGCAAACAACTCATGTCAAATGGCAGTAAAGTGTCCATTCCATCAAACAATATATCCATAGCATGGGCTACCATGTCAGAGCTTCAAGAGAGAAGCACCTATTAAAACCATGAAATAATCTCTTTAGAAGAAGTTGGGTTGTTTTACCTCTGAGTGGTACTTTTTTGCACACAATGGGCTAAATGGCCAGGTTACAAGGACCCTGAGGGCTCAGAGGAGGTTTGGGGGAGGAGACCCATTGAACAGCTGTTGGGAGACAGATGGTAGCCTCCTGTCAAGGTCTTCCAGCAGGTTCTTTAACACACACAGGGTATAGCTCTCCTGCACAAGGGGGGACATCTTTATATCCCGTCTGACAGATGACAGCTTTTCCAAGCCCATCGATATCCCCTATTGACCGAGGGTAGGGCAGGGCTTCAGAAGAAGTAGGATGGTAGATGCTAACATAGACTCCAGCGTCTTAGCTTTTGGAAATGAGGAAGAAATTATACCTTCTCAGCTCTTCACAGACTGTTCCTTGTTTTTTCTTTAGGTGGATAACAAATCAGTGAGTGACTTTTGAAACATTCTGTCTATCAAACCATTCAATGTATTATGTGTATCATGCTACTTGCAATCTAAGTGCTGCATGATGTATATGTGCCTCATCTACTATCAGCAATCGCTGTCTGAATTAGTTGACAATACCTGTGTTTCTCTTGCCCAGTGGCCATAGATTGAGATTAAAGTTATCTGTGTAAAAGGCTGCTCATTTGTCCTGGTGGCCTTCAAAATGCAATTATCCAAGACCTTCAAAATGCAATTATCAAGGTAGCAGCAAAAATGCTGACATATTGTCCGATTTTTGATTTTGAGCACAGTCTTGGCTTTCTCTCCATCTGCCTTCCAAGCTCCTTATTTTTTAAAAAAATATATAGTTTTTTTCACTGATATTAACACTGAAGTTGTTATAAAGTTCAGATGAAAGTGATATCTTCAAGATAAACACAAATTATCGTGAAAGTAATATTGTCCTTTGGAGCATAATAAAATAAATTTATTTCATAATGCTATAAAGGTTACAAAAGAAAACATTATTTCTTGAATATATTATAGGATAGTACAAACTAATTACAAAATTTACTGCATATGTTCATAAGAGTTGACTAATTATCACAATTTGGGATATATTTATATGCATCATCTGATTAAAGGTGATGTTTAGAAGGCTGCACAAGAAATCACAGCATTTAAATTGTGTAAGACCAATATGATGCATGTTATATTTGAAGTATCACATAGCAAATGTGATATATCATTTAGCAGATGCATGCATTTAATACTGATTGCTGCTACATCATTGCTGTCAATAAAATGATCCTAATATGTTTGAATGGGTAGTAATTAAATTTATATAACTTGATTTATAATTTTTTTTAATTTGAAATAAAATATTATATTGTGGAAATTACTGTAATAAAATTTGCCATTCTGCAGGAATATTAGGGATGTGAGTTGGAGCTATATAACAGATATTGGTGATGTGTGACATGAGATTAACAGACGAATAGAGATTGCTGCTGGGACTTCTAGGAATCTATGAAGAATGTGGAGAAATAGGTGTATACACCTAAAGACTAAAATTAGACTGTATAATAGTTTGGTTCTTTCTAGGGTTAGTTATGGTAGTGAAACTTGGACACTTTGTAAACAAGATAACAGGACACTAGATGCTTACGCAGTATCCTGGGCATTAGTGGTTCAACTTTGTAAATAATGATGAGGTTAGGCAAAGGAGTTGGCAACCTCCTTTAAGCAGCATATTGTGCAGAGAGTCTGCGTTGGTTTGGGCATATTGCCTGTATGGATAATTATAGATTAGTGAATAGGATTCTGAACAGTGTGCCTAAAGGCCTCAGAAATAGGGAAAGACCTAGGATGCAGTGGGCAGACAATGTCAAACAGGATTTTGTTAGAACTGGTGTGCAGTTGCTGGATGCAGCTCAGGACAGATATGCTTGGAGAACTAAATTGCACAGTCTGGTTGGATCTCCGTAGCCCATGGCTGCTTGAGGATGATGAGTATTGCAATAATGTTTGTTATAAAGATAAAATATACTGAAAACTTAATAATCTAATTTAAATATTGTATTTGCCGAGTGGTTAGCGCGCTTGGCTACTGATCTACGGGACCCGGGTTCGAGCCCCGGGTAAGGCATGGATGTTCGTGTTGTTTTTCTGCTGAGGTCCTGCCATCCTCTCAGACCTTCTACTGTGGCATATAAACTGACAGGCTTCTGTCAGACCTCTGTGGCAAGCAGCTGCTTGAGGGGGTATTTATTCTATTTATTTTTTATTTGGTGAAGTAATGACGAAAGCTTTAGATTGAAGTTTGTTTTGACATATTTATTCATATATTCAGGAAGATTACTCTGAATTTAACGTCGATCAATTTTAGAGGAAAAATTGTCTTGAGCTGGGTGGGATATGAACTAATGACCTCTTGATAACATGTCAGGTGATCTGTGACACACTGATCTAAACAATTGTATACTCAGAATATACTTGCCATCTTCATGACATGCTTGTCATTGTTTCTTAAGGCTGAGAGCAGCTGGGACAATACCTTCACGAGACACTGAGAATTGTGTGCTGTTGGTAGAATATTCAAAGCATCAATTAGAGGAAATCTTGATCAACGGCTGGTAGCTCAGCAGTCCAGAGCACCTGACATGTTATCAGGAGGTTATGGGTTCGTATCCCACCTCGCTCAAGACAATTTTTCCTCTAAAATTGATAGACATTAAATTCAGAGTATCTTCCTTAATGATGAAAGCTTTATAAAGTTGGCATTTGCTTCATTATTACTTCATTGGAAAGTATAGTAGAAGGTTTAGGTAATTTAATGTCATTTTGATGTTCCCTTAGTCTTTCTTGCAAAGATCGCGTTAACATATCATTATAAATAGTGGAGTTTATTTTATACCAATAAATTATAACAATACCTCCTCAAGTTATAGAGTATTGGTATTATTATAATGTATTGGTAGTAGATTTAATTCACATTAGATCTACTACAATATGATCTCTACATTGGCATTTTTTTGTTATATTGTTCAAGAGACTGTTTGCTTTTGGATGATATTATATAGTTAGTATATTTTAGTTTGTTTTCATTCACATTTATATATTTGGAAATGTCATTGTTTTTCAGCTTTATTGTATTTTTTTATTTTGTTGACTATATGAAAGAGATATGCAGTATTTTGATATAATTGATAAATAGTATTAACTTCTTTCTTTAGATAATAACAGTAGTTGCATTAGATATATGCTTTGAAAAATAAAATTCTTATAGCAGAGTATATATATTTTTTTGATATAAAAAATCAAATGGTATTACATTACTAAGCCATCCCATGGCCGAGTGGTTAGCACGCTTGGCTACTGATCTAAGGGACCTGGGTTCGAGCCCCGGGTAAGGCATGGATGTGTGTGTTGTTTTTCTGCTGAGGTCCTGCCATCCTCACAGACCTTCTACTATGGCATATAAACTGACAGGCTCCTGTCAGACCTCTGTGGCAAGCAGCTGCTTGAGGGGGTATTTATTTATTTTTATTTATTTTTTACATTACTGATAGCAGTAGGCATCTGATATACTTCAGTTATTAGTTTCTCTTTGCATCTTTGTATCATAATATCAAGAAATGCTTTTTTTATTCTTTTCAAATTCATGTGTGAATTTTATTGTTGGATATATCGAATTTAAACCATTAATAAAATTGTAGAAAGAGTCAGAATATGGCCAGATAATGAAAATATTAATGTATCATTTCCAATTATGAGTTCTAAGATTTTGTTTTGATGCATTTTATATTCAGTATCTCTCATCATAACAGGGGGGGGGGGGGGGAACAAAGAACAGAAGTGATCCCATAGAAGTTCCAAAGGTCTGTTGATAATATTTATGTTAATCATAAAGTAATTAGTATCTTTGTGTTTAAAATCATCAACAATTGCAAAAACTTCACAGATATTAAAATTATTATAATTATGTATGCATTTCTTTTCAACGTTATGACTTCAAATATAGGAGTATTTGGATATATATTTATTACATTTAATGAAAATAGTCTTGAATATTCATCAACTGATAAGTCTTGAATGCTTTCCAAAAAAAAATCTAAAATTGATTTACATATAAAATCAGTTGGTCTAAACAATGGTTATAAGAGTTCTAGAATTTTTTCTCTAGCATGTAAGAGATTTCCGTTTTGTTATGAGAGGATGTGCTGGTTGATAAGGTTTATGATTTTTATAAACAATTTAGGAGTGCGTAGTATAATAGTGGAATGCATGCTTTTTTAATTCCTTTGGGTAAATAAAGATTATTTTTAATTTTTGTAAGCTTATATAATATTGCATTAATGAAGTTAGCATCAGTTTCAACACATTTTAGTTGATATATTTTTTTCAGATTGTTATTATCTCACATCAAGACTAGTTTTATCTGCACTTGAAACATTAGACCAGTTCTATTTTTTTACATTTTTAATTCTTTCCTTTCTTCCAATATACATTACCTGGCATATTTTTATTAGAATTATATAAATTATGGACACAGTGATAAATTTTGGAGTTTTTTTGTCTTGTTCATTCTTACGCATAGAATTATTTCTTCTAAATTTGAAATTAATTTGTAGAGTGCCAAAAATTTATTAGGATAAGAAATGTTAGGTCCTCTTTGTAAAGTTCTAGTTTAGAGTATCATTTGGAATTGAAGTCTGTATAATTCAGAAATGGAACAGGTTTTATTTTTTTGTAGACAGCTTTGAAACATTGACAGTGTACCATTAAACATCTATACAAGGAACCAAACTACTTCAAAGGTCTGACACCATTGCTCCTTTATTAAAACATTCTCTTTAACATTCTATTTTTAAAATTTTTTTATGATTTAATGTCAAGTAGCATACCTGGGGGGGGGGGGGTGAAATGTTATACCCACCCTCTGAGGAGGACTTAATGTATATTTCCTAAAATTCCTGAAAATCAAACACTAGCATGTCAAAAGCCATTCCCATTAAACACAAATATATAAAAACAACTTGCATTGGAAGTTTCTGGGCATGCCAATGATACAAGCTATTTTTCTTTCATATCTTATTTCACCATTGTTTTATTTCTGACTTTTGCCACTTTAATGAACTAAGGACCTCTAATGACCTTTAAGGAACCCCCTTTACTGACTGAACCCCTTAACTGACTTTACTGAACCCCTTAACTGACTTTAATGAACTAAGGACCTTTAATGAACTAAGTTGTGTCAAGCAACTTCTTGAAGGGATATTTTTTAAAAGGATTTTTACCTTTTATCACATTTAGCACACTAAAGCTTTATTTCAGTGATTTGCAAATGGGGTGCTCCATCATCTAGTTTTCAACTAGTTTTATTTTCACAAAGAAATTGTTAGAAAATAATTCCTGGAAAACTACTATTTTCTTTAATTATTTATTTGGATTGGGCTTAAAAAGGTTGGGAATCACTACTTTAGTTGACAATGTGCCATTAAACCTCTATATAATGAACTAAACTACTTCAAAGATAAATTCTTATATCTGGCATCACTATATAATTCAGCACAAGAATTTTCCCTGAAATATTTGGAAGCCACAACAAATCATGATGGCTTTTCTGTAATGGTTTGAAGGTACTGTTTGGGTGACTAGATGAGAGTTCTTTTGTCTGCAATGGAAATGGGAATTTCGTTTAATACATCAATATGTTGCAGAAGGGTAGTTGGCTGCCAATATATACTAGCAGCAAATGTATTCATAGAACTTTATGTTTATGGAAGATGGTATCCCAACACACACTGCTCATGTGGCAGTGAGGTGGCATGACAGCAAAAGCTGAGGCATTTGACTGAATGAGCTCCAATGAACACGTGGTTCATTATTGATCATACAGTGTGTAAACATTCAAATAAATCCACCTCCAGAGCTGCCCTATTAAACAACAGTTCAATAATACAAAATAATCTCAGTATATAAGTAATAGGAAAATTTCCCCAATAACACTGATAAGCAAGCATTACACAAAAGACAAAACATGAATGTAAGATATCAACAAATGTCAAATGATACGTACAAAATCAATAAAAAGGATTGAAGAGAAGTTCCATTTTTAATCAATATCATGGTAGTAGTTGAGTCACACAGTTTTTAGTAGATGGAGCACAAAAAGTATAATACTTGATAATAATGTTGAATTCAATGTTATACATTTCATGATCCATCTACTAAACACTAGGTTACTACTACAATGACAAATTAAAAATGGAACTTTTCTTCAATTCATCATCATCATCATCCTCAAGCAGCCATGGGCTACGGAGGTCCAACCAGACCACGCAGTTTAATTCTCCAAGCATATCTGTCCTGAGCTACATCAGCTGCATCCGGCCACTGCACACCAATTCTAACAAGGTCCTGTTTGATATTGTCTGCCCACCGCATCCTAGGCCTCCCTCTCCTTCTGAGGCCTCTAGGCACACTGTTCATAACCCTATTCGCCAATCTATAATTATCCATACGGGCAACATGGCCAAACCAGCGGAGTCTCTCTCTGCACAATATGCTGCTTAAAGGAGGTTGCAGACTCCTTTGCCTAACCTCATCATTAGTTACAAAGTTAAACCACCTAATACCCAAGATACTGCGTAAGCATCTAGAATCAAAAGCATCTAGTTTCCTGTTATCTTGTTTACACAGAGTCCAAGTTTCACTACCATAACTAACCCTAGAAAGAACCAAACTATTATACAGTCTAATTTTAGTCTTTAGGTGTATACGCCTATTTCTCCACAATCTCCATAGATTCTTAAAAGTCCCGGCAGCAATACCTATTCGTCTGTTAATCTCATGCCGCACATCACCAGTATCAGTTACATAGCTCCCAAGATAATTAAACTGTGACACCTGCTCAAGACTGCAACCATTCAGATTAACTGAATCACAACCTGCCTGACCAATTTTCATCACTTTAGTTTTCTCTCTGTTTATAACCAAACCTACTCTACTACCAGTCTCATCAACAGCTCGAATGAAAGAGTTCATCTCATCAACATCATTTGCCAAAAGGGCTAAATCATCAGCATAATCTAAATCAGAAATTTTCGTATCTCCAGCCCATTTCAGGCCAAAATCTTTCCCTCGAAATGAATTTCGCATAACATAATCAACAACCAAACTAAAGAGAAAAGGAGACAAAATGCACCCTTGTCGAACACCAGACGTAATGCTAAACCAATTGCTACAAGCCTTACCAACTCTCACACATGACTCAGTGTTATTGTAGAGAGCTTTCATTATGTTAACTAACTTGTCTGGTATACCATATGATCTCACATTCAACCACAAATTATGATGATCAACAGAGTCGAAAGCCTTTTTGAAATCAACAAAGCTAGCAACCAAAGGTTTCTGAAGCTCTAAACATTTCTCAAGAATCTGCCTAAGTGAAAATATCTGATCTACACATCCCCTACCACTTCTGAATCCACATTGCTCATCACGCAATTGCCTGTCAACCAGATTCTTAATTCTATTAAGCACAATCATGGAAAGAACTTTACCTGGAACAGAGAGTAGGCTGATACCCCTATAGTTATCACAAGAACTGCGATCACCTTTTTTGAAAATACGGATAATAATAGCTTTGGTAAAATCTTTAGGAACCATGCCTTTATCATAAAAGTTATTCAAAATTTCAGTCATCCAAGTGGTAACCAAAACATTCCCAGCTCTGAGCATTTCTGTAGTAATTTCATCTACCCCTGGTGATTTATGAAGTTTCAGTTTAGAGATAGCCAAACTAACTTCAGATTGTGTTACAGGGCCAACATTAAAGCTGCCAATGCATCTATCATCATTACAAACAATGGGAGTAGAACTAACCACATTGTTTAGAACATCACTGAAGTGCTCAGCCCACCTAGCCATGAGAGAATCCTCACCTTCTATAACCTTACCTTGTTTATCCTTCAATCCCTGTATGCCTGTCCGTTTTCTACCACATAAAACATTAACTATCTGGTACAGCTCTCTGCTGTTGTGCTGCCTAACTGCTTCCTCAGCTTTGTCAGCCAAGCTATCAAGCCAAAGATTTTTATTAGTAGCTAACTGATCCTTTACACGTTTATTAAGCTCTCTGTAATCTTTTCTATTAGGACTAGTAGGGTACTGATTAAGGACATTCCTGCAGTTCCTTCTTTCTGAAATAAGCTCAATTGCCTTATCACTTAAATAATTCTGCCTCCTCTGCTTTTTTTTCCTAAAAGAGTACTGTTAGTTTCCAAAAAAGCCTGTTTAAAATGGCCCCATTCTTCCTCAACTTCAGTATTAAGCAAACCATGACCATCATAATGACTAAGTAACCTATCATGGTAAGCTTTAGCTATAACTGGGTCATTCAGAGCTTCAGTATTAAAGGTAAATTTTTTAACTCTAGCACAACACTTTTTAAGTTTAAGTTGCAAGACACTTTTAACAAGGTAATGGTCAGATCCAATTTCAGCTCCCCTATATGCCCTGGTATTTTTAACAGAACTAGCCCATTTGCTGTTAATTAATATATAATCAATCATATTCCTATGCAGCCCATCAGGTGAAACCCATGTGTATTTATGTATGTCGCAGTGTTTGTAATAAGTGTTAGTTATTCTGAATCCATTGAGTTTACTTACCTGTAGGAGACGTTGCCCATTGCAGCTACCAATACCAAAAGGGCCTATCACCCCACCCCAAAGATCAGAGTCAGTACCAACTTTGGCATTGAAGTCACCAAGAACAAGGGTAATATCTCCTTTCTTGACAGAATTCAAAATATCCTGAAGTTGTCCGTAAAACCTATCCTTCTCATCCTCATCAGCATCCTCAGTGGGGGCATAACAGCAGATAACATTTAAGTTTTTAATGCTTGTCTGAAATTTTGCTGTAAGAAACCTTTCATTAATGCACTCATATCCTAGAAGAGCATCACTAGCATGTCTGCTGAGCAGCAGACCCACGCCTTGGTGATGCTTTCCATCCTCCCTCCCTGTAAAGAGAAATTTAAAGTTATTTTTAAGTATCTCACCTTTACCTTCAATTCAGTCCTTTTTTATTGACTTTGCACATATCATTTAACATTTGTTGACATCTCAGAATAAATTTAATAAAACTCTATAATACTGTATATGATATAAAAATAAAACTAGCAGAAATACAGCAGTATAATCCAACAATAGGGTACAATGGTGTATCAGGATATATGGTAAAAATAGTTTATAAGATGGATGTCAAAATGGCATATAAGATATATTAGTCTATACTAATTGTTTCTAGTTTCATGTACAGAGGATATTCTTGATATAGAATGAGCATTTCTGTATCTCTATAGAATGAAATTCTTTAAGAGAGATAACAATATTTGGGATTTATAGGTAAAGATAAATGCCACACAAAGAGAATTGTTATAATTTGATGTTTTTACAGTTCAATGATTAATTTCAAATGTGCAAGCAGACCTAATCAAAATCATCAGTAGCTTTGATATTATAAAGTCTGAGTGCACAGAACTATTCTAAGTTGGTGGTCTACTTTACCTGACCTAATTCCTGACTTGTGCTATTAATTTTTACAGGCTAAGTTAGTGGCTAGTCAGTGGAGCTTATGCAGACACCAGGTTATGTATTACATTATAATCCAACAATAGTAAAAACTATTGCTGGATTATACTGCTGTATTACTACTACAATAGATTTCATATTTTTTCTTTTTTTACTGAGATTAATGCTTATTGTAGTATTTTAAGATATTCAGTGAAAAAAGATTTTATGCATTATCATTTTGCTGCTGGATGTATCTGTTCTGCTATGGCCATAGTCACATTTCACAGTCTATTGGTTTGACTTCTTCTTCGGTATGCAAGAAAGGGTGCGATTAACATATAAGGCTGGAACTTATCAATTTGCAATACATTAGAGGTGGTTTCAAGAGAGAACTGATAGTCTGTAATATGGGAATCTTCTTAGATCAACGATTTGCTATATTATGTACAATGCTTGCTTATACCAGTGTTACTGGCAAAATTTCCCTATTTAAACAATAGTTCTGCCAGGAAAATGCCCTGCACAGCTGATCTGCATGATGCCCAATGCTACTCATAAGGTACAGGAAAAGTCAACTGAGTTCAGATTATTTTGCCAATAGCCAGCATATGTAAGAAATTGTAAAACTGAATAAAATGATGCTTTTTGAATGTATTGTATATGGTGTCAATTATGACAGGAAAACAAATAATATGTATTTTTTTAACATCTCTAATAATATGCACAAATATACATGGTGGTTATAATTAGAGAACAGCACTTTGACTGCCCACAGGTGAAAACCAATTACCATATAAAAGTACAACATTTAGATCATGTAGAAAGGAGTGAATTTAGAAATTTAAGTCTAAAGACTGACCAAGTTAAATTGCAAGTTATGCAGCAGTATGCAAATCAAAAGTTAAACTTGACCATTTCACATGCTTTGCAGAGATTATACATGAAGGATGACCAAAGTATGCTGAAAAGTCAACATTAATACTTGTCATGAAAAATAATTTATTGCTCATGAAGTTATTTTATCATAACAGCAGAAAGTCTATAGCTTTTCTTTGGTAGTATCATGGGCAAAAGTGATTAAGCAGAGAGGATTAATTTCACAAAATGGGTTGTACGAAATAAGAAATTTAAATAAACATGTGATATCCCTACAGCAGGCCTGGACAAGACTTCAATCAGTGGACCATGAAGGAATTAGAACACATCCACTAGTGCCAAAGTGGTGTGACAACTGGATGTTTCATCCTCAAAATACTTTGAGCTATATTGTACTGGTATCCAGACATGACTCACACAGTGCACCAATTAACACCACATGATCTATACCAACATACTGACTGGGATGGAAGTAGATAGATTTTGGCTGAAATGGAGATGAGTGATGTGTCCTTTATCAAATATGATGAAAGTCATCTCCATGTTGTGAACAAAATGCTGCATGTTAATGCTTGTTGTAGATTCATAATAAATTTCATTATTAGATCTTATCAGATATCATATTAATATGTTATTCTTGCCCTTCAAATGGGAGGTTTCAGCCACAGTAAAATACCCTCACCCATTAGGTAATTGTGGTTTACAGGGGTAATTATTACAGTTCATATTTTTTTATCTTTCAACTGAAATGTATTGTGTATGTTTCCAGAGTATTTAACTCGATTTCAAAGTTTGGTATTAGTTGAAATACTGTCCTTTTTGTACAACAGAACCTGAAGATGTAATGGGTTTACTTCTCTTGCCATGGACATAGTACAGACTGCATGCTTATATAGAATACACTTCTTGCTTCCAACATTTGTGCTCATCTATATGCTTTCTTGTAGGTGCTATCTTTCAAACTCACAGATTCTGATTAATATACTTATTGCAATAGCAGGAATTTCTGTACATTTTGTCAAATAAATAATTGAACTACTGGTTGCATGAAACAAGCATCTTCTAATTTTCCAACAGCAACAGTCAAAAGAAAAAATGAGATTTGATGTGATTCAAACAGGAAGCCCAAAATAAAACAGAATTCACTTCCCAACAACATCCAGGATACATGAGAATTTTTGTGAGCCACCTGCATTAACATTGCATTATTGTCCACCCAGTTAGGCAATGATCATATAATTTTTCACAGTTTTACAAATGTTTGCCCATTTTACTCTCTGTGGCTTAATTCCCACAATTTCTGATTATGGGGATATCTGAAGGATTTATCAGAAAACAAGTGCAACCATAGATTTTGTAAAAAAACATCTTAGATAGCCAGTCAGTTCTTATAGTGTTAAACGAATGTTACATAAGGTCCTACTGCAATTCATGTATAGAATTAGTTGATGCTGAGTGTTTTGTAGATGAACAAACTTCATCTTTAACTTAAAAACATTGCAGTATTATTCAGATACTTTTGGATAGTCAATTAACCCTTAAATTATTTAACATTGATGAAATAGGATTGCTTCTAATTTAAATGGTGAGAAATTACTTACAGAACTACATTGGAATCGGAGCTTAACGTCACCATGTAGAACAGGGCAATTTAATAAAGTAACTTCTAATACATCTTGTTCACTTTTATATTCAGCCTAAACAAAAAAAAAAAAAAAAAAAAAAATTTTGAATTTTAAAACACAATTCTTCATAATTTAACATTTTAGTAGTTATAGAAAACCAAGAATATATCCATTAATTCACATACAGAAACCAATAAATGAGTTATTTAATTGTCAATATCACATAATTAATATTACTTTATAATGTTAGATGGAAACAGTATTTACTAACATTCCAGATGTTATCATTAGCATGTACTATCTCTTAAGCCCCAATGGCAAAATGGATTGCTTTCAATTTAATAGCCAGAAACTAAATCAGTCTACTTCAATTTTCTTATTCCAAACAATATAACTTGTAATCTTAAGCTAGAAATTGTTGATAAAATAATCTTGCTCAATGCTCCATGATGAATAACAGGAAAACAATTGGGGGAGATGTTGAAATTTCCACATTTTGAAACAGTGTTGTTGCAGTTAGTGTTTATAAAAACACTAACTGCAAATTATACAACTTGTCTTCATTACTGTTCTTGCCAATGTCTTTTCTTTTTTCATTTTAATATATCATTGGTGTTCCTTTATACAAGTCTTAATCTGTACTTTGTTTTTCCTCTAGTTTTTTTTTCCCTATTCATTTAATACTTTGAGCCCTGGAATTATTTATACCAATTTTTTAAAAATGTTGCACATAAACCATGACATAATTTTAAATTCAGTATAAAAAATGAAAATAAGTTTCTTTTAAATGTACACATAATTTTTCCCAAATTTAAAATGCAGAGGATGTCTTTATAAGAGCATAATATCATGGACCACCATATCTGTCCATATCAAATATGATGAAGTATCATTTTTCCATCCAATAGGGGATATTCATGGAGGTTAAATGGCCAGGTCACAAGAACCCCAGAGGCTCAGAGAAGGTTGGGGAAGGGGACCCACTTTACAAGTGTAGGAAACATGAAAGCCTCCCTTCAAGTTCATCCAACATGTTCTTTAACATGCACAGGGTATGGCCCTCCTGCACATAGAACCATGGCTTAACTTTCCATTTAAAGGACAGTGAGTGGCCTTTCCAAGACCATCAGTGTTCCTTTACTCACAAAGCACAGGGTGAGGTTAAGGTAGATAAATCTGAATGCTGGTACAGTTGGACTCAGGCCTGGGAACTGCAGATTACTAGCCTGGCATGATACTGACTGAGGAAACCCCCTATAATTCTGGATTATGAACAATATTTATTAAATGCACTAAAGATATTTATAATGTGTTTAATTATGAATTTTATTTGTTTTAATTATGAATACCTTTAAACAAACTATATGTAGTAAATAGATATCTTAAGAATAAAGGAAACTGCTTCATATTTAGATCAGCTTTTTTCACTCCAATGTCGAACTGAATTTGAGATTTCAATTTCTGTCTATTTTTAGGTAATGCCAGCATTTCTTTACAAAATGATACAGCCTATAATTCAGTTGCTGAAAAATAGCTGAGAAGATTATAACAAATAAAATATGATTGAACTACTTAAAGATGTTTCTAATAATGATTGGACTATTTCCAAAAGTAAGTTATTTAAGGTCATTATTCCTTGTTCAATAAAGGAAATATGTCAAAAAATGAAAGCAGAAAAGGTTAATGGGGAAAATGAAATCAAGAATTTCCATGTCTACAAAAGTAACTGCCTTTATTTGACAAACGAATTTTTCATTTGTAGAAGGACATACAATCAGTTCTTTAAAAACAACAATTATTCAACCGTAAGAGAACTACATTTCATAGAAATAATCATGGGATGCAAATGACTCAGTTTGTTGAAATTAAAACTTCCTTAAATTTGAAGTAAAATGATTGCCAAAAAGACATTTCAGACACAAATTTAGCATTCGCAGAATTTAAAAGCTATTCAAAATGGAAAATAATTTTTTGTTTATGATATATAAATCACAATGCAAAATAAATTTCAGAAAAGATTAATAATTTCGTCTTTCTTACAACATACCTGACAATTTCTGTTTCGTCCAAAATGACATTCAAATACTTTTGTTCTACCATTGAATACTTCACATGACATATCACTTCCATCTCCTTTTCCAATTCCTACAAGTTAATGAGTACCATACTTATATTGATATGTGAGATCCAAAGTATTAAAACATTAATAAAAATTGTGAACTTAGCAAAAGAAATGGTGAATTTTATTAAAAAAATTTTAAATTCAATTATTACCCTGATATTAATATTTCATACAACTATAATATATGCATAACATCTATGAATTAATCACATCCAAGCAGTGTTAATATATAACTGTAAGTAAACTAATTTCACTATATCACTAGTAGATAAGAAGTGCTTGACAAAATATAATTGTTACAATACATTTTTTTTCACTATATCACTAGCACTATTAAAATTCACAACTGATGTGTAGAAAGATGCAGCAAGATACAAGGTAGGAGATGGTCACTAAAATTACATTTCGTTGCATCTCTCTTCACATCAATTGCAACCTTTATTAGTTCTGCAAGAAGATATAATGAAACAACTAAACTTTGTATTATGTCATGCATTTTACCTACCAGTGATATAGTTACTATCTCACTGCTTACAAAAATTAGCTTTTTCTGTATGTGTGGTTGGTTGGTTGTTTGGTGTTTAATGGCGCATCGGCGACAAGGCCATAATGCGCCAAACAAAAGACAATAAAAGATAAAAGACATAGAATCCTGCAACCAAAATTTCAAATACATTTTCTACATCATAAAATGGTAAAACAACAAACAATGAGTGTATAAGTACAGAGTAAAACAACTGTAATTAATAGATTCTGAAAAGAAATTCATCGCCATCACAGCGGGAATCGAACCCGCATCTCTCCAGATTCATGCCAGAGCGCACTAACCATTGCACCACGCGTCGGACAACAAATATTTTCAGAATATGACCTTGTAAATCTTCCTGAGACGTGACTGAGACAGCGCCATCTATACTCAAGGAGATGCAACATTTTCAGTCGTTGCATTTGATTATCAGATGTTAATGAGAAGGTCGCTATCGCGTTAAATATATAATTAAAATCAATCCAAAGTGAATGCACAGTATTCCCTGTTAAAAAACATTAATAGGTTCTGAAAAAAATTCATCGCCGCCACGGCGGGAATCGAACCCGCATCTCTCCAGATTCATGCCAGAGCGCGCTAACCATTGCACCACGATTATTATATCTTTAGTGCATTTACAACAATCTAGTTATCATTATAGTTGTCCGACAACTATAATAATAACCATTATTATAGTTGTCGGACAACGAATATTTTCAGAATATGACTTATAAATCTTCCTGAGATGTGACTGAGACAGCGCTATCTATATTCAAGGAGATGCAACGTTTTCAGTCATTGCATTTGATTATCAGATGTTAATGAGAAGGTCGCTAACGCTACTGTGTTAAATATATAATTAAAATCAATTATCATTTGTTGTCCGACGCGTGGTGCAATGGTTAGCGCGCTCTGGCATGAATCTGGAGAGATGCGGGTTCGATTCCCGCTGTGGCGGCGATGAATTTTTTTCAGAATCTATTAATTAATGTTTCTTAACAGGGAATACTGTGCATTCACTTTGGATTGGTTTTAAAACAACTGTAGAAATACTAAATAAAATAATCCCAGGTGTAAGAGACCTGGGGTAAATAATGCACAAAGTTAAGGTAAAATGAAATTCGATTAAAATATCCACAATATTTCAAAAAGGTAAAAACTGGTGGTAAAATACAATGATCAGATAAAAGAGTGTAAGAGGCTTGGACATAAAATTATGAAAGTTGAAAATCATACGTCATTCAAAGTTAAAAGCTGGGCATGAGATTAAAATATGTTTGATTGTTAAAGTGGTATCACAAAACTCACACTTAGGTTCATCGTCCGCCCGTAAAAGAAACGAATGAGTAAGATACGAATGACCTAAGTGGAGCCGAGCAAGAACAACTTCCTCTTTGCAATTCCTGCGGTAATAAGACTGCCATGGTTTAATGATAGGTTTGATCTCAAAGAGCTTGTTCATAAGCTGTTCTGACCAAGATCTCTGCCACTGTGCCTGGAGCTTGATCGTGATATGCTGCTGGAAATCCAGATATGGAAATGGCAACGGAGAGTCTGACAGGGGTGTGGCTGACCTTGCAGCAGCATCTGCCATATCATTGCACCTGATACCGACGTGACCAGGCACCCAACAGAAATGGATGGTGGTAGTGGCTGCCAGATGATGGAGCTGCTGGCAGATCTTAGAAAAAACAGGATGAGGCTGATGCCTCACTGAGATAAAGCCTGTAATGAACTAAGCAAGTCAGTGTAAAGCACACACCGACAATGATGCTTAGATGCCATGTGGTCCAAGGCGAGGCTGATTGCGTGCAACTCTGCAGTGGGATCACTGCAGAGTTATGGAACACTGCAGTGGGATCTGGTCTGCAATGATTACATCACAGCAGACCATGGCCGATCCCACCGATATGCCAGACTTCAAGCAATCTGTAAAGACAAGCAAGAAGTCCGGGTGCTCAGCACGATGGCTGGCAAAGAGTTGCCGTTACACAGAGTCAGGTGTAAAGGCCTTCCCTGTCCTGCACAGGGAAAAATCACAGGAAGGGGAAACAGCGAGCCATGGTGGAAGTGGCTCAGCTGTCGACTGTGCGATGTATCGAGACTGGTATTGATGTCTTTTAAGTAGCCTTGAACTCGCAAACCAAAAGGACGAATGGCAGTTGGCTGATTAGTGTAAAGCATTTCCCACTTTGGACTTAAAACGCAGTCCCAAGTGTATGGCCAGGCAGGGATCACAATTTAGATGCATATTGTATGGACAACTGCTGACGGCAAAGAGATGAAGAGGGTTCATCAGTCTCGACATATAGACTCTGGACCGGTGAGGTGTGGAAAGTTCCCGTGTAAACACGGAGAGCCTGATGATGGAGGGGGGGGGGGGATCCAGCACCTTCACCAATGAATCCCGGGTGGAGTTGTATACCTGGGATCCGTAGTCCAGTTTCGATCAGACAAGTGCACAGTAGAGGCAGAGCAAAGAACATCGGTCTGCCCCCCAAGAAAGGGAGGAGACGACATTGACGATGTTCAATGCCTGCATGCACTTGGACCTGAGAAGACGTGTGTGTGGTAAAAGGTCAATTTCTGATCGAATATGAAACCGAGAAACTTGGTCTATGCCACAACTGGAATGATGTTACCTCTGAGCTGTAGCTCGGGATCCAGGTGAAGATTACGCTTGTGGCAAAAGTGCACACAAGCGGTCTTTTGTGGGGAGAATTGAAACCCGTTTGCCATCGCCCAAACAGAAAGATTGTTCAGGGCAATTTGCAGTTGTCTTTCAATGATCCTCATGCTGGATGAAGAGCAAAAGATGCTAAAGTCATCAACATAGAGGGCATTGCCTACTGATGGGGGAAGTTGTCTAATAATAGAATTAATCTTGACAGCAAAAAGCTTAACACTCAGAATGTGGCCTTGTGGCACCCCCTGTTCTTGGGGGTATGGCCACGACAGAGTGTTACCGACACAGACACGAAAAGAACGTTTCGATAAGAAGTTGGAGATGAAGATCGGCATGTGACCTCTCAAGCCGAAGCTATGAAGGTCACGAAGAATGCCAAATCTCCAAGCCGTGTCGTACGCTTTCTCGATGTTGAAGAAAATTGACACCAGGTGCTCTCTACATAAATATGAATTTCTGATAGCCGATTCGAGGCGTATCAGATGGTCAAGAGTTGACCGTTGCCTGCGAAAGCCACATTGGGTGTTGGAAAGAAGGTTGTGGTGTTCTAAATACCAGATGAGTCTGGCATTTACCATTCTTTCCAACACCTTGCGCAGCTCATCAACGCGATGGGACGATAATTGGAAGGAATCTTGGGATCTTTGCCTGGCTTGGGGAAGGCCAAGATGATGGCCTCCCGCCAGGAGTCCAGAAATTGCTCCTCGACGAAAATACAGTTGAAGAGTCGGAGCAGTCGATCCTTACTCGATGGTGAGAGATGTTGGAGCACAGCATAATGGACTTGCCTGGCCCGACAGCAGATGCACGAGAGGAGTGCAGAGCAAGGCGAAGCTCCTCCGCTGTGAATGGCCTGTTGTAAGGCTCCAGGTCATTCGAGTGTAAGGACAGTGGAGAGCATTCCGCCCCGCTCTTCTGGGCCAGAAACTCGGGGGAGTAAGAAGACGATGAGATGGAGGAGAAAGACTCCCCCAGATTATCGGCAATTGCTTTGGGATCAGCAATTGCCTGTCCATTGCACTCCAGGATCAATAACGAGTGGGACATGTAGTTCCCACTCATCTTCTGGACTTTGTCCTACACGACCTTAGAACTGGTCGTGTGGTGATAGAAGATATATATTTGATCCAAGATTCCTTCTAGCTCTGGCGCTGGACAAAACGAGCTTTCGCCCTGGCGCATTTGAACGTTTCGAGGTTGGGAGTCATTGGATATCTCCAAAACACCCACTAAACCTTGTTCTGAGCCTTATGAGCTGCGGTGCAATCTGGATTCCACCATGGTTTGGGAAAACGAGGAAACTGTGTCGAAGTTTGAGGAATTGTTGATGCAGCTGCATCTATGATACAGTCTGTTATCTCCGCTGCTACATTGATTGGCTCCTGGCTGACTGAGTGGTCATCGATCTCAGAGAGCAGCTCGAACCCACCCAGTCAGCCCGATCAAGCCTCCACCGTGAGATGCGTGAAGGGCTGCAAGGTCCCCCAAGAGAGATGGTGCACAACACGGGGAGGTGATCGCTTCCGTAAGGGTTGTCCTCAACCTCCCATGTAAAGAAAGGAAGGATCGAGGAAGAGCAGATGGTAAGGTCAATGGCAGTGAAAGTGTGGGTTGGAGAGTAAAAGTACTGACATCGGTGTTAAACAGGGAGAGAGAAGGATCCGGGAGCCACTGCTCCAGGACCTTGCCCCTCCCATTGATGTCAGCACTGCTCCAAAGTGGACTGTGTCCATTGAGGTCCCCCATTATGAGGATGTTGGTTGGTTGTTTTGGGTTTTATGGCACATTGGCAACTGGGCCATAATGCGCCAAACAAAAGACAACATAAAAGATAAAAGAAGTGCAACCCGCAACCAAATTTAAAAACAAATGAGCTAATTGTAAAAAAGTAAAACAACAAAGAACAAGTGTAAAAATACAAACTAAAACAATAGAATATCAGGTGTAAGTGACCTGGAAAATATATACAATGTATAAGGTGGTAAAATCAAAATCCAGTAAAATATCGACGTCAAAAATATAAGTTAAATCAATCCCAGGTGTAAAAGACCTGGGCTATACAAAATATTAGGTAAAATCAAAATCTATTAAAATAACCACAATATTTTAAAAAGGAAAAAACTGAGGGTAAAAAGCTATGATCGGTTAAAAGATGTCCGAGTGTAAGAGGCTCGGACGCAAAATCATGAAAGGTAAAATACAATTTTCGTTCATTATTAAAAGCTTCGCATTCCACTAAAATGTGTTTGATTGTTAAAATGGTGTCACAAAACTCGCACTTGGGTTCGTCGTCTGCCCGTAAAAGAAAGGAATGTGTAATAAACGAATGACTCAAGCGGAGCCGAGCAAGTACAACTTCCTCCTTGCGATTCCTGCGGTAACAAGACTGCCATGGTTTGACGATAGGTTTGATCTCAAAGAGCTTGTTTGTAAGCTGTTCTGACCAAGATCTCTGCCACTGTGCCCGGAGCTCGGTGGTAAAACGCTGCCGGAAATCCAGATAGGGAACCGGCAACGGAGAGCGGTTGGGTTGGGTTGGGTTGTTTTACCTCTGAGCGGCACTTTTTTGCACACCATGGGCTAAATGGCCAGGTCACATGGACCCCGAAGGCTCAGAGAAGGTTGGGGGAGGGGACCCACTGGAACAGCTGTTGGGAGACAGATGGTAGCCTCCCGTCAAGGCCATCCAGCGTGTTCTTTAACGTGCACAGGGTATGGCTCTCCCGCACACGGGGCCACGGCTTAACGTCCCATCCGACGGACGGCGGCCTTTCCAAACCCATCGGTGTCCCCTACTGACCGTGGGCAGGGCGGGGAATTTTGCGGAGATAAATCTCAACGCTGACCCAGCTGGGACTCGAACCTGGGAACTACAGATTACGAGCCTGGCGCGCTACCGACTGAGCCACCCCCGCCCCGTAACGGAGAGCGGCATAGGGGCATGGCTGACTTGGCAGCAGCATCTGCCAAGTCGTTGCCCCTAATCCCGACGTGACCGGGCACCCAACAGAAATGGATGGTGGTGGTGGCTGCCAGATGATGTAGTTGCTGGTGGATCTTAGTAAGAACAGGGTGAGGCCGATGCCTCACCGAGATCAAAGCCTGTAGCGAGCTAAGCGAGTCGGTGTAAAGCACACACCGACGATGATGCTTAGACGCTACGTGGTCCAAGGCGAGACTGATAGCGTGCAACTCTGCAGTGAAGATGGAACACTGCAGTGGGATCTGGTCTGCAATGATTACATCACAGCAGACCATGGCTGATCCCACTGAAATGCCGGACTTCGAGCCATCTGTAAAGACAGGCAAGAAGTCCGGGTGCTCAGCACGATGGCTGGCAAAGAGTTGCCGGTACACACAGTCGGGTGTAAAGGCCTTCCCGGTCCTGCACAGGGAAAAATCGCAGGAAGGGGAAACAGCGAGCCAAGGTGGAAGTGGCTCAGCTGTTGACTGTGCAACGCTATCGAGACTGGTGTTGATGTCTCTGAGGTAGCCTCGGACACGCAAACCAAAACGACGAATGGCAGTCGGCTGATTATTGTAAAGCATTTCTGCTTACAATACGCAGTCCCAAGTGGGATGGCCAGGCAGGGATCGCAATTTAGACGCATATTGTAGGGACAACTGCTGACGGCGAAGAGATAAAGAAGGTTCGTCGGTCTCAACGTAAAGACTCTGGACCGGTGAGGTGCGGAAGGCTCCCGTGCAAACACGGAGAGCCTGATGATGGAGGGGATCCAGCACCTTCACCACCGAATCCCGGGCCGAGTGGTACACCTGGGATCCGTAGTCCAGTTTCGATCGGACAAGTGCACGGTACAGGCGGAGCAAAGAACATCGGTCCGCCCCCCAAGAAAGGGAGGAGAGGACCTTGACGATGTTCAATGCCCGCGTGCACTTGGACCTGAGATGACGTATGTGTGGTAAAAAGGTCAATTTCCGATCGAATATGAGACCGAGAAACTTGGTCTCCGCCACAACTGGAATGATGTTACCCCCGAGCCGCAGCTCGGGATCCAGGTGAAGATTACGCTTGTGGCAAAAGTGCACACAAGCGGTCTTCTGTGGGGAGAACCGAAACCCGTTTGCCGTCGCCCAAACCGAAAGATTGTTCAGGGCAATTTGCAGTTGTCTTTCAATGACCCTCATGCTGGAAGATGAGCAAAAGATGCTAAAGTCATCAACATAGAGGGCATTGCCTACTGATGGAGGAAGTTGTCTAGTTATAGAATTAATCTTGACAGCGAAAAGCGTAACACTCAGAACGCAGCCTTGTGGCACCCCCTGTTCTTGGGGGTACAGCCGCGACAGAGTGTTACCGACACGGACACGAAAAGAGCGTGTCGATAAAAAGTTGAGATGAAGATCGGCATGTGACCTCTGAAGCCGAAGCTGTGGAGGTCACGAAGAATGCCGAATCTCCAAGCTGTGTCGTACGCTTTTTCGATGTCGAAGAAAATTGACACCAGGTGCTCTCTTCTTAAAAATGAATTTCTGATAGCCGATTCGAGGCGTATCAGATGGTCAAGAGTTGACCGTTGCCTGCGAAAGCCACACTGGGTGTTGGAAAGAAGGTTGTGATGTTCTAAATACCAGATGAGTCTGGCATTTACCATTCTTTCCAACACCTTGCACACGCAGCTCGTCAATGCGATGGGACGATAATTGGAAGGAATCTTGGGATCTTTGCCTGGCTTGGGGAAGGCCAAGACGATGGCCTCCCGCCAGGAGTCCGGAAACTGCTCCTCGATAAAAATGCGATTGAAGAGATGGAGCAGCCGATCCTTACTCGATGGTGAGAGATGTTGGAGCATTGAATAATGGACATTGTCCGGCCCTACAGCAGAGGCACGAGAAGAGTGCAGAGCAAGGCGAAGCTCCTCCGCTGTGAATGGCCTGTTGTAAGGCTCCAGGCCATTCGAGTGGAAAGACAGCGGAGAGCGCTCCGCCCTGCCCTTCTGGGCCAGAAACTCGGGGGAGTAAGAGGAAGACGAAGAGATGGAAGAGAATGACTCCCCCAGAGTGTCGGCAATTGCTTTGGGATCAGCAATTGCCTGTCCATTGTGCTCCAGGATCGATAACGAGTGGGACGTGTAGTTCCCACTCATCTTCCGGACTTTATCCCACACGACCTTGGAACTAGTCGTGCGGGTTATGGATGACGTATACTTGATCCAAGATTCCTTCTGGCTCTGGCATCGGACGAAACGAGCTTTCGCCCTGGCGCGTTTGAAGTTCTCGAGGTTGGGTTGTCTCCGAAATATCTCCGAAACACCCCCCAAGCCTTGTTCTGAGCCTTACGAGCTGCGGTGCAATCTGGATTCCACCACGGTTTCGGAAAGCGAGGAAACCGTGTAGAAGTTTGAGGAATTGTTGATGCAGCTGCATCTAGAATACAGTCCGTTATCTCCGCTACTGCCACATTGATTGGCTCCTGGCTGACGGAGAGGTCATCGAGCTCAGAGAGCAGCTCGAAACCACCCCAATCAGCCCGATCCAGCCTCCACCGTGAAACGCGTGAAGGGCTGCAAGGCCCCCCACGGGAGATGGTGCACACCACGGGGAGGTGATCGCTTCCGTAAGGGTTGTCCTCGACCTCCCATGTAAAGAGTGGAAGAATCGAGGAGGAGCAGATGGTGAGGTCAATGGCAGTGAAAGTGCGGGTTGGGGAGTGAAAGTAAGTACTGACACCGGTGTTCAACAGGGAGAGAGAAGGATCCAGGAGCCACTGCTCTAGGACCCCACCCCTCCCGTTGGTGTCAGCACTGCCCCAAAGTGGACTGTGTCCGTTGAGGTCCCCCATAATGAGGAAGGGGGACGGCAGCTGCGAGACGAGATCATCAAGGTCTTCCTGGAAGACGATGCTCCCAGGTGGAAGATATACAGAGCAGACAGTCAGCGAGAACCCCACGAAGAGACGGATGGCTACCGCCTCCAAGTTGGTGGTGAGGGGTACGACCTGGAATGGAGAATGGTTGCTCACGAGGATGGCAACACCCCCGCGAGCTGGACCATCTCCATCCCGGTCCCGGCGAACCAGTGAAAAGTGCCGGATCGTGGGATCTGTGACTGGCTGCAAGTATGTCTCCTGCAGGCACACACAGATGGGCTGGTGTGCCTGAAGGAGTGCCTTGATGTCGTCAAGATTCCTCTGGAATCCACGACAATTCCATTGTAGGAGTGTGGCCATCTCAGGACTTAGAAGAGTGGGCGGACGACAAAGTTCTATTCAGCTTAACCGCCGCGGAGGACGGTTTACTGAATAGGGGGCGGTCGGTATCCATGTCCTCGGAATCGTCCGAGGGGCATGGATCGGTGACCGCCCTTTGAGGAGGAGTGATGAGTTTCTTTTTAGGCCCCGGTGGGGGCCCCTTCGGTTTGGAAGGTCTTGCTGTCTGAGGACAGGAAGGAGGAGGCCTTCCGGTGGAGGTGGAAGGCTGAGCTGCAGGAATGGAAACCGGGGTTGATGTCGAAGTCGACACCACCCTCGGTCTCGCCTGCGTGAGGAGGTACTTCGCAGCCGGCGAGAAAGACTCAGTAGGTGGTACACTGATGTCAGTCTGCACCGCAACCGAAGTCATTGGAACGATGGGCTTTCCAATGACTGCACTGGCATAGGAAACCTTGCCAGGCGGGGCGGGCGGTGCAGCAAGCTTTCTCGCTTCAGCATAAGAGATGTTGTTGATGACTTTGAGGCGTTGTACCTCCTTTTCCTCCTTCCACTTCGGACAGTCGCGGGAGTACGCCGGATGTTCGCCACTGCAGTTCACACAGCATGCCTTTTCAGCTGTGCAGTCAGGATCGAGATGATCCTTACTGCCACAGCGAGCACAGGTGGGCTTGCCCCTGCATGCTGTGCGGGCATGACCGTATATCTGACACTGAAAACAGCGCAGAGGATTTGGGATATACGGCCGAACCTCACAATGTAAATAACCTGCCTTGATGTAAGAAGGCAGGCGTGGCGTATTGAATGTCACAATCAACACCCGGGTGGGTGTTAATTTTCCATCACGGCGTGTCGAAACCCGGTGGACCGCTGTTACTCCTTGAGGTGTGAGCTCCGAGAGGATCTCCTCCTCAGTGACTTTGAGGAGGCCCCACTCGGTGATCACACCCCGAGAGGAATTCAAAGTTTTATGGGGAGTGACTTCGACAGCCACCCCACCAATTTCTTTGACTTTCAGGAGTAGTTCGGAGTGTTTCGAACAAGCAGTCTCAACCTGTAAGTCGCCAGATCGTAAGCGCTTAACGGATTTCGGCTCTCCCGCAAGACCTTTCAAACCTTTATTCACAAAAAATGGGGACATGTCCCCAAGTACCTGATCACCCGTGGAGTGGATGATCAGGAACTTTGGGAACGAAGACACAGACACAGAAGACGACGGCAGTGATAACGTAGACGAAGAAGAAGACGGGGGTTCATGTCGAGCCCTCTTGTTGGCGACGATCGCATTATTTTCTTCACTCTCTCTCATGGTTTGTTTTGTGTGGTTCAGTGCCCGCTGTCCCCACCCTCCACGGAGCCCAACAAGGGGACGCCCAGTTGGGCGCCAGGGCTACGCAGGCACTATACCCACACAGACAGTGAGCCAAGCCCTCACAAATAAATATAAGGAAAATAAAAAGAGAAATGTGCAGAACAAAACATTCTACACAAATCAAACAAAGCGTAAAATAAGAAAAATTGTGAATGGCCAACTGGCCTCACAAAGAAAGGATAACTACAAAAGGAAAATAAGTTGTGAGGAAACTTGTAAACCTGTACCCGGACCGTGGGCAAGGTTACTCACCGCTCTGCACGGTTGACCCTAGCAGGACCTGCCCACCAGCCGATTGCTCCTGGGGGGGCCACCCCAGGAGCTCCCGTTTACCGGAAGCAGAGGCCAAAGCAGTGTATAGCAGAGGCCCCGGAATCCGCTGCCCAGCCCCGCGACCGACAGGCTCCCCAATGGCAAGACGGCCAATGGGGACCACGCCAGTCATGAGCTGAGGAGAGAAGACGGGGACTCCCGAGCAACTACCAGGATCCTCCTTCCCCGGGACACGGGTCTCCGCGCACGGCAAACACGCGGGCGAGCGTTTAGGACCCTGTGAAGGTAACCGAGCCAGCGGAACCTTTACAGGGTGGTCCCCTTACCACGGACAGGCTCTCGCATCGAGGGGCCATTATGAGGAAGGGGGACGGCAGCTACGAGATGAGATCATCAAGGTCTTCCTGGAAGACGATGCTCCCAGGTGGAAGATATACAGAGCAGACAGTCAGTGAGAACCCCACAAATAGGAAAATGGCTATCGCCTTTAAGTTGGTAGTGAGGGGTACGGCCTGGAATGGAGAATGGTTGCTCACAATGACGGCAACACCCCCGCGAGCTGGACCATCTCCATCCTGGTCCCAGCGAACTAGTGTAAAGTGCTGGATCGTGGGATCTGTGACTGTCTGCAAGTATGTCTCCTGCAGGCACATACAGATGGGCTGGTGTGCCTGAAGGAGGGCCTTGATGTCAAGATTCCTCTGGAATCTACAACAATTCCATTGTAGGAGTGTGGCCATCTCATGACTTAGAAGAGTGGGCGAACGACAAATTCCTATTCAAATTAACTGCCGCAGAGGACGGTTTAGTGAATAGGGGGCAGTCGGTATCCATGTCCTCGAAGTCATCCGAGGGGCATGGATCGGTGGAAGGCTGAGTTGCCGGAATGGAAACCGGGGTTGATGTCGAAGTCAACACAACCCTCTGTTTCGCCTGCTTAAGGAGGTACTTAGCTGCAGGCGAGTAAGATTCAGTAGGTGGTATACTGATGTCAGTCTGCATCACAACCGAAGTCATTGGAACGATCGGCTTCCCAATGACTGCACTGGCATAGGATACCTCGCCAGGCATGGCAGGCGGTGCAGCGAGCTTTCTCGCCTCAGCATGAGAGATGTTGTTTATGACTTTTAGACGTTGAACCTCCTTTTTCTCCTTCCACTTCGGACAGTTGCGGGAGTACGCCGGATGTTCGCCACTACAGTTGACACAGCTTGCCTTTCCTGCTGTGCAGTCAGAATCCAGATGATCCTTACTGCCACAGCGAGCACAGGTGGGTGCACAGCCCCAGCATGCTGTGTGGGAATGACAGTATATCTGGCACTGAAAACAGCACAGAGGGTTCGGTATATATGGTCGTACCTCACAATGCAAATAGCCTGCCTTGATGGAAGAAGGCAGGCATGGCGAGTTGAATGTTACAATCAATACCCGGGAGGGTACCAATTTCTCATCACGGCGTGTCGAAACCCGGTGGACCGCTGTTACTCCTTGAGGTGTGAGCTATGAGAGGATTTCCTCCTCAGTGACTTTGAGGAGGCCCCACTCAGTGATCACACCCCGAGAGGAATTCAGAGTTTTGTGGGGAGTGACCTCAACAGCCACCCTACCAATCTCTGTAACCTTAAGGAGCAGTTTCGAGTGTTTGGAACAAGCGGTCTCAACGTGCAAGTCACCAGATCGTAAGCACTTGACAGATTTCAGCTCTCCCATAAGACCTTTCAAACCTTTGTTTATGAAAAATGGGGACATGTCCCCAAGTACCTAATCACCAGTGGAGTGGACGATCAGGAATCTTGGGAACGAAGACACAGACACAGAAGACGATGGAGGAGATAACGGAGACAAAGAAGATGGGTGCTCATGTCAAGCCCTCTTTTGGCACTGATCGCATTAATTTCATCATTCTCTCTCATTTTTTTGTGTGTGATTCATTCTCAACGGAGGTTCCGTCTCAACGGGATTTTTTTGTGTGTGGTCCTCCACGGAGCCCAACAAGGGGATGTCCAGTCGGTTGCCAGGGTTATGCAGGCACTATACCCATACAGACAGTGAGCCAAGCCCTCACAAATAAATAAAAGGAAAATAAAGAGAAATGTGCAGAACAAAAACATTCTACACAAAAGGAACAAAGTGTAAAATAAAATTGTGAAAGACCAAACTGGCCTCACAAAGAAAGTATAACTTCAAAAGGAAAATAAGTTGTGAGACCGGAAGCAGAGTCCAAAGCAGTGTATAGCAGAGGTCCAGGAATCCACTGCCCAGCCCTGCAACAAACAGGCTCCCCAGGGCAACTACCAGGATACTCCTTTCCCGGGACACGGGTCTCTGCGCACGGCAAACACGCGGGCAAGTGTTCAGGACCCTGTATAGGTAACCGAGCCAGTGGAACCTTCACAGGGTGGTCCCCTCACCTCGCACAGGAGCTCACACCAAGGGGTCTGTATGTGTGCGTGTATGCTTTGCACATTCTGCTTAGAAATTGTAATGTTTATATATGTATGTGTTTATGACTTAAGGCAAATTCTCAGTGCAATGTAACTAAATAAACCAGACAAAATCAGACACTCATTCAAATAAAAAACTTTCTTCACACAAGTTTAATGCAAGGAGGAAGCAGAGATGGAATCATTCGAAGCTTTAAGCAAGATTTTCAAAGAAAGCTTATCTAAGTTTTCATTTTGAACTCTTTGAAATTATTTTTTAATAACTGAATTTTAAGATTTGGGAAATGACTGATGGGATCATGTTACATTAACACCAAAATTGTTCTGCAGCCAAATGTTATGCTGATCTCAGATAGGGAATTAATTTACTACTACAAAAGTGCAGCTGTACATTTTCATTTTGGGTTTCTGAATTGTTTTAATAAGATGTATCTTACAAAGGAAATACAGAGGGAAAAATCGATTATTTTTTAATTCATAATTGGCAAACATCTAATTTTGGTTTGAAACTTTTAATGCATGTGTTGAAAGGTGTGTTCAGTTACATCTTCATTTTGCATTGTGTTCTGCAAGTACTGATGTTAGGTTTCCTGCATTTTTTGCTAATTTCTTATTTATCTTTTAAAAGCTGTAATTAAAAATGCTTTTGAAAAATCTTTCAATGGATATTTTGATAAAGTTGATCCAGAAAGCAAAAAGCAAAAACACGATATTTTCCAGATATATTTGGCTGATTTCATAGTGAATTAGATGATTTTTTTTATGTTTCATGATCAGAAGTGGATATTGATTCCAAGTAGAAACATATTAATGACACAAATTGTTTCAAAATTTCTACTTCTCAAATCATGTATATTGCATCTGAAATATATACTGCAGTTAGAAAGAATAATTATTTGAAATTTGACTAAAACTGATGTCATTAGGTATAAATAAAAAAATACCCCCTCAAGCAGCTGCTTGCCACAGAGGTCTGACAGGAGCCTATCAGTTTCATATGCTATAGTAGAAGGTCTGTTAGAATGGCAGGACCTCAGCAGAAAGAAAACACAAACATCCATGCCTTACCAGGGGCTCGAACTCAGGTCCCTTTGATTAGTAGCCAGGCATGCTAAACACTCAGCCACAGGATGGCTACTTTAAAAAGATAAATTTAATAAATTAAAAAAATTAATTTTGCAAATTTATTAAATTCAAGTAAACTGCAATTTAAAAAAAAAAAAGCTCATTATATTTTACCTGTTTTTTTCTTTGAATTTCTACCATTTTATTAACCACAATGAAATGATCTTTAGTAAACAATATGACCTATTCTGTTGATTGGTTATTTGTCAAATACTAAAGTTCACTTTGTTTGACTGACCACAGTTGGCAGAAAGTGTGGACATTTCTCAAAGTATATCACCGAGGAAAATTTTACAGAAAAGAGTAATATTTTCTGTTTCAAGTTTATTTTTCTTTGATTCAAAAAGAACTATTTTGGTTCATTAGTTTTTCTTTTTTTATTTGCATTGTCAGAATTTTTTTACTATATCACAAAAAAGTCTTATTAAAATTTCTACTATACCCATTTTTGTTAAAATTAAAAAAAAAAGAATTAAGTGTTGTTTAATTTGGTATGACATGCCTAATTTCTCATCATTAGTTATTTGGCAAAAAAGTTCTAAAGTTCACTTTACTTTGGACTGAGCAGAATTGAAAACAAAAAAGCCTGGCCACCTTGTATAATTCAATTTTTCAGACCTGGCAATTTAAGGGTTAATTTAACTAATATTCAAACCTGCTACAGCATGTATCTTTATTTGTCTTAGCTTCAAGTTGACCTCTTCTGGTGGTTTTCCATTATATTTTTCTTTGATTTCTTCAAAATAGCCAACATAACGGTTCTAAAAAAAATAAACCGTTGATTAAAGGCATTTTAGATAATTAAAATTGTGAACATCAATGTACATAATAGTATTATATAATGAAATAATGGTTCTCAACAACTGAACTAAAAGCAGTTTCTTGTTACATACATACATACAAGTGAACTAAAAGCAGTTTCTTGTTACATACATACAAGTGAACTAAAAGCAGTTTCTTGTTACATACATACATACAAGTGAACTAACAGCAGTTTCTTGTTACATACATACAAGTGAACTAAAAGCAGTTTGTTACATACATACATACATACATACATACATACATACATACATACATACAAGTGAACTAAAAGCAGTTTCTTGTTACATACATACATACATACATACATACATACAAGTGAACTAAACGCAGTTTCTTGTTACATACATACATACAAGTGAACTAAAAGCAGTTTCTTGTTACATACCTACATACAAGTGAACTAAAAGCAGTTTCTTGTTACATACACACACATACATACATATACAGGGCCAGATCTAGGAAGGTTGGGTTGTTTTACCTCTGAGCGGCACTTTTTTGCACACCATGGGCTAAATGGCCAGGTTACATGGACCCCGAAGGCTCAGAGAAGGTTGGGGGAGGGGACCCACTGGAACAGCTGTTGGGAGACAGATGGTAGCCTCCCGTCAAGGCCATCCAGCATGTTCTTTAACGTGCACAGGGTATGGCTCTCCCGCACACGGGGCCACGGCTTAACATCCCATCCGACAGATGGCAGCCTTTCCAAGCCCATCAGTGTTCCCTACTGACCGTGGGCAGGGCGGGGAATTTTGCAGAGATAAATCTCAATGCTGACCCAGCTGGGACTCGAACCTGGGAACTACAGATTACGAGCCTGGCGCGCTACCGACTGAGCCACCCCCGCCCCAATCTAGGAAGGGGGCATGCATGCATATATATATATATACACATAATCCTCGAGCAGCCATGGGTTACAAGTGTCAACCAGACTGTGTAATTTACTTCTCCATTTGACCAACTCTGTGCAGAAAAGTGCACTCAAAGGTAAAATAGATAAGTTTTTCACATCAGGCTATGGCTGATATATTAGTGAATGTGTGAAAAAAAGTTTTCACATTACTCTTAGCTCAGTTTAATTTAATTTTTGGGTCTTATTAAGCTGTGGATAGTGGTTTCGGAGATGAGAAAGAGCAATGAGATGAACAACCATCACTGTCTAGAGAAGCAGTTTCCAACCTTTTTGAGTCTGATGCCACTTCTACCAAATATAATATTCTAACCTCCCCCCCCCCCCATGAAAATCTAATTTTTTTCTGCATAAAACCAGTTGAAAACTAGATGGCATAGCACCCCCATTATCAGCTTCACAAGCCAAATGCCTAAAGTGTCCCCATTGGGAACCATTGGTCTAGAGCTTCTATTAGAAATCCATACAGAAGAGCATGTGTGTTCTTAGAGCTGAATTGAAGAATTAGTAGTGAGCAAATCTGCACATGGTGCACAGTAGTTGATATGATTTATTTAGACTGAGTGCCAGAGGCATTGTTAGTTACCAAAAAGCTATTGGGCCAGTTTGTTATATAAATCTTGTCAACTGGAAACAGATGATTAAGACTTGATATAAGCACTCAAAAGCTTGCAATTAAAAAAAAATTACCGGGGGGGGGGGGGGGGGAGTAAAACACCCTCAATGATGGACTACCCCTAACACTGGGGGTTGAAACACTCGCTGAAATTGCCCTCCCACAAGGACTGATTTCCGTGTCAAGGAAGTCCTTTTTGCTTCCATATCCAAGACTTCATTCATTTTCAGGAAACGATACAAGGTAAAAAAAAATTTACTGGAAGAAATGAAATAAAAATTGATATACAACTTAATGCGATTGTTAAATAAAATATCCACAACAACTTCTAAGCTGGCCATCTGATGCAACTTAACTCCAAAAGATCGATATTTACTATTGCCAGATCAACTGACTGAAAGATTGAAAATTTATGAAAATAAAATATACCTATAGAAATAAAAACTAAGGTTTAATTATAAAAAAAAGTAAATAAACTACTAACTTTATGAAGGGAAATGATAATGTGTGGGGAGGAATTATTTGGACTTAAATCAACCATGTAAACAACTACCATGCAGCCAATTAATAAATGGTTCTCACACAAGTGAGCATGCATTTAGTAACTATGCAGTAGTAATTAAAAGCATTTAATAACTACCATGCAGCTCTGTCATGACACTACATGCTGCAATCCACTCTCCTGCACATGGGACCATGGCTTAACGCCCCATCCAATGGACAGCAGACTTTCTAAGCCCATTAGTGTTCCCTTTGTGATCGAGGCCAGGGTGGATGTTAGTGGAGATAAATTCTAATGTTGGCACAGTTGGAACTCAAACCTGGAAACTGCAGATTACAAGTCTGGAATGCTACCAATTGAACCAACCCCTGCCCCAGGTCTTGATGGAAGGTTTCTATTGTCTCCTAATAACTATCCATGGGTTCCCTTCCCCAACCTTCTCCGAGCTCTTGCGATCAGCTCTGAACCTTGTGGCAAAGTCATTTTGGCCTATTGTGCACAAATATTTGGCCCATTGTGCAAAAAAAAGTACAAGTTTAAACCACATTTATTTATCACATAATTTCTCAAATACTTGGTTGCTCAGTCCCAAATTTCACATATAGATATATCAAAAAATACCACACTCTATTAGAAACTCTAGTTTACTTATAAAAAATCAAACTATGATATGAATTCCAAATTTGAGAAATTTCTATATAATTATCAATGCTGCAATTGATAATCAAAGGGTGTTGCATACAATGGCAGTGTGTATTGTGTTCAGGTGATCAGCAATTGGATTAAATTTAGAACCATTATTTTTATTATACTTTCCAACAGATTGGTTATATTGAGCTAGTCATATTGGCATTAAAAAAATTCGAATGCAGTAAAAGTTCTAAAAGAAAAGTTAAAAAGCCGCTAGGAAAAACTGAAACAACACTCTATTGTGCCTTACCAGAAAGTAAATCACAGATTCTTCAAATTTTCTGGTTATGGCTCCTTTTACTATTAAAAAAAAATTACTATTAAAATTTATCCTGCCTCCTCTAACTATATACATCTTCATATTATGAATGTTTAAATCTTTTAATATCAATAATTATCATTAAATGAATTTTCATATTAATGTGGATTAGTTTTAAAGACATTGCAGGTCAGCTGCAATTAAAAATACCAAAATGCTCAAACTAGGTTTCCCGGTACTTAAATTTGTATGTTTCTTTTTAAAACTGATTTCTAACATTTACTCATACCCCAGAGTTTTTTCATGCCTCAAGAATCTCCAGGTAGATTGTGCTTTTCATAATTATTGCTATGTTATTTTGAACTAACCTGCTGAAGCATGTTAGTTCAAAAACACCGAATCATTAAAATACTAATAATACTTCTCTATATTTCTGTTACCTGATGAGCTGAGATAGCTTTTGACTTACAGGGCTAAAATAACTTTTAAAAAATACGGTTTTTAATTATTTAAATTTTCCAAAGACACTATAAGTTGCTCAATAAACTGTGATACTTATGTGTGAATCATGAAATTGATTTAAACTTTATATACCACAATTTTGGTGCACAAAATTTACAATTTTAAATTGTAATTTACCTCAAACTCTTATATGAGCATAACTTGAATAATATAAATGCCAAACTTAAACCTAAAATCTGTTCATCAAATTCACATAATTAAAAAATCTACGTTTGATTTTTAGCTTGTTTTTTAAAAACTGAGCTAATGTCCCTTTGTTTTTTACCTGTCCATCTGTAGACTTTAAACTATTTTGTTTGTAGAGATAATTTAAAAATTATTTTTGGATTGGATAGGCATTGGTGAAACATTACAATTTGCATTTTTGAATCTCTCAATATCTTTAATAACGCTCTCTAACACTGGAAAAATGTCAAAACTTAAATGAATACTGCAAAAAACAATGTGAGAGAAATTTCAAATTTTTGGTGATAGAGTGTGATAATCAAGAGGTTTACATTGGCAACCAAATTGTTAGGTTGTTTTAGCTCTGAATGGTACTTTTTTTGCACACAAGGGGCTAAACAGGTAGGTCACATGGACCCCAAGGACTCAGAGAAGGTTGGGGAATGGGAGCTACTAGACAACTGTTAGGACACAGATAGAAGTTAAGGCCATCAAGCATGTTTCTTAATGTGTACAGGGTATTTATCTCGCATGTGACAGATGACAGCCTTTCCAAGCTTATTGGACTGAAAACAGGATTTGGCAGAGATAAATTTTAATGGTGGTACAGGTGGGACTTGAACCTGGGAACTGCAGATTATGAAACTGCAGATAAAAAAATTTACTATATGTAATTTCTTAATCATCCATTAGTTCGAATTTCCACTGTTAGATTAAAAAGCAGAAAATAAAAAACTTCATTCTCTTTGAAAATGAACCCTCTAGATTTGCCAGAGGTGATATGTTATTCTTCTAGTTCTTCAAATGATTTCATCAATCCTAAAATTTAGGAGTATCATAAGGTGGCACCCTATTCTAGGGCTGATTACACATGCTTAATATTTACTCAATATCACAACCATAGTATACTAAGAAACAGCAGTGTAGTTAAAACAAGTACAATGAAAGATTAGTTCTAACAGCTTTTTAAAATAAAATTAAAGCAAGAACTCTAAGGTGGCTCCCTGCCAAAAACTTCATGGTCCACTGGCTAGCCATGGCTTACAGTTTAAGAAATACTTTGATTGCTCTTCCTGTCACTATTGATATGAGTGATTATTGCAAAATCAGTATTATTTTAAAATTTACAATTACATTTTGATTAACATCATATGAGCCTAAAAAAATTTATATATAACTTTAATTATTCATTAATTAAACATTTTAATTATAAAAACTTGTATATCCACTGTTAGTTCAGGTTATAATAACTTAAACTAAATGACAATAAAATTGTCTCACAATAAACATATCTTTTTTGTAAGGGTATTCTTCAGAAGTCCATTTACTGCATAACTCAAATTATAAATTATTTCATAATGTATTTGTAACAAATCATTACATTATTAGGGATAAGATTAAAAACTAAACCTAAATGCATGTGATAACACATATTAAGTTGAAAGAACCAAGTGATATTATCAATTGAACAGAAAAAAAAGGCAAGCATTTTTCATAAAAGTGCATGTAAACTACTTGTTCACAACTTTCTGCATACACAAAGTTATGCTGAATATCATTCGAATAACCAAACAGTGTAATCATTGCTTCTGATTACTGCATGGCAGCATCTGGAAGGCACAAAATAGAAGTTTCAAACTTAACTCATACAGAGATCAAATCAGTTGCTTCTCAATATGTGGTAGGCTGTATTTCATTATAAACAATAAGCAAAATAACATGTTTTTAAAATAACTAAGCAATATAATTACTTATATTGTTTTATTATTTAAATGTTACATTTTTTAACACTGAAACAAAACCGAAATTTTATTTGTTCTTCATCTTTGGCTGAACATGACCATATTCTCTATACTTACATAAGATCTTCTCAGTCGAGCCAAGCTAGTAAGTTACAGTTTGCTACTATGATTATCAAACAACACATTGCTGCCAGACTACACAAAATGACTTCAAGGGATGCATGCTTGAGACCCCTGGCATAAAGGTAATCAACTGAATGCAATTATCTGATAAATAAGTATCCCAGATGTTTGATGCAAGTTTTCACTTCATTTAGGGTTCTGTGGCTGTGAATCTGTTTTATTGATAGCCACCTTCATATTTCACCATATATCTTTTAGTTTTTAACACCTTTAACACTTTTAGTTTACTAACACCATGGGCGAGTGTCTTTACTCTTGTGGTGTTATTTTTCCAAAACATTTTGTATGCTCTATTTCAGGGGTATATGTAACTGCATACCATGCATTCATATCTATGGAAATAAATGATTGATTGATATCTTGATAAGAGTTCAGATCTAGCAAATTTCAAACTAAAGAAAGGATGTTCAACTGATGAGTTACCCTGGAGTTACGAGATAAAATCAGATCCTACTGAAACACAATATCATCATCTGCAAAGTATGTTTTTAATGTGAGAATAAACTAGCTTCCACAATAACTGCATATGCCTCATTGCCTCAGAGCTGATGTTTCCTCTCAAAAATAACAGGTGATCCACACCTTGGAACGTCATGCAACCCAACCAACAGTGCTTTACAGAATAATTCATGGCTCCAGCTAAGATTTTTGACTTTTCTTCTTCCAAGCAACCATCTTTGCATTGGGATAAAGCAATTACTTTCATGGCTGAAAACCATTTTTACTCCATTCTTTATACCATTTTCCATGTTCTCTAGTAGCTCCTGCTTATAAGGAGAGGAGGAAGAGGATCTTTTCTTTGAAACTCTTGGCAGGAATCCAATCCCTTTAACATAGTTGTAAACAGGTAGTTTTACATAAATACGTACCACAATGGAATAATTTGTTGATTTAAATCAATTTGTTTCCAATACCTAACATCTGTTGCTGATATTTTTAAGGTTGTTCATCATCAACTTTTACCAATTCCTTTTGTAGTCCTCAAGTACACTACCACAGCTGAGTGACTGATGTTCAGCTCTGTTGCAATTTCACATTTTTTATGCTGTGTGAGAAAAGAGACAACCTTATCCTTCATTTCAGATGGGAAGCATTTGTTTCCACTCATTAGTAATGGTGTCACTCTGAAATAATTTTTGGATATCATAATACATCATTGCAATTCATAGTGCTCACAACTCATATCATGCATTTAAACAAATTAGCTTATGCAAATGCTTTTGTACATAACTTTGCTTATGCAGAAATTTATGAATAGACAGTTCACTTTGTTAATAAAATTACATAAAATGCCTTTGTAATGCTCCAAAGATTATTAACTTTTCAAGTTGGACCTTTTGTCTGATCCAAATTTATTCAAAATTCTGGATAGCTTTGTCGAGTGCCAGGCAATTTTAACTTGCCAAATAAAGTTGAAATAGGGCTCATTAGGTATTTCTCTAGCATTACTTATCGAGTAAGAATTCAAAAACAGGATTGTCAAGTTTAAATCTAGTAAAAAATCAATTTATGTTGTTCAAGAAAAAAAATAGCAAAAATTCAAAAGTTTCTAAAAAAAGTTTATTTCCAAAAAATTCAAAGACTCACCAAATTCAATACAAAAGTTGGAGTACAAACAACTCGCATCTATCTAAATCTCTACTAACAACTCCTTCTATCTAAATCTCTACTAACAACTCCTTCTATCTACATCTCAACTTCCACTAATAGCCCTCTCTCCACTAACTCATTCCGACTACACTGACTCTGTGACCTAATGTCACTTAGTTATAAACAAGTGGCGTACAAATCCGACACGTGTCTGTTGCATGCTGGGAAAACATTTGTATAATCCGACGATCATGATGCAAGAGAGGTCTTGCACTACACGCACACATTAACAGGTTTACAATCAAAAGTCGGAGTTGCACATTTGCAAATCCTACAGCTCGGAAACGAGAACTGCAATGTCCAAAAATGAAATAATAATCCCCAAAAATGATAAATATAATGTAAATAAAGCAAAACTGGTTAAGGAAAAGTAAAAGTGAATGGGTGGACCATCACAACTCCCCTTCTCAAAGGGAGTCAAAATTTGACCTAACAGATTTTGACGAACAAATTTAGAAAAATAGGACACTTCTCACAACATTTACATGTTGCTGAACATAAAAATAAAGTAAAAATAGGCTTACAGAAATTTTAATAAAATGATCTACCCTCACTTCGACACAATTTTCCATCGCAACCAAAGGTACCTCCTCCCTTTACACTTAAAAATGTGTAAAGCTACCTAGTGTAATTGTATACCAATGGCTGTGGCAGTTAACTGCATACTAGCGTTATCAGACTACCTAGTATCACATTCTGATACAAACTTCAAAAGTTGCATAAAATAATCTGTACAAAAAGCTGGTTAATATTACTCCTGTCCTGCTTAACTTCTAAAAAGGTAAAAGAAAAAAATTCAATTACATCAAATTCTGCTCTTTCACAGAATATAATTACAGACATATCAAGCATTATTCCCCTAACCACAGATCAAATATGTGAAATCTAAATCTTCTACCATACATAAAAAAATGGATAATGGAATACCTTTAAATCCTCCTAACTACATCAAACATGTGAATCTAAGAAATTCCAAATTTTACCAATAAGTGGGAGTGTAATAATCTACTAAAGCTTCACCTAGACACAATAATTGTGAGCTAGTTGAAATAAAAAAATGCATCATATTTTTTTATTTCAATAAAAAAAATCACTTTTTTATTCAAAATCCCCTCATAGAGCTTTAACATTCCCCTTCGAAAGGAATTATGCTGGTGACTGTCTTGGTCACCAGACTGTCATTGGGGACAGCTCTAAGAAAGTACAAGACATCTGGTCAGCTAATATATATGCAAACAAATGCTGCCAATGTCATCCTGATAATTATGCATCATTGATGCATCAATATCACTGATGACACTGAACAGATTTAAACACATAAACATACATCGTATCTAAGAGTAAAGAAAAACTGTACCAATAATTTACAATATATGATGCTAACATTTTATATAATACAATTCCATCCACTTTTTACATGAAAATACACTCAAAATACACCTTAAAATATTTAATCACTGTATACTAAATGGTAGCTAGGTAACCACTGGAAGGAGAGCTATGCACCAATCCCCTGTGATGATGCATAGAACTGTCCAGGCCTAGCAGCAAATGTCTGACCCCGCCTTCTTGTGGTGCAGGCCATTAGTACCTTTCAAAAGAGATACACTTTTGTGGAAATGAATGGAAGGGGAGGGCTGCTAGATTAGTGTGGCCTACTGATCTGGACAACTATGGCTACTTTTTTTTTCTACCCTGCTGAGGAGTGGTCAACCACACAGGGTCCTGGTGCTGACCATATAAGGCTCCGAGCTTGATTATGGATCCTGCATTACTTAATAGATTCTGAAAAAAAATCCATCGCCAACACGGTAGGAATCGAACCTGCATCTCTCCAGATTCATGCCAGAGTGCGCTACCATTGTACCACGTGTCGGACAATGAAATTTTTCAGAATAAGACCTTATAAATCTTCTTCACTGAGACGTGGCTGAGACAGCACCATCTATACTCAAGAAGATGCAACTTTTTTCAATTGTTGATATTGATTGTCAAATGTTAATGAGAAGATCACTAATGCTAAAGCGTTAATATATAATTAAAAATCAATCCATAGTGAATGCACAGTATTCCCTGTTAAGATAAACATCAAATATTAATTAATAGATTCTGTCCCGTAGCCGAGTGGTTAGCGTGCATGGCTACTGATCTACGGGACCTGGGTTTGAGCCCCGGGTAAAGCATGGATGTATGTGTTGTTTTTCTGCTGAGGTCCTGCCATCCTCACAGACCTTCTACTATGGCATATAAACTGACAGGCTCCTGTCAGACCTCTGTGGCAAGCAGCTGCTTGAAGGGGTATTTAATTTTTTATTTAAAGTAAAGTAATTTAATTCTCTATGACACTGTTAAATGTTTTTAAGCACCTCAACACATGGACTATGCTATCAAGTATCAATAATTATTATAGAGAGATTTACGTACCATGCCATAGAGAATGGGAAGTAACAGGAGCTTCTTGGAATGCTTTTGGTGAGAAATTTAAAATTCGATGTTCTTGCCAGCAAGTGATGTCTCAGTGGAGATTAAGATAATGATGACTGCTGCCAATGGTCTACCCATAATGGCGAATGACATAATTATTTATACTTTTTGATAGCATAGGGTGCTTAAAAAAGTTTTAGATCCACGACATGTGTTTCGCACTGTTCCTATCGGCGCTTCATCAGGTGGGAAGTGAGGGACTTAATGCAGGAGAGGCAATTGGTTGGTGAGTGCAGGGGAGGGGTCAGGTGCCATAAATTGACGTCAGTGGTTCAGCTCCGAGGATCAGAGTGGTCGGCGGAAGTGCGGGTGGTGTTAATACGATCTGCATGTAATGGAGGTTGGGAGAGTGTGGGATTATGGAAAATCGCTAAGATATGCATCACTGTTTCTGGGTAGTAATTCATTTTTATAATGAGGGGTACTTTTAGTGAATTAATAATTTTGGTAAACTGAAAATTGGGGTTAAAATAATTATGTTATTGAGGGTCTGAATAATGGTTTTCTTATTGGTATTACTATAGGGAATTTTATTGTGTGTGGAGGAGATACATTGATCGCCGATTTTAGGAGGTATTAGGGAGGTGTTCTAAAGGGTTAGGAGGATGTGTATTATTGCAGGTTACAAATGGGGATTGACGATGAGAGAGGGGAGTGTTTAGGGGTGCGTGGAATTTCCGAGGTGTATGTTATATCCCCTAAGTATCAGATGCCACGCAGGGGGGAGGGGGACAATATCTGTGTTGCAGAGTTCGGTCAGTTTTACATTAATGAGGACATTTCCTGTGACGGCTAGTTGGAATTTGGCAGGTGGGGATACTATAATTTTAGCAGAGTGAAAATCAGTGGGCAGATTGTTTTCGGTGATTGCTTGAAATAGTGCAGTTTTTTGTAGTTGAAGATGTCGTATTTGTGCTCTTTAAGTCGATCGCCCATATACCCAGCTCTGGAGGAGTTTACTACATTCAACTCAATGACCCCACAAGATTACCCCCAGGTAAAATCTTCCCCAAAGACAAATACATAGGTAAAACTTCATGCCCACTTGCCCGACTTAAAGAGCACAAATACAACATCTTAAATAAACTACAAAGAACAGCACTATCTCAAGCAATCACTGAAAACAATCTGCCCACTGATTTTCACTCTGCTAAAATTATAGTATCCCCACCTACCAAATTCCAACTAGCTGTCACAGAAAATATCCTCATTAACATAAAACTGACCGAACTCTGCAACACAGATATTGTCCCCCTCCCCCCAGCGTGGCGTCTGATACTTAGGGGATGTAACATACATCTCGGAAATTCCACGCACACCCCTAAACTTTCTCCTCTCTCATCGTCAATTCCCATTTGTAACCTGCATTAATACACATCCTCCTAACCTTTTAGAACACCTCCCTAATACCTCCTAAAATCGGCAATCAATGTATCCTCCCACACACAATAAAACTCCTTATAGTAATACCAATAAGAAAACCATTATTCAGACCCTCAATAACATAATTATCTTAACCCCAATATTCAGTTTACCAAAATTATTAATTCACTAAAAGTACCCCTCATTATAAAAATGAATTACTACCCAGAAACAGTGATGCATATCTTAGCGATTTTCCATAATCCCACACCCTCCCAACCTCCATTACATGCAGATCGTATTAACACCACCCGCACTTCCGCCGACCACTCTGATCCTCGGAGCTGAACCACTGACGTCAATTTATGGCACCTGACCCCTCCCCTGCACTCACCAACCAATTGCCTCTCCTGCATTAAGTCCCTCACTTCCCACCTGATGAAGCGCCGATAGGAACAGTGCGAAACACATGTCGTGGATCTAAAACTTTTTTAAGCACCCTATGCTATCAAAAATTATAAATAATTATGTCATTCGTCAATGTGGGTTGACCATTGGCAGCAGTCATCATTATCTTAATCTCCACTGAACCGTCACTTGCCGGCAAGAACGTCAAATTTTAAATTTCTCACCAAAAGCATTCCAAGAAGCTCCTGTTACTTCCCATTCTCTACGGCATGGTACGTAAATCACTCTATAATAATTATTGATACTTGATAGCACAGTCCATGTGCTGAAGTAGTTAAAAACATTTAACTGTGTCATAGAGAATTAAATTACCTCACTTTAATTACCGCGCTGTGTACCTCTACTGTAATTTTTGTGAATAGATTCTGAAAAAGTATCGGATTCGATTCCTGCAATGTCGGCTATGAATTTTTTTCAGAATCTATTAATTAATGCTTGATGTCTATCTTAACAGGGAATACTGTGCATTCACTATGGATTGATTTCTATGGATCCTGAATTTACTATACTGGTGGGTGTATTATTGCAGGTTAGTCTGTGGAGGTAAAATCTTCCGCTGTGTTTTCTGTTTGTTTGTAGGTTGACAGCCCCAAGTGAATAGATTCACAGGATATGTTTATCAGCTGGTGGATAATCCTGAGCAGAGGTCATTACAGGCACCTGAACTCTTTGCTTCTATTGGCATCATCAAATTCTATATTGGAGGAAGTCTTCCAGTGTAGATGGCTTCAGTCTTTAGTGGTGGGAGAACAGGTCTTTGCCACATGCCTGCAATTAGAGGGCTGTTTGATATTGACGGCATTCCCTCTCTCACTAAACATAGTTTCTTTAAACATCCCACTAACCATTTTCTCTCCATGGGTAGTTGGAATGTGAGGACTCTGAAAAGAGCTTACTCTCGATGTCCTCACACAAGAATTCCACTGTTATAATTTAGATATTCTCAGCTTGCAAGAGACCAGATGGACAGATAAAGGTCAGATTCATAAAAATAATCTTAAATATCTCTTTTGAGGGAGGGAAGATAATAAGCATCACCAAGGGTCTGCTTCTCAGCAGACATGCTAGTAATGCTCTTCTAGGATATGAGTGCATTAATGAAAGGTTTCTTACAGCAAAATTTCAGACAAGCATTAAAGACTTGAATGTTATCTGCTGTTATGCCCCCACTGAGGATGCTGATGAGGATGAGAACGATAGGTTTTATGGACAACTTAAGGATATTTTGAATTCTGTCAAGAAAGGAGATATTACCCTTGTTCTAGGTGACTTCAATGCCAAAGTTGGTACTGACTCTGACCTTTGGGGAGGGGTGATAGGCCCTTTTGGTATTGGTAGTTGCAATGGCCAACATCTCCAACAGTAAGTAAACCTAATAGTTTCAGAATAACTAACGCTGCGACATACATAAGTACATGAGTTTCACCAGATGGGCTGCATAAGAATATGATTGATTATATATTAACAGCAAATGGGCTAGTTCTGTTAGGAATACCAGGGCATATAGGGGAGCTGAAATTGGATCTGACCATTACCTTGTTAAAAGTGTCTTGCAACTTAAACTTAAAAAGTGTTGTGCTAGGGTTAAAATTTTTACCTTTAATACTGAAGCTCTGAAAGAAAAAGTTATAGCTAAAGCTTACCATGATAGGTTACTTAGTCATTATGACAGTCATGGTTTGCTTACTACTGAAGTTGAGGAAGAATGGGACCATTTTAAACAGGCTTTTTTGGAAACTAACAGTACTCTTTTAGGGAAAAAGGAGCAGAGGAGGCAGAATTATTTGAGTGATAAGGCACTTGAGCTTATTTCGGAAAGAAAGAACTGCAGGAATGTCCTTAATCAATACCATACTAGTCCTAATAGAAAACATTACAGAGAGCTTAATAAACATGTAAAGGATCAGTTAGCTGCTTATAAGAATTTTGGCTTTATGGCTTGGCTGACAAAGCCAAGGAAGCAGTTAGACAACACAACAACAGAGAGCTCTACCAGATAGTTAATGTTTTGTGTGGTAGAAAAAGGACAGATATTCATGGATTGAAGGATAAGCATAGTAAGATTATAGAAGGTGAGGATTCTGTCATGGCCAGATGGACTGAGTATTTCAGTGATGTTCTAAACAATGTGGTTAGTTCTACTCCCTTTGTAATATTGATAGATGCATTACTGGCTTTAATGTTGGCTCTATAACAGGTTACCAGAGCTAGTATTATCCCTATTTTCAAAAAAGGTGATCGCAGTTCTTGCAATAACTATAGGAGTATTAGCTTAAGTTATTATATTAGCAAAGTTCTTTGCATAATTGCTCTTAATAGAATTAAGAATTTGGTTGACAGGCAATTGCATGATGTGCAATATGGATTCAGAAGTGGTAGGGGATGTGTGGATCAGATATTTTCACTTAGGCAGATTCTTGAGAAATGTCTAGTTTCAGAAACTTTTGGTTACTAGCTTTATTGATTTCACAAAAGCTTTTGACTTTGTTGATTGTCATAATTTGTGGTTGATTGTGAGATCATATGGTATACCAGACAAGTTAGTTAAAGGTTTAGCATTACTTCTGGTGTTCGACAAGGGTGCATTTTGTCTCCTTTTCTCTTTGGTTATTGATTATGTTATGCAAAATTCACTGCAAGAGAAAGATTTTGGCCTTAAATGGGCTGGAGATATGAAAATTTCTGATTTAGATTATGCTGATGATTTAGACCTTTTGGCAAATGGTGAGATGAACTCCTTCATCCGAGCTGTTGATGAGACTGGTAATAGAGTAGGTTTGGTTATAAACAGAAGAAAACTAAAGTGATGAAAATTGGCCAGGCAGGCTGTGATTCAGTTAATCTGAATGGTTGCAGTCTTAAGCAGTATATCATATTTTACTTATCTTGGGAGCTATGTAATAGATATTGGTGATGTGTGGCATGAGATTAACAGACAAACAGGGATTGATGCTGGAACCTTTAAGAATCTATGGAGAGTGTGGAGAAACAGGCATATGCACCTGAAGACTAAAATTAGACACTATAATAGTTTGGTTCTTTCTAGGGTTAGTTATGATTGTGAGACTTGGACGCTTTGTAAACAAGATAACAGGAAACTAGATGCTTTTGATTCTAGATGCTTACGTAGTATCTTGGGTATTAGGTGGTTTAACTTTGTAGCTAATGATGAGGTTAGGCAAAGGAGTCTGCAACCTCCTTTAAGCAGCATATTGTGCAGAGAGAGACTCCACTGGTTGCCCGTATGGATAATTATAGATTGGCGAATAGTGTTATGAACAATGTGCCTCGAGGCCTCAGAAGGAGGGGGAGACCTAGGATGCTGTGGGCAGACAATGTCAAACAGGACCTTGTTAGAATTGATGTGCAGTGGCCAGATGCAGCAGATGTAGCTCAGGACAGATATGCTTGGAGAACTAAATTGCATGGTCTGTTTGGACCTCCGTAGCCCATGGCTGCTTGAGGATGATGATGATGTTATAAATCCTCTTTCATTTTCATCATTCACATCCATAAACATTTTACAATTTATAAATTTCTAATTTAATATAAGCTTACACTCAGCTCAGCTTTCAATCAGCTGAAACAAAAAAAAAATCTACAAAAATGCTCTTTAAATCACATTAATACAATATAACAAATAGAACTTCAGATGAACAAGAATACATAAAAATTCTATTCACATCACATTATAAACTAACTATAAACCTTGAATAGTAAATTCACTTTCCAAAAGTAAATATCGAAATTCTAAAGTTTCAACAAGAAATTAAACATTTCAAAATCTCTAAGTATAAATCACAATAATTTGACTTCACTCTTCTCCATCTTCATATATTCCAGAGAAAAGAAATAAAACATACTCCTACAATAAACGAGAATTGCGATGTCCAAAAATTAAATAATAATCACCAAAATGATAAATATAATGTAAATTAAGCAAAACTGGCTAAGGAAAAGTAAAAGTGAATGGGTGGACCATCACACCTTGAAAACAGTCTATTCTTGTTCATTTGACAATATTATTCTTTCATCTTAATACACATTATCATATGCATTTAGATTTAATTGTTAATCAGTACAGTAATGCTTACAAATCCACATTATGTGAAATTTGTGATTTGAGGTTATAGGGGAAGTTTGTAATTTTCATTACTTTCCACAGGTTAATGTTAATATCAAAATCAATGTGGAAATTTCTTAAACCAGCTTTCTTAAAGAACTTCTTTACTTTAGAACTTCCTTAAACAATAAAAATGGGTGGGACAAATAGCACCATCTTGAAAACCAAGGAACTGGTTCTCAATATGCATTATTCAGAACTTCCTTATAAAAAAGCTCAACTTACCTATACATAAAATAATCATCACCTTTAATTATCAATATTTATTAAATGTGCATTAAGCAGAAATTCTTAAAAATCAATTTCTATTGCCCATTATTCAGTTTTACAAAATAAGCAAAAGTTCAAAAGCTATACAGGGCTTTAGTAGAATATTTTGGTTTCTCTTGATGTAAAGAAAATGAAAATTTTACCTGGCTTGGAGTTTCTACACCTTGAAATTTTGATCCCACAGCCAAATCTGTACGCCTATTACCAAAGTAGTCTAAGCTAGCCTATTAAAAAATTTAACAAACACATATCAATTAAATATCAAGACATATAACACAGTGCTAAAATATTCGATGCATATACACACACAAAACAATACTATTAACACTAGACCTTTTTGTAACTACCATTTCCATGATATTAATAAGTTGCACAGTTCAATTATCATTGATGCCAGCATCTAAAGAACAAAATAAACATAGTAATAAAACCACTATACAGAGCATTTCTTATGCTATGGTAACTTTTGTGTTCTGTCCTTACTCTCAGCTGCAGATTTTTCAGAGACATAATATCCAGGTCTGGCTTATTAAGATCAGGACTTTCATTATTAAGTCCCTGACTTCGATAATACAGAAAATTTTAACAACCCCTCCCCCCCCCCTACACACACAGGACTTATAAGAACAATTCAGAACAGTGTATAGCCAGAAGACAGTGCTGTGTAAGATAGAAGTATAGCATATGATGAAGTTTATCAAGTACCACTCCTATGGAGACTTATTATTGATCAAAAGAAAAAAATGCCATCATCAACAAGCAAGAAAACTCAACCTGTACACTGCAAATGAACTCGCCAACCACAACAATGATGCAAATGCAGTGAGAGAAGCATGGGAACCAGATTCCCTCCTCACAACCTTATGATCTCCATTCCCAAAGTGACTCCATTAGTCATTACCAAAGTCTAGCCTCCATATCTGAAACTAACTGACAACATAGTACATGAAGTTGATGTGCAACATATAGACCATGTGAAAGCCTTTAACTGAATGTTTGCCTCCAAAAAAGCTGGACTCATGCCTTCAAAGAGCCAACAGCTACACAAGCCTCAAAAGTAAGCAGTGATTAAGGTTGATAATATCAGTAGATTACAACATTCTATCCATGCTGTTGAAGCCAATCCACTGACAAGCACGTGCAGGCTCTTGCTCAAATTCAGTTGCTCACAAGTAACTATAGTGCAGCATCAGTAAGGTAGCCAGGAGTTGCTGAAGTGTTCCACATCAACTGACTATTGAACAAGCAAACCATCATATTGAAGTATATAGGAAACTTCTTGCTAATCCATTCAACCACCATTTCATCAAGCAAATTGTTACTTGTAACAAAAAATTTATCTTTTTCAACAATCCAAACACCCAAAGACAATGGCTTGATCTAAGCCAGGCTGCACTTCCTGTCCCAAAGAGGGGAAGATTCAAAATGAAGGCAATATTGTGTGTGGTGCAAATTTAAGGGGGTAATGTCCATATTGAAGCCCGAAGAAATGCTTTCATCTTTTGTATTCTAGTGATTGGATCAAAGTTTTGCTCCTGTAGTCCAGGTTGTGAAAAAAAACAACTGAATACCCGATTTTTTCTTCAACTGTTTTTAATCAATATCGAAAACAACATTTAAATCTATGATATATATCTTCTACCTGTTGATTTTGCTTGAAGAAATTATGATAAAGTTTAAAAATAAATCTATTCGAGTCTGCAGCGAGTGTATGTGCATGTTTAGTCACCTAAACAGCATCAAGTAGTGCAGATTTATTTTATGCCTTTATTCTGCCATACTGTGCTTTGATTATCTATTGGTTGCATTTCTCAGTATTTTGTGTTATTTATAGATCTACTAGAGTTGTAATGCTTTCTAAACTTTTAAAATAAAGATTTTTTTTTACTACAGGAAATTGCATCATCCAGGAACTTAGCCCATTGGCTTTCAATCAATATTTTAGCAGACTTTCGATTTTAAAGACTTTATTTACTTTAGTACTTTTAAAATTATTTTTATTGCTTCTCAAATGGATACTGTGATTATAAACAATAATTAGAAATGACTGAAAGCAAAACTGCTAGCAATGTATAATAGTGGCAATCAGAAGACATATTAGGATTACTCAGAACATAATTTTTAAAAGATAGGACTTTATTTGATTGAAATGTAATTAAAAGTATTGACAAAAAAACAAGGTCAGAAAATTGCAATTTGTCACCAAAATTTCTGCCGGAATTTTAAAATTAAACTTTTCCATAGCAGTTATGCAGTTTATAATAGAGTGATTCATTCTCAAATTCAGTCTTCAGTTAAGCTTTATAAGTTTTGAAACATTCTATTGAATTTTTTTTTCATAATTTCAATTATGAAATCAATTTCTGATTTTCAATTTCTGATCTGATTATTTCAAATTATGAAATCAAAGAAATAATCAATTTCTTTCTGATACATATTTTCAATTTTTATTCAAATTATCTTGTTTTTAAAGCAAAATTATTTTTTATGACACTGCATTACTTAGACTGCTTTCTATAGTAGAGTTTGCTGATCATCAAAAGACTAAGAAATTTAGTAAGACTAAATAAATGAAAGATTTAAGCATTAATAGAAATATTATATATTAGAATAATAATAATTATAGAAAAACGGGGAAAAATATATATATTTGAAATTTTACTAAAGACAAAGTGGAAAAAGCATAGCAAAATTTTGCAATGTTTTAAAAAATTGCATAAAAAATTAACCTTTCATTTTTTTTCTTCGAATTTTTGACATTTTATTAAGCACAATTTAATGCTTTTTCTGTTGATATATAATATGACATATTTCTGTTCATTAGTTCTTCCAGGATGAGGTTCTACAGCTGTTTATTTTCTGAAAACACTTTGAAATAAATCCTGCCACCACAGTGAGTTCAGTTTCAGAAATCCGACACTATAAGGGTTAATGTGAACAGGGTATGGCTCACTCACACATGGGGCCATGGTTTAATGTCCCATCCGATGAAACACAGCCTTTTCAAGCCCATTGGGTGTTCACTACCGACTAAGGGCAGGCTGGAGAGTTTTGTAGAGAAAAATCTCAATGCTGGCCCAGTTGGACTTGAACCTGGGAACTGCAGATTATGAGTCTGGCATGCTACCAACTGGGCCTTCCTCGCCCCTAGGATGTCATGAATCTTTCACCTCTAAGGACCAAGCATGCTATCAAAGAGGAATTAAATAACTTGCTGACAGATGGCTATAAGTCATTGAAAATGATGGTTAATATAACTGAGAAAGATTCATTATTTACATTATAATAATTTATCAAGTACACAATAAAATGCAGATTTATGCATCATCCCAGTAAAATAATAAAACATTTTAGAAAAGATGGCAAAAATTAATATTTTAAAAATTTACTGGCATTAAGATGGAAATAATACAATAAAATTTTTAAATTAAAATAAAATTATATATATATTCACATTTTTTGTTTTGTTTTAAAAAAATTTCCATTTTATTAATCATAATTAAATGCTTTCTTTTGGTATATGAGGATATGCCCTATTTTTGCTGATTGGTTATATTTGGCAGGGGGGAGGGATATTCTAAAGCTCCCTTTCTTATTTGACTAAGTACCAGGTGCAAAAAGTTGATTTTTCTTAAGTATATCATTGAGAAAAATAAATTACAGAAATAAGTGATTTTCCTGCTGGAAGTAAAAATTCATTCTCCTATTATTCAGAAAAAAATTTCCTTTCTATTCATGATATGTATTATAATCATTTTGATCCATTAGGTTTAACTAAATTTTTATTTTCATAGTCAGATCCTCTTTTTCACTACATCATTCTGAAAAATTTAATACTTACTAAAATGAATATGTTTGCAATTTTATTTTAAAATATATGCTTTGAAATATTTAAAATTTTTTCAGTTTTTTATGCCTTTTCAGTTATATATTTTTCTGTTTTTATTGAATTTATCATTGGCAAAGATTGGAGAGAGATAATTCAGCTGATCTGACTTCATTGGACCAAGGGATAGTTATATTTCCACGATATCTAGAATAAAATGCTGTTTAATTTCTTACATAACGTATCTTATCTCCTTTCTTCGGTTGTTTAGCAAAAACGTTCTAAAGTTTGTTGTTGTTTTTCACTCAGCCTAGTTGAAAATAAAGAGCCCCCGGTATAATTCAGTTTATTAAGCCTGGCAGTGTTAGGATAAAGACTGAGTAGAAAGTGGAGGCCCCTCTTCAAATCCAAGAATCATTTACATAAGGCTGTTTAATACAGGACTGAAGGTTTATCATTCTAGAAAAAGCTTCTTCTGAGGAAGGAAATTAATGGTTATTAGTGGTGTAGCCAGAAACTTAATTTTTTTTTTACATTTGAGTAATGCCATAGAGTATGCCACATTTCAATTGAGTTGATCAATTGAAATGGACAAAAGAAACAAAACTAGGCTCAAACATCATTAAAGCAAATAAACTGTTCCAAGATGAATCAAAGTTTAACCTCAGTGGCTCATATGGTGTGCAGTATTAAAGATGTTGAGTTGATAAAGAATTTGTAGTGAGTGTTTAAAAGAAACAATTTCCACCCTACCAGATGATGTGGAGATGTATTTCCAGCAAGAAAACAGGTTATCTTTATTTTTTAAAGAGAAAAATAAATGCAAGTATTGTTTATATTGACACTACAGAACATCACTTATTCCCATCTTCATCAGATTGCTTTGAAAGTGTGGGGAAGTTGCATTTTCCAGGATGACTCAGCACCTTGTCATCATGCTAAAAATGTAAGTTATTATCTTACTTCTGGGTCAGTGGTTTTACAATCTTTGTTGATAAAATCACAAATACTATTTTTGTTTTCAATTTCATTACATTTTTAAAGTCATATTTCATACTTAAGTTGGCCTGAAAGAGTTTGGATCTTAATCCAAAACTGTTGGCATAAGATGGTGACAACTGTTTGACAGAAATACCATAAAACATAAGCAGAACTTCAGAAAGCATTGATATGCATTTGAAGCTACAAATGTAACTTTCAGTATATTCAGATCTAAATTTCCAGCATGCTGGATAGATGTACAGCTGTCTGCAATGCTAAATGTGATCATACCAAATATTAGAGCACTGAAATAGGGATAATCAGTATGTGTATCATTAAAAATAGTTTTCATATATCAACTGATTTTTTTGACAAGAGATTATTTTTGAAGTATCAATTATATGTAGTAAAGTTCAAAGAATTCAAAATTTAGCAAATGCATTATTAAAAATATAAATAATTTATGTAGTTGATTGAATAGAATTGCATATTATGTTATCAGTATCTTTTAGTACATTAACTATACAAGTTCTGTATGTAATTTAATTGTTTCTCAAATATATTTTACATTTGTTAGGGATACGAGTTAGGGTCATTTTATCTCTAACTGGCACTTTTTTGCATACAGTGAGTTAAATGCTTTGTCACAAGGACCCTGAGGGCTCAGAGAAGAGGACCCATTGAACAGCTATTAGAAGACAGGTGGTAAGATCCTATTAAGGACATCCAGCATAATCTTTAAGTTGCATAGGGTACAACTATCCCACACATGGGACAACAGCTTAATGTCTCATCCAATGCATAGCAGCCTTTCCAAGCCCATTGGTGTTTTCTACTGGCAAGGGTGAGGAGTTTTGCAGAGATAAATCTCAACACTGGCCCAGGTGGAACTCGAAACTGCAGATTACAAGCCTGGTACACTACTGACTGAGCCCCATTTGCTAAGGTGTTGCATCTTTTTGTCATTACCCTGAGGGCTCAGAGAAGAGGACCCATTGAACAGCTATTAGAAGACAGGTGGTAAGATCCTATTAAGGACATCCAGCATAATCTTTAAGTTGCATAGGGTACAACTATCCCACACATGGGACAACAGCTTAATGTCTCATCCAATGCATAGCAGCCTTTCCAAGCCCATTGGTGTTTTCTACTGGCAAGGGTGAGGAGTTTTGCAGAGATAAATCTCAACACTGGCCCAGGTGGAACTCGAAACTGCAGATTACAAGCCTGGTACACTACTGACTGAGCCCCATTTGCTAAGGTGTTGCATCTTTTTGTCATTATTATATACATAGCTTCTTTGTGCCTTTGAGGGAAAACAATTTCCATCACAAAAAATCTAACAAAATGTTATCAATGAGAGAAAAATTCATATTTTTTAAGATAAATGCTTGCAATTTGTTTAGAAACTCCAGCTAATGCATTGAAAATACACTTCATGGCTGTAGAAGCCCTCTTCCTTAAAGAGGAAAACAACTCTAAATATAAATAAATTAAAAAAAATACTATCTTTCTATATGGTCCTAAAAAGTATAAATCTAAAGCATAACAATGGTGCAATAAGTCACTGAGTTTTATTTACTTCAAAGGAAGATAGGGTACCGGCAATCTTGCTGTGTAAATAAATCGGCATCCTATGTTCCTTTGAAGTGAATATGAACTCAATGACTGATTGCACCATTGATATGTTTCAGGTTTATTTTCTACTTTTTAGGGCCACATTAGAAAGATAAATAAAAAAAAAATACCTATTTATATTTTTTTTTGTCACTAAAAATACGTACCTTCAAAAACTTTCATTTTATATATGACTCATAAACATCAACCACATTTTTCCTCCCTTTTGGAATCATGTTTGAAGTAGCCCATGACATTGGAGACATCACAAGCTTTAATTTGAGATATGACTTATTCAAATCGAATCCTGGGAAAATCCTCCCCCCTTTTATCATGGGGGAACAGTGTGTGTGTGTGTGTGGGGGGGAATTAGAAATAGTTTATAACAATCATTATATGAGCTTTCATTTGACACCTAACTTGAAACTGTAGGCCCTTGCATTCAGGAAATCTAGTAGAAAGACTTTCACATTTTTCGTTTTTTTTGGGGGAAGAAAGCATGGGGGGGCCAACATCATAAGCTTTCATTTGACACACAGCTTGCTACTTTCCACACTCGTGTTCAAAAGATATAGGGGAACAATTATTTTCATATTTCCCCCTTTTTTAGGGGGAAGAAAGCATGGGGGTTAACTTTTCACACCTATGACATTATCCACATCAGAAGCTTTCACTTGATGAATAGCTTGTTACTTTCAGCATTCGCATTCTGGAGATATAGTGGAAGAATTGTTTTCATATTACCACTTTTTTTAGGGAGGAAAGCTTGGGAATCAAATTTGTATAGCCTATGGCACTTTCCACATCACAAGCTTCCATTTGACACAAATCATTAAGTTTGTCCATTGCATTGGAATGATATGATAGAACGTTTTGTCAAATCCACAAACCGACAAAACGACAAATGTCAAAGTGAAAAGCACAAGAATGATAGGTACTAATGCTTTCAAAAAATTCTTAAAATCTTGCAAAAATGCTTGAAAATACGATTTTTGCTGTGACAATTGTAAAGCTTGTGCTGCTGAGGCTGTTAAACTGCATGAATCTTCAGCTAACATCATCTGAACTAGTTAGTTTTGTTCTCAAGACAAAATCGAAATGAAATATTTAGAATAACTGGGGAAGATATTTTCCCATGAATAATCCAAGAGCTCAATTCTGCAGTGATCACATGGGGGTGTAAATTACACCTCATGATGTTTACAATTGCGATCCTGCTTTTACAAATAGGATGCATGTCAATTCAGTACTTTCTTAGAATTAGTTAATTGCTGGCTTGGGTTTTGTCGTCTGGTCACAATTGAGTAAGTATTGCTCGTTTTTCTGGGGTGTATAATACACCCCACACCCCACTGGCATATATTTTGTAAACAGTGTCTAGTACATTTTTATTATGCAGTTGACAGTTTAGCATAAAGTTACATTTTTGTGGTTTCTTCTACAGAATCCTTCAAAATATGTAGTTATATTCCAGAAAACAATTTGATTAAATTTTACTTCCAGTTGCAAGCACTGTTTTTTTTTATACTAATATTATATGTTATTAAGTGCATTTATTTCTAATAGTTCATAACTTCTGATAGTTCAGCAGCATCTGACAGGCCAGAGGTTTGCCTTTGACAAGTCTTTTAACAGTCTGTCATTTTCCACGTTTATGAACACACTTTATTCATCACATTTTGTCTGTACTAGCTATACAGGGCATTTATGATGTTTGCTCAACAGCAGTTTTGTTAGTGATTTTAAGTTAATAAAAATAGGATCACAGTTTCAAAACATATCTACAATACTGATGTGTAATATAAAATGCTGTTCTCGAGAAGGGGCTACTTAAATTACTGTTTTTACAATTATTTTAATACTAACATGTAAATGGAAAGGTCGCCATCTGTTGGATGGGACATTAAGCTGTGGCCCCATGTGTGGGAGAGTCATACTCTGTGCACATTAAAGAACACACTGGATGGCCTTGATGGGAGACTACCATCTGTCTCCCAACAGCTGTTCCAGTGGGTCCCCTCCCCCAACCTTCTCTGAGCCTTCGGGGTCCATGCGACCTGGTCATTTAGCCCATGGTGTGCAAAAAAGTGCAGCTCAGAGGTAAAACAACCCAACCCAACTAACATGTAAAAATGCAAAATAAAAGTGTCTTGATGTGTTGCGCTATTTCTAGGAATATCATCCAATGGGTGAGAATATCCAATAATTTGACATCATTCAAGACCCATTGGTGACAGAATATTGGAATTTTACTTATTTTGAAGTTACACATTTGAAATTAATCTAAATGACATATTTATCATTTATATGTTGAAAGACTTTGAAAGACACTAATGCTTATGTGGGCACATCTAGGTAGTGTGGTATATACCACTCCCCCCCCCCAGAAAAAAGAAAAAAAACTAACCTGGTGTAACAGGGGAAAAAAAAGCCATAGCCATTGAAGGGTTGTCAAGACTGCTCTTTGGCATAATGGTATTTTACTTTGTCTCCTGACTTAGTGAAAAGGCTTAGTGGTATGTATGAAATAATATGGAGCTGTAGTGCAGCAAAAGATGATTACATCCTTTTGAACACAATGGTTATATAGCATTAATTTTGTTGTATTTTGTTTTTCAAATTTATATTGCATTGGCATGAAAAATTAAAATTAATGTTTTCAGTTTAGTACATTTCAATATATCATATTTTATCTTCAGATCAAAATTTATTCAAATATATATATAATTTCAAAAGAATTTTTTTGATTGATGCTTTAGTCAATGTATTAAGAATAAAACATGGAGAAGTTTTTCAATTTATATCAAATGAAATACAGGAATATCAATAAAAAATCTGGTGTTAAATAAAATCATATACCTCAGCACTACCAAAGAGACCAGCCTCAACAAGCCAAATGCATATCATTGTTCCAGTTCTGCCTTTACCACCTTTGCAATGAACAGCTATCACATTATCTTTGTCGTGACTTAACCATTCTCGCACATTCTGTGAAAATCGTACCATGTCCCTGGATCAAAGAAAATTATTAACATAGTTTATCAAAAATTATACTTTTAAAATTAAAAAATGCTTTTGGATGAAAATGGAATTTATATACATTTATTTGTATGCAATATTAACTTCATAGCATAAATTTCTCATGCAAGACATTGAAAAACAATATTTAGATGATTAACCCCTTAATGGGCCACAGCTGGGTGTACCACTTTCACTTTTCCAATTCTGGGAGCCACCAGTTGGTCTACGGTTTTGTAGTGCAAGATTGTAAATTTTATTTTTTTTAAACTGTTTCTAATCAAATCTTTAAAAATAACATTTCAGTCTATGATATATTTTTTTTATTGTTGATTCCGCTTGAAAAAATTATGAAAAAGTAAAAAAAATAAACTTACTTGAACCTGTGTGGATTGTATGCATGTGTTGAATCACCGCAATAGCAACAAATAGTGATGATTTAGTTTATACTTTTATTCTGCCTTACCATAGTAGATTATTGATTGGTTTTTGATTTCTGGTATGTTGACCTATTTATAGCTGTAGCAGAGTTGTAATGCTTTCTAAACTCTTAGCTTAAGTTACCGATTTTATTACTACTGGAAGTTGCATCATCCTGTAACTTTGCTGAATGCTTTCGGTTAATAATTTACAGACTTTCAATTTCAAAGACTTCTCTTTACTCTGGTGTTTCTGGAATTATATTTTACTGCTTTTCAAATTATACTGCAATTATAAAGAATAATTGAAAACAATTGAAAATGAAGTCACTAGTGATCTCTAATGGCCAATATTGGAAGAATCATAGGATTATGCGATTAGCTTAAAAGCACGATTTCTAAAAAGTTTCTCTATCTTTTTTAGATATATTTTTCAGTTCTTATTTAAATTATCTTGTTTTAAATGAAATGCATTTTTTATGACACCACTCTCCTTAGGCTTAGAGTATCCGATCGCCAAAAATCTAAGCATATGTATTATGAGTTATTTGCATAAAAAATAAAATACTCCCTCAAGCAGCTGCTTGCCACAGAAGTCTGACAGGAGTGTCAGTTTATATGCCAGAGTAGAAGTTCTGAGAGGATGGCAGGACCTCAGCAGAAAAACGATACATATATCCATGCCTTACCCGGGGTTCGAACCCAGGTCTCTTAGATCAATAGCCAAGCATGCTAACCACTTGGCCATGGGAATCATTAAAAAATTTAGAGAACACCAACTAAATGAAAGATTTAAGCATTAATGGAAATGTTAACTTATTTATATTAGAATAATAGAATTTGAAAAAAAAAATGCAAAAAATGCATTTTTTTAAATTTTTACTGAACTAAAAATAGAAAAAAAAAACTAAAATTTTGCAATATTTAAAAAAATGTTTAAAAACTTTTACTATTTTATTTTTCTTAGAATTTTTGCCATTTTATTAATCACAATTAAATGCTCTTGCTTTTGGTATATAACATGAGTATTTCTTTTCATTATTTACTTCAGGATGAGGTTCTAAAGTTGTGCATTTTATTTTATGAAAACACTTAAAAATTAACTTAGCCACCAGAATGAGACCAATTTCAGAAACCTGACACTTTAAGGGTTAAAAACAATATTCATAAACTAATTAAAAAACAATTTTTATTGGTCTTTTCCACACTAAAAAAAGTAGTAATAAATCTTTAAAATGTCAGGCTTCTGAAACTGGTCTCCATCTGGCAACCATGCTTGAAGTGTTTTCAGAAAATGAAATACACAACTTTAAAACCTCATCCTGAAGAACTAATGAAGGGAAATACTCATGTTATATACCAATAGAGTTGGATTGTTTTACCTCTGAGCAGCAATTTTTTTGCACACAATGGCCAGGTTACAGGACCCAAAGGGCTCAGAGAAGGTTGGGGGAGGGGGGGAGCCACAGGACAGCTGTTAGGAGACAGATGGTAGCCTCCCATCAAGGCCATCCAGCATGCTCTTTAATATGCACATGGTATGACACTCCCACACACATAGCTTAAGGCCCATCTGATGGACAGTGGCCTTTCCTAGCCTATCGGTGTCTGCTACTGACTGAGGGCAGGGTTTTGCAGATAAATCAACCAACCTCTATCGTATTCTTCAGCATCCACATGTGTCTGCTCATATAGTTAGCTTTAAATGTTCCTGCTCCATAGATATAAAAATATTTTGTCATTTAAACAATGTTTTTCATTGTGGTAAAATCATGAGAGGTTTACAGGATCATTGCACATTTACTGAAGCTAGTTATTTTTCATCATATATTATCTTTTTTCATTATATCCTGATATATTTTTGTAGATGAACATTCAAGTATGTTTCAGTAAATTATGAATTCAAAAGCTAAATTATTTCAAATTCATAAAAAATGGGGGGAAAAGATATGAAAACAAATGTGTTAATTTTGTGATGTTTCCTTATACTTTTGCCAAAATATATGGCATATTCAGTAGTAAAGTATCACAAGGGATATCCTGTAGACACGGGACTCGTGAAATAGCTGAAAAAAAAATGGTTTTACAGTGAGTGGGATTTGAACCCATGTCTTCCAGTAACATGCTGGGTGTGATAAACACTAAATCACCATTGGCTAACCTTTTCAACAGCTATTGTCCATTCAGATTATTATAGAATTATAAAAAATTAAAAATGATTGTTTAGAGCAAAAAGTTAAAAGAATGCTAGCTATCAGTTAGAGGCAGCTAAAAGATGAAGCATGCTTACTATCATCACCCAAAGAGACATACCTACTTTGCAATATCTTATAAAAATTGTGTCCTAAAGGCAGAATGTCGTAAATCTTATCTGAGGAAAAATATGGGTTGTTTTACCTCTGAGCGGCACTTTTTTGCACACCATGGGCTAAATGGCCAGGTCACATGGACCCCGAAGGCTCAGAGAAGGTTGGGGGAGGGGACCCACTGGAACAGCCTGTTGGGAGACAGATGTTAGCCTCCTGTCAAGGCCATCCAGCGTGTTCTTTAACGTGCACAGGGTATGGCTCTCCCGCACAAGGGCCACGGCTTAACGTCCCATCCGACAGACGGCGGCCTTTCCAAGCTCATGAGTGTCCCCTACTGACCATGGTCTGCTCCCAGCTGGGTCAGCGTTGAGATTTATCTCCGCAAAATTCCCCGTCCTGCCCACGGTCAGTAGGGGACACCGATGGGCTTGGAAAGACTGCCGTCCGTTGGATGGGACGTTAAGCCGTGGCCCCCTGTGCGGGAGAGCTATACCATGTGCACGTTAAAGAACACGCTGGATGGCCTTGATGGGAGGCTATCATCTGTCTCCCAACAGCTATTCCAGTGGGTCCCCTCCCCCAACCTTCTCTGAGCCTTTGGGGTCCATGTGACCTGGCCATTTAGCCCATTGTGTGCAAAAAAAGTGCCGCTCAGAGGTAAAACAACCCAACCCAACCCTCCAACAAAGCAATGCACTGATTATGGAAGGAAAGTGCCTCTTCAAAGTCTTTGATGGTCAACACTTTTATAGAATGTCTCATTCTAGACAATAATGCATTTGAATAATATGTTCACAATTATGCATTGTTTATATTGGTAATATAAAGATAAATATGTGCAAGAAATTCTTTGTATAAAATTTTACTTTCTTTTATTTTTTGACAATTTGATGGGAAAATAAATGAATATATTTTAGACTGCATTATAACAAATCAATGTTGGTTGGCCTGGAGCACATTACATGGTAGTACTTGAGAAGTTAGTGCTTACCTCACAGATGGCACATTGTGATCGTCAATTATAAACCTTTCAACTCGTCCATGGAAATAGGTATCATCATATGTCCTTTCACCTGTATGAAAATTCAAAATTTAGCAATTTTCACAGATTTTTCATAAAATATTAATATTTTGAGAGTTGTACACTTCCAATAAAACTCTGACACCTCCATAATTCTATATATATATTACTGTTTAAAGATGAATAAGCTCATAAGAACAAACAAACAAGATAAAATCTAAGCCTGAAAGATTAGTTTTACTGCAAATCAATGCAATATCACTGACCCAACAAAGTGACCATTAATATAAAGTTTAAAGAATTAGAAAAGGAAACCATTACTAAAAGCATTCAGATATTTTCATGTTATGTGAATTCAAAACCACATTCAAAATTCCAACTTCAAAAATAAACAGTTAATGGGAAATTGTCAAGAGATACATGGAAATCTCAAAATTATTCAAATCTTGATATTCAAGAGTATTCATTTAATAGAATTATGGAAGCTGAAATATTTAAAAGCCATATAACTATTCATAAAAATTTACTTCAAAAGTTGAATAATTCTATAGTGCCATCTGTATGATAAGCACTAACTTCTTATACTTAAATATTAGGTTGTTTTACCTCTGAGCAGCACTTTTTTGTGCACAATAGGCTAAATGGCCAGATCATAAGGATCCTGAGGGCTCAGAGAAGGCTGGGGGAAGGGGACCACTGAACAGCTGTTAGGAGACAGATAGTAACCTCCCATCAAGCATAACATGCATATTAATGTGCAGAGGGTATCGCTCTCCCATACCTGGGACTACAGATTAACGTACAATCCGATGCATGGCAGCATTTCCAAGCCCATTGGTAACCGCTATTGATAAAGGGTACAGCTGGGAGTTTTGTGGAGAGAAATGAACACCGGCTCATTGATAGTGATCTGACAGCACAAAAAGTGCATTACACACTGAAGTAATTTTTGCAAGATAAAAAAGTAATAGTATTACAGCAGGATGATACATGCCCATGTGTACTGCAAATGAATTTCAGCATTATATGATCATTTTGCCCTGGTCAGTCAGGTCCACAGCTATTTTTCCAATTAAAATACATAGGAATTGGATGGCATATTTTACAGTATGGACAAATTATTGGGAATGCTGAAAAACTAGCATACACATTGAGTCAGTATGCTAAGAAACACTGTAGGATGACATCATAAATCTCTTTGATAAAATGCCTCATCATGCTTCATAGCTGTACATAATACTAGATTCGTTGTCTGGCAGCCTTGAAATGCTGTCACTGGAACTCATATGTATGCTATTATCATACCAAGACAATTCAGTGTGCCCAGTTCAACTATATTCGTTGTTGTTTTCTTTGTGCAGCAATTTATGGCTAACATAACAAAATTTGGCTATCTCTAAATAAAATTTCATAAATCCCCAGGGGTAGATGAAATTACTACTGAATGCTTAGAGCTGGGACATTTGTGTTGCAATATGTCCAATAGAAATTTTGAGTATTTTTTATGATAAAGGTATTGTTCTTAAGGATTTTACTAGCTATTATCATCCCTATTTTTATAATAATTATAGGGAAATTAGTCTTTTTTTTCTGTTCCAGGTAAAGTTCTTTGCATTATTCTGCTTAATATAATTAAAAATTTGGTCGATGGACAACTGCATGATGAACAGTGACAATTCAGAAGTCGTAGTGTAATGCTCCAAAGATTATTAACTTTTAATGTTAGACCATTCGTCTGATCCAAATTTATTCAAATTCCAGATAGCTGAATCAAGCGCCAGGCAATAATAACTTGGCAAATAAAGTTGAAATAGGGTTCGTTAATGTATTTGCCAAATGTTACTTATCGAGTAAGAAATCAAAAAATGATTGTCAAGTTTAATTAAAGATAAATACAATAAAAAAATCAATTTCAATTTCAATCAAGAGAAAAAATAGCTAAGATTCAAAAGTTTCTAAAACAAAGTTTATTTCCAAAAAATTCACTCACCAAACTAAATGGTTGGAGTATTAGCAACTCGCATCTATCTAAACAAAATATACTACATCTCCATTCCATGACCCATCATCACCACTTTCTAACAACACTGACTCCATCTGACTAACAATCTCCTGACAATCTCTATCTCAATAATCTGACAATTGGCTAGTTATGACACAAGAGGGGTTGTGTCCTGCACGCGCTCTTTAATCCCAGCTGTAGAGTTGCGCATGCGCAACTCCTACAGCTGGGAAGCGAGAATTGAAATTAGTCCACAAAATGAAATAAAATCCCCAAAACGATAAATATAACGTAAATAAAGCATAACTATTAAGGAAAAGGAAAAGTGAATGGGTGGACATCACAGTAGGGGGATATAGATCAAATATTTTCATTTAGGCAGACTGTTGAGAAATGATTTGAGTTTCAGAAATCTATTGTTACAGCCTTTTATATTTCAAAAAGGGTTGGGTTGTTTTACCTCTGAATGGCACTTTTTTGCACACCATGGACTAAATGGCCATGTCACAAGGACCCTGAAGGCTCAGAGAAGGTTGGGAGAGGGGTCCTACTGGAACAGCTGTTGGGAGACAGATGGTAGACTCCTGTCAAGGTCATCCAGCATGTTGTTTAATGTGCACAGGGTGTGGCTCTTCTGCACATGGGTCACGGCTTAACTTCCCATCCGATGAATGGTGGGTGGCCTTTCCAAGTCCACTGGTGTCCCCTACTGACTGTGAGGAGTTTTGCAGAGATAAATCTCAATACTGGGACTTGAACCTGGGAACTGAAGATTATGAGCGTGGTGCGCTACTGACTAAGCCACCTCCATCCCCTATTTCAAAAAGGCTTCTGACTCGTTGGTAGATATAATTTGCTTTTGCTCATTAGATCATATGGGATACTTGACAAGTTAGCATAATGAAAGTTCTCTATAATAGCACTGAATCGTGTGTGAGAGTGGTAAAGCTTGGAGATTGGTTTAGCATTGTTAGTGGAGTTAGACAATTGTGCATTTTCTCTCTTTTTAGTTTGATTATGTTATGCAGAATTCTTTGCAAGTGGAAGATTTTGAGCTTAAATGGGCTAATGATTTTAAATGTAGAATACAAGAATAAATTCACCTTAAAAACATTGGTATAGATTGATGTATGGTGTGAAAGTTTCTTGTTATTAGAAATGAACAGAGGAGTCAAGATGAAGACAATTCAGCAAAGTTCAGTTTAATGAAGTAGTAGCTACACTTCTAATTCTAAATAGATGGAAAGAAATGGTGGCTTCTTGATGAATAAATTTGATTTTAATTCAGGATCAATATAGAATCACTTCGTGGCAAAATTGCGCACAATATAAACCCTTTCCATGTTGAAGCCTGAAGAAATGTTTTCATCTTTCCCATTCTAGTGATCGGAGACCAAAGTTTTTCTCCCATAGTACAAGGGTGTGAAAAAAAATTTTCAAAATAGAAATCTGATTTTTTTTCAACTGTTTCTAATCAAATATAGATTTAAATATTATTTTCAACGATATAAATTTTTTACCTGTTGATTCCGCTTGAAAAAATTATGATAAAGTTTAAAAATAAATCTATCTGAGTTGGATGTGCATGTTCAGCCACTGTAAACAGCTTCAAGTAGCACTGATTCGCTTCATGCCTTTATTCTGCTGTACTGTGCTTAGATTATCGATCAGTTGCATTTCCCACTATTTTGTGCTATTTACAGCTCTACTAGAGTTGCAACTACCAGAAATTGCATCATCTGGGAACTATGCACATCGGCTTTTGATCAATATTTTAGCAGAATTTCGATTTTAAAGACTTTATTTACTTTAATGCTTCTAAAATTATTTTTTATTGCTTCTCAAATGGATGCTGCGATTATAAACAATTAATTAGAAACGATCAAAAGTGAAACTGCTAGTGATCTATAATGGCAGCAATCAGAACAAGCATTAGGATTACTCAGAGTGCAATTTTTAAAAGGTAGGACTTTATTTGGTTGAAATGCAATTAAAAAGTATTGTTAAATAAATTAATGAAAGTCAGGAAATACTATTTTTAACCACAATTTCTGCCAGTATTTTAGAATTAAAATTTTCCATAGCAGTTATGCAGCTTCATAATAAAGCAACTCATTCTCAAATTCAGTGCTTCAGTTTAACATTAATACTTTGAAACATTGAATTTCTTTTATAATTCTTTATCAGTTTTCTGATATATTTTTGAATTTTTATTTAAATTATCTTGTTTCTAAAGGAAAATTATTTTTTATGATACTGCTTTACTTAGGCTTAGAGTTTGTCAATTGTCAAAAGTCTAAGAATATGCATTATGCACTATATGCATGAGTAATAAAAGTTTAAAAAAATAAATAAATGAAAGATTTAAGCAATAATAGAACTATTAAGAATGAAAAAATATTATGAACTATTTATATTAGAATAAAATTATATAGGAAAATGGGAGAAATATATATTTGAAATTTTACTAAAGATAAAGTGGGAAAGACACAGTAAAATTTTGCAATGTTTACTTAAAAAATTTAACACACCATTTTTTTCTTTGAATTTTTGCCATTTTATTAAGAACAATTAAATACTCTTTCTTTTGGTATATAACATTACATATTTCCAATTGTGTGTTACTTATAGATGAGGTTCTAAAGCTGTTTATTTTATTTTCTGAAAACACTAAAATAAATCTGGCCACCACAGTGAGTTCAGTTTTAGAAACCCGACATTTTAAGGGTTAAATAACAAGAAATTGTTGAAGCACATCATATAACATAGTAGAAACCTTTTGATGGTAAAATAATTAATGGTAATAAAAATAATCTTCATTAACAATAAAAAACTGCAGATTTCCTAATAACACACAATAATAAAAATGTGCCATTATATATATCCCCTCACACACACACATCTTAATGACTCTTACATTAATGTTTTTTCAAATATATCTTCTCACAACGGAATTTAACACAGAACCTACCACTATTTTGCTGATGAAGAATATATTATATGTTTTGAAATCAAGATTCCACTTTTATCATCAAAAGGTTTCTACAGGTTATATGATGTGCTTCGACAATTTCTTGTTAATATTGTGTGCAATTTTGCCACAAAGTGATTCTAAATGTTCCTGAATTAAAATCATCAAGTTTGTTCATCAAGAGGACACCATTCCTTTCCATCTACAATGGTAGAAATTGAAAAAAGAACACCCAGAAAGAATTCCTTTAGGAACGTCATATTATAACACGTTAATAGTTAAGGACAGCAGAAACTGTAATCCAAGATTGACAGTCATTGGATGAAATAATGACCTCACTGAGGACGACAACATGCAAATGTATGCAGCGTGCATTTAAGGACTAGGGCATGAAGAAAGAAGTTATTCATCTTGTGTAGTGTTGTTCAGTACTCTTTGAAGAAGCTACCATGCCTGTACGATGGAGGCATGCAACATTTGTTCGGTTAGCGGAATTTGAGTGAGGTCATATAGTGGGTCTACGGGAAGCAGGTTTGTCTTTTCGCCAAATTGCACACTGAGTTGGATGAGAGGTATCAGCAGTGGTATGATGGTGGCATTGATGGTCAGAAGAGCATTCGCACTCTCCAGATGTGATTCTGGGCAACACAGAGTTATGGATGCACGAGAGGATCGATGTATCAGGAGTGCGGTGGTGGCAGAGCAGACGGCTAGGACATCACAAATTCAATCCTGTGTAATACCAAGGGTGTCTACAAGAATGATATGCAATCGTCTTTTGGAAGCAGGGTTACAGGCATGTGTGCCACTGGCATGGTTACTACTGTCACCTCGTCACTGTCAAGCACGTTTGCAGTGGTGTCAAGAATGAGTTCATTGGAGGGAAGAATGGCAGTCTGTGGTCTTCAGTGATGAAAGCAGATTCTGCTTAGGAGTGTCTAATGGTTGTTTATGCATCTGAAGGCAACAAGGTGAGCAGCTTCTTCCATCAGGCATTCGCCACCAGCAACACAGTGCCCATGCTGGGCATCATGGTGTGGGGAGCGATTAGCTATCACTCTCGTACGTGTCTGGTGTTTGTACAAGGTATACTGAATGGCAATATGTATATCAGCAACATCATACACCAGTCATAGTGCCATATTTGAATGTAATCCCAAATGTCATATTCCAGCAATATAACACCCGCCCACACTCTACCCGAGCAATTCAACAAGCTCTTCAGGCAGTGCACCAACTCCCTTGGCCAGCACACTCTCCAGACTTGTCTCCAATCGAGCATGTCTGGGACTGGATTGGACAAAGACTCTTCTGCAGACTGCAGCAGGCAAAGACCATCGCTGAATTACACATCCAAGTTAAAAGTGCATGGAATGGTATCCCCCAGTGTGATATTCAGCATTTGTACGACCGAATGCATGCCGGATTGGAAGCTTGTATTGCTGTTCGAGGAGGTTCAACACCTTATTAAAATGTGCCTTATGTAAAATGTAATACTCATTAAAAGGTAAAATAAACATTGAATCACTTCACATGTGTCATCACTGTCCTTTCTCAACAAGTTATTTCTACTAAATAAATCTCATAGATTACACTTCAATTGTTAATGGTTTTCTTTTTTCAATTTCTGCCAGTATATTTAGAACTATAAGTGTAGCTACTACTTCCTTAAACTGAACTTTCCTGAATTGTCTTCATGTTGGTTCATCTGTGCATTTCTAATAACAAGAAACTTTCATACTCTATATCAATCTACACAAGTACTTTTAAGGTAAATTTATTTTTGTATTCTACGTTTTACACACTGGAACTTTTGAACTAATGATTTTAAAATTTCTGATTCAGAATATTCAGATGATTTATCCTGTTGGCTACTGATGTTGATGAGATGAATTCTTTCATTAGGTCTGTTGATGAAACTGGTAACAGAGTAGGTTTGGCGATAAACAGAGAAAACTAAAGTGATGAAAATTGGTCAAGCAAATGGTGCTTTAGTTGGTTGCACCCTTGAGCAAGTGTCTGTTTATTTTGGGAGCTATTTAACAGACAATGGTGATGTGTGGCATGAGATAAAGAGAAGAATATGGAATGCTGCTGGGACTTTTAAGAATCTTTGGAGAGAGTGGAAAAAATAGGCATATACACCTAAAGACTAAAATTTGGCTGTATAATAGTTTGGTTCTTTCTAGGGTTAGTTGTGGTAGTGAAACTTTGACCCATCATAAGGAAGACAACAGGAAACTTGATGCCTTTGATTCTAGATGCTTATGCAGCATCTTGGGCATTAGGGGTTTGACTTTATAAGTAATGATGAGGTTAGGCAAAGAAGTATGCAGCCCCCTTTGAACAGCTTATTGCACAAAGAGAGACTAAGTTGATTTGGTCATGTTGCCCATATGCAAAGCTGTAGATTGGCAAATAGGGTTAGGAACAGCATTTTCTAAAGGCCTCAGGAAAAAAGGGAGACCTAGGATGCAATGGGCAAACAACATCAAACAGGACCTTGCTAGAATTGTCTTAGAGTGGCTAAATGCAACAGTTGCTCAGCACAGATATGTTTGGAGAACAAAATTGTACAGTCTGGTTGGACCTCCATAGTCTATGGCTGCATGAGGATTTTGTATGTAAAACAAAACTACTGCTCTTCTGTTGCATATATTTTGCATTGCCAGTTCTGTTTTATCTGGTATTCAGTAGGTATTACTTCATTCATTTAAAAAATAATCTGCAATTAAAATTCTTATTTTTTAACTGTCACCTCGAGATATTGTTATGAATTAAATGGATGAAAACCGAGCGTGAATTCAAAAATAATATTTAACAATTATAATTCTAAAATAATGTAATTTATTACAAAAGTATGGATGAAAAGATTTATATAAACTCAACTAACGTAAATCTATATCAGTATAAAAATAAATCTTCCGAAGAGTTGTTGGGTTGTTTTACCTCTGAGGGGCACTTTTTTGCACACCATGGGCTAAATGGCCAGGTCACATGGACCCCAAAGGCTCAGAGAAGGTTGGGGGAGGGGACCCACTGGAACAGCTGTTGGGAGACAGATGGTAGCCTCCCGTCAAGGCCATCCAGTGTGTTCTTTAACGTGCACAGGGTATGCCTCTCCTGCACACGGGACCACGGCTTAACGTCCCATCCAACAGACGGCGGCCTTTCCAAGCCCATCGGTGTCCTCTACTGACCGTGGGCAAGGCGGGGAATTTTGCGGAGATAAATCTCAATGCTGACCCAGCTGGGACTCGAACCTGGGAACTACAGATTGCGAGCCTGGCACGCTACCGACTGAGCCATCCTGCCCCAAATCTTCCGAAGAACTCAGCACCTTATTACCATTCATACAAAGAGTTGTTTGCTCTATAATTCTTACTATCTGCACTCAAAGCATAAAAGAAGGCTTTTTACATCATTTAATAAGTGGTACAATCATATTTGTGAACAAACCTGCAATCTATCAAGAATAACCTAACTAATTCCTAAACAACTAAATAACTATGCACCAAATAACTTCTAAGGTTTTAGTCATCAAGTACTCCAAAACTGCAGCTAAGTATACTTGTTTCTCAGAACCAATTCTTTTCAGACATTGATCACCACGCTTCAGACGATAACTTTAAAAAAAAAGGAATAATGGAGTTGAATTTAAGTTCGTTTGAAGTGGTTAGCGACATAATTCGCATGCTAAAGCACATGCAAGTATCAAAATGATACATCAAATCACAAGTTCATCTGTCATAACAATATAAAGGAATTTAGCTGATAATTCTTAAGTTCGCAGGGCTATATTTGGGCAGAATAAATTTTGTGATAAAATTTAAATATCAAATTCAATACTTTTAATTTTAACATTTATCATACCAGAAGGCAATTTTTCACTGTGACCAGAAAATTCTTGAGTGGGGGGACTGCTTAATATTATAATTTTTTTCTCTAATAAGCTAGTTTTGATATTTATATTGATATTTAATAAGTGGTACAATTATATCTGTGTAACAAACCTGCAATCTATCAAGAATAACCTTGCTAATTCCTAAACAACTAAATAACTATACACCAAATAACTTCTAAGGTTTCAGTCATCAAGTATCTTTTGGGGTCAATTTTTTTCTCTAATAAGATAGTTTTGATATTTTTTTTTAACTGAACCTAAAAATTAACATATCGAATTTCAAAATTAAAAATTACCTGTTTGTTTAACCAATTAGCTTATAGAATATATTAAATAATCCCACAATGAGTTAATGATACTGAGTATTTTTACGTAACACAAATGTTTCATAATGAAATTATTGCTTAGAAATGAGTTCTGAATTGTTGCTATTAATTTTTTTTCAAAATAATAGTAATTCAGCATTAATCAAAAAGGTTGTTTATGATTTGAGTAAACTCTCATTGTTGAGCAAATAGATGAAAAAATGCAAAGGGAAAATAAAATTATTTCTTTGGCTTTAAATGTGCTCGTCTATAATTATTTTTTATTAAATATATATTGCTAATTCACAAAGTCACTGCAAAATACAGAGTTTCAAAACTCTGTAGAAATTTTAATGGGAGATAGGGAACAGCAAGATAAACCTTTTTCGTCTATGAATATATGTCCGCTGATGTAACCCTTCATGCTAGAGGGTGCTGTTTGGTGGTGCTGCAATTGGCTAGAGAGGGGAAGTGGGAACAGAGAAAGGAACTTGTGTTTTCCGTTGGCATTCATAAATCAAACACATTATGTGTTTGAGTCATGGAGTGTTTCACGACTGCTGAGATGGCCAACATGGGGCAGCCAATGGAAGAGCTGCTGTGAGGTTGTATCGACAGCACTTCCCAAATAGGCATGTGCCAAATCATCAAACATTTGTGCGTTTGCAGCGGCAACTGAGAGAAACTGGAACATTCCATGCAAACATGCATGATACTGGTTGGGAGATAACCATGCACACTCCTGACATGGAAGAGATCCTATGGCAGATTGAGGACAATCCAGGCACAAGCACGCGAGCTGTTGCACATAGCCTCAGTGTGAACCATGCCCTCGTGTGAAGAGTGTTGCACGAGCAGCATCTACATCTGTCTCATCATCAGAAAGTCCAGACATTGCCACCTCAGGATTACCCGCTTCGTGTGGAATTTGTGCACTGGTTTCTGCAGCAGCCATGGTGCAGCCTGATTTTCCGGCTCATGTGTTTTCAGATGAGGCCTCTTTCACATGTGAGGGCGTGTTCAATGTGCACAATTCTCATGTTTGGGTGCACAAAAATCCACATGCCACAAGGCACATGGTCAGCAACAATGGTTCGCTGTCAATGCTTGGGTGGGTATCATCCATGACATTTTGATTGGGCCATACTTGTTGCCTCCCTGACTCAACGGGCAGATTTATTGGGTATTTCTTGAAGAAACATTGCTGGGACTGCTGGAAAATGTTCCCGTGACTATTTGCAGATGAATGTGATTTCAACATGATGGGGTGCCAGCACATTTCAGCATGATGTGTGGGATTATCTGAACGCCACTTTTGGGGTCAATGGATAGGCCGGGATGGACCCGTCGCCTGGCCACCAAGATGGCTTGATTAAACATGTATCAATTTCTTCATCTGGGGACTCATGAGAATCTCATATACAAGACTTCCATTGACTCAGATGAAGACATCGTCACCAGAATCACTGTTGTCGCTGTAACTGTTAGAGAAATTCTAGGAATCTTTCGACACATACAGTAATCAATGCTTCGACACTGTCACGCATGCAATGCTGTTGCCAGTCGCAACTTTGAGCACCTTCTTTAAATAAACGTGTTGTTCACACTTGTTTCCATTCATTTATGTACCAGTTCCACTGATATTTCTGTCAGTGCCCTTTAGCACCAAAGGGTTACATCAGCGGACATACATTCAAAGACGAAAAAGGTTTGTCTGATGTTCCCTATCTCCCACTGAAATTTGTACAGAATTTTGAAATACCCTGTATAGTTCTATCTTTGTTCTGGGAGCATACCATGTTCAACTGAGGAGTGAAAAGAGCTGCAGCTAAACTGAAATTATCTGAAGTTTGCGAAGCAGAGATGCAGCTTAAATGAAAGCAATAAACAAAAAAAACTTGTAGTAGCTTCAGTTAACATAATGTTGATGATGCATGCACGAATATTTTATGAGCTAGGCTTTATGTTTCCATTACACTTTTGAGAATTTAAAAAAAAAAAATAGATTTCTCTTAGATTATGGTAACATTTTTGCTAATTATTTTTGATAAGGAAGACAATTTGCTTCAAATATTTGTGCAGTGTGCTTATCACTACCCTGATTAAATTTATACAAGCTGAATAATGTTTCCCAATTTTACTACGTTGCTTTAAAAAAGTAGCATTTAATATATTAAATTTATTTGTTGCACTTATTTTCACCGTAATTTAATGTGATAATACTATTATGCTTTATAATTATTTTATATTCAATTTAAAATGAAAAAGAGGATCAAAATACTTACTACAGAGGTTATATACTTTATAATGATCTTTATGTTTGCTGTCCAAAAATCTTGCTACTTCCTGTAAATTTATATTACAATTATTAATTGAAATTTAACCAACTGTTCCTCTAAAGAGAACAAAGAGTATACTTAGTAATAACCTAAGTCAGAACAATGGGTTATTTTTAATGATATGCTATAAGATTTAACTTAGTTATAATCATGCTGAATAGCACTTTTTGACCTTGATGGTCTATCAGCAATCAACAGCACCACTAACCTCCATCTTTCAAGAAAAAAATGCAGTATACAGAATGCTCCTGACTTGTCTTTTTAATATTGTACTCATAAGCAAATTTAAAGGTCTGAGAATAACTAAGATTTAGTATAAACATCAATATATTTTTATGTATATGTACAGGTTTCATAGGAATATGATCAATTATACAGGGTTATTATAAAAGAATACCCATATTTTAAAGTGTTATATTTTATTAAATAATTAAGTAACAGAAGTAACTGTTTCCCCCAACTGTCAAGAAATTTTAAAAGTTCCTTGGTATGATAGCATGGAGTTAGTATCATATACACCGAAGAGTTACAACATTACGACCAGGGCGTTTATATGCAAATCGAAGCAACTGCAGGTAAACGACAGTGTGTGTGAAGGTCATGAAATGATATAAATAACACCTGATACTGAGCTCTGTTAATCAGTGTTATTCTTGTTCTTCAGATGGGAAAGGCAGCAGACTCAAGTGAGTTTGACAACAGGCAAATTGTAACGGCCAGATGACTGGGTCAGAGCATTTCCAAGATGGCAAGGCTTGTGGGGTGCTCAAGGTCAGCCATGGTACCTTCAAAAAGTGATCTGAGGAGGGAAAAACCATGAACCACTGGTAAGGTGTGAGCCAACCACAGCTCATTGATGCTAGAGGTGAGTGAAGGCTATTCCACATGGTACGAGCCAACAGAAGGGATGTTGTGGCACAACTCGCCTTGTTACTAATTACTAATTTGAATGCTGGTGACGGGAGTAATGTGTCACAACATACAGTACATCAAAACCCTGCTAAAAATGGGGTTGCATAGCTCCGAGTGCCCATGCTAACATCAATCCGAGATGTTACTCTCCGAGTGCCCATGCTAACATCAATTCACCAACGAAAGTGCCTACAATGGGCACGCAAGCATCAAAATTGTACCTTGAATGATTGGAAGAAGGTCATCTGCTCCAATAAATATAGTTTTCTGTTGCACCGTGTGGACAGCTGGGTACATGTGCGTCATGTACCTGGGGAAGCGTTAGCACCAGGATGCACCATAGAGGAAATGTAATGCTCTGGGCAATGTTCTGCTGGGAAACCCTGGGTTCATTCATTCATGTGCAGGAAACTGACATCTACCACCTACCTAAACATCATTGCAGACCAGGTACATCCTTTCATGGCAATGGTATTCCCCTCTAGTAGTGCCTTCTTTCAGCAGGATAATGCACCATGCCATATGCCTGGATTGTTCGAGAATGATTTGCAGAATATGAAGACTTCCGGGTATTGCCTTGGCCTCCAAATCAATACCCAGAATCCAATCAAGCATCTGTGGTTTGTGATGGAACAGCATAATTGATCTGCTGCGGTTCAACCACATAACTTACAAGAGTTAAAGGATTTGCTGGTAACATTTGGTACCAGATACCACAAGACACCTTTAGAAATCTTGTAGCATCCATGCCTCACTGGGTATGAGCTGTTTTGACAGCACGTGTGCCACTAACATCATATTAGGCAGGTGGTCATAATATTTTGGCTCTTTGGTGTATAAGCCATACTAACCACCAGCCTTAACTGGCATAGTGTTTAGGGAGCTAGCAACTGTTCCAGCAGGGAAAACTTTGTGTGTTGTGTTAGTTGTAACTGAGACGGTGGTCAGCAGTGATTTCGGTCTTAGGAGGGCATGTCCTTATATGAGAAAGCCTGTATTAAGCTAGGAGTAACTTCTAGGATTTTTCCCCATCCTAGGTGTTGCAAATGCAAAAAAAGCTGTAACTGGTGTTATATTTAAAAAATATGACTACTAAACCAATGGGCATGTATTTGCCTAAGTGTTTGCTTGTTGTACAAGAAACCAAAACAAGCCAAAAGCTTACAGGTTATCCTCCAGCCTTTGTGTTTATTAATAAAAAATATATAATGTGTTAAATGGCACTTTTCTGGATTGGTAGAGGTGGACCAATCTTATGGTCCCTGAAAAATCGTGATTTGATACCATTGGACATTCTTTTGGGAGGATGCATTAAAAATTATCATTTATTCTAAAAAAATTCATAATTTACAGCATTTAAAGGAAAGAACCTATGCAGCAGTTTCAAGTGTTATACTACACATGCTGAATTGAGTATGGGCAGAAGTTGAATATCACATGGAGTGGACCACACATTGGTTAAACACAAAATGAAACAGAGTTTAATTTTTGTGCACAAAATTATTTTTGTTATTTAATTATTGAATAAAATGCAACACTTTGAAATATGGCTTTTCTTTTATATTAACCCTCTATAATAATATTTAACTGCATATTTGCTAATTCAATTAGTGACACCAAGTCACTTAAGGGAGCTGAAATTGAATCTGACCATCACCTTGCTAAAAGGGCCTTGCAGCTGAAGCTTAATCAATCTTTTGCTAAGGTTAAAAGAATTACCTTTAATAGTGAAACTCTGAAAGACCCAGAAATAGCCAATGCTTACCATGACCCAGAAATAGCTAATGCTTACCATGACCCAGAAATAGCCAATGCTTACCATGACAGATTACTTAGTCATTATGGCAACCAAGGTCAGGAATAATGTAACCTGGTTGGTAAATATTACAAAGCACTACAGTCACAGAATATTTCGAAGACCCTCATTTATTTCCTCAAAAAGTGAAATTTAATATTTGGCAGACTGAAAAGTGTGTAATTAAATTCTTCATTTGTAATTCATCAACCATTTATTATTCAAAAAGTTAAAGCATAAATTTTCTTTGTTTTACAGTATATAAAAGTAGTTGTGGTGCCAAATATTACAAAGTAGTTGTGGGTGCATTTAAAGGAATTTTTTTTAACAAACATTACAGAATTAACTTAATTATACTTAATCTGAATTTAAAGTAATTACAAAATGCTTAATTACATAAAAAAAACCTACAATTCTTCTCTGTTGTTTCATGAAATATGTGCACTACACATTGTGCATAACATGACAGTGTAAGCTACACAAATAATATTGTTGCAGTGTGAACAATTTTGTCTTTATTACATGGACACAACAAATGAACTTGTTTCGCTTTTTAAGATGCCTGGCAGGTTCAGAGTTTGACAACTTTATGCAGTGTCATCTTTTATCAACATGACTAAATGTGACCTATAGGGTTTAGTGCACCCCACCAGACCAATGCCAAGGTAAACAGACTTCTTGAAATAAGGTTCAAAGTGTTGTAAGTTCATGGTTGAAATTAGCCTCCAATGAGACTAACAATATTGGCTCATCAGTTCTGAGACTCTTGCAGTCACTGATATAGAGAGGGTAATTAGTTACATACCTCTGACTCCCTACACCAGTCACAACAGGAGGGCGAGATAGCAGAAGCAGAAGAAACTACCTCTCAGCTGTCTTTCGCAACTATTAGCTATACTAATCTTGTTAAAGTAAAAGAGACATTAGACCTTGCAGAAGAGGCCAATGTTCTGAAAGAAATAAGTGACCAGTTACAAGCATGTTCACTGCAGCTTCATGTTCTGGTGGTTACCAGGAAGAGAGGAGATGGAATAGTCAGTGGTTCCAATAGCATGAAGCTCCCGGAAACAACTTCTCTTTCAGCATGTAGCAGAAGAAGTTGAGCAGTACACGAGATACTGTCTCAGGTGTGCTGCATGTGGCACAGTAAGGACTGTACACTCTACAGAGTGTGTAGTGTAGAGTTGTTGTAGATCACACCAACTCAGAGATGATGCAGGAGGGTCTCCTAAGATATGCAGTCCCCAAGATTAGGAGCATTGAGAGAAGGGTCTACCAGGTACCTGAAAGAGGAACAACTGGAATCCCTCTGCCACTGAGCAAGACAATATTGGCTCATCAGTTCTGAGACTCTTGCAGTCACTGATATAGAGAGGGTAATTAGTTACATACCTCTGACTCTCAAGGTCCTCTTTCGCAGTCCAATCAGCAAGCTCATTTCCAGGTATCCCTACATGGGAGGAAATCCACTGGAAATAGATCGTGATGAAGTGGAAGTGACCTTTGAGCATGTCTCCATGATCTTCTGAATGAGGAAGGGGTTGCAGCTCTTGCTGTCTCTCTTCTGGAGGCTGACTTTGAGTCACAGAGAATGACAAAGTTGCCACTCCCAAGGCTGTGGATGAAAGTTACAGCCTCAAGGATAATGTGAAACTAAGCACAGATGGAGGAAGTGAGATGAGAAGAGACAGAAGCCTCTGATGATGTCAGTATCAGGGATGGCAAACACAAAGGTCACACAATGGCTCTCTCAATCAACAGATCTGTCAGTGTAGACCTCAATACATCTCTGATATCGTGCAGTAACATAGGAGGTGGAGAGAAGTCAGATGGTCACTGGATCTGAGTTGCTCTTTCGACCTAGAAAAGGGACAGTGACATTGATCATAAGATGACCTATAGGGTACTAGCGGTCCCAGGTCATACCAGGAAAACTCCCCCAGACATGCACACTGTCACTGCAGGCCTGAACTTGACCGACAAGCATGTCCATGTGTTGGTTCTCATGTGTCTGATGCCTTATCCGCCACTGACTGTCACTTCTGTGGAGTAGAAACCTCGATTCATCAGAGAAGGCAACCTTTTTCCACCTTTTTACTATCCAATGACAGTAGTCCCATGTGAACTGCAGGCATCGCTGCCGATGGACCTTGGTTAACATGGGCATCTTTACGCAGCATCGACTCCGGAACCCATGCATAACAGGGTTTGCTCTACTGTTATCAGGGACATGTACCTGGGTGTCCCAGCATTCGAGTGATCAATTGCTGCACTGTTGCACATCAATTGCCCTTTACCAGTCGACAGAGGCAACGTTCTCCTCTGGGATCGATGGCCTTTGGGGCTCCACAGTTGACGTCTGGAGGTACTCAGTGTGCCAGTGGTCCATTCTTGGCACACCTTTACTACAGCACCTTGCAAACAGCCCACAAAGTCTGCTGTTTCCGAGATGCTTCCACCCTTGGTATGGTAGCCGATGATCATTCCTTTTTGAACGTCCCTCAAATCACTACCCCTGTCCATTTGCTCACGTTACGCACTATGGCTCATCTGTCTTGGCTGGCCGCTTATATCTCCGTGTGGTCAACCTTGTCATGTGCACTCTATGATACACCTGGGTGGGTACACTGTGATTCCGGGGGTGGTCATATTATTCTGATAGGACTGTGTATATCTATACTATTCTACCAATACATTACAGAATATCCACATTATGTCAATGAGAATCTAATGTCAAAGCTCTAACTTCTAAAATATCGTGATCTGTGATCGAAGATAAATTAAAGATCATAATCAAGTCTACTTAAAATCTGGATTTTCAACTATATTCGCCTAACATTTAAAGAGCTATGGAAACTAGAATATTTCACAACAGTAATGCATCATTAGAATTTACCTCAGAAATGAATTAAAACTTAATAAGTATTTTCCAAATCATTTAATAAAATTAATATCTATATAGAACTATAGAAGTGTGTGTTATAAATATTTCAATATTAAACAATTATGATTTTAATAAAACAAGATAATTTATTGTTAAGTATTCCAGGCTCCATAACTCTTTAAATACTGAATTAATATTGTTTGGAATCAAGATTTAAACATAGCTATTTTTTTTTTAATTTATCTTGAGTCATGTTTTTCCATTAAATGCATATTTTAGAAGTTATAGAGCTTTAAAATTAGATTCCCATTGACTTTATATGGAAATTCCCTAACATTTTGTTAAGGCAGCATAATTTTCAATGGAAAAAAAATCTAATAACCTATAATTAAAATACTATTTAGCTGCTAATAACAAGTCATAATACCAAAGAATTCATGAAGCTGTATGCATGCATTTCACACATTAAGAGAACCAGAAGATAAAAACCCTATGAATTCCTTCTCATACCAGACTATTCACCTTATATATTATTTACTTCTTTCCTGAATGTGACTATTTTTAAAGCTACAATACTCATCTGGTCAAAACTGAATGCACATAATAGATTCAAAACTGAAGAATTGTATACTGTCAGGGAAGCACTTAACTTCATCTTGACAATTAAGCTCAACAATTTGCTTTTCATACAAAATGATGGAGCATACATCTGCTCCATTTTGGTAATTTTACTGGTCTTTCAAAATATTGTTGTAATTGTTAATTCTGAAGTTTTTTCATCTATATTTTGCACATATTTCATTGACAATATATTTTAGAATTTTCAGATGAAGCCCTCAGAAAGTTTTCTTAAAAAAACTTCTTTCGTGAATATTATTTCAAAACCAATAATGCCTGACTTTGAATCAGTTTGCAGAAACCAATGTTTATTCTGAAATCACCACTCAAAACTTATACCTATCCTAATAAATATAATAAAAAAGATGCTGTCTTCTACAGTTGATTATATTGTGGTTTCCCTCAATTTTTTTTTTCAAAGAGAGAAATCAAACTTATTATTTCTATAGACCAAGAGGCTCACTACAGAGCTTTTATTGATAAAAACCTTTAAAATTATTGAAAAAAAACACACTATAAATCATTCTAAAACTTTAAAATATAATAATGCAATAAACTATCTAATAATTAATCATATCCTCAACAGCATTCTTAAACCTGTTATATTACATGCTCCCTGTAAAACATACAGAATATTTGTTCTAATTTCTGATCAAGGTGTTTATCACGTTTTTATTGCTAGAACACTCCAACATTTTTACTCTAGGGCAGTAGTTCTCAATCTTTTAGAGCCAAATACCCCCTTTTTGGACCTGAATGCCAACCCCTTCATGAAAATTTGTTAATCTAAAATTTGCCCAATATTCAATTTAATTTATTTTTGTAGAAAAACTAAAGAAAACACTCTCATAAGTGTCTAAAATGCTCCCACAAATGTCTAAAATGCCCCTTATGGGTTGTAGTACCACTGTTGGGAACCACTGCTCTAGGGTGGCTCAGTCAGTAATGCACCAGGTTTGTACTCTGTTCCCTCATTAAAATCCAAACTGTGAGTGTTAAGATTTATCTTTGAAAACCTCCATCCTGCCCTGATGAGAAAGGGGGCAGAGTTGGGCTGGGTTGTTGTACCTCTGAGTGGCACTTTTTTTGCACACCATGGGCTAAATGGCCAGGTCACAAGGACTCTGAAGACTCAGAGAAGGTTGGGGGAGGGGACCCACTTGAACAGCTGTTAGGAGATAGATGGTAGCCTTCCATCAAGGCCATCCCGTGTGTTCTTTAACGTGCACAGGGTATGGCTCTCCTGCACAGAGACCATGGCTTAACATCCCATTCGACAGATGGAATTTTCAAGCCCAATGGCGTCCCCTACTGACCGTGGGCAAGGCGGGAGTTTTGGGGAGATAATTCTCAATGCTGACCCAGATGGGACTCGAACCTGGGAACCGCAGATTACGATCCTGGCGCGCTACCAACTGAGCCACCCCCACCCTGAGTTGGGCTTGGAAAGGCTGCTGTCTACCATATGCTACATTAAGCCATTGGTAATATGCAGGGAGAGCATTATCATGTGCACATCAAAGAGCACAGTAGATGGCCTTCATAAATTTTGGGTTGGGGTGTTTTACTTCTGAATGGCACTTTTTGCACACAATAGGCTAAATGGCCAGATCACAAGGACTCCAAGGGCTCAGGGAAGGTTAGGGGGAGGGGACCTACAGGACAGTTGTTAGGAGACAGATGGTAGCCTCCCGTCAAGGGCATCTAGTGTGTTCTTTAACATGCAGAGCTTATAGCTCTCCCGCACACAGGACCATAAAACACTCAACGTTCCATCCAAAAGGTAGAGGGCTTTCCAGGATCATCAGTTCACCTACTGACTGAGGGCATGGCGGGGAGTTTTGCAGAGATAAATCTCAATGCTGGCCCAGTGGGACTCAAACCTGAGAACTGCAGATTACTAGCCTGGCACCCTACCAACTGAGCCACCCCTGCCCAAATTTTGGAAAGTAATCTTTATGCCAGTTTTGACAAAGGCAGGCTTCCATCTATTTTATAATAGCTGTCCAGTGGATGCCCTACCAAACTCTGAGCCATTTAACCCATTGTGTATATAAAATTGCCACTCAGAGTTAAAACAATCCAACCTTTTAATCTACACTGTGGGACATACTATTCATATGCTTGAAGAATACCTGAATTAAAAGGATTTTTTTTTTTAATATTCCTTAAATTTTCTTTCTTAAACAATTTTGGAAAGTAGCATTTGACAAAGTCTACTTTGACATGATCTTGGCTTATAACATGGGGAAGATCAAAACTATAAAATATCCCTCCCCCCACTTCTTTCCCTCACTAACAATATATGAAAGAATACAATTGCTTCATTATATTTTAGATTAAGTTTCAAAAACATTTAAAATCTTCTCTCAATAGACATTCTCATCCATTGGGGGAAATCAGATATGAAACTTCTCTTCTTCAATCACTTCCAACTGAATTTGCATTCTATCTGCTTCTACTGAACTTTACATTTAAACATTTGAAACAGAGAAGCAGAAAGGTTGGACATTAACATTTCCTTTTCATTTGTGACAGAGGTCAGATTATCAGTGACTAAATAGTATTTTTAAAACAGATAATTCAAAGGCTTGCCAGTTGTATACTCTTAAGTTGAACCCTAGTATAATTTTTATTGGAAAAAAAGCCAGTTTATAATGATATAGAATTTTTAAGACAATATATCTGTATCATACCTTTATAGGATTTCTGTATAAAGACATCTGTCCATAAGATGGAAAAGACATTGCTATCACTCTTTCTGTAACAAATATTAATCAAAATTATCAATAGAAAAAATTGATGCAATTATACTGAATTAAACATTTAAGCACTGACCTACCATCTTTTTAGAAATAAAATTATTAAGCTGCTATAATTGGAATATTATATAATGGAAACAAAAACAGCACAATACATATTTTGTGGGAATAAAAATTACACTATTGGAATCAAATATAACAGAAAAATAGTTATTGGATATTGACTTTTTCCATCCTGTAGGTGCCCTCAAAAGACTATTGAAATACAAAAAAGCCCATATTGTCAAAAATAAAGAGTGAAATTTAGGGCTTCATAACATCTGAAATATTGGGGGTGGGGAGGGGTCTTCAGGAATCTAGGTTTTGATTTTCAACAATATTCATAATGGATATTTAGAAAGCTATGGAAATGGGAAACAATGTATATAATAATAAACATATTACAAATGGGCAGTACAGATATATTTTTCTCATACATCTGTAGTGACATAATTGTTGGCAGAAGTTTCTGGAGTCCTGTAATTCTGCAGATCTTCACCAATTGATCCAAGATTTAGTGTGGTGGTTCTCCTTTTGCTGCTTTTTGTTGGGTTAAGAGTTTGGGTTTCTTACTGCTGTAGGTCAAGATTGATCCCTTTGAAAATATCTGAAATCTCTGGGAGTGCTGCTGTAACCTCGGCTGCCTTGAAAGAAGTTATAAATGGAGTAGTACATTATTTATGGAGAGGGCTACTTTGGAAGTTATGGATTAGTACACTATAGATGGGAAAAGTTATCAATGGATGGATATTTTGCACCATACATCTGGCAGGATATAACTAGTTAATAACAAATGTTTCTAATTTTAAAAGATTTTTTGATCAGCTTTTTCACATTTTGAATCAGTCTATGCCTAGCTTTCATTTACAGACTAACAACTATTTTTTTCAGTTCTTTAAATGATTCGTGTTAAGTTTTGGCGATAACAGGTGAACAGTAAAACAGGACTATCTACATTCGAAAAATTATGCATTTACTTTTCTGAATGGCCATAAAAGCTATTTCAATTCTCTTTTTATTTTATGAAGAGTACGATAATCAAGAAACTTACCTTAACTGATATTGCAATCATTTCCTATTTAATGAAAATTCATAACTCAGCTGTTAACTCAAGCTAAATGAAATTAACTTTAAATCGATAACTGCATATATGTAGGTATAAATTAAGATACATTTTAGATATATGCATCATCTTAACTATAATTATACTCAGTTTTTTTATTGTTTTTTTTTTGCATAAAATAAGGTGCCATTTACTTGTTTATAAGCATATATTCTGGAGAGGTTTTTTTTAGTTTATATTACAGTAATTTTACATCTTACTGATTGTTTGAGGATTTATGAATACTACACAACACCTTGCGTTCATAGCATTTTTTTTTTTGGAATCTAAACCAGTGGTGCAATTAAGGTCTTAATTTAGTAGATATCTTCAGTGGACTCATATACCAAATATAAAATGCCTGTCATTAAAACTGTATCACCAACACAGAGCCATTTGCATAAGTGAGCCATAGTAAAGTATCAAACATGAAAAAAGCCACTTGAAAAGGAAAGTGAATAAATCTAATTATTAGCTTAATTAACAAATAAAATGAAATGTGGCAAATATTATCTTTGAATTAAGAATCCAAAACAGTACATCTGTTATTTTGTCTGGGCTTAGACAAAAAGGATCAGTGCATAAATAATGCAATTTCAATGGTGGGTAGCATATAAAGCATCAACTACAGTTTTATGTTAAAATTCACTTTTCCACTTCTTAAAAATATAATTATAATTATCAGCTCTTGTATTGCCATATATTAGGGGTGGGAAGTAATTCATATAATCAGAAATAATGCTATGAAGAGATAGCTGCTTAACTATTGACTTATTGCAGCAAATACCCTATTACTTTGCTTCACAATTGTTTTTTAATTATGCAAGGGAAAAAATATTCATTTACCTGTTACATATGTTAAATCCAAATCAAATCCATCCTTTTGGTATCTTCTTTTGTTTTGTGAAACCATTTTTCGGGCTCCTTTTACCAAATGCTTCCTTTCAGTAAAAAGTCGAACAAATATAACAACTCGAATCAGTCGGCCTGCTACAACTAATCTAAAGAAATGTTAATAAGGGAAAACAAATTCAACAATTTGAAACAAAATAATTAAATAGTGTCTTAACAGCAACATTAAAGCTCTATTATACTATTGAGACTTAACAACTGGCTGAAAATACAATACACCTGTCAAGTAATTTTTGAATAATCAAAAGCAAATTGCTAGCTCTTTATAAAATCTTAATCTTCTGATTGATTGTAATTTGATAAAGACTGTCATAGAATGCTCTTAAATGTATGCAGTGGAATATGAAGATTTGTAAATAATAAAATGTAACTTAGGGGATTAGTTCTTCTCTTCCCTGCTGTTAACAAAAAGAATTTAAGAGAAGAGGTCAATAAATAGAACTTACACGCTCACCTTAATGCATCTTAAAAACAGAGTTAATGTAGTGTATTTGCCATTAAACACCAGTGAGCTTACTGGCTACAAATTTCTGCCTAAAACATGGAATAAAGCTCTACCTAAGGCAACTGTTTATTGGTCCTTTCTACCAGGTACCAATTGAATAAGCATAATTGTAGAGCCCTGCACAGATGTGGATATACACAGTTTTATCTGCAGGTATCAACATTTAAATGCTCTCAGCAGATAAAATATCGAATTTAAGATATCCAGGAATGTAAGCAAACATTACTGTATTATTGATGGCTGACATGAGTGAGAAGAGATAATGGAAAAACCTGATTTGAAAATTTAATGATGATATTCACTTTAAAAAAGAGAAAAAAAAATGCAATGGGATAAAGCCACAAATTAAAAGCAAAATATTCTATGTCAAAGGTGAAACCTCTTTGCTGGCAAAGCAGAATATAAATTGAAAAATTTACTCTGATGTAACATAGAAAAGTGTAATTGAATATGTGAAAATTTCTGGCATGGAGATCATGAAGTTTACAGAGTGAAATGTACAAGGGAGTTATTGGGTAATAAAATGGATTGCCCCATAATTTTTGATAACTGCATTTAAAAGAACAAAATTAACTTAAAAGAATTTGCAAAATTAGATTTAGGTACATTTTTGCCTAATATTTAGCATGGCATATTTTTATGACTAAAGTTCTTTTTTTATCAAAGTATATTTTTTCAGTTAATAATTAGTCATTAAAAAAGTTGAGGTTGGCAGCATGTAAATTGAGTCACCACATGTCATATTTCATAAATATTTTTGATTAATTTAGTAACAAAATAAGAACAAAAGTAATTAATAAGAACAAAAGAGGGTTGGGTTGTTTCACCTCTGAGCGGCACTTTTTTTGCACACCATGGGCTAAATGGGCAGGTCACAAAGACCCCAAAGGCTCAGAGAAGGTTGGGGGAGGGAACCCACTGGAACAGCTGTTGGGAGACAGATGGTAGCCTCCCGTCAAGGGCATCCAGCATGTTCTGAACAAAAGAAGAAATTTCTCTTTAAAAGAGATACTCTGGCAACCCTACTCATGTGTCTAGTGAGAATCTTAGGGCCATTAAAAATTATGTGAAATCTTGCCTCCCAGTGACTTGGAAATCCCAGTGAAAGGCTTGGATTACAAGGCAATATTCCGTGATTGGTTTGTAGAAAGGCTTGTTCCCGGACTAAAACTTCATTGCCAACATGAAAATTTGTCATTCAAGATTCTTCTGTTATTGGGTAATCCCCAGGATATGAGTGCTTTAATGAGAGGTTTCTTACAGCAAAATTTCAGACAAGCGTTAAAGACTTGAATGTTATCTGCTGTTATGCCCCCACTGAGGATGCCGATGAGGATGAGAAGGATAGGTTTTATGAACAACTTCAGGACATTTTGAATTCTGTCAAGAAAGGAGATATTACCCTTGTTCTTGGTGACTTCAATGCCAAAGTTGGTATTGACTCTGACCTTTGGGGAGGAGTAATAGGCCCTTTTGGTATTGGTAGCTGCAATGGCAATGGGCAACTTCAGGAACTTCAGGACATTTTGAATTCTGTCAAGAAAGGAGATATTACCCTTGTTCTTGGTGACTTCAATGCCAAAGTTGGTATTGACTCTGACCTTTGGGGAGGAGTAATAGGCCCTTTAGGTATTGGTAGCTGCAATGGCAATGGGCAACGTCTCCTACAGGTAAGTAAACTCAATGGATTCAGAATAACTAACACTTATTACAAACACCGCGACATACATAAGTACACATGGGTTTCACCTGATGGGCTGCATAGGAATATGATTGATTACATATTAATTAACAGCAAATGGGCTAGTTCTGTTAGGAATACCAGGGCATATAGGGGAGCTGAAATTGGATCTAACCATTACCTTGTTAAAAGTGTCTTACAACTTAAACTTAAAAAGTGTTGTGCTAGGGTTAAAAAACTTACCTTTAATACTGAAGCTCTGAAAGACCCAGTTATAACTAAAGCTTACCATGATAGGTTACTTAGTCATTATGACAGTCATGGTTTGCTTAATACTGAAGTTGAGGAAGGATGGGGGCCATTTTAAACAGGCTTTTTTGGAAACTAACAGTACTCTTTTAGGGAAAAAGGAGCAGAGGAGGCAGAATTATTTAAGTGATAAGGCACTTCAGCTTATTTCAGAAAGAAAGAACTGCAGGAATGTCCTTAATCAGTACCCTACTAGTCCTAATAGAAAGGATTACAGAGAGCTTAATAAACGTGTAAAGGATCAGTTAACTACTGATAAGAATCTTTGGCTTGATGGCTTAGCTGACAAAGCTGAGGAAGCAGTTAGGCAGCACAACAGCAGACAGCTGTACCAGATAGTTAATGTTTTGTGTGGTAGAAAACAGACAGGCATACAAGGATTGCAGGATAAACAAGATAAGGTTATAGAAGGTGAGGATTCTATCATGGCTAGGTGGGCTGAGCATTTCGGTGATGTTCTAAACAATGTAGTTGGTTCTGCTCCCATTGTTTGCAGTGATGATGGATGCATTGGTGGCTTTAATGTTGGCCCTATAACACAATCTGAAGTTATTTTGGCTGTTTCTAAACTTAAACTACATAAATCCCCAGGGGTAGATGAAATTACTACCGAAATGCTTAGAGCTGGGAATGTTTCGGTTACCACTTGGATGACTGAAATTCTGAATATCTTTTATGATAAAGGCATGGTTCCTAGGGATTTTACCAGAGCTATTGTTATCCCTATTTTCAAAAAAGGTGATCGCAGTTCTTGTGATAACTATAGCGGTATCAGCCTACTCTCTGTTCCAGGTAAAGTTCTTTCCATGATTGTGCTTAATAGAATTAAGAATCTGGTTGACAGTCAATTGTGTGATGAGCAATGTGGATTCAGAAGTGGTAGGGGATCTGTGGATCAGATATTTTCACTTAGGCAGATTCTTGAGAAATGTTTAGAGTTTCAGAAACCTTTGGTTGCTAGCTTTGTTGATTTCAAAAAGGCTTTCGACTCTGTTGATCGTCATAATTTGTGGTTGATTGTGAGATCATATGGTATACCAGACAAGTTAGTTAACATAATGAAAGCTCTCTATAATAACACTGAGTCGTGTGTGAGAGTTGGTAAGGCTTGTAGCAATTGGTTTAGCATTACTTCTGGTGTTCGACAAGGGTGCATTTTGTCTCCTTTTCTCTTTAGCTTGGTTATTGATTATGTTATGCGAAATTCACTTCAAGGGAAAGATTTTGGCCTTAAATGGGCTGGAGATACGAAAATTTCTGATTTAGATTATGCTGATGATTTAGCCCTTTTGGCAAATGATGTTGATGAGATGAACTCTTTCATTCGAGCCGTTGATGAGACTGGTAGTAGAGTAGGTTTGGTTATAAACAGAGAGAAAACTAAAGTGATGAAAATTGGTCAGGCAGGCTGTGATTCAGTTAATCTGAATGGTTGCAGTCTTGAGCAGGTGTCACAGTTTAATTATCTTGGGAGCTATGTTATAGATAATGGTGATGTGCGGCATGAGATTAACAGACGAATAGGTATTGCTGCCGGGACTTTTCGAATCTATGGAGATTGTGGAGAAATAGGCGTATACACCTAAAGACTAAAATTAGACTGTATAATAGTTTGGTTCTTTCTAGGGTTAGTTATGGTAGTGAAACTTGGACACTTTGTAAACAAGATAACAGGAAACTAGATGCTTTTGATTCCAGATGCTTACGCAGTATCTTGGGCATTAGGTGGTTCAACTTTGTAACTAATGATGAGGTTAGGCAAAGGAGTTTGCAACCTCCTTTAAGCAGCATATTGTGCAGAGAGAGACTCCGTTGGTTTGGCCATGTTGCCCGTATGAATAATTATAGATTGGCGAATAGGGTTACGAACAGTGTGTCTAAAGGCCTTAGAAAGAAGGGGAGACCTAGGATGCGGTGGGCAGACAATGTCAAACAGGACCTTGTTAGAATTGGTGTGCAGTGGCCAGATGCAGTAGATGTAGCTCAAGATAGACTTGCTTGGAGAACTAAATTGCACGGTCTGGTTGGACCTCCATAGCCCATGGCTGCTTGAGGATGATGATGATGATGTCATAGCAAATTTTAAAGCTTACTATTTGAGAAGAACCTTTAGAAAGCTAATCTATGAGCCTGATGGTGAAAGCAAACCAACTGTTCAGAAGTTTTGGAAGAGCTTTAACATCATGCAGTGTACAGTATTGGTGAGGCATGGAATGAAGTGACAATAGGTGTATAATGTTGTTCGGAAGAACATTTATCCTGAAGTTGTGCATCACTTCACTGATTTTGAAACTTCCACAGAAGTTTATGGGGAGCTGGTCTTTGGCAAGTAAGTTTTCAATAATGTTGAGAAGGAGCACACTCACAACCTTTAACTAAAGAGCACACTCACAACCTTTAACTAATGAAGAATTGGCTGAACTAAATAGGCAGGCATTTGATGGAAAGACATGGAAGATGAAGACCCAGGCCCAATACAACAGCTTAACAACAAAGAATCTTAGGTGTGTTTTTTAACCTTGCTGATGAATTAGCAGGCCTTCTGCAGAGTTGTGATCAGCTGCCTGATCCTTCTGCTAAGATAACATGACTCGTAAATAATAGTTTGTCTTACTATTGTGAGATTTATGATGCAAAGATTCATGGTTGTAAGCAGATGAAGTTAGATTCCTTCAAGAAAAAAGTCAGAACCTCAACAGCTAGTCACAGAAGCAGCTGGAGCTACAGTTGCAGCAACTTCAAGTGCTGAGGAGGAGCAATTGTAATAGGAAGAATAATTAAAAATTTCAATTTTTATGTTTTATTAATAATTTCATAGTGCATTTTCTAATTATTATTTAGCAATTACAATAAATTATACTGTATTATAGTTTAGTCCACAATAAAATATGCATTTCCTAATCATATGACTATATATACTTCTATATAAATTCAAACTTTTTTAGTTGGTCTTTAATGTATCTTCCACATAACACATTAGTTCAATGGGAAATTGATGTCCTATATAAGTCATTTCGTTATAAGTCGTGCTTTTTAGGAACACAACTACAACATATATCAAGGACCCCCCCCCCCCCCCCCTGTACTATGCAATCTGATACTATATCACTGGCTCTGAATATATGTATTCTCATTGCACACATTAGATTTAAGAAACTGTGTTTGGCTTGAAACCATTAATTTTAAAATGTATTGTTATCAACTTACTTTGCATATCCATGACCAAGATCGATTGCAGTGTAAACAACTGTGACAATGAGAGAGACAATAACTACAACTAAATCCACAACATTGTACCACTGACTGAAGAAATCTTTTGGCCTAGCAACAGAAAAAAACAACAACTTAAGTTTAATATTTGATAAATATATATTTTTTAAAATGAATATAAAGTATGATTCTTCTAAGCATAATTTATTAACACAAAGCTGTAAACAAAAAAAAAAAAATTGTTTGGCTGGTGTAGTGAAAAATATTGTATAATACTTTAATCAATTGATGCTACTTATTGGATATAATACTTTAATCAATTGATGCTACTTATCAGTTGATGCTACTTATTGGATGCTACTTATTGATGCTACTAATTGATGCTACTTATCTGAGTAGCACTATTTTGCACACAATAGGCCAAATGACCTGGTCACAAAGGCCCCAAGGGCTGAAAGAAGATTGGGGGAAGGGTACCCCAACAGATGGTAGCCTCTCGATCGAGGCCATCCAGTATGTCCTTTAACATGCACAGGGTACAGCTCTCCTGCACATGACACTATTGTTTAATGTCTCATGTGACAGATGACATCCTTTCCAAGCCCATCTGTGTGCACTTTCTGACTGTGGGCAGGAAGGAATTAGTGGAGATAAATCTCAACACTGGCACAGTTTGGGCTGTGGGCTGTTTTACCTCTGAGCGGCACTTTTTTGCACACCATGGGCTAAATGGCCAGGTCACATGGACCCCGAAGGCTCAGAGAAGGTTGGGGGAGGGGACCCACTGGAACAGCTGTTGGGAGACAGATGGTAGCCTCCTGTAAAGGCCATCCAGCGTGTTCTTTAACGTGCACAGGGTATGGCTCTCCCGCACACGGGGCCACAGCTTAACGTCCCATCTGATGGACGGTGGCCTTTCCAAGCCCATCGGTGTCCCCTACTGACCGTGGGCAGGGCGGGGAAATTTTGCAGAGATAAATCTCAATGCTGACCCAGCTGGGACCCGAACCTGGGAACTACAGATTACGAGCCTGGCGCGCTACCGACTGAGTCATCCCCGCCCCTAGGCACAGTTTGGACTTTTGGAAACTGCAGATTAAGAACCTGGTGTGCTACCAAATGCACCACCCTTTCCTCCTTCTTACTGGGAAGGTCTATGTGTGTGATTCTATTAAATCATACATCCATACATACAGGATACACCCCAATTATGTTACAGTTTAATATTTATTAAAATATATAGCATACAAATTGATTTTAATAACACTAAATATTAACTTTGAAAAGCTTAAATGAAAACATTTGCAATCTGTAAATCACAGACATCCAACACCATCTATAATCAATAGTTACTTTACATTTAGTTCTAAAAAAATACCTCTCAAGCAGCTACTTGCCACAGAGGTCTTACAGGAGTCTGTCAATATAATACACCACAGACAAGATCTGTTAGGAGAGAGAGATCTCAGCAGAAAAACAACACAGAAAAAACATCTATATCTTATCTGGGGCTTGAACTCAGGTCCCTTTTGATCAGTTTCAAGCGCGTTAGCCATTTGGCCACTGTGATGGTTGGTAGGTGGCTTTTTTCTGAGGCCAGAATCAGTACAAGGCCAGTAAATGAAAAATTAAACTATCATTATATAATGCGAATAAAAAAATGTGAAATGAACTCTTCCTTTTAATATTTTAAACTTTTTCTGAAACAAATATTTTTTTATTTTGAAATTTGATATTAGTTTATAAAGTACATTAAATAATTTCACAACAAAGTTGGTGCAGCCATATCAGTGAGCTTGATACTGGTCACTTTCTGTGCAACATAATGTTTTGGAATGAAATCATGACTTAGAAATGCATTATGAATTTGCCTTTTTCAAAAGTATTAGCAAAGTGCTTGTTAAATTATCAGAATTTTTTTATTATTTGAAAAGATGCACATCATTCAGCAAATAAGTAGTTTGATTTTTGCCTTCCCATTTCATTTCCTTTTTGACTTTAAACCTTTTCTGCAATTATCATGCATTATAGCTTCACAATCATAGCAAACTTCAGAAAGAATAAAATTGCTATAAAGTCTAAGTTTAATCTGTATGTGTATTTTCTCACATTCTTCACAGATACTTATAAGTTTGAACAGCAATTCAACCTCTCGTTTATTTCATGCCAAATATCTAGTATCTGACATCAGAGGTGCAGAACACAAAAGACAATGTGGCAAAATCCATAGGCAACCAAATTGCATGAGTAGGCAAATTCAAATGCAGGAAAAAAGAAGAAAATTATTCATCTTTATGGAGAATGACAAAAAATTATTTGGCACAGGTGGCAGATATCCTAAAAAAGTCCCTATCTGCCCCACAATTCCCAGGTAGTTAAACTGATAAATCTGCTCCAAAGCACAACCATTAAACCCTTCCAGGGCCCATTACATAAGTTGACAGAATCCAAAATGAGAGGCCAACAACACCTATATCAGTTTTTAATACACACAAAACTTTGCTTAAAAAAATTGACATTTGAAACATATATCTTATAAAAATACATTATTAATGCATGAAAAATAATACTTTAATTTTTCCATTTGATGCATACTTTATTAAACTACGATATAAATAATTTGTTAAAGCCATCTGATTGCTATTTCTTAGAAGTGATATACAGTATTCTCGATTTGCTTGTTAACATTACTCTATGCAGAAGCAACCCCCATTTAAGCTCACAAGTTTGAACTCTTATCAATAAATTTTTCCTTCAAGTTTTGAAAATAATCATGAAGTACATACCTCTGTTGTTTTTTCTGGTTGACACTTTTCCACCTAAAATATATGTCAATATTCCTAGAATTATTTTAATTGTTTATATTATTTATCCCAGCATTCTATGAGTCATTGCTGCTCCTCAAATTAAAACTATACCTAAATAGATCTTGTTGTTCAAGCTCCTAGAAGGCCGAGGCATAAAAGATGATCATATTCAGCATGAGCAGAAGCTAGTAATTACACATTTGTCTGCTGTATGTCCCATAACTCACTGGCTTGATGGTGGCTTGTATACAGCAGTGGATATTTGTTCACACAGAATTTTATTTATACTTTTATACTTAAACCTTTGCTTTTATTAACATTAGTATCTTACATTTGAAATGGATTTATTTTGGTTTCCTTTCTGTAGATTTACAAGTACACCTATCCCTCGATTTACACGGTACTCAGTTCACACAATTTTGGCTTTGCACAGTCAAAAAATGCAACAGTTTCGATTTACACGGTACTGACTGAGATATACATAGAAAGGAAATCTTAGTCAGTACCGTGTAAATTGAAACTGGTTGCATTTTTTGACCATGCAAAGCCAAAATTGTGTGAACTGAGTACCGTGTAAATCGAGGGATAGGTGTAATTATCAATCTTTTGGATTTATGCTATGACTGGCTATGAAAATGACTGACTTACTTGTTTCTTCATATTTTTAACATTGCATTAGGTTATGTGTTAATTTTTTTCCTTTCCATTTTCAAGTAAAAAACCTTTGATATTTTCTTTTCCTGAAAATAAATGAGGTCTTGGATACAAAAGCAAAAAGGACTTCCTTGGCATGGAAATCTGTCTTCATGTGTGAGGGCAATTTTGACAAGTGTTCCCCTACATTGAGGGTGTTTTCCTCCTCCCCATTGATAAATTTTAATTTAAAATATGAGTTTTTAAGTTTATATTAAATGGCTTTAAAAGAGTCCCCCCCCCCTCCACCTTCTAATATCTTGGCTGTGCTATTCTAACAATATGGGCTTTTTTTGCCTTTGTGCACTAACTTTTTGGCACATGATCCCCAAAATTCAATAGACAAAGAAAAGAATTCATGATGTTCAGTAAAAAAAAACAGTCAAGAAAGTGTTCTTCCATTTCATAAACAGAACAGAAAATCTCAATATGAGAAATTCATGTCACCTTGTATAACACTGGCCCATGTTTTAAAATATACCACACTGAAAAAAATCATTAAAAAAAATGCATTTCAGGTAAATACATTATTCAGAAAGAAATTTTTTTGATTAATATATAATTTAACTGTTTCTATTCATCAGGTTTTCCAAAATTTAGCCTTAATTGCATAATCCGATCTATTTTTCCACATCACAATGAAAATGTCTTATTAAAAATCAATATATTTGTAAATTTGGTTAAGTTTTTGATTTTTTATAAAATTCGGAATTAAGTTCTGCATAATTTGGTATCAAGCATGACTATTTTGTTTGCTTTTTTTTTTAAAAGTTTACTTATTTATATTACTTAGCACAGCTGGCAAAAAGCCTGGACTATTCTCAAAGTATGGTACTGAAAAACAAATTACAAAAATAGAGTAATTTTATTGTTTCAAGCAATTTTTTTTTGTTATTCAGAAATACCTTTTCCATTCATATGCATTACAATTATTTGTTTATTATTTTTAAATAAATTTTTATTTGCATTACCGGGTGCATTTTTATATGACTCTAAAAAAGTTCTATTAAAATAAAACTAGTCTTTTTGTTAAATATTTCATTTTCTGAAAACCCAGAATTAAATGCTGATTAATTTGGCTTATAGCATGCCATAATTCCTTTCATTAGATATTTGGCAAAAAAAAGTTCTAAAAATAATTTTATTTTTTGGTGAGCATATGAAAAAATAGGCTTGGCCTCTGAATTTTTAAGTTTTTCAGGCTTAACTCTACAGGGTTAAAAATGACTGGAGTATTACTTGACCAGCTATCACTTTAGTGTTTTTTTCTTTTCTTGGTACTGATCAACAAGCCAACTCTACTGCTAATCTCATCAACAGCTATAATGTAAAAAATCCTCTCTTGAACATCATTTTTAAAAAAAGGCCAAATTATTAGCATGATTTGAGTTACATATTTTCATGTCTGTAGAACCACCTCAGCTCCCAGTCTCCCCTTTCCAAAAATTTCCTCATAAAATAATGACCAAACATAAAAGAAGCAACTAGAAAGAGATGATATATACTGTATGTTAAAATTTAATACTATCTTGCATTGCAAGTCTCTCTATATCAATTTTTAGAATATGTCTTACTGGCAGGAAGAAATGGCAATGAATGTTCTGCAGAAGTGTCATTCCAATTTATTACCAACTTTCTATTATTAGCAACATTCCATTTTAGGTAATTTTTACTTTATTATTTTAAACATACCATGATATGAAATGTATTTTAGTGAATTACAAGAATCAGCAGGAGCAAAAGCTCAATGGTTCTCTTTATATACATATATTTACTTCATTATTAATAATTGTTATTCATATTATTTTTTATCATTTCAAATATTTTCTTCTTATTTGTATTTTTCTACCAACTGCCTGGCAATATTTTTAATTTTGACATTTCACTAGTGAGGTATCAAATATGCAAAAAATTATAATTTATCTAGAAAATCCTACATGGGTCATCTGCTTTCTTGATTTAGCCACCTGCATGCTCACACTTAGTATAGCCCTCAATTCATATATCACGTAAAAATATAAAACCAAAATAAAATTTCTTACTGTAATTTTTTTTTATAAAACTTGTGTCATTTTGCAATAAGAGTGTAAAATAAAGCTAACTTACCCTTTAGCTGCAATGCGTAAAAGAACCTCAATAACAAAGTAGCAAACAAAACACAGTGCTGTAATTTCATATGCTACTTCCTCTTTGGCAGATTTTTCTGATAACACCAAATCAGCAATCAGTACACTGATATCAATGATAATAAGTACCAAACTGAAGAGTCTGAAACATGCATTTCAATGTTACAACTTATGTAAGCATGCATAGTTATTTTCACTGTGCAAAAGAAACAAATACTACCAATTCAAACAACTAGTGTCAATTTATAACATATTTACAATGAGGAAAGAGATACAGTTTCGGGAGTGGTAATGCCTGGCTTAGGTTTGAAAAAAATAATTGTTCAGCTATTTGAATAAATTTAAAGAATGTCTTCTCAAAACCATATGAGTTATAATTATATATAATTAATTGGCATGCATGAAAAACCTTTTATCATTGTTGTAATTTTCTATTTTTGCTGAGCACTTGAATAAATCAATTCTATAATGAAAAATGAGAATAAAAACCATCTACTTATAAAATGAGTATCAAACTGTTTATTACTTCTTTTTGTATATTACAATTACAGTGAATGTCAATGATTACTGCAATTATCTGTAATCAAATATTACAAAAATAACATGTGATCAATGCATGAGGCAAAGTTTATCAGTAATGCTAAAACCATATTTATTGATATATATTTAGATATCTTTTACCAACTTAACAATACTTAATAATGATATATTTATATATATCACATGAAAATATACCATAAGGTAGCAATACTATATATTATAGTGCTATGGTGCAAAAAAGGGAGTAATTTATCTCTGGCTTTTCATAAATTAAAAAGCCTTACATTGGTTGAGGAGGAATAGATACATTGAATTATTTATGAGGCTTTTTTTAAATTAATTATTCCATTGCCTCAAGAATCCTAGTTATGGTTATTATTGCCTTTTACAACACAGTATATATATATATATTTATTTAGGCATCTTATTTAAATCAAGTGAAAACTGTAAACATTTTTGACAGTGACTGCTTGACATAGATGCTGCTATTAATTTCTAGCAGTTGCACAACATATTGGTTATATGAGAAAAAAGTAAATGGATGGCTTCAGAATGGAAAATTAAGGAGCATTGACAATAAGACTGAAGTTATTCTAGCTAAGAATATAAGTATTAGTTCAAGAGAGCAAATGAAATATTCTTAAATGAGTGTTCTTTTAGTTGAAATGTAGCTGTTTCTAAAATAGTTCTGATAGGTTAAAATTATCTCGCATCAAGAAAAATTATAAACTAAATATATTTACATCTACAAGTTTTTTTTATACTATTATGTTCAGTTATCCCAAAAAATTCTTTCTTTGCTCCTGGTTCACCACTGCAACTCATGTCCATTTTGCTTTAGGAATTGGAATGCTATTGATGCCCATACAAATTACAGGGGAAAATATTTAACTGCATGCATTTAGTGTTGATTATTCATATATCACGGATGAGTTGGGTTGTTTTACCTCTGAGCGGCACTTTTTTGCACACCATGGGCTAAATGGCCAGGTCACATGGACCCCGAAAGCTCAGAGAAGGTTGGGGGAGGGGACCCACTGGAACAGCTGTTGGGAGACAGATGGTAGCCTCCCGTCAAGTCCATCCAGTGTGTTCTTTAACGTGCACAGGGTATGGCTCTCCCGCACACGGGGCCACGGATTAAAGTCCCATCCAATGGACGGTGACCTTTCCAAGCCCATCGGTGTCCCCCTACTGACCGTGGGCAGGGCGGGGAATTTTGCGGAGATAAATCTCAACGCTGACCCAGCTGGAACTAGAACCTGGGAACTACAGATTACGAGCCTGGCACGCTACCGACTGAGCCACCCCTGCCCCTATCATGGGTGACAAATTCCATCGAGAGTAAAAGGGGGCAACGAAAGATTTCATCAATGATAAGGGGTTCGTGGATGACAAAATTTCACGATTCCTGCTTTAATGTTAATTCTGTGTTGTGTTTAATGTTCTGTGTTGTAGCCCAAAGAAATGCTTTTACCTTTCGAATACTAGTGATCAGAGATCAAAGTTTCACTCCCGTATTACAAGGTTGTAAAGAAAAATTCCGAATAGAAATCTGAATTTTTTTCCAACTGTTTCTAATTAAATATCAATATATTTTTACCTGTTGATTCTGCTTTAAAAAATTATGATAAAATTTAAAAGCAAATCTATTTGAGTCTGCAGTGAACAAATAATTATGTTCAGTCACTGTACACAGCATTAAGTAGCACTGATTTAGTTTCTGCCTTTATTTGCTGTCCCGTACTTATATTATCGATCAGTTGCATTTCTCCGCATTTTGGATTATTTATAGCTCTACTAGAGTTGTAATGCTTTCTAAACTTTAAATGTAATGATATTTTTTTTACTACTGGAAATTGCATCATCCAGGAACTATGCACATTAGCTTTTGATCAATATTTTAGCAGACTTTCAATTTTAAAGACTTTTTATTCACTTGAATGCTTTTAAAATTATTTTCTATTGCTTCTCAAATGGATACTGCAATTAGAAACAACTGAAAGTGAAACTGCTAGCAATATATAATAGCAGCAATCAGAACAAACATTAAGATTGCTTAGAGAGGTGATTTTTAAAAGGTAGGACTTTATTTGGTTGAAATGTAATTAAAAGTATTGATAAATAAAGGTCAGAAAATTGTAATTATTAACCAAAATTTCTGCCAGAATTTTAGAATGAAACATTTCTATAGTGTTATGCAGCTTCATAATAAGGAGACTCATTCTCAAATTCAGTATTTCAGTTAAACTTTAAATGCTTTGAAACATTTTTTTGATTTTTTTTTTTCATAGTTCTTTATCACTTTTTCGATATATTTTTCACTTTTTTAATTATCTTGTTTTTAGAGCAAAATTATTTTTTATGACTGCTTTTCTTAGGCTTGGAGTTTGCTGATTGTCAAAAGTCTAAGAATCTGCATTACGGCATTATATGCATGAATAGCTAAATCATTTAGGAAAAGCAAAACAAATGAAAGATTTAAACAATAATAGAAATATTATGAACTTTTTATATTAGAGTAATTAAATATAAAAGAAACAGGAAAATATATATATATATATTTTTGTATATATACACACTGAAGAGCCAAAACATTACGACCAGCATGTCTTTATGCAAATAGAAGCAGCTGCAGGTAAATGACTGCATGTGTGAAGGTCATGAAACAGTATAAATAACACCTGATACTGAGCTCTGTTAATCAGTGTTATTCTTGTTATCTGATGGGAAAGGCAGCGAACTTGAGCAAGTTTGACAAAGGCCAAATTGTAATGGCCAGACAACTGGATCAGAGCATTTCCAAGACAGCAAGGCTTGTGGGGTGCTCAAGGTCAGCCGTGGTTAGTACATTCAAAAAGTGGTCTGAGGAGGCAAAAACCATGAATCTATGAGCTGTATCAATGAGTAGTGGTCAATGAGCTGTGGTAGGCAAGGGCTAGTATCAATGAGCTGTGGTAGGCAAGGTGTGGGCTGGCCACAGCTCATCGATACTAGAAGTGAGTGAAGGCTATCCCGTATGGTAAAAGCCAACAGAAGCGATACTGTGGCGCAACTCGCCCATAATTTGAATGCTGGTGATGGGAGTAATGTGTCACAACACACAGTACATTGAACACTGCTGAGAATGGGGCTACGTAGCCGCAGGCCGCTATGAGTGCCCATGCAAACCTTGGTTCACCGTCGAAAGCACCAACAATGGGTATGCGTGCATCAAAAATGGACCTTGAATGATTGGAAGAAAGTTGTCTGGTCCGATGAATCTTGTTTCCTATTGCACCATGTGGGTGCATGTGTATCGTTTACCTGGGGAAGTGTTGGCACCAGGATGCACCCTGGGACAAAAACAAGCCAGTTGAGGAAGTGTAATGCTTTGGGCAATATTCTGCTGGGAAACCCTGGGTCCAGTCATTCATGTGCAGAAAACTGTTACTTGTACCACCTACCTAAACATAATTGCAGACCAGGTATATCCTTTCATGTCAATGGTATATCCCTCTAGTAGTGACTTCTTTCAGCAGGATAATGTGCCATGCCACACTGCCTGGATCATTCGAGAATGGTTCGTGGAACATGAGAAAGACTTCCAGGTATTGCCCTGTTCTCCAAATTCCTCAGACATCAATCCAATTGAGCATCTGTGGTTTGTGTTGGAGCAGCATATCTGACACATACAACTTACAAGAGTTAAAGGATCTGTTGGTAACATATTGGTACCAGATACCACAGGACACCTTAGGAATATTGTACCATCCAATCCATACCTTGCCGGAATAAGAGCTGTTTTGGTAGCACGTGGAAGACCAATATCATATTAGGCAGATGGTCATAATGCTTTGGCTCTTCGGTGTATATACCTTTTCACTGATAATAGAACAGAAGTTGTCAAATGTTCATCTGAAAATGATGTTCATTAGATACACATTAATTCCTGACATAGATGGCACCAGTGGCATTTCCATATATTTTCAAGAAATTCAAAATGTCCTTAGGAGCATAAGAAGATTAATTTATTTCTTGATGACAAAGGTGATAGATGAAAACATCATTTCTTGAACATCCAACAAGATGACAAATTATTTTGAACACAACTTACTGTACATATTCACAATTGTTGATTAATTATTGCAATTTTGGATATATTTTTATATTTATCATCAGATTGAAGTTGATGTTTAGAAAGTTAATTAAGAAATTATATCTTAAATTTCTGAACAGTATGATGCATGCAGGAGTTGAAGTGTCATATGGCAAATGTGATATATCCATTTAGCAGATGCATGCATTTAGTGTTGATTGTTGCTATGCCAGGGGTGACAAATTTCATCAATAATAAATAAAATAAATAAATACCCCCTCAAGCAGCTGCTTGCCACAGAGGTCTGACAGGAGCCTGTCAGTTTATATGCCAGAGTAGAAGGTCTGAGAGGATGGCAGGACCTCAGCAGAAAATCAATAAAAAAAGAGGGACACAAAAGATTTCATCAATGATAAGGGGGTTGTGACTGAAAAAATTTCACGACTCCAGCTTTAATGTCAATTCCCATAGAACAGTATGTCAGTGTCTGGAACATATGGCATAGCAACAATCAACATTAAATGCAAGCATCTGCTAAATGATATATTACATTTGCCATATAACACTTCAACTCCTGAATGCATCATACTGTTCAACAACTTAAAGGATATAATTTATTAACCTTCTAAACATCAATCTGGTGATGGATATAAAAATATATCTAAAATTGTGATAATTGATCAACAATTGTAAATATATACAATAAGTTGTGTTCAAAATAATTTATGCCATTCTGTTGTATGTTCAAGAAATGATGCTTTCTTCTATCACCTTTGTCATCAAGAACATCAAGAAATAAATTCATCATCTTATGCTCCTAAGGACATTTTGAATTTCCTGATATATTATGTATATCTAATGAACATCATTTTCACGTGAACATTAGACTTCTGTTCTATTATCGGTGAAAAAGTGTATATATCTATATATGACTATTGGATACTGAGTCAAACTATATTTTTGAAATTTTACTAAAGATAAAGTGGAAAAAACACAGTAAAATTTTGCAGTGTTCTAAAAAAAAATGCTTAGAAAATTTAACAATTTTTTTCTTTGAATTTTTGTCATTTATTAAACACAATTAAATGTTCTTTCTTTTGGTATATAACATGACATATTCTGTTCATTAGTTACTTTAGGATGAGGTTCTAAAACTTTTTATTTTCTGAAAACACTTTGAAATAAATCCAGCTACCACAGTGACTTCAGTTTCAGAAACCCCAAAACTGTAAGGGTAAAATATTTGTAGTTTGCATAATGATTTAAATATTTGTGATCTCAATTTCACTGCCCTTCATTCCAGTCTTAGCTTTCCTCCAGCATCCCAGACTTGTTCCATTTTATTGTAATTAATTTGAATCTGTACAAATTTTAGGGGGTTAGGGAGATGCTACTACCTATGAATCAACTGTCTAAATTGAGTTCATTGTCATTTTAATATTGTTAATGTTCAGAATAAAAAGGTTATTGTAGTTATATTTCAAATAAGGATAGTTATAACTTTTTTTTAACTTTATTATTTTTAACTTTATTATTTTTAACTTTATACTTTTACACAGTACTAATAGCAGAGAAACAATAAATTTTGCAAGATGTGTAATAAGTAATTTTATATAAAGAATATTGAAGAGGATATTTTTAATAATGAATTTAATGACAAATTAAAATGAAGTAAGAATTTCATCTTAGAGCAAGTCTTTCAGCTTAATTGCCTTGGCTGTTGTGTGACACATATAGTAAATGTATAACTAAAGGTAAACAAAAAAAAAAAACATTGATAATTAAACTATTAAGATATTGTGAATGCTGAATACATCTAAAGACTACGTGTGAGTTCAATATTTTTTCCATCCTTTTTAAAGTTGGTGGCTACTTTTAGATGAAGTTACACTTTAACATATTTTTAATCTTAATATGTTCAATGTGGCAGAGAATTTTTGAGTCTGGTCTGTAATTTATTGTGAATCACAGGTGACTCGTGCTTATCTTTCACTCTGTCACAAATTTCCACTTGTTATATTTTGAAGCATTTTCTGCTAAGCATGTCATGGGTGCTTCATGCTGCACATGTCAACATTGTGTGATGCAATATTGCAAAAGACCAGCCTTGGAACTTGTAAAACCATCTAATAAATGGAATTCAGACTACCTCACAAGAATCATTGATGATTTGTGATGCATAATGGACAGATCTTTGAAATTCACTCCTACGCACTCCTTACGCAGATTTTAGATTAGTGCAGGAGCACTGTGGGGAAAGTAAGAAGACACCTGTGACTCATGACACAGTGAATGTTTTAAGCAGCATATTGTATAGGAATAGATTGTGTTGGCTTGGCCAAGCTGCTTCATATGCAGGAAGACAGATTAGCACTAGAATCATGAACACTCTTCCCAAAGGCATGAGAAATGGGGTTGAGGCAAGAGAATGAGATGGATGAGATATTATTAGCACCGTTTTACAATACAAAAACTGATACTCTGGACAGAGATCTTATGAGATAAAATTTCTACAATGTGGTCAGAGCCCTATAGCATTTGTTTACTTGAGAGCTTTCTGTCTTTATGCCTAAAAAAGTAATTTGGTAAACTACAAGTACTATTAATCCTTTTTCTAACTAGAGCTATTTTTACATTTTTCAGAGAAATAACAATTTGCAGAATTCCTTTAAACATGAATAATAATTCTGCCATATGCTGTCATTTTAAAAAATAAAGATTTAAAGAATATTAAAATATTACTTAGAAAACCACAGTTATTGGGTGAACAAGTCCTAAAACTGAGCTAAACATGCTGGTATTCTATATTACTGTTCTTGCACTTTAAACTTTTTTCCATTAAATAATAATCTGCAAAATCACTTTTGGTCAGAAGCTCACCAGTCTCTGCATGAAAACAGATTTTAGACCTCTCAGCTCCTTAACCTGGAATATGCTTTTTAATTCAAGTGATATTTGCAGTCTTGAAATCTGAAAATGAATTAGGTTATTTTACCCATGAGTAGCAGGGTTATTAACCTTAGTTCTTTTAAAGGGAAAATTTATGGAGAGAAAAGAATTTTTACCAAAGCATTAGTACTTTAAAACAAAGCTATATAAAACAAAACTGAATAATACTTTATAATTTTTATTACTTTTCAAAACTTGACAAAAACAAGAAATACTTGAATTAGCAGAAAAAAATTTGTTTTTGCCTCAAGTGGGATTCGATTCTCCAAGTATGCCAAGTATGATAACCACTATACCATCAGAGACTAACCATATTCTTCAGCAGCATGACATAGTATAAGCATTTCCATATATTTTGTTAATTTGCCACTGGTGCATCTATGTTGGAAATCAGGCAACCAAGCTGCCTCACATGATGGAAGCAATAGTTGTCCCTCATAGCATTATATAAATGATTCAGTAATAAAGTATCACAGGAAAATGTCCTGTGGACAAGGAACATTTAAAATAACTAGCTAAAATAAATTTGGTTTGCCCTAAGTTGGATACAAATCCACATGCCAGTGATAAATCAACAAAATATGCAGGAATGCTTAATGTCACAATGCTAGAAAAATGGTTAGTCTCTGATGGTATAGTAGGTATCATTCCTGGCATGCTTCTGGGAGATATGGGTTTTGAATCCCACTCAGGGAAAAACCAAATAATTTTTTTTCAGCTAATTATTTCAAGTATTCTTGTCTACAGGACATTTTTCTGTGCTACTTTATTACTGCATTATTGATACAATGATGTGAGCAACGAATATCACTTCTATCATATGAGGCAGCTTGGTTGATCAATTCCTGACATAGATGACACCAGTGGTGAATCAACAAAATATATAAGATTGTTTATATGTCACACTACAAGAAAATGGTTAGTCTGATGGTGTAGTGGGTATTATACCTGACATGTTCCTGGGAGATGTGGGCTCGAATACCACTTAGTGCAAAATCAATTTTTTTGTCAGGTAATTATTTCAAATGTTTATCTACAAGACATTTTCCTATGATATTTTATTACTGAATTGACAAAAACAATGTTTAATTTTGCATGCTAGTTAATTTATTTCTTCACCATGTAATCATCACCTCTTGCTTGTGTGAACAATAAAATGTGATTTTAATGAGAAATTATGAAGTCCATTTATCAAAGAAATGATGAAGTCCATCTAAAAAAGTAAAAATTATTCTGATTTTAATATTTCTGATTAAGAGTTATGTTGAGTCATAACTATTTCAATGTGTCAAATGTTTAAAATTTTCACAGAAATAGTTATGTAGCAAAGAGACTTATGTTTATCTTGAAATAATCTATTAGGTACAAGAGGTCAAATTAAAGGAGAGCATAAGAAACTGTTCATAAATCTAATACAATGTTAAATTAATACATATTAGTGAGAATTTAGACTAAGATGTGGTTTATTATTGATAGTTATTAAAAATAGATATTTACTGTTTCAAATACCTCTTTTTCATAATCTACTAATCATTTCAGCTTCACAAATTCAAATTGCAAAACTACTATTGCAATTTTTGTTAAGATTGCAAAAAATAGTCTCTGAAGTTTGAAAAATTACAAAAATGTTTTCATGTGTAATTCTTAGCATTTTTGAAGATATTTAAAATATTTTATCAAATTTACTAACATGTCATATTTTGACTAATTTTTTTTATTGATGGTTGCCAATTTCATTGAGAATTTTTTTGCTTCAAAAAAAGTTACATGGGCAAACTATGAAATTTTAAAATAGGGAAAATTGGAATAGGATCCAATGGGCAGTTGCTAAGCATAGATGGGAATATATATTTTCTTTAACATGAATTTTTTTTCTCTCACATACATAACATTCTGGCAGTGGCCTTTAGCAAATTAACTGTTATGTTCACAAGTATTAGTGAAAATATATTTAAGCTCCAAAAGGTTTTTAAATCTTTTAAGGAAAAAATTATGAGCAGTAGCAATTAATTGCTTTACATGCATAAAAGAAACCCATCCACAACTTGGTCTAATACACTGTATACTTCAGAAACTCTGAAATAAAAAAGGGTAGCAGCATACTATTCAGGTGAATTGGTGTGATTACAAGATCATTCCATCCTGGCCTATTTTTTTTTGTCTTGAAATATTTAGAGAACTCTTCATTCAGGTAATCACAAATGATAAGCATACAATGTGCAAACCCATAACCTTAAAAAATGGCATCTGGTTGTACATCAGTAACCTGAGGAACAGCAAAGTTCTTCATAATTGTCATGGCCTTGGTAAAACAAAACATCTGATGACATGAACCAACACCAAATATTCACTCTGGGGCTATTTCTGAAGTGTTTAAAGATCCCAAATAAGGTATAAATGCTTCTTTTCTGATGAAGTCTCACCTTCCTCACAGATTTTTGCTATGGCATATTATACTGGCAAGCTCTTGTCAAATTTCTGTCAGAAGCAGCTGCTTTAGTGATTTTTTTTTTTTCAGCAGTTACAGACTAAAGTATAATAATAATTTTTATTTCCACTTTATTATGCAATACAAAGATGTTATGCTCATTAACACAATGCAATTCACATAAAACAGAAAAGGGACACTCAGTTAAAAAATTCAATACAGAATTTGACAAGACTGAGCACCTTAACTAAATTACATTAAGTCAAACTTGTGGCAAATATCTACTGTGTGATACACCAGCATTTTAAGCATTAAAAATATCAATGAGTTAGAGTAGTTAACAAACTATGTTTGAATGCAGAAAACTTTTCAGCTCCTTTTAAATTATTATCTAAATTATTCCTAACTTTCGCACCCGGAAAAGTTAGTGATGCTTGTCCATAATTTGTTCTGCATAATGGTATTGTGAAAGTTGATAATCCAATTTGTTCCCAATCTCTTTGGTCTCACTTTTTTGGGCTGATTACATCCTTTCACTATTATTTTTCTGATCCCACCCCCCAATGGAAATCAAAATTTTTTCCTTGTATAAACCTAGTTGAAAAAATATTGATCAAATGTACAAATTTTATGAGTATTTTGATCCATAAATTTCAAAAGCTTTTCTGTTGAAATAAAACTGCATAACTATGTTAATCCAAGTTATTCTAATTATTTCCTCATAAAAATTCAAAACACTCCATATGGGAACCACTGCTTTAGAGCAAAATGGTCAAGAGTACTAAGCTTTTAAATTTTTAAGTTTTCAATACACACAGGTTAACAACGTCCTTATGATTACCATCTTTCCAATGTCAGCAAATGGGGCATTTTAGTGTCTTGGATGCAAAAAATAAGATGGGATTGTAAGTTACATTCGCAATTCCCAGATGTTATGTGCATGTAGGGGTGGGGTGCTTTTTTTTTCGGTACAGTGCCTGATTGTATACGGAAGCACACCGAATACATATCAGTGTTTCCTTGTGTACTAGGGAAATATGAACTTACAAAATATAATTTTGTTAATGATAAAACATTTTCAAATAAGGTATGAATAAAATAGGGTTTATGTTTTTGTAATTACTATGCTACAATGTTGTGAAAATCCATGTGTGAATGATTGCTGGCACTAAGTCCATGTGCAACTAGTGGTACACACTACAATTTTGGAATTGCTAATATAGAGAGTTCCTTCATTGATCAGATATTACTAAGGTAATTTCTAGGGCATTTTTCTACAACTTAAATGGATGAAAACTTTACAAAAGTAATGAAAACTCTTTAACATATATAAATACATGTACTCAACTGAAAGGGAAATTTACATCTATCTGAAATATATAACACTGGAATATTAATCTACCTTTAAACAACACACACAAACATTAATATTTGGTAAAATTTGTCCATACTTTTTAAGGTCTGAAGTGCAGATTTGCAAACTACTACTACTAATGCACCAATATATGTAGCTTAATGGTTTTACATGTATAGTTGCATATCTCTGGAAAAAGAATATACTTTTTACATGAAGTTTTGTGTTTTTTTACAAATAAGCCTCCAGTAATCTTGAACAGTAAAATTTAGTACAGATTATCACTCTAAGGTTAACTAATATTTATCTGTGCTTATAATTTGAAAACTTAAAGGCATCTTTGTTGCTGTAATAATAGTAATAATAAACTGAGTTGTCTGGGCTGCAGAACAATGATCTAGACTTCTTAGGCAGTCAGAATGTGTACAATCCTAAATATACTATAAGAACTAAATTTTTAATAAAATAAAATTCTTACCGAAAGATTAAATGTTCAACTATTTGTTTCAGATGATGCCTCAAGAAGCTGAAAAGTAAATAAATTTTGCATTAAACCTCAAAGAAACAAATTATCTTTTAATGAAATAAAACTAATTTTGAAATTTCAATTTAATTTGTAGGAAACTACTGGAAGATTATATCAAGCCTTAAAAGTACACTGTAAGCCAAATTAGAACAAAAATGTATGAAGTATTCAGTTCTTTTTAGAATCTTCCAGTTTGAGGGGCATTCAAAATGTTATTGCTAAGCATTTGCAGAACAAAACCAATTGCACTTACCTCAACAAAACTTTTGTCTTTCAAAGCACTCTCCTTCAGCACCTATGCAAAGTTGCAGACGTCTATGCAAATTCTGGAATGCTTGGTGGTACTACTTACTGTTGGGGAATACTCTACAACTCTGAATAAAAGCATTTAGCTAGGTCTTGCACCTTGGAAACAGCTTTCCAGCAAATTCCTTTTTAATTTTTGGAAACAGCCAAAAATTGCATGGTATAAGATTGGGTGAATATGCAGGATGGGGTAGTTGTTTGATTTTTTCCCTGCTCCAGCTATGCCATAACTTGCCAGGTTTCATGAGCACTGGCATTTTCATGAAGGATAACCCTTGACACACCTGTTGTTGGACATTGCTCTTTCATCTCCTTAATCAATTTGGACAAAACAATGTTGGTGTAGTATTGGCCATTTATTGTCATTTTTTTCAGGTAAGGTATCCACAGCTACCACTTCTTGGGAATTGAAAAAAAATTGTGAACATCCTCTTCCTTCAGTGAAAGTCTTGTCAGAGGATTTGGGGATGTGGTTTGTCTTCCACAAACCAAACATAGTTGTCAATATTTCTGGGAGTTGTTAAAAAATCATGTTTCATCACCTGTGACGATGTCTGTTAACTGTTTGGGACCACCAAGTTGAAACATTGCCAGCATCTCTTTGCAAGAATCAACTCTAGCACTTTTTTGCTGTCCTGTCAGTTTATGGTGTACCCATTTGTCACAGATCTTTCAGAACTTTAAATGTTGATGAAAAATTGTTTCCACATTACTGATTGATACACTGACATGTAAACTTATTATTGGCTGAACAGTAATGTGGGTTTTCCTTAACAAGTTCCCAAACAGCAGCGATGGTTTTCTTGTTCATGGTCTCAGTCTTCTTGCAGGAAGAGAGTCTTTGAAGCTCTGCCATCCTCTGAATTTGTACATCCACCCTGTAACAGTGCCATATGAACAGGCATGATCCCCATATACTTGTGATAAATTGGTATGAATTATTTTTTGCATCGTCCTCAAGCTACATCCTTATAAAAATGTAAAAACTTTCCATCTTTAGTAGACTCCATAGTAACAACACAGCTTTCACAGACTACGCTTTACATGTCACCAGTGAAGAGAGAAATGATGATACAGCATTTATTTTTAAAAACACAATGACAAGCTTAGACATAAGTCATAGCTCACTAACTTGAGAGGAACGAAGGCAAATCTACAGACATGTATCAAGATCTTTTTGAATGCCTTTCATAACTACATCACTGTGTGAGTTAAAGTGAGTGATTATATTTAGTGATGCTCTTGTTGGTTCATGCAAAACCATAAAATGTCTTTGGATGCAGTTTCTAAAATTCCACTGTTAGTTCATCTCCCTTATAGCACTTTTTTTTTCTGCACTTATATTCATGCAATGGGCTAAATGGCCAGGTCACAAGGACCCAAAGCATAAGACAAATTTATGAAAGCTACTGAGCAGCTTTTAGATGAGATCCCCAGAAAACGAATCACATATTTTGTAACATGGACAAATCGAGTACTGTGATCCAATGCTGCAGACCAAGTTTTCTGATTATTTGACTGAAATGACGACAGAATCAATAATGAATGGATACTGTGCCCTTATTTCCAAGATGCAAGTGACACAAGATACTATACACACAGGCCCAGGACACAGGAACCCACAGTGAAGAGCGATTTTTACATTTCGGATCCTTCTGTACAGAGGTATGATAGTGAGATGAATCAGCAGGATTGACTCATGAAGTTCAAGGTTGGTGAATAAGTGACACTCACCTACAGCTTAGTGAAAAGCACACTGGCATTTAATGAGAGATATGGGGTCACACAATGCATTGGCCAATATGAAACTGTGATTATCTGAATATGTGGGAAACAATAGACTTGGAAGTGGGGCATCATGAAAAGCAAAGAATCTGTTCCCTTCAGCAATTCACAGGAATAAGGTGATTGTGAGTTCCACTTAGATCTTTCTTCAAGGTTGACTAGTTTTGCCTCTGAGTGACACTTTTTTGCATACAATGGACTAAATGGCAGGTCACAAGGGCTCAGAGAAGGTTGGGGAAGGGGGTTAACTGGACAGCTGTTGGGAGACATAGTAGCCTCCCATCAAGGCCATCCAGCAAGTTCTTTAACATGCACATTAAACTATTAATTGAGTGGATAACTACAAATTATTGCAATAATTATAAAGTATGCAGTTTTTTTTATTTTTCAACCATTTACAAAACCCATGCAAAAATTCAGCATCTCATTTTTGAGTTTTTTTTACTGCTTCAAATACCTAACTTTGCTGGTAATAAGTGTTACATGTCTTTTCACACCAAATTTTTTTGTGATTCAAATGAACTGCACAAACACTGGTTATATGCCTGCTGCTCAATCCCTCTCATCATATCAATGGTTAAAGCAGCTGGTATGTAACCAAACATTATGCAATTTGAGTCTCCTTGAGTTACAAAGTCACCACTTGCAAATTTGTTTAACAAGAAAATAAAAATATTAATATCTGTTTCATATTAAATTTTACCATGTTAACATGGAGTTTCTGGATTTTGTATGTTAAGTTCAAATTATTACAGTGTGTTTTTAACTATTCTTTTGAAAGCTGGCATCATAAATATAATAATGTGAATATTTCCAATTCAAATGTTCAATAATTCATGACAAAAAACCAACTTACCCAAATTCCTCATCTGTAGAAGCATCAGCTTCAGCTGGATCAGATATAACTATATGAGTACTGCCATTACTCTCTGGTGGTGTTTCCATGAATGTTGATTGACCTACTGTCTTTGATTTTTCCATGGTTGGTGTAGTAGGTTCACTGGATGATTTTACTGAAGGTTTACTAAGATGCACATCTATGTGCTCTGGTTCCAAAGTACCTATAATTTCATTCCCTGAAGAGTCTTCATTTTCAAAACTTTTGTATTTATGCATGATACTGCAAAGAAATAAATTGTAAATATGCAAGTAAACCACGTTTTACTCCAGTAAGCTAGATATAAGCAGGTAATGCTTAAAGCTTCACATACTGTTTCTATATGCAAAATGAAAATGGCTATAATTTGACATCAACTATTTCAGCTCAAACTGGTAATGTTTTCAGACTGGTAGATCTGAAATACTTTAGAACTTAAAATAAATTCAATGCATTATCAATTATTTGACTGCATGGATAAGAAATAATATATATATATATATGGGATTTTACTATGCTCATAATGATTTTTTTTCAATTAGCACACTAAAAAATAAAGTATTATTCCTTGTCTTCACTTAATAAAGAGGGGAAATTCCTGGTCATCTGGATACACATTTTGTGCTGGTGAGATAAACATTTTGCATATGTAAAATATACACAGAAGAACCAAAACATTATGGCCACCTGCCTAATATGATGTTGGTCCTTTACATGCCGCCAAAACAGCTCATACCGGTGAAGCATGGATGCTACAAAATTTCTAAAGGTGTCTTGTGGTATCTGGTAACATGTTACCAGCAGATCCTTTAACTCTTGTAAGTTATGTGGTTGAGTAGCAGTAGATTGATTATGCTGTCCCAATACAAAACACAGCTGCTCGATTGGATTTATGTCTGGGGAATTTGGAGACCAGGGCAAAACCTGCAAGTCTTCCTTGAACAATCTGGGCAGTGTGGCATGACGCATTATCTTGCTGAAAGAAGGCATTACTAAAGGGATATATTGTTACCATGAAAGGATGTACCTGGTCTGCAATGATGTTTAGGTATGTGGTAGATGTCATAGTTTCCTACATATGAATGACTGGATCCAGGGTTTCCCAGCAGAACATTGTGCAAAGCATTACACTTTCCCCACCGACTTGTTTTCATCCCACAGTGCATCCTGGTGCCAACACTTCCCAAGGTAAACAATGCGCACCTATCCAGCCGTTCACATGATGCAACAGGAAATGAGATTCAATGGACTAGATGACCTTCTTCCAATCATTCAAGGTCCAGTTTTGATGCTCGCATGCCAATTGTTGGCATTTCTGATGGTGAACCGAGGTTAACATGGGCACTTTGGGAGTGGCCTGTGGCTATGCAGTCCCATTTCCAGCAGGGTTTGATGTATTGTGTGTTGTGATACAATACTCCTGTAACCAGCATTCAAATTATGGGCGAGTTACCCCACAGTATCCCTTCTGTTGGCACATACCATACAGCATAGCCTTGGCTCACCTCTAGCATTGATAAGCCGTGGTCAGCCCACACTTTGCTGGTGTAGTGTGCTCTCAGTCTATTGTTGCCACGTGTTGCACTGCTAGCTCAGCAATGGCCATCATTAGCTTCTTTTGGCTGACATCTGTGCTCTGTGAACCTCTCTTGTAGGGAACATATGGTTTTTCCAATGTTGTAGACAACAGAATTATCTGGCAAATGTAAGAGAAAATGGTATACACCCAATTTTTGAAGTACGCTAAATTTGTCTCTGTGCCTTTTGATAATTTTCTTCAGATTTGGAACTAGGCTGAAAACAATCTTGATATTTTGGGCTCTGAGTAATTTGCAGATTGATTCACATTGGACAGGAACTAAGATATAGGTCCAGCAAAGGCTGTATGTTCAGAGTTGGTGACTGGGAGGAGAGCTGAATCTCTTCTGTTTTCGTTTCTATATTTATTGATTAGCTTTTCAATTGTTGTTGGTAGAAGCCATGGGACACAGCAATTGAATGGATGTTTTGAATTTCTTTTTTAAACAACAGTTCATTTGAAAATATGGTGAAGGAATTGTCCTGCACAACATGTGGAAAGAAGCTCTAAATAGTCCTAAGGTCACCACATTGTGTCACTCCACCGAAGAGGAGCACTGTTCTTGCTCCGAAAAGCTTCTGTGTTTTCTCCTAAAAGCTTTTAATATGCAAATAGTTTGAAAGATAAACTTTAAAATTTTATTGCTCAACAACAAAGAATTGTTATTTTTAATTAAGCTCTGGCCCCATCTGTGGGAGAGCCATACCCTGTGCACATTAAAGAACATGCCGGATGGCCTTGACAGGAGGTTACCATCTGTCTTCTAACAGCTGTCCAGTGGGTCTCCTCTCCCAACCTTATGAAGCCTTGGGGCCTTTGTGACCAGACCATTTAACCAATTGTGTGCAAAAAATGCCACTCAGAGGTAAAATATCCCAACCCAATAGAAAGGTTCTGGGACACAAACCAGAGCCATTCAGCATGTTCTTAATGTGCACAGGATATACCTGCAGAGGCATTCCAATTATGGTGCCCCAAAATTACAGGGAAAAATAATTGCTATTATTTAATATTGGCTTTAATTTTAATGCTATTAACAGTTCTGTAACCAATCGTAATACACCAAGAAGCCCAAAGAAATGAAGTATGTAAAAAAAATTTAGTTCAAAACTCAAATCATATTTCAGTTCCCTTTTATCCACTAATAATTTCCACTCTGTAAATTGATTTAAATATTTAGAGGAAAAATTGTCTTGAGCCAGGTGGGTTATGAACCCACGAGCTCCTGATAACATGTTAGGTGCTCTGAACCACTGAGCTACCGACCGCCGATCAAGATCTCCTCTAACTGACGTTATGCACATTCTCAACCTACTTTCCTAATATGTAGGAAGTGTTTAGGCAATCCCGCCTCAAGCGGCTTTTTAATGCCTTTTCTTAGATGGAATGCATGTCTTACGAGCATGCAATCTACAAAAAATTATTATTAAACTCAACTCATTAAGTATCCACTAATAATTTCCACTCTGTAAATTGATTCAAATATTACAGAGTGGAAATTATTAGTGGATACTTAATGAGCTGATTTTAATAATTATTTGTAGATTGCATACTTGTAAGACATGCATTCCATCTAAGAAAAGGCATTAAAAAGCTGCTTGAGGCAGGATTGCCTGAACGCTCCCTACATATTAGGAAAGTAGGTTGAGAATGTTCATAACATCAGTTAGAGATCTTGATCAGCAGCAGGTAGCTCAGTGATCCAGAGCACCTGACATGTTATCAGGAGGTCGTGGGTTCGTATCCCAACCGGCTCGACAATTTTTCCTCTAAATATTTGAACCAATTTACAGAGTGGAAATTATTAGTGGATACTTAATGAGTTGAGTTTAATAATAATTATTTGCAGTTCCCTTTTATTATGCTTTATAGGAAGACTAAGGAAATAAATACACTAGCCTTAGTGGTTTGAGATCTTATCTGGGTGACACCAAATTTTCCTTCCTGAGAAATCATAATTTAAAAAATAAATTTAAATATTAAATATATTTTAAAAATACACTTTTGTAGCAAGTTTATCATAACATTAACTCACAGCAAATATTTGTTGTTGAACAGCAATATTTGATGTTCCAACTAAATTCTGAATATTTTTGTACCAAAGTGGGATATTTGTTCTGAAGAACATTTAGTAAAACTGTCAATAATATACTAGAGAAACAAAAATTCATAAAGAAGCAGTAGTAACAGCCAGGGCAAGCAAGGGGACCATGCCCTTTCCCTCTTTCAGAATATGAATAAGGGTAAAATAAGCAAAAAAGTTATTAAACTTATTTATATTTTATGCATTTTTCAAGATTTTTTTTTTTAAACCTGTAAACAGAGAGGAAATGTTATACTGCACTGGAAATCAAGTCTCTTGGTCTCATCTTTTAATTTTTTGGCTCGATTGTATTTCTTGGCCCCCTTTCCTCTTGAGCGTTTTCTATATCTGGCCCTGGTAACAGCTAATATGTAACAAGTAAATCATGGGTTTAAGTCCCTCTCGGATCCAAAACATTTCTGTGCTTACAAATTAGTATTTTTAGTGGCAAGATAATAAAAATGTTTATTTCACACAACTTGAATATTTAGGCCATACCAAATACTACAACTGCTCAAGAGAACTTATGTGAAGTTACAAAAGCAAATACAAAATACAACATAATTTATGACAACATAGGCTCAGCAAACAAAAACAAATATTTTCCATTTTCCATTTCAATCCATTCATCCATTTTCAAGAGCTAATTAAAAAACATTTTTATATAACACTTCAATATTTAAATATCTAATTTCATTTTTCAGTTGATTGTATAATTTGGTACCAATATATAACACATTTTATTTATACTTCACCATAGCTTTGGTATTACTATATTATCCATATAGTCTTTAATCCAGTAATCAGATAGGCAATCAGAAAAATGTTTCAAGATATAAATTAAAAACCTGTAGATATATAGCCTTCTCATGGGTAGTATGATTTTTAAATCTAAAAGTAATGGTGCATTAGTTGTCAAACTTTATTTTTCCTCAGTTGTATCTTACTTGAACCACTGCAAGTTATATGATGGAAAAATGCTTTGTTAAAGCTGTTGAAAAATCACTTTCAGCAATAATCTGTGCAATAATCCAGAAATTAATGATATATAATTGGTACAATAATTCAGAAAAAGTGCAATTTTCCTAAATATTATTTTCAACCATTACCATTTATATCTATTTTTGTAAAGATAATACAAAAAAAAAATTACTTGGATGCAGGGGTGGATTGGTACATTTATTCAGGGACATAGCTGTAGCAGGGACCCTAGGCAGCAATAAAAAATTCGATTTCTTTTTTAAGATTTCAATATTTATTCTTTTGAAAGTTTGTATGTGAAGCTTAAAATAGATTTTCCCCAATTCTGGTATTTCTGTAAAATAATTATTTTAAAAAATATTGCTCCTCTGAAGTTCTAGGGGCTTGCAACATTAACCCTTTAATGCCCAAGAAATCTGAGAAAAGGGTAGAGGGTAGTAAAGACAAAGAAATAGCACTATTCGGATTAGTCCATTTCAAAACCTCGGCCATTTTGGGCATTAAAGGGTTAAGGGCCAGGGACTCTACAGTTCCCCTTACCAATCTGCATCTGCTTAGATGATATGAGGCATGAGCAACTGTTGTGCACTCAAGTAGTAAGAACAGGTGTGTGGCTGAAGTCCTTAAAGATTTTTCTGGAAATGCTGTATATTATGCATATTTTCTAGCCACCTCACCCTATATTGGAATTTTCTATGCATTCTATTTCAGTAGCATACCAAAAAGATCTGATGGGGGAGAGTGTTAGAGGTTGTAAGCAGTATTTGCCTAGCAGTTGTCTGGTGGACTCCCTTCATGTAATCAGGTCTAATGGGGAAAATCTAATGCCTTTGATTTTGGGAGCTGTCATAGAAATGTATATTATTCAAGTTCGCAAGAGTAAAAGTTTACAATCACATAACCTTCCTCCCCCATTGGGTACGTCATTGTGATACTTCCAGGCAATTAAAATGTTTTAATTAATTTTTAATTACAAAGAATAAAGCTACATCATGTTGTGCTTCAAGCACAAAAAGGTTAGTCCTTGGCATTATACTCTCTCCCCTTCCAAGAATATGGCACTGACTGTTCTATAAACCCATGAAATTTAATAGGGCATAGTATTAGCATGTGAACTACTGCTCATTACATTTGCTATGAATTGGTAACAGTTTAAATATACACTAGCAGTAAAACATTTAATCAGAAAAATAAAATATTAGTCACAAGAAAATGCTGCATTATACAAAATAACTTTCACTCCCAAAATTGATGGTGTAAATTAAAGCTAAATCATGTTGTGCTTCAAGCATAAAAAGGTTAGTCCTAGGCATTATACTCTCTCCCTTGCCAAATTCCTTTATGAATTTTAAATTTTTTAAGGAAATACTACATGTCAAACATCTGTACATTTTATTTGGAGGAGTGCATAAGCAAAATAAGAATTTATATATGCATACATATATTTCTATTTAATATTCACTTTATTATTCATTAGTGCTGTTTCTATTTTCTTATTCCACAGAGGACATTTTGCTCCCACAAGGGAAAAACCCAAGCTGCATGTTTCAGAATTTGTTTCCCATAACGCATCAGAAAACTTTCCAGACTTTCAGTGAAAGTCATCTACGATAGCAATAACTATTTCGGAATTTAAGAGCATTTGCAAGTCAACCCCTAGGCATTTTCCTTAATGCATAAATACTTCTCTTACAACTTCAGCACTACTGAACTACGATATTTACTATATTAACCTTTAACTACTCCCGCACATTTTGTTACTACTCACGTGGTGTATAGTGTACACCACATATATTATTTATCATCAGACAACTAAATCTCAATAAAACCATTATTACAGGAGTTAATTTTATTCACCATAAAAAATAAGCAAGCAGAAGGTAAAATATCCAAAATAATAAATACTCTGATATAAACATAATTGATATTCTATTGCTCAGATGAGTAAAATATGTCTATTCACTAGTATCGCTATTACTGTTTTTACATTCGTTATATGTACTAACACTTTCCATATGTTCCTTACATACAGGCCTTTGACAATTGTTACACATTATAGTGGTAACCAGATTCTTTTTTCTTCCGCATAAAAAACATCTAGCTCGAATTTTTTGAGGTGGTTCCCCGTCTATGTCTTCTTGGTTTCTTTTATATTTTGATAATAATAGTTTTATGTCAGTGGGTAAAGATTCTACTGCTGCATGTTCAGTGAGATGTGGTTTCATCAAAGCCAACACTAAATTTTTTAGAAAAATTCGTTTGTGTTTTCGTGCAGATATAGTTATACAAAATCTGGCTATTGATACCTGTCATATTCACCAATTGAAAAAATATCACCAAATGCCATCTTCTAGTTCTTCGGTTTACAGAGTACGCATTACACATTTTATCTACTGTATCCACACACCCTTTTGTAGCATTATAATCCATTATAATTTCCGGTTTATTAGTATCTTGATTTATAGCAGAGTCATCGTGCATTGTTGATATCAAAATGACAGATTTGTTTTTCTTAGGAACGTACGAGACTATAGTCGTATCTTTTTGAAAACCGAAAAGAGATGATTCTACCTGTCTTCTCTTATCGGGCATAAATTCTATTGGCAGTTCCCGCTTATTCTTTTTCAATGTTCCTATCATTATTATCTTGTGCTGTAAGAGTTCTTTCGCCAAGGGATAACTGGAATACCAATTATCACACATCAAATTTCTGTTACTTCCTTTTACATTTTCAGGTAAGCGATGTACTATATCTGTAGGTGTGTTTAATAAATTGTATTTTCCTTCTGGTTGTTTACCACAATACACTTCCAAGTTATTAATGTAAAAGGTTTTAACATCACAAAGCACAAACACCTTCAACCCATATTTCGCAGGTTTATTAGGGATATACTGGACAAAACTGCAATGTCCTCTAAATGCTATCAACATTTCATCAATCGTCAGATATTTGCCTAACATATGTTTTTTACAATTGTCTACAAAACTGTCAACTATGAATTGAATTGCTGCTAACTTATCAGACTTTTCTTTCGTCCCTGGTACTTTTATCATCAAATCTTATTGCTGCTAGCAAAAAAGAAATCGCTGATAACTCATGCAGGCTTGGTATATTTGTGATCCTATACCATCATTAGTCCACAGTTCTAAGAAGTGAGCATGGTTTTGTTTTTTACATCCTGATAAAAACAACAAACCAATAAATGCTAACAATTCTGCTTTTGCAGCATCTTTTGCGTCTTTTTCTCGAGCATAATTTGGCCTAACTTTTGCAATTTGGAAGTTTGTACATTGAACAATGTGCTCGATCATTTCGTAATTGAAAATTTTCATAAATGAGCTAAGCTCATTAGAAATATCTAGTGCATTACGGTTTGCTCCTCGAACTGTGTTTATTATGTTTTTTGAGGATGTTTTATTGCACTTACTTACAAGCTGGCTTTTATTCCAAATGGTTTGCTTATCTTTACCCCACAAATTTTCCATCACTTTCAGTTGACTTTTTTGCTAAATCATCTGTATCACTTACTTCTTCTTCCGAATTAGTATTGTGGCCACTTTCTTCAATAACTTCGTCATCTGAAATATCTGATTCCACTGGTAACTCTTCTTCAGAATCCGTATTGCATATAACCTGAGCAATTGCTTCTAACTCTGCATCTGTGTCTGTTTCGATTTTCACACGATCCCTGTAATATGTGAAATTGAATTTCATAAAACTCGGTAGACAGAATATTTAAAACAAAAAATTGTCAAAAGTTGTAGTCAATTGATACAACAGTTAAAAAATAAAACATTCTATATGAACTTACATAATTGCTCGCGTTGGTGTATTTTATACACCACAGAGGAAAAGCGTTATAACGTAGCTGCCTGATGAGCACTTGAATTGAAACTGATAGGCATTTCTTGGCAACATGTTAAAGGATACATAGAGCGGCTAGGGTGGGGAAACGTGTAAAAACAAGTTGCAACAGATTTTGTATTGTTGGTGTACTTTTTACACCAGTGCGAGTAGTTAAAGGTTAAAACTGGACACAGTAATTAGTTGGGTTGTTTTACCTCTGAGCGGCACTTTTTTGCACACCATGGGCTAACTGGCCAGGCCAAAAGGACCCCGAAGGCTCAGAGAAGGTTGGGGAAGGGGACCCACTGGAACAGCTGTTGGGAGACAGATGGTAGCCTCCCGTCAAGGCCATCCAGCGTGTTCTTTAACGTGCACAGGGTATGGCTCTCCCACACACGGGGCCACGGCTTAACGTCCCATCCGACGGACGGCGGCCTTTTCAAGCCCATCGGTGTCCCCTACTGACCGTGGGCAGGGCGGGGAAATTTTGCGGAGATAAATCTCAACGCTGACCCAGCTGGGACTCGAACCTGGGAACTACAGATTACGAGCCTGGCGCGCTACCGACTGAGCCACCCCGCCCCACACAGTAATTAGTGTCAGCTGTATTAAATGCTCATAAACCTGTGATGTCACGTAAAATAAAGACAATACCTCAATAAGAAATTATCCTTTACAATCCAACATCTTATTCCGTAACATTAACCAACTGCCAATGAAAAGGAAATAACACCAAGAACTGACCTTATTTTATCTAAAGTGCAATTTCAGTGCTTCTTGGAATAAATGATTAATATGATGAGTAACGCCTCCTTACGAAACCAAATCAATGAAACGAAATGCGCTACTCCCAGCTACTCCCAACAGCCCTTCATGGTTTAACCCATGGTTTATCCAGTACAGCTGGCATTGGCATATTCTTTAGAACAGGAAACAATTATTGCATAACCGTTACTTGTGACCTGTGGGCCCGTACTGTAAATATAGAGTATAAATTCCAAATATCTTAGTTAACATGCAATGTCGTTCGAATTCAGTAATATCAAATTTGAGAAACACGATATCACATAAGTGCTAGGAAAAATAACTTTCAACAGTGAACATCTAACAGATCGATTGTTTATAACATTGAACTCAAACACTGCACACTCAAATGTTTAAAAAGGAAATTACTCATAAAAGCGCAATTTGGGTTATATTACCATTGAATTGTATTTTTTTGTAATTGGAAAAAAGCATTAAATGGTCAGCTAATAATTCTTTAAGTGTTGTTTTAATGATGTAATAATCCCATGATTAATGCTAGGTGTGTGAAAGAGATTGACGGATGTCAATCTCCTTCACAAATATCAGTATCTTATAGGAACCAAAGTAGGAACCATTGATTCAGCATACAATCAAGCAAGAAATCTGCAATCCAAACAATTAATTTCTTCCTCACTAAGACTGAAAGCAGAGAAATCTTTATTCTGTCTCTGTTGGGACAGAAACCATGAACAGCGAACTCCAAGATGGAAGTCTATAACTACCAACTGCGCTACATTTATCCTAAAAATATGTACTGAAATGGGTGAGATATTGAAGCTCGAAATGATGTTATAACTTGATCATGTGCAGAAGCTGCAATAATGAAGTGAAAAATAAATGAATGCCTGTAGAACAAAGCTTATGCACTAAAATGAAAGTGGCAGACGCGATGTAAAAACCTTTTAATTACAATGGACAATGAGAATATTCTATACCAGTGATTCTCAACCTTTTATGCTTCAGGTACCACCTGGAAATGTGTATGTAACTGGCGAACTCCTTATATAGATAGATAAAACTATAGTTATAGTATAACAATGGTTATTTTTACTTTGTTACTAGATCTAGCGACTTTTGAGCTCTCATGGCGTATCCAAAAAAATTTACCACGTTCCCCACATTCAGAACCCCTATTCTTTACTATAAAAGTAACTGATTAAATGAAAATATTCCGCACTCTATGGTCAAAAAACTAGAATTCCTTACCTCAGTACCTTGTAGCACCCCATTAGCTTTGAGAACAGATTGAATTCAATATGAAATACATTCGGTGAGTGTTTGAAAAGTATCTAGTGTGATGTGAATCATTTAATTATCTACAGCAAATATCTGTTGCAATGCAGCATGTTGATCCTTCAGGGTTGAGGGCAGTAGAGTGCGTTTCACTACATCCCACAAATTTTCAGTGGAGCTAAGGTCAGACGACTGGGGTGGCCAGGAAAAGGACTATATTATCCATGTTTCTCAAACCAATGACAGACATTTTGCACAATGGACTCTTGCATTATCATCCTAAAAATGACCATCTCCATAAGGAAAAAAATAAAGCATAGTACAACGTATGCAATCGGATATGTTGCTTAAATGTGCTGCGATGTTTTGTTGATCCTTCAGACATATTTGTGGATCCAAATCGTATTAAAGGAATGTTCTTCACACCTTGATTCTGTATCCAGCAGCTTGTACAGTGGATATGGCACTAGAGGGCGCCCATCGCCTAAGGAAGCTAGCACCACACTAGCTCTGCCGTATATACAAACGACGGTATATTGCAATATTTCTGACCACATAACTTTTATAGTTCACTACAGTCTCTGTCTCTGCCGTCACTGGAACTTCGCTTTCCAATTGATGGCTGACACTGTAGTTTTCCAAATAGGCTACTGACTGTTGAATCCCAAATATCTGAGTTCCCTGTACATTTTCGAGTTATTATGGATTGATCCCTGACTGTATTGAAAAGAGTCATTTGGTGCACAGCTGAATGTCGATTTGATTCTCTATAGTTCCCTTCCTGTAGTATCGGACTTCTGCAAAAATTGCTACAGCCAGACCTAGTACACAGTTTAGATAGAGAGAAGGAAGCCTTGGTTGATGCTGTGATTTCCATTTGGCTACGTTTTTGATATGTTGCACCCTAATTTGTGGTTTGTACCAACCTGTTGATCATCAACGATAACACCTTTTTTTGAAAATTGGTCTCTTTCCAATCTCATTGATTGAACGTTGACCAGTGGCGTCTTGAATTTAAGGGAGCTCAGAGATCACGTGACAGTGAAATGTAACTTCTTTTGCATATATATATTGCATATATATATATTTATAATTATTTGGCCAGACATTGTATGAGGTAGGATCAAAAAAGTTCTGGAATTGATTTCATTGTTAGTTGACTGCAATATTTCCTAGGTAATTCAAGGTAACTTCTCAAACTACATTCTTTCTGCATGAAATGCTAATTCCAGTGGTTTTACCATTTCTGGAATTACATCTAATATTATTCGTTCCTGATGTTCTTCAACTGCTGCTTCTCATTGTAAGTGATTATTGATGAGCTCCCTGAAAACTTTTCTCTTTCAAGTCACTTTCAAATTTGTAAGACAAGAATACTACGATGTCAAACCTGTTATATACTTCGGTACCAGTTTTATTAGATACTTGCTCCTACTAGATAATCATTCACAGACAATATTAACCTGTAATTATTGAAATACAACAGCTGTTATCACAGTGGTGGTCATAAGAAGGGTGCCATGGCTTCCTGCTGGTGTTCTGTTTTTTGAAAAGCAGCCATTATTTGAATTTTTGAAGTGCTTAGCTGCGTGGGATTTAGTCATTATTTTTCTTATATCATGTTTATTAGGTTGGGTTGTTTTACCTCTGAGCGGCACTTTTTTGCACACCATGGGCTAAATGGCCAGGTCACATGGACCCTGAAGGCTCAGAGAATGTGGGGGGAGGGGATACACTGGAACAGCTGTTGGGAAACAGATGGTAGCCTCCCGTCAAGGCCATCCAGCGTGTTCTTTAACGTGCACAGGGTATGGCTCTCCCGCACACGGGCCCACGGCTTAACGTCCCATCCGACGGACGGCGGCCTTTCCAAGCCCATCGGTGTCCCCTACTGACTGTGGGCAGGGCGGGAAATTTTGCGGAGATACGTTTATTAGGATCTCGATTACTATATATATATATATCTTTAGTAAAGAGTATGATATTTGAACTGCAGAATCTTTTATAGGTTTCTCAATGGCCCCCTATAGACTTAAGATTTATGACTGCACACATTTCTGAGTGCCATTTCTTGGAAAAATCAGATTAATATTGTAACTTTTTTTTTGACCAAATTTTACATCTCACAAGTTCTCAATCACACTGGTCAACAAATTTTCATAAACATCATGCCTCTGAAATAAAAGTAGCCATTTCTTAAAGATTTCAAGGCGCTGAACACGAATATGACAATGAAAATGCAAAATTGGTTACGATTTCTGAGAAATCCGAAATAGTTTCTTATATAATAGAGTAATACGTACGTATTACATGTATCTGTAAAACTCCACTTCTACTTCCAACGTCTCTTGTACAGCTGCTCAGGATCATCTCTGGCGAGCGTCGAACAGTAGTCAGCCAACATTGAAATGGACCCGTTTCCCTGGTATCGTTTCTCCATCGTTGCAATGTATGGTGAAAACGTTCACCTTGCTCATCACTAACCATGCTGCAGTTGTTGGAGAGAGTTTCTGCCAGTGCTGGGTGTTCCCATTCTTCTCTCCTACCTTCACAGATTTCCTCGGAGGCCAGTATCTCTTCACGTAGTGCAATGTCTTGGCTGTCCCATTCAGGGGCGTATCCATGAGGGGGCAGGCTCCACCAAAGCAACTCGGAGTTGGAAAAATTCGAAGCGACTTCGTAAAATCTAGATGAGTTGTGAAAATTTGCAATCTTTTTTTTTGCAAAATTAAGGGGAGTTGTCAAAATCGAGGCACCTTGGCAAATCTAGGGCAGTTTAAAAACTGGAGAGACGGCAAAATTTAGAGCAGTTGGCAAAATTTGAAGCCACCTAGTAAAATACAGGTGAGTTGGAAAAATTGGGACAACTTGGCAAAATATTGGGGAGTTGGCAAAATTCAGAGTGATTTGGCAAAATCGTGGGGAGTTGGCAAAATTCAGGTGAGATGTAAAAATTTGGACTTTTTTCTGTAAAGTTATGTCAAGTTTACAAAATCTACGGGCAGTTGCCAAAATTCGGAGTGATTGGCAAAATCGTGGGGAGTTGGCAAAATTCAGGTGAGATGCAAAAATTTGGATTTTTTTCTGTAAAATTATGTCAAGTTGGCAAAACTTAGGGTTGGGTTGTTTTACCTCTGAGCGGCACTTTTTTGCACACCATGGGCTAAATGGCCAGGTCACATGGACCCCGAAGGCTCAGAGAAGTTTGGGGGAGGGGACCCACTGGAACAGCTGTTGGGAGACAGATGGTAGCTTCCCGTCAAGACCATCCAGCGTGTTCTTTAACGTGCACAGGGTATGTCTCTCCCGCACATGGGGCCACGGCTTAACGTCCCATCCGACGGACGACGGCCTTTCCAAGCCCATTGGTGTCCCCTACTGACCGTGGGCAGGGCGGGGAATTTTTCGGAGATATATCTCAACGCTGACCCAGCTGGGACTCGAACCTGGGAACTACAGATTACGAGCCTAGCGCGCTACCAACTGAGCCACCCCCGCCTCCACAAAACTTAGGGAGTTGGCAAAATCTACGGGCAGTTGGCAAAATTCAGATGAGATGTAAAAATTGGATTTTTTTTCTGAAAATTATGTCGAGTTGGTAAAATTTAGGGAGTAGGCAAAATCTAGGAGAAGTTGGCAAAATTCGGAGTGACTTGGCAAAATCGTGGGTATTTGGCAAAATTTAGGTTAGATGTAAAAATTGGGTTTTTTCTGTAAAATTATGGCGAGTTGGCAAAACTTAGGGAGTTGGCAAAATCTAGGGTAAGTTGGCAAAATTCTGAATGCCTTGGCAAAATCGTGGGGAGTTGGTAAAATTCCGAATGCCTTGGCAAAATCGTGGGGAGTTGGCAAAATTCAGGTGAGTTGTAAAAATTGGGATTTTTTTTCTGTAAAATTATGGCGAGTTGGCAAAACTTAGGGAGTTGTCAAAATCTAAGGGAAGTTGGCAAAATTCCGAATTCCTTGGCAAAATCGCGTGGAGTTGTCAAAATTCAGGTGAGATGTAGAAATTTGGATTTTTTTTCTGTAAAATTATGGCAAATTGGCAAAAATCTAGGGGAAGTTGGCAAAATTCGGAGCGACTTGGCCAAATCGTGGGTAGTTGGCAAAATTCAGGTGAGTTGTAAAAATTGGGATTTTTTGCTGTAAAATTATGGCGAGTTGGCAAAACTTAGAGAGTTAGCAAAATCTAGGGGAAGTTGGCAAAATTCGGAGCGACTTGGCCAAATCGTGGGTAGTTGGCGAAATTCAGGTGAGATGTAAAAATTTGGATTTTTTCTGTAAAATTATGGCGAGTTGGCAAAACTTAGGTAGTTGGCAAAAATCTAGGAGCAGTTGGCAAAATTCGGAGTGACTTGGCAATATCGTGGGGAGTTGGCAAAATTCAGGTGAGATGTGAAAATTTGGATTTTTTTTCTGTAAAATTATGGCGAGTTGGCAAAACTTAGGTAGTTGGCAAAAATCTAGGGGAGTTGGAAAAATTCGGAGTGACTTGGCAAAATCGTGGAGAGTTGAAAAAATTAAGGTTAGGTGTAAAAATTGCAATCTTTTTACTGTTGGGAATGTTATGTTGGGAAAATCGACGCAACTTCGCGATATTTAGGAGAGCTGGAAAATCTTGGGGGAGGTGGCAAAATTCAGAGTGACTGCACAAATCAGGTGAGATGTAAAAATTTGGAATTTTTTTTCTGTAAAATTGTGGCGAGATGGCAAAATCGAGGAAACTTGGCGAAATCTAGGGCAATTGACAAAATTTGAATCTACTTGGTAAAATATGGACGAGTTGCAAAAATTGGGATTGTTTTTGTGAAATTAAGGAGAATTGACAAAATCGAGAGAACTTGGCAAAATTTTAGGGAGTTTGAAAAATTTGAAGTGACTTGGTAAATTCAGGAGAGATGTAAAAATTGAGGTTGTTTTTGTAAAATTAAAGAGAGTTGACAAAATCGAGAAAACTTGGCAAAATCTAAAAAAAAAAATAAATACCCCCTCAAGCAGCTGCTTGCCACAGAGGTCTGACAGGAGCCTGTCAGTTTATATGCCATAGTAGATCTGTGAGGATGGCAGGACCTCAGCAGAAAACGATACATACATCCATGCCTTACCCGGGGCTCGAACTCGGTCCAATCTAAGGAAGTTGGCAAAACTGGAAACCATTTGGTAAAGTACAGGTGTGTTGCAAAAATTGTGATTGTTTTTTAATTAAACATTAATTTTATTAAACATTAAAATTAAGGAGAGTTGGAAAAGCCGAGAACTCTTGGCAAAATTCGAATGCACTTGGTAAATTATAGGCGATTTGTGAAAATTGGTATTTATTTTGTGAAATTTAGGAATGTTGGACAAATCGAGGAAACTTAACAAAATATAGGGCAGTTGGTAAAATTTGCAGTCACTAGGTAAAATACATGTGAGTTGCAAAAATTGTGCCTTTCTTGTGCAATTAAGTAGAGTTGACAAAATTCGAAGTGACTTGGCAAATTCAGGGAAGATGTAAAAAATGCGATTTTTTCTGTAAAATTATGGCGAGTTGGCATAATGTAGGGGAATTGGCAAATTTCGAATGCACTGGGTGAAATATAGGCAAGTTGGCAAAATCTAGGGTAGTTGGCAAAATTCGAATCTACTTAGTGAAATATAGGCTAGGTGTGATAATTGGGATTGCGTTTGTGAAATTAAGGAGAGTTGACAAAATCGGGAAAACTTGGCAAAATATTGGGGAGTGTGAAAAATATGAAGTGACTTGACAAACAAGGAGAGTTGTAAAGATTGGATTTGGATTGGTTTTGTGAAATTAAGGAGAGTTGTCGAAATCAAGGGAAAATTCACATCGACTTGCTACAATTCAGACAAGATGTAAATATTTGGATAATTTCTATGAAAAGATTATGGTTAGTTGGCAAAAATGCAAAACGAAATGCAAGAGAGTTGTGAAATAATGCTTTTTCAACCTCCCCCCGCCACCCCACAGAGTGGAAAATTTAGACATTATTTGCTCAGTTGGCAAAATGTGATTCGCGAGTTGGAAAATTTTTGATTACTCCCCCCCAACCATAGTCCTTCGCTACCCCCCTGGTCCCATTCCATTCACATACGAAACAGCAGTACTTCGTATATCACAACTGCAGACCCATCGACAGAGCCACTACCTTCATGTCACAACAGAGATGCCAGCTATACTTGCTGTATTGAAAACAGTTCAACAGCTGTTTTAGGTTGTCGTAGGTTTAATTGAATAATATAATTTCAGATAAATACATCACTGGAAGGAGGTATTCTTTTTGATAATTGCACGACTTTAGTCTTAAAACACTGTGAGTTCTGACCAATGTGATTGATAATGATCCACCACCACCTTGAAACACATGGGTGGCGGATCCCATAGGATTAACATTGATCCTCCACTCTTAGAAACCCCATTTTCCTCCTACTGACCATCGTAGCCTAATGGACGAGCTACTGCTACTTTCTGTTTATAAAAGAGACTCCAAAATAGCTTCCTTTTAAAATTGAGTGATTTTTGAAAATGTTGAACATTAATAATGATATATAGGCTATCTCGCGTAAAAATCTCACCACAAATACCGAAAAAATATCCATGAAAAAAACCAGCGTCTTTGTGGTATCTAGGAAGTTCGATATCAATTGCCTTCAAGCGAAGGGCCTTTTGTGGTGCATCTTTTGAACCGGTCGAAAGACTGCTCCAGTCCTGCCATAAAGTTTTAACTTTGAAAGTTCTGAGTGAGTGGGACGGTGTTTGTCTCAGTAGATAGCGTGCTAGCTCGTAATCTCTAGTTTCCAGGTTCGAGTCCCACCTGTGCCAATGTTGAAATTTAGCTCTGCTTAATCTCTATCCTGCTTCGGTCAGAAAGGGAACATTGATGGGCTTGGAAAAGCCACTGTCAGAGTGTTGGTGGCACCACTCCAGCACATGGAGCCATGACTCCATGTGCGTGAGAGTTATATCCTCTGCACGTTAAAGAATACGGCCATTTAGCCCATTGTGTGAAAAAAGTTCCGCTCGAAGGTAAATCAACCCAGCCAAACTCTTGCACATGGATCCTAGGTTTATATTCCATCTATACGTCTCCTCCATGGACGATGGCCCTTTTCAAATCCTATGACGTCCCTTTTCTGAGTGAGGGGAGGCTGGGGGTTAGCTGAGAAAAATCTCAACGCTGGTATAGTTGGTACTCGTAACTGGGAAATGAAGGTTATGAGCCTGGTGTGCTGCCGACTGATCCAAAATATTCTTTTTGTGTTGGAACATACTAATAAAATATGAATATTCGAAATTTTCGTGTTTCCAAACGGTTTTAATTTCTACCTTTATAAGGAGCTTAGTCGAAAAATTGCTATTTGTAAAATAATTACTATTTGTAAATGGTATGACCATTTCAAAGGTTTGAAATTTGAATGGTAGAGTGTGGTGGTCAGGAAGTTGAACCTTTGTTTTCAAGAAATAGTGAAAATTGTTTTTGGGTCGAATAAAAAAAAATAAAATAAATACCCCCTCAAGCAGCTGCTTGCCACAGAGCTCTGACAGGAGTCTGTCAGTTTATATGCCATAGTAGAAGGTCTGAGAGGATGGCAGGACCTCAGCAGAAAAACGACACATACATCCATGCCTTACCCGGGCTCGAAGGATTAATAAAATATTACTATTGGCATTTTTCAAATCATCCATTTGTTCGAATATGCTCTGTTAGAGGATGCTAAGTTTGCAAATGATAGATTGAATTCTTTTTAAAAACAAGCATAACATATTCGCCAGAGGTGATTTGTTTACCTTGTAGTTTTGTTGTAAGCAAACAACAGAAAAAAACCTCAAGCAGCTGCCAGCCACAGAGATCTGACAGGAGCTTGTCAGTTCAAAATGTCACAGAGAAGGTGTGTGAGGAAAGCGAGACCTCAGCAGTTTTTCCTGACCCTTCAAAAAATTCTGTATTTCCTATTTCGGTATTAACTTCGTTTGTGAAAATTGAAAAAAATTCACTAGATTAACTACAATTTCGACCGTATATATATTTACTACCTCATACTATGTTAGCGAGTCTTAAAAAAGCTTTAATTCAAAGTACTGATACACTTCCATGTTATGTGAAAGAAACGCCAGATTAAAAACTTTAAAAACGCACTTCTTACAAGAAATTGTTACTTCAGATAAACTGAAGATTTCTCTCTTTCGTCCTAATTTTTTTTTCTGCTAAGCTTCCCCTAAACATTTTTTCTTCAGAATTGACAAAACATTGAAAGAATCATTATACACATTTCTAAAGTTGCATTTAGGGTTGGGTTGTTTTATATCTGAGCGGCACTTTTTTTGCACACAACGGGCAAAATGGTCAGGTCAGGTCACAAGGACCCTGAAGGGTCAAAGAAAATTGGGGGAGGGGACCCACCAGAACAGCTGTTGGGAGACAGATGGTAGCTTCCCGTCAAGGCCATCCAGCTTGTTCTTTAACGTGCACAGGGTATGGCTCTCCCGCACACTGGGTCACGGCTTAATGTCCCATCCGACAGACGGTGGCCTTTCCAAGCTCATCGGTGTCCCCTACTGACCGTGGGCAGGGCGGGGGAGTTTTGCGGAGATAAATCTGAACGCTGACCCAGCGGGGATTCGAACCTAGGAACTGCAGATTAGGAGCCTGGCCCTCTACCGACTAATCACTAAAATCACCTCCGCCCCCTAAAGTTACATTTACTTTAGTAGGCAATTTGCGATAATAGCTGTTATTTTGTTTTAATTAACTTTCTCTTATGCAATCAGCATCTGCTGTGAAATGTTCCAGGTTACACAACTCTTTAAGTATTAAGCAGATGTTGTTGAAAAATCGAGATTTGGGTAAATTTGATTAACATCATGAAATAGTTAGCTAAAAAAAGGTGCGATAACCACGAGCGACTCAAATAATCTGCAGGAAAGTCTATAAGTCACATTACCTTTTTAAAAGATCAGGCGGTTTTGGTGTGGTTATCACGCCTGGCATGTTACTGGGAGACATGGGCCGCTCATGACAAAAGTAAGTTTTTTTCTCTGCTGTTTCGTGAGCCCCATGTCTACGGGACATCTGTGACAGTTTACTTCTGAATTTGATTAATATTTTCAGTTTAACCCCAGTGATATTTTTCCGTGAAAACTTAATTGCAAAGATATGTAACTTTGAAATGACTTTCCATAAATTTAACGTGAAAGTATTTTAATACTTTTAGCAATATAATCTTTATCCAGTGAATTTTATCATCAGGAACCGCCACGGTTCTGAGTGTGTTACGGGTTTGCAGATATGTCGGTTAACGGGTTCTTCAAAAATGAAGCTGCGAACTCACCCATGTGTTGCAGAGGAAAACATCCTGTCGTGTTTGAGATTCTGGTCTGGGTCCATTGAATCACTGACTCTAAGACGACCATTTTTTTCTATGTGTAAAATAAAAGTTACTTCAAAGGAAATAAATCTAGAAGATAATTAGCATATTTATTATATTAAGCATATTCTCTATAAACACGTTCATTCGACATACTAATGCTTCAGAAAACTAACTGCATATTGTTCGCATGGGAAAGCACGACATCTGCTTGGAAATGACTTCCTGTGAAAGTCGAATGAGTCAAGCGTGTGAACGACCTCGTAAAACCCTCGAGAATCTTTGAAATGAGCAGCGAAGAATGCGATTCACTCGTGTGGCTTTATGAGTCCATGCTTGGTTTCATTTTCGGGGCAAGGAAGTTGAGATACTGATATTAAGAACAAACTGAGATGTCCAGGTCAAAGACCCCGAACTATTTCTTTTTTTGTGTTGCCTATTGGTTAGGACACTTGGCAGCTGCTCAAAGGGACTCGGGTCCGAGCCCTGAATAAGGCATGGATGTTTTTTTTTCTGTGTTGTGTTTTTGCTAAGATCTCGCCTTTCTCACAGGTCTCTGGCGTATTATACTGACAGGTTCCTGTCAGATCACTGCGTCAAGCAGATTTTCAGGTGTTGGGTGGTTTGAGGTTTTGATGGCAGGTCACAAGGACCCCGAAGGCTCAGAGAATGTTGGGGGAGGGGGACCCACTGGAACAGCTGTTGGGAGAGATATATGGTAACCTCCCGTCAAGGCCATTCAACGTGTTCTTTAACGTGCACAGGGTATGGCTCTCCCACCACACGGAGCCATTGCTTAACGTCCAATCCGACGGTGGCCTTTCCTAGCCCTTGGTGTCCGCTACTGATCGTGAGCCAGGGTGGCGAGTTTTGCGAGATAAATCTCAACGCTGACCCAGCTGGGACTCGAACCTGGGAATTACAGATTACGAGCTTGGCACGCTACCGACTGAGCCATCCTCGTCCCACTTTTGAGGAGTAATGAATTTTTTTTTATAACGAAACCTACTTTTCAAAATAAAGAATAGCCGAACAGTTTCTGCTACGAATTGCATTCTATATTTCAAGTTAAATTCACCGAAAACATTACAGGAAAATGCTACACGAACAAACGTTGAAATTAACGCTTTTGGTAACACCCCGAGGCAGCGATGAGCGAAAGCTGTAGCACCAGAGAGTATTTGCTATACACTAGGGATGGCGAAACTTTCCGAGCTCGTGTGCCCAAATTGCAGAAATAAGCGAACATTTTCAAGCTCGCGCGCAAACGCTACAAAAATATTTGAAAATGTTACTTATGGTTACATATCAGTTTATCATACATTATAAATTTCGTGATACAAAATACTAAAAGATTTAAATATAAGAATACAAAATAGTAAGTTTTATAGTCCATAACTATGCAAAAAATATGAAAAAAGGAAAATTAAAAATGAAACAATCATTTATTATAACCAAAATTATTCAACGTAAAAATTCTCACCGAACTGTATTAGCACATCACTGACGTCACACCGTTGTGATCAGAATGAAGTTGTTTGGGTTGCGTTGTTTTACCCCTGAGCGGCACTTTTTTGCACACCATGGGCTAAATGGCCAGGTCACATGGACCCCGAAGGCTCAGAGAAGGTTGGGGGAGGGGACCCACTGGAACAGCTGTTGGGAGACAGATGGTAGCCTCCCGTCAAGGCCATCCAGCGTGTTCTTTAACGTGCACAGGGTATGGCTCTCCCGCACACGGGGCCACGGCTTAACGTCCCATCCGACGGACGGCGGCCATTCCAAGTCCATCGGTGTCCCCTACTGACCGTGGGCAGGGCGGAGAATTTTGCGGAGATAAATCTCAACGCTGACCCAGCTGGGACTCGAACCTGGGAACTACAGATTGCGAGCCTGGCGCGCTACCGACTGAGCCACCCCGCCCCCAGCACCAGAGAGTATTTGCTATACACTAGGGATGGCGAAACTTTCCGAGCTCGTGTGCCCAAATTGCAGAAATAAGCGAACATTTTCAAGCTCGCGCGCAAACGCTACAAAAATATTTGAAAATGTTACTTATGGTTACATATCAGTTTATCATACATTATAAATTTCGTGATACAAAATACTAAAAGATTTAAATATAAGAATACAAAATAGTAAGTTTTATATTCCATAACTATGCAAAAAATATGAAAAAAGGAAAATTAAAAATGAAACAATCATTTATTATAACCAAAATTATTCAACGTAAAAATTCTCACCGAACTGTATTAGCACATCACTGACGTCACACCGTTGTGAATGAAGTTGTTTGGGTTGCGTTGTTTTACCCCTGAGCGGCACTTTTTTGCACACCATGGGCTAAATGGCCAGGTCACATGGAACTCGAAGGCTCAGAGAAGGTTGGGGGAGGGGACCCACTGGAACAGCTGTTGGGAGACAGATGGTAGCCTCCCGTCAAGGCCATCCAGCGTGTTCTTTAACGTGCACAGGGTATGGCTCTCCTGCACACGGGGCCACGGCTTAACGTCCCATCCGACGGACGGCGGCCTTTCCAAGCCCATCGGTGTCCCCTACTGACCGTGGGCAGGGCGGGGAATTTTGCGGAGATAAATCTTAACGCTGACCCAGCTGGGACTCGAACCTGGGAACTACAAATTACGAGCCTGGCGCGCTACCGACTGAGCCACCCCCGCCCCACAGAATGAAGTTGATTTCAATCGGCTGTGAGATTAAAATAGCTCTTCAGGTGTGGAAAAAAAAAACGAAACCATAACTAAATTTTAAGATATAGAAAAAGTACTTTAAGGAAATTAATTAACGTTTGATAGAGATTTAGTGCGTATATTTTTATAATGCAGTATATTTTGTAATATGTCATCAGTTATTTGGCGAGATAATTATAACTTACGTGCATACAATCGAAGTACTAATTATAGCAACATAGTTTTGCCACCAATGATTCCTTCATGAATACAGGTAAATCCCGTTATAACGAGGTACTAGGGGACCTAGGAATCGCATCGCGATATAAGGGGGATCGCGTTAGCAAAAAATTCAAGCCATTTTTCGTCATTCAAAACTTCGTACATCGGGCAACTATATCAACTTGTCTTTGTAGCTATTTAGCGCGCTTAAATTACAATATAAGGGTTCACGGAAAATCGGAAAAATCAAGTAAACAATATTATTATATGGAAAATTAAATTAATACCATTTTTCCCGTTCTTTATTTTTTTTGAAGTTTCAGACTTTTTTTAAATTAAAAACTTTGATGAATTAAACAAAATTTGACAAAACTTAATGAATAGCCAATTGTGTACGAGTGCTTTCAGTAACGAAACAGCATTCAGTTTGTTCATTTGAAATACAAATGATATCGATGTTGCCAACAAAAGTCAGCAAATGAATCAACTGCCGTATTTTTTCGGATGTCAAAAGATAACAAGTCTCGCGGATTCGCGTTGGAGTGAAAATATTGCCTACGTGTTCACAAAACTACAGAAGGAATCCAATATATAGTTTTTGAGTGAAAAATTACGTTTCGTATAACAAAAAAAGCGGGCCAAATTTCATCGCGTTCCATCGGATCTCGTTTTAACGGGATTTGCATGTATATATTGAATTGCTAAGGCCATTTTTCCAAGTCTGCACTTGCCTTATATTATTTTTTTCAACTCTTAGTGGCGTGCCAAAAAAATCGTCTTGCGCGCCACCTTTGGCACGCGTGCCATAGGTTCGCCATCCCTACTATACACTATGCAAAAATACCATTTAAAATCTGGCCCAATTCAAAATTCACATGTCGTTGTACAATTCTTGGAGATTTACTGAACAAAGTTAAAATATTCTCGAAAAATGTGTTTCTTTAAACCTATTAAAAGTGACTCTGTATTTCGAAGATTATATTGCTTTAAATAGTGCATGTTCGGGAAACCGTTGAAGGTAGTAAGGAAAAGAAGTTACTTACTCTGTCTTATTTGTGGAAACAGAGGCATGGAAGAGCCTTTGTTTCGAGCACTGGCGCCGGATTTTTAAATTCTCAGGGGGAAGGGGGGATTCACATACAATAACAGGATGCCAGATATTTCTTTTTATCTGTTAGATATATAGTAGAAAATTTTCAGGGGGGGGGAGCCCCTCAGCCCCCATACTCTGAGCCACAATGGTTCCGCGTTTCGTATCCGCTCAACTGAATACGGTCCTAAAATCACATTTCTGAACATGAATTTTCCGATATCCTTCTCCCTTCTCTTCGTGAAGCGTGTATTGTCGACACCTCCTACAAGAGAAGGCTGTACAAATACGTCACAGAAAAATGACAACGTCTAGAGCCCCTATGTACCAGGTCGACCTATCCACCATTCTTATGCCAACTGGTGACGTGACTTAGTGTTATAGTCAATGCCGCCGCCGTATGCGCCGCAGTTTTTCGAATCCTTAGTATATAAAAACAATTATTATCAGAAGATATTCAGCTGAGAATAGTCTAAACAACTATAGGAACAATTGCACAGTGTTTAAATTCTAGGCTGATCCAATTAAATTTAAAAAAAGTGGGTTGAAAGAATTTGACCGAGAACGTGCATTAGGCTTACAGCGTTCTATAATATATACTTCTGACTATTGCTTCTGTATTTTAATGTTAATTTATGTGATATATCGATTAGTAATATGTAGATGAATGATAACTACATTTAAGTTAGTAGTCATTCATTGTTTACGATTAAGTTTAGTTTGGTTAATATAAAATATGCATGTGGCAAACTTCGATCGTGATGGCCGTAACCCTCCGCTTCCCCGTGCGGGCATACCGAGCGGGCGATATTTCGTGCGGGCGATTACCGTATTCGCTAAACGCCGATCGTCGCTGGTCGTCCTGGTATATAATAAAAATAAATAAATACCCCCTCAAGCAGCTGCTTGCCACAGAGGTCTGACAGGAGCCTGTCAGTTTATATGCCATAGTAGAAGGTCTGTGAGGATGGCAGGACCTCAGCAGAAAAACGACACATACATCCATGCCTTACCCGGGGCTCGAACCCAGGTCCCTTAGATCACTAGCCAAGCACGCTAACCACTCGGCCATGGGACGGCTTGCTGGTATATAGGGGCTCTAGATGTTATTAGTTTTCTGTGACGTAGCACGCTTGGCTACTGATCTAAGGGACCTGGGTTCGAGCCCCGGATAAGGCATGGATGTTTGTGTCGTTTTTCTGCTGAGGGCCTGCCATCCTCTCAGAACTTCTACTCTAGCATATAAACTGACAGGCTCCTGTCAGACCTCTGTGGCAAGCAGCTGCTTAAGGGGGTATTTATTATTTTTTATTTTTTTAGCTGTATGGCCTTCTCTTGTAGGAGGTGTTGGTATTGTCCACTTTACTTTTTTTTGTACATCAGGCCAGTTCTCATAAACTAACTGGCGGGGGAAGATATTTCTTCTCGGCCAGTTAATCATCCACACTGCCAGTTTTATTTTATTTTACATTTTTGAGATGTCTTGGATTACTGGATTGTCATCCAAAATCTTTCATGTAAGGTGAAAAACAATAAAAAATCCATACGATTCTCAGTCTTAAGTTAACAGCAGACTAACTGTCAGAGCGTAACTTTTGCAATCTGCAAACTTTTGTTGCGACTTCTGAAATATGGAGGTATGCCATATTACCTAGTACAGTGATCGTCCATAAATAGAAAGCCCCTATTACATCAATGATAAGGCAAGATCTGAGTTTCGTAACTCCTTAAATAAGGTTTTGTTGTGAAAATGTGACAGATGAACTAAACATATAAATGAGATCATGAATCACGATTTCCTGATTGACGGGGTGGCGGGTGATTCAGTCAGCAGCACGCCAGACTTGTAATGTGCAGTTCCCAGGTTCGAGTCTCGCCTGGGCCAGCATTAAGATTTATCTCCGCGAAACTCTTCACCTTGCTCTCGGTCAGTAAGAGACACCGATGGGCTTGGAAAGGCCACCGTCCATTGGATGGGGCGTTAAGCCGTGACTCTGTTCAGGAGAGTCATAACCTATGCACATTAAAGAACACGATGGATGGCCTTAACAGGAGGTACCATATATCACCCAACAGCTGTCTAATTGGTCCCCCCCCCCTTCTCTGAGCCTTGTCGTGAAGGTGCCTTTGCGAAGTTGGGGTCCTGGCTCGATTGGTATCTCTAACGTGCCATGGAAGATTGCAGCCCTGATGGAGAGACTAGGTGAGGGTTTTGCTGACTGGGATTGGTGCCCTTGGTCAAGGGAGCTCATCGATGCAGCCTCTGTGAAGTTGTGGGTACCAACTGATTGGTAATGCTGGGGTGTCATGGGTAGACGCAGTCCTGATGGAAAGGAGAAGTCGAGGGCCATGCTGAACGGGAGTGGGATCCCCTATTAGGCGTGGCTCATCGATGGAAAAGCCAACTAAGGGTCTCCACCACGAGTGCTTCTTCCAGTATTAAAAAAAAAGTTAGGAATGTATTATTCAAAGATTGGCATTCTAAATTCAAAATTTACCATCAAAGATCAGTTTCTGTTTAAGTTTGGCAAATTATATTTGAATGAAATTGCACTTATAAGTTTGGCTTTTATGTTTAGGCATTGCGCAAAATTCAACAGGCTCACACTACACCTCAATGATTATACAACCAGACGATACCTGATTCTATCAGCTTTAAATGTTATGCCCATAATAACAGGTCCTTTGTCTGCTGCTACTTTCAATGATATACTTAAGTGAAGGTATGCATAGACAGTAGATGGGTCGATCGTGCCGCCCTCTGTATAATGTAGTACTATCCAGTATAGTGAAACATTTGGGGGGTGTCATGGAATTATATTTGCTGTCCTTGTGACCTAGTCATTTAGCGCATTATGTACAAAAATGGCCGTTCAGAGGTAAAACAACTTAACCCAACTCGATATCCTGCAATATTCGTTAACTATTTAGCGAATTCTGGAAGCGGAATCAATGTATGGCTTATCGCTTTCCCTAACTTTTAAAAATAAATTCCGAACAAACGCTGCATTCACTTATTGAGTTGTGTTGTTTTACCTCTGAGAGCACTTTTTTCTACACAGAGGGCTGAATAGCCAAGTCACAAGGATTACGAGGGTTCGAAATAGTTCCGAGGAAGGGGACCCATTGGACAGCTGTTAGGAGACAGATGGTAGCCTCTGTCAAGGCCATCCAGTGTGTTCTTTACCATGTTCTCCCTGCACATTGGCTATCCCGTATACCTCTAACGCAAATTAAACGAATCGTGCATATTTTGAAACTTATTGGTTTTAACAGAAAACATTAATGGGCTACCCCACTCTTCATACGGCCGTAATACCTTGGTCAAAAAATGGAGGAAAGGTGGACGGCGAGGTAACACAAATTCATGAGCTCCTTCGGTCACTGGATTTAACCCCATTAGACTTTTTCTTTTGTGGTTACCATCCACTGTAAATAAACTGACGGATCACAGAGGTCGAAATATTGCGTCTGTTGACACAGATGGGATGAAATGGAATATAAGTATGTAAGGTGAACGTTTGAAGCCATATCGAATATTTGTAATCTTTTTCTGGTATATAAAAAAAAAGATTTTCTTATGTTGTATTTATAGTTTTTGTATATCAAATATTTGAAATCGTTACATTCATTTGTAGTTATCCTGTATATTAAAGTATCTTAAATATACGTTGATTATATATATATATATAATGGCATTCGTATTACAAAAAAAATGCATTTTAATCACATTTAAAAAATAATAGTCAATTCTTTAAAAATTGAAAAAAATAATAAAAAAAAAAAACAAGTTAGTGGGTGCAATAGTTTAAGAAATTTGGAAGAAATGTATTCATTGTAATTCAAAGAATCGAAAACAACTATCTCCATGTCGTTTTGGTTCATTGTCAACACTTCATTTTGCAAATTGCTTTTTCTCATTCGAAAAAGTCTCACTTCGCCACTGTAAATTTTATTTACTACTACTTTTTGCTGCCAGACGACAGATCCTGTCATTCAGTGTAAACTGTTTACTGCTATATATTTGTCAACTGTTCATTTCACTTAAACCTCGATCTGCACTTTGATGTTAGGGAAAGCTGAGATTGATTCATTGGCCTCATATGACCTTAAACTACCGTTCAAAAAATGTCAACGAACCACGTAAAAAAACCGAAGCCACTTTCGATGGAGCAGAAAATTGTAATTACTGGAAGCGGAAACTTCAGGTTGTAGAGCGTCAAGATTTTTAAACTGGTTAACATTTCAGTAATATTTTTTTTATGGCGGAGTGGTTAGCGTGCTTGGCTACTGATCTAAGGGACCTGGGTTCGAGCCCCGGGTAAGGCATGGATGTTTGTGTCGTTTTTCTGCTGAGGTCCTGCCATCCTCCCAGACCTATTGGGGCATATAACTGACAGGTTCCTGTCAGACCTCTGTGGCAAACAGCTGCTTGAGAGGGTATTTATTTTATTATTAACATTTGAGTGTAGCGTGATTACCGCGGGGGATCCAAAGAGGGTGGATGGTATCCGAACACTTGCCCTCTGTGAAAATTAATTTAATCATTAGTATTATTTCATTGAATTCATTCCCAATGCACACCCACTTATTAAAAACTTTTATTTTCAATGTAATATCTACAGCTATGTTTGATTTTCACTTTCTCATCACCCTTTTAAAAGGGTTAGAGAAAGTAATGAAATAAATTTGTGATCTGTTATCGAACATTTTAACATTTCTTTTAGTGTTCTCTGTATTGTCATCTATAGTATGTGGATATGGCATTCTTAAAAAGAGAACTTAAAAGAACATGTTATTAAAATGTTCGTTCATAGTTTTTTTTTATTTTTCATTTAAGTACTCCCCCACCTGTCAAATTTTCCCGTACCCGCCACCAAGTGATTATAGAATGAATCTTCACAACAATGTAATCTGTAGTTCCCAGGTTTAAGTCCCAGCTGGGTCAGCGTTGAGATTTATCTCCGCAAAATTTCCCCGCCCTGTCCACGGTCAGTAGGGGACACCGATGGGCTTGGAAAGGCCGCCGTCCGTCGGATGGGACGTTAAGCCGTGACCCCGTGTGCGGGAGAGAGCCATACCCTGTGCACGTTAAAAGAACACGCTGGATGTCCTTGACGGGAGGCTACCATCTGTCTCCCAACAGCTGTTCCAGTGGGTCGCCTCCCCCAACCTTCTCTGAGCCTTCGGGGTCCATGTGACCTGGCCATTTAGCCCATGGTGTGCAAAAAAGTGCCGCTCAGAGGTAAAACAACCCAACAACCCAACTCACAACAATGTTTCCTTATGTGCTTGTATCACTACTTGAAAGTGTCTTTCCAAGACATTCCTTCTGGTATCAGATATTTTTTCATTTTCAAGCGAAAGAAGTAACTGCATTTTCAAGCGAAACTGCAGTTAATTTCGCTTGTCCTGGCCCCTCATTCCATTTTCTCTCTCCCGAAACGGGGAGATGAGAACTTGCAACACTTGTAATTTGATATTCTCTTGTTTGATCCCTCCTGTGCTTGAATTGAGATTTTTCTTTACTAACCCAAATTTCTCTTCAGTGAGAAATAGGATACTGAAGGGCTTGGAAAGACAATCTGCCGCCCGTCGTACGCGATATTAAATCGTGGCACAGTGTTCAGGAAAGCCATAGCCTGTGCATATTAAAAACGTGCTGTACGGCCTTGAAAGGAGACTTTCATTTCTATCCTAGCAGCTGTCCGCTGGATTCCCTTCTGGAATTCCTATCTAAAAAAAGGCGCTATTATAGCGAGTTAGCAATATTGAGGCAACTTGGCTCCACAATTTAATTCTGGTCGAGACAATTAAATTTATGCAAAATAGTTATTTTCTTAGTTGGCAAAATTTGATTTCCGAGTTTCCAAACTTTCGCTCAGCCCCTGGGCTTACCGTTCACATAAAAAAAAGAAAATTTCCGAATGTGCTGTGTATCCTCTCAATGTTTAAATAGTAAGGAAATATGATAATTCATACCTTAATTTTATTTTAAGAAATTAATTAAAAATTTCTTTTTGATTTGAATAACTACTAAGGAAATGTGATCATTTATACCTTTTGATAAATAGTAAATTACCTTTTCTGTAATTTTCCTTTTCTTTTTTTTCCCAGTAAATTTCCTTTTTTTTTTTCCAAAAAAGGTAAATTACCTTTCGATTAGTAAGAGATAGAGTTCTTTTGACCGCTCTTAAGCGATGGATAATACTAATTTTTCGTTCCTTCTAAGAATTGAAAATGACATAATTTTGTTCATACTTAAATAACCAATAAGTTGCACTTTCATGCTTAACGCCCTATGACGTTGGTACCCTTAGACAAGTGTCTAACGTGCCTTATGGAGAAATTCAGCTGTATCTAGGGACGAACTTATGTGGGGAGCGGACATCCCGACATGGGATCGATATCCTTCTACTAATAAATTTGTAATTATTAGTAATAATTAACATTGTAATACCATTCTAAATACTCTGCAAGCGGCTGCTTGCAGGGTATTTAGAATGCCTAATAATAATAAAAACCTAAATACCCTGAATATTTATATATACACTAGATATTATTAGGCCCCTATACCTAGAATGCCTAATAATAATTAAAAACCTAAATACCCTGCAAGCAGCTGCTTGCAGGGTATTTAGGTTTTTAATGATATGGAACTGCAACAAATATTAAATTTGGATTTTAAGTCTGCTTTTCACTATCGTGCTACTTTATATCGTATGGAGCATGATTATAACAAAACTAATGGCTGAAAAACTTCTTATTATATGCGTTTATTATATGCGTGAGATTAAAGGTTGTGAGGTGTTTAAAAGAATATTTAAAGTAAGCCCGGCTAGCTCAGTCGGTAGAGCACGAGACTCTTGATCTCGGGGTCGTGGGTTCGAGCCCCACGTTGGGCGACGCATATTTTTTTCACTGACTTATTCACGATGCCCAGTATTAACAAGTTTCGCAACGTATGAATTTTTTTTGTCACGCTCGTTTTCAGAAAAAAAAAAGAACTAGTGTTTCCACTTTGTTGTCTGTCCTACTGTAGACAATTAACTTCTTTATTTTTAGAGATAAATTAAAAATCCTTTTTGGGTTGGATAGGTTTTGACTGAAATAAGATTCGCACCTTCGGAGGTTAATTGCGCCCTCTAGCGGTTGAAAAAGTTGAAAATGCAAAATTGCAAACGATGCTATTATGCTAGACATTCGAAACTGTGTTGGTGAACTGCGAAGGTCAAGAGGTTTGCATCTAAAACAATGTTTTTTTTACCCTTACCCATGGGGGGGGGAGGGGCGTAATTTTTCTTCGTTTTAACAAATTATTGTTTTCACAGATGAATTAAAAATATTTTTCGAGTTATATAGGTATCGATAAAATATTACGATTCGCACTTCTCGAATCTTCAAGACGTTTAATTGTGCCTTTTAATGGTGGAAAAAATGAGAAAATTTCAAATCTTTTATCGAATATTGCAAACTACTATTTGAGCAAGAAATTTTATATTTTAGTGGTGGAGTGTGATGATCAAGGGGGTTTACACTGGCAGCAACTATTTGTCCCCACACTTAGGGGGGGGGGGGGGACACACGACGTTTTATTTTATAAAATTCATAAAAAATTCTTTTTGAGTTGAATAGGACTAAGGAAATATGATAATTAATGGTTTCCAAATCCTCCAAAAGGCTTTAATTTATATCTTTAAAGAGCGCTAAATGTAGAAAATTAAAAACTTGAATATTATTGCAAACGACATATTTATTCTAGAAATTCTGGTGGTAGAATATGTTTATCCAGAGTAGAAACCCAGATAGCTCACTTACAGAAGTGCACTTCATATAATGTGTTATAATTAAGTTACTGTTGGTCAAAATTCGACCCTTTGCACGTTATTTATAAAGAGCTAATTTTCCTGTAGAATTTCCTTGAAATATAATGGATTGCAGATAATGCTGGCGTACAGTCTGTGTTCCGAAACCAGCGTTACAACGAGGATATATAATAATAGATATTTTGTACATAATGAAATAAATCCTAAAATAAAAGAAAAAAGGTACTTCCTAATGAGTCGAAAACTATCAGTAAGTAATTAATTCACTGATGTTTTTAAAAAAGAGTTTTCTTAATTTCCTCATACAATTTATATTTATTTATTATTTTAATACAAATTCTAAAATTTGTTATTGTTTAATATAAACTTTTACACGTTATTTCTTGAAGTGAAAAGCGTGGAATTGTTTTGTAATAGTGCCATTCTGAAAAAATAACGTGAAAGATCGTTATTGATGTTTAGGATTTTACTAAACATATAAGGGTTTGCATCTGTTGGTTTCTAGCATTGAACTGCATCTATCGTTAATGTCCATTGACTTTACTTAACAAAGAATGCAAGAGTCAGTTTCTTATCAGGTGAATGAGAATAAAGGAGGTGATGTGTATGAAACAGCTATTATTACAAGCCCGGCTAGCTCAGTCGGTAGAGCACGAGACTCTTAATCTCGGGGTCGTGGGTTCGAGCCCCACGTTGGGCGTAAATGTTTTTTTTTAAACTATCCTCGATAACTCACCATGTCGCACAAAGTATGAGAAGCATTTTTTAAGCATTTCTGTAGTAAATTATCATTCTTAATAGTTTCTATCCTTAAAAGCACGATATATCATAATTATTAATAGCATCTGAAAAAAATTATCGCTGACGCGTCAGGAAACGAACATGCAACTCTCTAGATACATGCCTGAGTTTTGGTTTCGATTCCCGACGCATCAGCGATAATTTTTTTCAGATGTTTTTAATAATTGTTGAAGTCTATTTCTGCAGGTAATCTGTGTATTTAGCTGTAGAAGGACACAGCACGTGAAAAAGTATTTGAATGCTTCGAATGATACTCTGATATTTTGAACCCTCTGCGCATCAATTTGCATTTCTACGATTATTGTTTTCAGATTATGATATATTGCTTTTTCTGGATCTTTTCTATCAGCGATTTCCTCTCCGATATAGATTATAGCTTTTGGGTTGGGTTGTTTTACCTCTGAGCGGCACTTTTTTGCACACCATGGGCTAAATGGCCAGCAGGTCACATGAACCCCGAAGGCTCAGAGAAAGTTGGGGGTGGGGACCCACTGGAACAGCTGTTCGGAGACAGATGGTAGCCTCCCGTCAAGGCCATCCAGCGTGTTCTTTAATGTGCACAGGGTATGGCTCTCCCGCACACGGGGCCACGGCTTAACGTCCCATCCGACGGACGGCGGCCTTTCCAAGCCCATCGGTGTCCCCTACTGACCGTGGGCAGGGCGGGGAATTTTGCGGAGATAAATCTCAACGCTGACCCAGCTGGGACTCGAACCTGGTAACTACAGATTACGAGCCTGGCGCGCTACCAACTGAGCCACCGCCGCCACATAGATTATAGCGCCCACTGGCAGCGGTTAGCCTGATTGAGTGCGAAGTAAAATTTTAATTATTGCGCAATTGTGCTTTACTCTCTCCTTGTTTATTTTTAACAATTGCAATTTACTCTCTCCCAGGCACACGAAGCGATATAGTTTTTCTAAATTAATAAATATTTTTTAATAATAATTACCTCCTCAAGCAGCTGCTTGCCACAGAGGTCTGACAGGAGCCTGTCAGTTTATATGCCATAGTAGAAGGTCTGAGAGGATGGCAGGACCTCAGCAGAAAAACAACACACACACATCCATGCCTTACCCGGGACTCGAACCCAGGTCCATTAGATCAGTAGCCAAGCATGCTAACGACTCAGCCATGGGACGGCTAAAAAAAACTTTTTACGCCCAACTGGGGGCTCGAACCCACGACCCCCGAGATTAAGAGTCTCACGCTCTATCGACTGAGCTAGCCGGGCTTATTTTATTTTATAATTAAGTATAAATAATGTAATTTTTTTTACTTTCACTATATTGAAAGACGTTTAGAACGATCGCAACAGCATTAATTATCTGCTTTCAAATATTTAAACTTCTATAAACTATTCAAATATTAAGTAAATATTTTCTAAAACGGATATTTGTATATTTTTGATTGAGGTCGATAATTTATCTCCTACAACATTTTTTCCGCAAAAAAAAAAATAAATACCCCCTTAAGCAGCTGTTTGCCACAGAGGTCTGACAAGAGCCTGTCAGTTTATATGCCATAGTAGAAGGTCTGAGAGGATGGCAGGACATCAGCAGAAAAACGACACAAACAGGACCTATTTTCCTGTTTCCAAACAGGACCTGGGTTCGAGCCTTACCCGGGGCTCGAACCCAGGTACCGTAGATCAATAGCCAAGCGCGCTAACCACTCGGCCACGGAAAGGCTAAAAATATTGCTGACGTTATACATTTTCAAAATTAGGAAAGCCTTAAATGTGGTTTTTCGTTCCATAACATATTAGTTTTGATAACATGGACGTATATTCTCACAATCCACATTCTTTTAAAAGCTCACTTTCGATTGTCAAGAAAAAGAGTGCTTTGAAGAGAGAATATTTTTTCTTTGTACCATCATCATCCTCAAGCAGCCATGGGCTACGGAGGTCCAACCAGACCGTGCAATTTAGTTCTCCAAGCAAGTCTATCCTGAGCTACATCTACTGCATCTGGCCACTGCACACCAATTCTAATAAGGTCATGTTTGACATTGTCTGCCCACCGCATCCTAGGTCTCCCCTTCTTTCTGAAGCCTTTAGGCACACTGTTCATAACCCTATTCACCAATCTATAATTATTCATACAGGCAACATGGCCAAACCAACGGAGTCTCTCTCTGCACAATATGCTGCTTAAAGGAGGTTGCAAACTCCTTTGCCTAACCTCATCATTAGTTACAAAGTTGAACCACCTAATGCCCAAGATACTGCGTAAGCATCTGGAATCAAAAGCATCTAGTTTCCTGTTATCTTGTTTACAAAGTGTCCAAGTTTCACTACCATAACTAACCCTAGAAAGAACTAAACTATTATAGAGTCTAATTTTAGTCTTTAGGTGTATACGCCTATTTCTCCACACTCTCCCTAAATTCTTAAAAGTTCCGGCAGCAATCCCTATTCGTCTATTAATCTCATGCCGCACATCACCATTATCTGTTACATAGCTCCCAAGATAATTAAACTGTGACACCTGCTCAAGACTGCAACCATTCAGATTAACTGAATCACAGCCTGCCTGACCAATTTTCATCACTTTAGTTTTCTCTCTGTTTATAACCAAACCTACTCTACTACCAGTCTCATCAACAGCTCGAATGAAAGAGTTCATCTCATCAACATCATTTGCCAAAAGGGCTAAATCATCAGCATAATCTAAATCAGAAATTTTCGTATCTCCAGTCCATTTAAGGCCAAAATCTTTCCCTTGAAGTGAATTTCGCATAACATAATCAATAACCAAGCTAAAGAGAAAAGGAGACAAAATGCACCCTTGTTGAACACCAGAAGTAATGCTAAACCAATTGCTACAAGCCTTACCAACTATCACACACGACTCAGTGTTATTATAGAGAGCTTTCATTATGTTAACTAACTTGTCTGGTATACCATATGATCTCACAATCAACCACAAATTATGACGATCAACAGAGTCGAAAGCCTTTTTGAAATCAACAAAGCTAGCAACCAAAGGTTTCTGAAACTCTAAACATTTCTCAAGAATCTGCCTAAGTGAAAATATCTGATCCACACATCCCCTACCACTTCTGAATCCACATTGCTCATCACGCAATTGACTGTCAACCAGATTCTTAATTCTATTAAGCACAATCATGGAAAGAACTTTACCTGGAACAGAGAGTAGGCTGATATCCCTATAGTTATCACAAGAACTGCGATCACCTTTTTTGAAAATAGCGATAATAGCTCTGGTAAAATCCTTAGGAACCATGCCTTTATCATAAAAGATATTCAGAATTTCAGTCATCCAAGTGGTAACCGAAACATTCCCAGCTTTAAGCATTTCTGTAGTAATTTCATCTACCCCTGGGGATTCATGAAGTTTAAGTTTAGAAACAGCGAAAATAACTTCAGATTGTGTTATAGGGCCAACATTAAAGCCACCAATGCATCTATCATCATTGCAAACAATGGGAATAGAACTAACCACATTGTTTAGAACATCACTGAAATGCTCAGCTCACCTAGCCATGACAGAATCCTCACCTTCAATAACCTTACCTTGTTTATCCTTCAATCCCTGTATACCTGTCCGTTTTCTACCACACAAAACATTAACTATCTGGTACAGCTCTCTGCTGTTGTGCTGTCTAACTGCTTCCTCGGCTTTGTCAGCCAAATCATCAAGCCAAAGATTCTTATCAGCAGCTAACTGATCTTTTACACGTTTATTAATTTCTCTGTAATGCTTTCTATTAGGACTAGTAGGTTATTGATTAAGGACATTCCTGCAGTTCTTTCTTTCCGAAATAAGCTCAAGTGCCTTATCACTCAAACAATTCTTTCTCTTCTGCTCCATTTTTCCTAAAAGAGTACTCTTAGTGTCCAAAAAAGCATGTTTAAAATGATCCCATTCTTCCTCAACTTCAGTATTAAGCATACCATGACTGTCATAATGACTAAGTAACCTATCATGGTAAGCTTTGGCTATAACTGGGTCTTTCAGAGCTTCAGTATTAAAAGCAAATTTTTTAACCCTAGCACAACACTTTTTAAGTTTAAATTGCAAAACACTTTTAGCAAGATAATGGTCAGATCCAATTTCAGCTCCCCTATATGACCTGGTATTCCTAACAGATCTAGCCGATTTGCTGTTAATCAATATATAATCAATCATATTCTTATGCAGCCCATCAGGTGAAACCCATGTGTACTTATGTATGTCGCGGTGTTTGTAATAAGTGTTAGTTATTCTGAATCCATTAAGTTTACTTATCTGCAGGAGACGCTGCCCATTGCCATTGCAGCTACCAATACCAAAAGGGTCTATTACTCTTCCCCAAAGGACAGAATCAGTACCAACTTTGGCATTGAAGTCACCAAGAACAAGGGTAATATCTTCTTTCTTGACAGAATTCAAAATATCCTGAAGTTGTTCATAAAACCTATCCTTCTCATCCTCGTCGGCATCCTCAGTGGGGGCATAGCAGCAGATAACATTCAGGTCTTTACGCGTGTCTGAAATTTTGCTGTAAGAAACCTTTCATTAATGCACTCAAATCCTAGAAGAGCATCACTAGCGTATCTGCTGAGAAGCAGATCCGCGCCTTGGTGATGCTTATTGTCATCCCTCCCTGAAAAGAGAAATTTAAGATTAATTTTAAGAATCTGACCTTTATCTGTCCATCTGGTCTCTTGCAAGTCAAGAATATCTAAATAATAATGCGGAATTCTCGTGTGAGGACATCAAGAGTAAAAACTCTGTGCAGAGTCCTCACATTCCAACTACCTATGGAGAGAAAATGGTTAGTGGGATGTTTAAAGAAACTATGTTTATTGAGAGAGGGATTGCCGACAATATCAAACAGCCCCCTAATCGCAGGCATGGGGAAAAAGACCCATTCCCCCACCACTAAAGGCTGAAGCCATCTACACTGGAAGACTTCCTCCAATGTAGAATTTGATGATGCCAATAGAAACAAAGAGTTCAGGTGCCTGCGATGACCTCTGCTCAGGATTATCCACCAGCTGATAAACATATCCTGTGAATCTATTCACTTGGGGCTGTCAACCCACAAACAAACAGAAAACACAGCGGAAGATTTTCTCTCCACAGAAGCCCACCAGTGCAGCAAAATCAGGATCCGTAATCAAGCTCAGAGCCATATATCTGTCCAGTCCAGTGGGTATATATGGTCAGCACCAGGACCCTGTGTGGTTGACCACTCCTCAGCAGGTTAGAAAAAAAAAAGAAAAGTAACCATAGTTGTCCAGATCAGTAGGCCACACTAATCTGGCAGCCCTCCCCTTCCGTTCACATCCACAAGAGAGTATCTCTTTTGAAAGGTACTAACGGTCTGCACCACGAGAAGGCGGGGTCGGACATTAGGTGCTAGGCCTGGCAGGTTCTATGCATCATCACAGGGGATTGGTACATAGCTCTCCTTCCAGTGACTACCTAGCTACGGGTACCACAAATTAGCTTTTTACTCCAAGAACTGAGAAAGACATAATTTTGTTGTTATTTAAACAAATCGTAACAGTAAACTATTATGTTGGTCCCTTAAGGCAAGTGCTTAAGGCAAGTGCCAAACGTAACGTATAGGAAATCCGTCTTTGTAAAGGGCGCAGAGTTCGAATCCACGATCAAAGGGATTGGGCTAAATCTTTATCCGTGGTGCTCAACCTCATCCCTTCTATGTGCCCCACTTTTTTAGGCCATAGATATGATGCGCTACTGAGTCCAAGTGTATTAACATTGATTGATTTTTACAACTGCACATCATGCAATTTCTAAGTTCACATATTGAAACCCAAAACTATTCTAAGGGGGTGGGGAGGTTTATTACTAGCATTGGCGACTCTTTGCTTTTAAGAAAACATTATAATTATTATATGATTTCATTTCTGACAAATAAAGTATAAAATATGTGCCAAATACTTAAATTAAAAAAAAAAAATTATTTTCTCTTGAGAAATATTTAAGTACCATTTTTAGGGTCATGATGTACCTTGCAGGCACATGCAGTGATGGAACGAGGGTGGGCTATATAACCCAGCCCAAGGTACAAAATACAGTTTCTTTTTATTTATTGTTATGTTTTATTGCAGCATATTTTACTTAGATTCCATGTTTAATTCACGGAGGAAAATAAAGTTTTTTTATATAAGAAATAAAAATTTAATAAAGAAATAAAATTTTGTAAAATTTTAATAAGAAAGTAATTTTTTTAAATGTGTTTTTTTCCTTCCAATACTTTTATGTCAGTTTTTACTAATATTTCACAGTTAATTTCATTAAATAGGTAATTTTGTGTGCTTATCGAATTCTTCGAAGTTACGTTATTTTTGTGGTAAATATACATATTATTATACAATTTTATTAGTATAAATCCTTATTACTGACTACGGGAGGGTGGGAGGGATTTATAAATCAGAACTGACCTGGGTGAGAGATTGTCTCGACACTGAATCCTCACAGAGATTGTCTCGACACTGAGTCCTCACAGAGATTGTCTCGACACTGAGAGACAATTCAGAGACACAATCAGAGATTGTCTCGACACTGAGAGACAATTCAGAGACACAATCAGAGATTGTCTCGACACTGAGCACAATTCCTACGAGTTCAACACCCATGGTAGAGATGTTTCTGCTGTTGACTTTCTTCTCTCTGATTTTTATACAGATTTCTGTGATTGCCAGATTTCTGTGGCAAGCTGCTGTTTGAAAGGAAATTATCTTCCTTTCCTTCCACAGGATATTTTCTGTGGCGTATTTGGCAGTCACACCCATGGGCGTTTGCAAGAATTTTTAGGAGAGGGAGCCAAAATTGTTTCAGGGTATGCAAAAAACAGAAATAAATATTTCATGATAGATCAATTTTAGCCGAAACATTAATGAGAGCAGTTGCGAATACAGCAATCATGCTCACATCATAAAAAAAAAAAGATAAATACCCCCCTCAAGCAGCTGCTTGCCGCAGAGGTCTGACAGGAACCTGTCAATTTATATGCCAGAGTAGAAAGTCTGAGAAGATGGCAGGACCTCAGTAGAAAAACGACACATATATCCATGCCTTACCCGGAGCTCGAACCCAGGTCCCTTAGATCAGTAGCCAAGCGCGCTAACCACTCGGCCACGGTCTCTTAAATCACTAGCCAAGCGCGATAACCATCTCGGCCACGGTCTCCAGCCCAGGTCTCTTATCAGTAGCAAAGCGCGTTAACCCTTCAACCACGGTCTCTTAGATCAGTAGCCAAGCGCGCTAACCACTCGGCCACGGGGCGGTTGCTTATATCATATCATAATGCAAATAAGGATGTCCGGAAACAAAGCGAAAAAAGGGAAAACTTATTCTAATTACATGTAAAAAGACGCGTTTCTTTTTTTTTTTCATATTACTTCCTTAACGTTATTGGCCGATTTTATTATATCAGTGCACAGTTCCAAATCTTTTCCTGCCATGAAATTTGTTTCACAATGAATAAAAAAATTCTTTTGTTACTACATAGTAATTTTTCACTACACATTTTTTTTTAACTTCAATGCTTTTTAAGTCAGTTATTTATTATTTTTTTTTATAATTATTTTACTGCTCGAAAACATTTTAAACTGCTCTGTCATTTTTTTTTTTGCTCTACAAATAATTAAGGAAGAAGAAAAAAAATAAATAATGGACAAATTTTTATTTTTCACTGAAAGTGTAGCGCTTCTTTAATAGCAAAGTTGTTTTGTCCCACTCCCCTGGGGGGGGGGGTAAGGATAAATCATTGTTGTCAATGAAAACGTCATGACCTTCACATTTCAACATCCCAATTTCAAATTTCTAGCATAAATGCATCGCTTGTAATGCACTAAAACGGTTTCATTTTAACTTTTTCTGTCGTTAGAGAGAGCAATTGCAGCTTTTGGGAGATTGGGTAAATGAGAATCTTAATGTGTCAATAATACCTATCGAATTGAAAGAGAATTTTCAAGTTACTTTTAAAAAAAAAAGTTAAAAACTTACAGACTGACAAAGAAAATTTAGCTCTTTACTTTTGGAAACGAGCTAAAACATTCTTTTCAGTGATTCCACTGTAGAGTAAAAAAAAATTCAATTCTTGTGAATGTAGTATAGAAAAATCATTCCTGTGATTTCAGTGTAACATAAATAAATTCCTGCCATTGCAGTGTAAAAAAAATAAATTCCCGTGATTGCAGTGTAAAAAAAAATAAATTCCTCTGATTGCACTGTAAAAAATAAATTCTTCTGATTGTGGTGTAAAAAATAAATACCTCTGATAGAAGTGTAAAAAATAAATTCCTGTGATTGCAGTATTAAAAAATACATTCCTGTGATTACAATGTGTAAAAAAAAAAATTCTTTCCTCGTAAAGCCCACTTATCATGGAGAAAACATGCAGCTCTATGAAGAAAATTTTATACTTCAGTTGAAAGATACCACAAAATTTTTCCCTGGCGGTATCCTTCCAGCTAACACTTAGTACAATGCATTAAATTTAAGTTAAACATTTCTGAACATCGTGCTCTTAAGGATAAGGCAAACAATGCTAATTTACAAAATAAAAGTTTAAAAATTGCACCTCATACATTGCGAACTTAAATTTTAGTGGTAATAAGAAAAAAAAGCTTACGCCCAACGTGGGGCTCGAACCCACGACCCCGAGATTAAGAGTCTCAGTGCTCTACCGACTGAGCTAGCCGGGCTTGTGTTGATAGCTGTTTCATACACATCACCTTCTTTATTCCCATTTACCTCATAAGAAACTGACTCCTAAGTAAAGTCAATGGACATTACGATAGATGCAGTTTAATGCTAAATACCCTGCTAATATCCTCTCCAATCAATTTTCACGTTCCATGCACTTTTGAGGACAGCCATTTCTCCTTTTAAAGTTCGAGAGATTTCTTGAGAATGGTTGATTTTTATGTATGAAAAAAAAAATTAAAAATTATAAATGAATGAAAATATCTTTGGTTTTGGTAGTGTCCGTTATATATGAGAAGTAGTATGTTACAGTCGCTCCAAAAAATATCCGAACACTATGGTTGATTACAGAATTCAGAAAAAATGTCTGGCAACGATTTTTTTAGAAATTAGTGATCTGGCAACCCTTCGCGTCACGTGACACGAAGGTTGCCAGATCACTAATTTCTAAAAAAAATCGTTGCCAGATATTTTTTTCTGAATTCTGTAATCAACCATAGTGTTCGGATATTTTTTGGAGCGACTGTACGTATGATATTTTTATCAAAATAAAATAAAATAAATACCCCCTCAAGCAACTTGCTTGCTACAGAAGTCTGACAGGAGCCTGTCAGTTTATATGCCATAGTAGAAGGTCTGTGAGGATGGCAGGACCTCAGCAGAAAACAACACGAACATCCATGCCTTAACCGGGATGGAACCCAGGTCCCTTGATCAGTAATCAGCTAACCACTCTGCCACGGGACGGCACTGTCGTGCGCCATGGTAGGGGGGAACGACGCAGATTTTTATTTCGTTACGTGGAATTAGATATTCTGCTTGAACTGTGCCGAATGTGGTGGGCATCGATGGCGTATGATTAACCACTCTATAATAGAGGACGATCAATTACCCCTTGATTACCTTCACTCTTATTAGGGTGAAATAACAGGTTTGTGGATTGTTACACCCGTACCAACGTATGCCTCAGGCTTGCTGCGCCAAGTGATGTACAGAAATATGTCCAACAATTCACGCACGAGAGTTGTGTAGGGACGATACAGTTTATTCACATTTACATACAATCACATGCTGGGGATGCGCTCGACTCCGTAGGCCTTTGCTGCTGCAAACAATTATGCAATGAGGTGGAGAATCGCACTTTGCACATTCTCACTTTACCGACCTCAAACTCGGCGAAAGGATATTTAACCTTTACCTACAATGTGATTCACACAGAACCCACTTCAGTTCCACAGAACTGTACTTGGTTCTTACATAGAACCGAACCCATTCCTTAAGGGTTTTTCTTTGAGTAAGAGCTGCGGCCCTTGACGTGTGTTCAAATGTCCTTTCTGTTTGACTGCGACGCTCAAGACTGTTGTTTACTCTCGCTGCCGTAGTCTCCAGCTCCCGACTCGCGCCCAAGGCTAGTTGTAAAAGGCCATAAAAGGTCTTTTTGGAGTCGTCAGCATGTGTAGGTTTCCAGCTCAGACCCGAAAACAACATCTAGGATCATTTCAACATCCCCACAATAGCACTTCCAAAAACACACTTAATAAATAAAAATATTTACAAAAATACAATAAAAATGCAACAATAAATAAAAATAAGTAAATTAGAAACACATGACAATATTTATCATGAGTATTTCAGTTCATTTATTTTTGAAGGTAATTTTCGAATAAATATTTTTGAAGAAAAAAAAAAGTATAACTTAAACAATTCACCACCCGGAAATTTTGAACCTAAAACGGAGATAAATAACAAAACCCGGAAAGGAGGAAGTTTTAATTTATCAACTGTAGTGATTTACAGGTGTATTTATTCTATGTAACAGTTTATTATACAAAATTTATAAGGCTTGTTGATTTGATTATTCACTTTTGGTGTTTATGTTCTGACTGAAAGTCCGTTGTTTGAACAAGAATTTGCATAGTTGTCAATGATTTGGTAATTATTTTTTTAAGTGTGAAAGAAATTTCGTATCATAAGAATTCGATTAAAAACAACTAGTCAAAACAACATAAAGTCCTAAACAAGAACAGTTTTGTTTACATATATGTGTTTTATAATATAATCCAGGAGGTCGCGTGGTTAGTGTGCTTGGATACTGAACAAAGAGACTAGGGTTCGAGCCCCAGATAAGGCATGGTGTTTTCTTAATTGTGTTGTCTTTCTCCTGAGGCCTCACGTTTTTCACAGATCATATCTATACATATCACACTGTCAGACTTCTCTGTCTGCTTCAGTAGAAAATTTACTTTTTTATAAAATTTTCCAAGCCATCTTGTCCCTTTCTTACAAGATAAGAGAAGAGAAAATCTCAACTGGGGCACAGTAAGGGTTCGAACCTGAGAATATCAGGTTGTCAATCTGATACACTCCCTCCATCCCTGCGAGTTGGTTTCAATCTATGGTATACTGGCCCCACCAGTTTAGAAAGCTAGTTACTTGCCCCATCAGATTCTAGCTACAGTACTTTAATTCTCTCATCAATTTTTTTGTCACTTTAAAAAAAAAACATAATTTATTTGCATTATTTTTTTGTTAACTGTTTTATCTTCGTAATCTTTAAAGGAAATTTTATCGATGCACAATCTCCAGTCGCAAATTTTCTGCTAGAGAGCTGAGAATCACACAACTGGAAATCATACGAAGCAATATCAAATGGATACAGAAGAATAAGATTCTTGCTGGGTTTAACTTCTATGATTCAACATGGCATTGAAACATAGAAATAACAGTTGAAAGTCCGAAGACCTAACACACGCTGCATGTTATAATAAACGCTGGTAAAATCAGAGTGAATAGTTATCACACAATTTTCCTTAACTGATATACAGTGTAAGTAACTTTCACTATTAGCAAAAATAATAATCAGATCCTCCTAAAGTTACACAAAGCTGTTCACAGTAAGCAAGAGTAGTTTGTTCCCACTTCACGTTTCCCCCACTAGTGCTTTTCCCTATGACGTCACCGGCCACGCCCACTTCCGGTCACGTGATATGACGTCACAAGCCATCATAATTAATAATTAATTAATTCTCCCTTATTAAACACCCCTTTATTAGAAACCCATGGCGCCATCTAGTGTATATGCTGAGTGCTATTTTTTAGAAAAATCTCTCAATTTTAGTCCTAATTTTTCCAATTTTTGACTCCCCCTCATTAAAAAAACCCCTTATCAAAAGTTCCCTCCCCCTTTATGAAAAAGCCCGTGGCGTCATCTAGTGTACATGCTGAGTACTATTTTTAGAAAAACCCTCTATTTTAGTCATAATATTTGACTCTCCCTCATTAAAACACCCTCCTATCAAAAAAGAGAAAAGTTTCTCCTATCAAAAGTTCCATCCTTTATTAAACCACCCCTTTATTTAAATTCCCTCCCACTTATTAAAAAACCCCCTTATAAAAAGTTCCCTTTATTAAAACTCCCCTGATCACAAACTCCCTTGGTTTCTATCCTCATCTGAAATTTGCCAAGTCCAACTAAACTTTGGGTGGCAACGATCAGAATGGCTGATGCAAGCCTCAAAATAATTGCAAAACTTTCGGTGGCAGCCCCTCACAGAAAATCAACTCCCAAGGTTGTATATTCCATGTATTTATTCCTTATTACTTAAACATTTATCAAAACTCTCATTAAAAATCCCTTATCAAAAGTTCCCTTTACTAAAACTTAACTGATCACAAACTCCCTTGGTATCCACGCTCATCTGAAATTTTCCAAGTCCAACTAAATTTTGGGTGGCAGCCCCTCACAGAAAATCAACTTCCAAAGTTGTATATTCCATGTAGTTATTGCGAATTTTTATTCCTTATTAATTAATTAAACACTTATCAAATCTGCCATCCCCCTCATTAAATCCCCCTCCCCTTATTAAAAGTTCCCTTTATTAAACTTCACTGATCACAAACTCCCTGGGTATCCATGTTCATCTGAAATTTACCAAGAACAACTAAACTTTGGGTGGCAACGGTCAGAATGGCTGATGCAATTCTCTAAATTTTTGCGAATTCGACCTTCACTAGAATAAGGACTATCCCGCAGTAACTCTTTTAAAAATACTGTCCTGCAACAAATAAAAAAATGCTATTGGGTAAAAAAATTAATAAAAACGGCGAAAAAATCTGATTTTATTCGTAATTATGAAAAAATATTGAGGGGTAATATTGAAGTGCCTTGTACCAGCTCTTCCAACTCTGCTAACACTGATACTGGTAATTCACAAATAAATAGCATTCACAGACCACTACTGGTCCAACTCTTCTACCTCAGTCTCCACCGATCCAACCTTCTGATCCGGACCAACCTTCAGCTTTGATCTCGAAGATTTATCACCTATTTTCAATGTGAGTGCCTTGTGCTGTATGAGCTTTCACTGTAGTTCACTCCATTGGAGCGATTTCACTCATGTTCAGAAAAGTGAATCTCACATACAACTGAAATGTAATATTCACATGCATCCACAAAAAGTGAATGTTTATGACTTGCATCTTCACTAGAAATGAGCGTCGTTGTAAGAAATTAAACCCTAATACTAGTGTTTAAACTATTTTTACTACCTGCATTCTATTTGCTGGCACAAGCAACTGAGAATATGTTTAGAACACACGATTCATAGAAACAAAATGAACACCCACACACACATCTGATTCACAGAAACAAACACATTCGCTGAAACAAACATGAAAACATATACACATAAACATATGCACACGCACGCACATACACACAAGCACACACAAACATACCATTACAGAGACGAAACAAGTATGTAACAAAAATAAATATGAACGAAAAACTTAGTCCATCGCATTGATACTTAGTCCATCGCATACATTTATGTATAATTCCATACACCACATAAACATGAATATACTTTGCATAAGATCATAGAAACATTCTCGTACATACGTAATCATTCACAAACAGACTGCTTGAAAGTACTAACAGCTGTTGACTTCCGTTTACTCGAATCAGACAGTCAGCATATTTCTCACTAGATGGCGCTGGTGAAAAGCCCAAAACGCAGAAAATCGCTTATTTACAGTTTTTTAACTGTTGCATGGTTCATCTTCCTTAGAAATTTCTATCTTTTAACATTTGTGCTCGAAAGAATAGTATATAGATATGAAGAAGGAGACACAATATATGTTTGAAAGAATTTATGGGGATGTTTTTGTCAATATTCTTCTCAAGTGACTGTTTGATTCACATACAACTGAAAAGTTACATGTATTATTCACATGCTTACACAAAAAGTGAATGTTGCTGAATTGTATCTTCAATAGAAATGAACGTTGTTGTAAGAAATTGTAACATTAACACCCTAATACTTAAAAAATGAATGGTTAAACTATTGTTACTTGTATTGTTGCTGGCACAGGGCGCCCTCTGTCGGACAGGTCTGTCTGTTTCGAATGCTTACGTTACGTTTTCCTTTAATGTGAGAATGCTGGGTAGGGTGCTTTTCTTTCGCTTCTCTTTTTCAATCTTCTGTAATGTGGCGATTGTCTTGCAGTGTGAAAGACTTTATGCATTAGGTCCTGTAAATGGTTGAAACGCAAAGTATTGTCTATCGGTTCTGGGACCCTCATAATCGAGAAGAATTATGCTTGTGGAATTTACTGGAGTAATGCTACTTTCTATGGGTAGTGTTATTTCAGATTTCCAAACAAGTGAAACACCATATCTTTGTCGAAAAACTTGTGTTTGCAGCAAAAAATATCCACCTTCACCCACACTTATGAGCTTATTCCAACGTACTGGGGGATTGTAGAACCAGGAACTCTGGAAAGAGCATGAGATAGCGCCTTGTCTTCCGCTTGCTCGAATCATATTTAATGCAGTCAACATTGACTTATTGTGAAAGAATGACTGTTCATGCTATTAAAACAGACAAACTTTCCATTTCATATATTAGGAGATGGAAGGTTCGTGCATCTATTGGTTGTAGAATCTTCGTGAGTTCGAAATCAGTGTATCTTTAAATATGACTTTAAGCAACTGTTTGTCTTAACGGTTACCTCTCGTACGACATAGGTGCACAGTAGAAAAACAACACTCATGTCTTACCATGGATCTCTAGGTTTCTTAGATCAGAAGTAACTAACCTACTGTCTAAGGGATAGATGTTGGCTATCATAACTTATATCTGTATCGTGGGTCCATTTCAGGTTAGTGTGACGAATTCATTGTAAAGATATATGGAAAAATAATAATCTAAAATTAAATAATCTAAAATAAAAATAAATAATCCGAACACTGGTTGATTAGAGAATTCAGAAAAATGTCTGGCAACGATTTTTTAGAAATTAGTGATCTGGTTGCCAGATTACTAATTTCTAAAAAAATCGTTGCCAGATATTTTTTCTGAATTCTCTAATCAACCATAGTGTTCGGATATTTTTTTGAGCGACTGTACCACTAGATTATGACGTCGGCATAGGTAGTCCTAAAAATCTAGACATTCCTTATAGATTTATTTCTATTATTGTTACTGGTAAATTTTAATAATAATCTTTAAACTAATATTTATTTATAAACCTACATTATTTAGAAAAAAATATTCGTTTGTATTAGCGTTATGTTAATGCTAATACATGCAAATAATTTTCCTTCTAAAAAAAGTATATTTGTAAATAAACGTTAATGTAAAGATCAATATAAAAATACACCAGTAATAAATATATAAGAAATGCGTAGATTTTTGGGACTACCTAGGCTGACGTCACAATCTAGTGGTACGGCCTTCTGTTCTAGGAGGTGTTGCTCCATGTCTTTCACCCAAAACTCTGTATTCCGACTCTCTTTGTTTCAGGATTCACCTTCTCGCATTTCCTGCCACTTATCTTTGTTCACCATCCATTCTAATGGTTGATCTGTCACTTAATGATTTCATTTTTCCTTTTTCCGTTTGTAGGCTAGCTCTAGGATGTGGCTTTTCTTCTTCATCTGATGCTGAGCTTGTTCTTGGAAACCTACAAGACGAAGAGTAGATCCATTTCCGCTAACCAACCGCATTCATTTTAATATGAATTTCGGATCTCAGGAAGCGACTATCAGAAAAAGAAAAATAATGTACAAATTCCATATCCGCATTATACATGCCATGATACTACCATACATATAAAAATGATATATTTCTTTTCATTTCAAGATACCCAAAAAAATTGCATTTCCTATTTTTCTTTTCCAAATATAATTCTTTTAATAAAAGGAAATGATTAATTTCTGCAGGAGGTAGATCATTAAAATCATGTCGTTAGTCACCTGTTGAGTCACAAGACAATAAATTCTCTGTCCTTCCTTGGACGCCCAACTCACTGAATTTGAACCCATTTGAGAACGTTTGGAATCTACAGAAAAAAGCGATTCGATGCTCCGACCCTCTGGCAATTTGCAACCATTGCAGGATACATTGTGGAATCCATGGTTAACACCAGTGGGAGTATATGTTGGGTGGCGCCAAAGACTGTTTTGCCAAGGTCATTCTAATGCGGCTTAGAGGCGGCTAAGGGTTTTACATATTCGTCTTTCGTTCTTTCTTTGTTGTTGTCTTAGTGAATATTTCTCTCTCTGAAGTTACGGGTAGTTTTTGTTCTTTGATCATGGCCAACTGTGTAGTAGTAACAAAATGCATGAATGTCCATGGCCGAGTGGTTAGCACGCTTGGCTACTGATCTAAGGGACCTGGGTTCGAGCCCCGGGTAAGGCATGGTTGTGTGTGTCATTTTTCTGCTGAGGTCCTGCCATCCTCTCAGATCTTCTACTCTGGCATATAAACTGACAGGCTCCTATCAGACCTCTGTGGCAAGCAGCTGCTTGAGGGGGTATTTTTATTTTAATTTACATAATCGAGCCAAAAAAAAGTCTAGAAATGGGCAAAAAAACTGGATTGCTAATGTATAACATTTTCTCCTCCATTGTACAAGTCTTTAAAAAATTCTTGAAAAATTCATGAAATGTAAATAACTTTAATAATTTTTACCTCTATTTCCCATATTAACATTCTGAAAGGTGATGTCATGACCCCCATGATCACCCCTTTAAATCCGGTCCTGATTGTGAGTGACTGACTGAGTGCTGATGGCTGACAGGGGATCACGCTAATTCTAACTACGAAAATTTGCACCTGTAGATAATCCGGGTCGTAAATCTCGCGAAAAATCCGACATTTGACCTCAGGTATACCTATCAAAGTCAAATAGAGGTCATTTAGAGGTTAAACCTTGATCTGTCACTGCTAGAAACGTGAAAATTGATGTCTGGGGGTGTTTTGAGCTATAGACGTCGTAGACGTTATGAAATTTCAGTTACCATGGGTCCTTCGAGATCTAAGGTCAAATTTATATCTATTGGTGGTAGACAGCTGAAAATTGATTCCTAGGAGTATTTTGGGGCGTAGATCTCGGAAATTTTGTGGAAATTTGATTGTGATGGGTCATTTGAGGTCAACGGTTCAACAGTCAAATACAGATCTACCAATGGTAGAGAGTTAAAAATTGGTGCATTGGAGCATTTTGAGTTGTAGCTCTCAGTGTCAGATTTTAGATGCGATGGATCCTTTGAGGTCAAAGGTCAGATTAGGTGTGCTAGTGCTGGGGATCTAAAAACTGGTAAATAGGGCTATCTCAGAAATGAGAGGAATTTTCAGATCAGGTGTCACAATCAAAGTCAAATAGGGGTTGGAGGATTATCACGGGGGGGAAATCAAGAGGTGCCGAAGGCACTGATTGATTTCTAGTATGCATTTATATATAAGGGCAAAGTTCCCTTGTTCAGAATCCACTGTAGAACTCCCAAATGGAAGGAATGTATTCATAATTAGGACCTACATTGTGCAAAACATGTCGAAAACGATTATGCAAAAATAAATGTAATGCAAAATTTATCACCAGATGACACAGGTGGTGTATGCAAATACCTGCATATGTTATCATTTCAAAGAGTAGGGCATAAAGCAATAAAAGGGAGGTGCCTGAACTAAATGTAAGCTCTGCTGGTGAAATTGTTCTATGAGAGCTGAAGCATTGCAATATAAGCATTACAGGAATAGCGAAGGAAGAAAGGCTTTGAAAACCTTTCTTTGATGATTCCTAGAATCAATTGAGAAAGGGCCCTATGACATCGAATGGTGACCAAATTTCAGGAAATGAGAAACTTTGGTGGATGAGGACAGAAAGTCATTCCTTTTAAATAATATCCTTTTTACATCACTTTTTAAGTCACTAGTATAAAGGTGAAATAACTTAAATTGCATTGTTTGGTGAAAATAATTTCTGGAAAAAATATACTGGAACGTCATTCTAGTTCAGTTCAGATCAGTTATTTAGCCCATCCCTAAATTGTTATGCAACAGTTGACACACATTGAAACAGCAGTGCTTGGCATGTTGCAAGATGACTACAATCATTACTATACAAGATCTAAGGTTCGCACCAGCTTCTTTCTGGGGATCAGGTAGCTTGATTGGCCTTTGCAAAGAAATTTCTTGCACAAATGGAGGTGGAGAACTTAAGAAAAAACATCACCTGACACGTGGCAAACATCTCATCCGATATTTGCTTTAGTGCGATAACGTTACTCTTCGGTTTCAGCACAGTGTGACAGTGAAGGTCACCACAGAAAACATTTTGTCCTACAATAATTTCTTGCCCCTCAAGCAGTCAGCTTTGAAACGATTATATATTGCATAATAGTTTTCTGCATACTTTGCAACATGTAGATCACATATATGAATGCATTCGCCCATTCCATAGGTCTATAGGATATCATAGGTCAGAGGTCGATTCCATAGGCCTCTGAGCTATAGAATCCTACGATATGATCATGGTGTTGTTTTATTACATTCCATCCACTCTATAAGTCTTCATTTCATAGACATCCGAACAGGTAAACTTTAATTATGGCCACCATATATATATTTATATATTGCAAACATATTTATGAAAATAAATTGCACTAATATTTCTAGATCATTAGAAAATGTATGCCTTTTATGGTTTTATATGCATTATATACTATCAAAACTCTTAAAAGCGTGTTCGTTTTTTAAAATCATACCACATTTGAAAACATTATAGGAAGCAACTAGGTTTTTACAACTAGGTTTTTAAATACTATCCTTTTACATCACTTTTTAAGTCACTAGGATAAAGGGGATATAACTTAAATTGCATTGTTTGGTGAAAATAATTTCTGGAAAAAATATACTGGAACGTCATTCTAGTTAGTTCAGTTCAGATCAGTTATTTAGCCCATCCCTAAATTGTTTTCCGGATCTGGGCCTATTTCCATACACAAAATTCTGTACGACGAAGCAAAATTTTATTTACATGTCAGAAAATTTACAATTCTGAGAGTTCGTTCAGATCATTTTTTTTATAACATATTACACTTTTTTTCGTCACTTTCTTCTTTCAGAACCTTCTAATAACTTCTTGTCTTCCGGGAGGCCGATCGTAGCCGTAATAGTGATCGGAAAATGCCACAGGTGTTTTCCTTTAGGGAGAAAGAAAAACAAACATATGCAAATCCATCTATGTAAATATCTGTACTATGACCGAAAGTAATTGTTTATCATTTCCTAAAGATGTATTCAATATTGTTTATTAGCCTTAAACATAGGTCAGGGCTGATCAATTAGTTTGTCACGAAGAGAAAAATCGAGGACATCAAGCGTTTCCAAAGGCTGCCCAAATCGATTATTTAAAAAAACTACATTCGCCAAAGGTATTAACCTACTTCCCTACTTTATTAAGCAAGTATTTAGGTTTATTTATGAAACTGCATTCGGTATGGGATTACTTCATTAATTTTTTCCTAAATAACCTCGTTAATTGCTGAATATCATAAAACCTATGTAGGCCTTATTCTAATGTAGATCTGAATTTCCTATTATGTGCAGTGGAGAATTCAAATTTAGTGTAGTTAGATATACAGATAGTCCGTGCTCACCATGTCTGCGGTCAATGCTGATTCGCTGTAACGCGGTATTAAAAATAATTATTTTGTTTCCTATCACACTATTAAAAAGCAAAAAAATATTTTTTTTATTCAAAATTTTTTTCCCTTAAAGCCTAAACAACATAAAGCTGATGAAATGGTCTCTCCATATTGCATTATTGTCTTTAGGGAGAAGTCTCATGAAAGTGTTGACTATCGTAATCATTGAAGAGAAGTCTCATGAAGGTGTTGACTATCGTAATCACTGAATAGAAGTCTCATGAAAGTGTTGACTATCGTAATCATTGAAGAGGCCCTTTCTTTCCATTATCAGAGCATGGCTTTCTCGAGAGGCACAATTATAACTTCACGAGGCAGAATGCTGTTAATTTAGTTGTGACACGCTGCCTAAGTGCTATGTAAACAAATATTACTTAGCAAGAAGAGGAAAAGCTAAGTAATCGAATGAATAAAAAGTATGAAATATGGAAAGTTTAGGCCTGTTGAGTTCTCTATTCACTTATGAGGTTAAGGAGAGACTCAAAGAATTAACACCAAAATCCAATTCTTTTAAAGCTGGGCCTCGGCAGAGCCGCAAGTTGCAGTGCAGCAGCCTCAGCGTCTCTGATAGGGAACAAATACCGAAAAAAAAAAATCCTAGACTCGTTTTTCAGATAAGAGCCATGTCCAGAGAGTTAATTTGGTGAAGCAGCGAGCTCTGAGAGGTTTTTTTTAAGGGAGTATGGTACTTCCCCCACACAAAGGACGGAGATAAACTAGAAGCTTTTTATCTTGTGGTGTTATTAATATACGTTTAATTTTATTTTATTCATAAGAAATTATTTTACTAATCTTGATTATTTTACATTTGTTTTTACTGTACGTATCTCTATGTTTACACTTTGTGAAGTATAATTATTTATTTGGGTGTCTTGGGGTCAGTATCCTATTTCATCGAAATATATGTTATAATACCCCAGACGAACGTAATATTATTGTAATAGGTGTAAGCAGAGCAGAAATTGTCGATGGAACCAGGTGATGGACCAAACGATAAGGGAAATAATAATAATCTTAGAGGCACCTATGTACACGAAGATCTCGTATGTCGGAGATGGGATCCTAATCATCAAGACTTAAATCGATAGATTATTTTTCCTCGTAATAAATAATGTAAACATCTGAAATCGGTTCTGACACTACAATGTTCTCTATTTCAACTCTTTAAAAAAATCAAAACTTTACCACACAATTGCATATTTAAACACAAATGATAATCAATATTAGAGGGAAATAATACAGAATAGAACTTTCAATACAAATATTTACATAAAAATATTATTACATAAAATGTAAAAATGCTTAAGGAAATTTTAGATAAAGATAAATAATAAATATTAATGCTAATAATAAATGTTTGCACGTTATGGATTGAGAAATTGATGTTCCTCCGGAGCGTTTAGGTAGTTATTCTGATGAAACCACGACGTTGGGTTGTTTCACCTCTGAGCAGCATTTTTTGCACACAATGGGCTAAACGGCCAAGTCATAAGGCCTCTAAGGAGGAGACCCACTGGACAGCTGTTAGGAGACAGATGGTAGACTCCCGTTAAGACCATCCAGCCTGTTCTTTAACGTGCACAGGATATAGTTTTCTTGCATATGGGGCCACGGCTTAACGCCCCGTCCAAAAGGCAACAGCCTTTTTAAGCCCATCGGTGCCTCCTTTCTAACTGAGGGAAGCGGTTAGCGAAGATAACTCTGAAAGCTGGCTCGAATGTAGGATTACAATCCTGACACGCTACCGATTCAGCCAACCACACACCCTAGAAACAAAAAGCGACGATAACTCATCTACCAACTTATTAGTCTGCTGTAATGGTGGAGGAGAAAAGGAAGCTGTCCAGAGTCTACTGACATGCAAATTAAATGCAAGAACTGATATATGATGGATTAATGGCTACTGCCGTATCATGTAATTTTTTTTGCAGATTTAGCGTGGAAACTAGAAAAATATTTTACCTTTTCCACTTTTATTAAGAGGGGATTTTTTTAACTGTATCAGAAAAACTTTTCTCGCAAACAAAACTTGTTTTACTTTCTTCTATTGTAAATAGCAAAAAAAAAAACATTCAAGGTTTCTTCTGAGGGGCATTTTTCGCACAAAATGGGCTAAATGGGATTCGTCACAAGGATCCCAGGGGTTCAGAGAAGGGGACCCACTAGACAGTTGTTATTCTACAGATGGTAGTTTCTCCTCAAGTTTCAACATGGTCTTTGATATGTATAGGCTGTGGCTCTCCTGTACACGTGACCAAGGCTTTGCGTCCCATCCGACGGAAAGCAGCCTTTCCAAGCCCATTAGTGTCCTCTTTCTGAAGAAGGGCAGGATGGGGCTTTGGAGGAGATAATTCTCAATGCTGGTCCAGGTGGGACTCGACCCTGGGAACTGCAAATTTCGAGCCTGGAACACTATAGACTGAGCCAACCCCCGCCCTAAATCAGCAGGCTTTACGCATGAAATTAACTTTTGATCAGGTGATAAACATTTGATATCGACCATTGATTTTATTCGAAACTTCTAAAAAATTCCTTTTCCTTGAATTCTGGATTTAAGAAAATAATAATTCGTGGTTGTTTCGTTTTCTGGAGTACAGTTATTTGATTTCCAAGTAGTTAGTTTCGAAAATTGGAAGAAAAAAAGATTCCGCCTTACTGCATTCCGGATTAAAGAGAAAATCGATAAACTCGCCGGATTATTTTCCTAGAGTTAGTTCCTTTATTTTCCGACGATTTGTTTGTAAGAAAGAGAATTAAAAAACATCGCTTTTTAGATCTAGATTATAGTAAGTTAAATGAATGTTGGCTGTTTTGATTTCATTGGAGTGAATTCATTTGATTATCGACTGATTCATTTGGAAGAAATGGAAGTAAAAGAGGTTCACTTTATTGACGTCCGGATTAGGGAGAATATATATAATAGTGTCGGTTGTTTCGTTCCACTCCACTCTGTCTTTTTTTTTGACTGATGCGATTCGTTCTGCTTGTATTGATTCCGGATTAGAAACGGGAGAGATGAATTGCTTTTCTGTAATTTCTTTTATTTCCGACCATTTCATTTTTCCATTCAGAAGAATCGATTTCTTAAAAAAACAGTTTTAATGAATGGAATTGCAGTGACTTCTGGGGGCGAAGGTGGCTCAATCGGTAATGCACCAGGTTCGCAATCTGTTCCCAGGTTAGATTCTTACCCATGCCAGCTTTGAGAGTTATCTCCGCTAAACCCCACTGATTCGGCTTGAAAAATCGCTGTCACTTGGATGGAACGTAAAGTCAGGGCCCTAAGTTCAGGAGAGCCATACCCTGTGCGCGTTGAAGAACATTCTGAATGGTCTTGATGAAAGGCTACATCTGTCTCCTAATATCTGTCTAATGGTCTCCTTCCCCCGACCTTCTTTGAGCCCTTGGGGTCCTTGTGGCCTGGTCATTTAGCCCATTATGTGTAAAACAGCAACCTCAGTGACTTCTGACAAGCACTGATTTTGTTTCAGTGAGAACCATTAGACTTATTCTTAAGTTGTTCCTATCACTTCTTGTTTCCTCCCAATATCCGTCCACTAAGTTATTGCCAATCCAATTGTCGCATCTACTCAATTGTCGAGATCCTTCTTTTACTAATTTCACTTGGAGCAACATGATGTAAATGTATTAAGATTAGCAGATTAAGACAGAAAGAGGGTGTAATATATTATGTCAATGTATTTTTATCTCCTGCAGATAAGCTGCTAACTTTGCGTGACGTCTGTAAATAGAAAGGATTAATTTGTAATTGTTTGAATAAATAAACGAAAAAAAACAAACAAACAGAAATCAAAATGAATATTTACAATACTGCGGCTGGTGAACTGATGATACATCATGAGCTTTCAGCACCTTTAATGCTCTTTGAAATTTTCAAAAATATTTATGGATGATGGATCTTGAAGGCCAGTATCACTTTCGCTTTCAATTTTAGCTTCAATCACTGATATATATTCAGATGCAATAACTTCTTCACAACTCCTTTCACTTGATGGAAATGCACTTAGTAAAACGAAATTGCAGGCATTTCCCCCACCTAATGAGAAGAAGTTCCAGTTTCAAAAGAATCTTAGGTAAGATGATCTTTCTAATAGTGAGTTTGAGCTGTTGACTTTCAAGAATATCCCTTTCCCACTTGATATCAAACCTTTGACAGTTGGAGTCAGCATCGGATTAACGCTCGAGCTCCCGGTCAAACAAAGCACTACAGACCGCCCAAGTAGAATGAATTTCATGATTTTGTAGAGTACGATATTTCACACCTAGGGCTTGAATAAGGTGTTGGAAAGAACCATTTTATATATTCTGAGACACTACAACGTTTCTTTCCAGCGGGACGGATCTAGGGTGGGATGGGGGATGGCAAGTGGAATGCAAGCGAAAAATTTTTAAACTTGTTCAATCTTCTTACATTTTTCAGGAAAATTTTTAAAACCACTAAAACGGAGTAAAGAATTTTATATTGCAATGGAAATCCAGTCTCTTCCCCCTTCCCTTAATTTTTTTAGATCCAGACTTACTTTCCAGTAAGTAGCATTATTAAATCGCTGCAGAGTTCTTCACGGACAGATATTTTATAATTTTTTTTTTACAAATTGAGAAAAGAAAATATAAGTGATAGTATCAAAGCAATCGTTGAAGAAACTGCGAAAACGTGGCGAGCACTTTGAAAGAAAGCTACTTGGGCTTGCAAAACCTCATTCACATGGCCCATGACAACGGAACATAGAGTGCTGCAAACTCTCAACCACAACCGAATAACCTCTCTATCTTTTCACTTATGTTGAAGCCGCTCAAAAGCTCAAATATAAGTCACAATGTGCAATTTCATCAGAAATATGCACTAGCACCCTGAATATGCTTTCACGAAAAATTTGAACCATATTCATAAGACTTTTTGGAGGCATTCTGCAATTTAAGTAAATGTTGCCCCTTTAGGCGTACTTACCCCCATCTGGAGTCTTGTGAAAAATCCAGTTCTCGCTTATCACTTCTTTTTTGTCTATCCCGATAATAAGGCGGATAACCATATGATCCATCAGTGAGTTGACGTTTATGTCGCTTTCTTTTCGCTGGTCTGAACATCGGCGACTTGACCTTCCTGTGAACTTTCGTCTTCAAGAGACAGATGACCCAGATGCTTCCAAACAATTCGATCACTTCGATGATGGAGATCACAGAAACTCCAAGATACAGTCCAAGACAGCCACCGAGATCTGCTAAAAGCTTTGGTAACTGCAGAGGAAAAGGATATATTCATTAATTGCAACGGAGAATTAAACTAATACACTTTCACGGTCAGAAGCTAAATACTACAGAATGAAAGTGATAGCATCAGAATCTGAACTACGACTTTTCTGCCCCAAACTCACACGCGAATAGAACATCAGTTCTCACATTGAACATGGCTACGGAAAATAAATTTTTAACAAATTGTATGTACTACACAAACAAGAGGTTTAGAGAAAGAGATATTGACATTCTTATTGAACTTGCGCATTTGCCGCAACTTAAGTTTTCATCTCTTCAAGGAAATGTGGGATTTTATCATCCCTAACGATTTCATTCTGTCCTCCCCTCCCCCGCTTAGAGAAACTTTTTTCCACCTTATCTAGTGAACTTTTTCTGCCTCCCGTAGAAAACTTACTTTCTTGTCATCCCTACAAAGTTAATTTTTTTACAACTCCTAGTGAATTTACTTTTACCATCTTAACGGATTTATTTTTTTCCAATGCGTAGCGAATCTACGTTCTCTCTCCTCTAGTGAATTTACTTTCTTCTCTCTCCAGTGAACTTACTTTCTTCCGTTTCTAGGGAACTTACTTTCTTCCGCCTCTAAGAGAACTTATTTTCTTCCGCCTCTAAGAGAACTTACTTTCTTCCGCCTCTAAGAGAACTTACTTTCTTCCGCCTCTAAGATAACTTACTTTCTTCCGCCTCTAAGAGAACTTATTTTCTTCCGCCTCTAGGATAACTTATTTTCTTCCGCCTCTAGGATAACTTATTTTCTTCCGCCTCTAAGATAACTTATTTTCTTCCGCCTCTAAGAGAACTTACTTTCTTCCGTGCCTAGCAAATTTACTTTCGCCCGCTTAGAACGAACTTACTCTCTCCTGCTTCTAACGAACTTTTTTTCTCCAGCCTGTACCGAAAGTATCCCCCTTCTCTATAAAAGGTATACTTCCCGCCGCCCCATAAAAATGGTATGTTTCCCACCCCCCTAGCAAACTCTTTACTCATTCCTAGTGAATTTATTTTTTACCACCCTTGTAAAAAAGTAGATGTATATCATACTCGTTTAGAACATTTTACTCGTGAATGCCTACTAACAACTAACTTAACAATGGTCATAGGTGGCGCTCTTAGTTTAAAATTGTTTTTGGTTGATTTGATTGATTTTCAGTTGAGCACCCCTGATGCTGGACCGGATCAAGGTAGAGGCCTAATTGGTCCAGGCCTCAGGCCCAAATAAAGTGGAATCCCCCTTGGTTGTTAAGGCCAAATCAGAAGCCACTTCTGTGGGAGGATTTATTGAAAAGGGATATATTTGAAATGGAAATTACTGCTTTTTTAACTTGTACAACTTTTGAAATTACTGCAACAATAAATTTTTGTAACATTATATACTGAAAATGTGAGCCAGCTACTATTCATAAAGCCTATGAATTATTTTTCGCTCAGTTGGTTATAAAGAATATCAAGTGACATAACTGTCTTAAAATTACATTATGTACAAAGAGCGACAAGTATTCGCAAACTTACTCTCCCGCTTAGAAACATCTTAAAAGACAATTTCACTAAAGTAAATCAAAATTAGCATTGTTTATTTACTAATTTTTTTACGATTCATTTCTGTCAGAAGGGCCTCAAAATTCTGAAATCCCGTGCCCAGAATTGTTTGATCCAACTCTACCGTAATGTAGTTGAAAAGCACATTTCGAAGTTCTCCAAATGTTGTGAATACCAGATCTAGAGAAATGTCTCTTAACTTATTCTATGACTTGTGAGCAATACACAAAACAGAATTTATTTTTAAAATGCCATTTAACCAGTAACAGCAAAAGTTGTCCGTGGAAACTTACCTTATAGTTGAATTCTTCCTCAATAGAGGCATAACTCATCTCTCGCATGTACAAATGAACTCGGAGAAGATTTTCTCTGCGAAAGATAAAGAAAAGGTGTTATTCCAGCCAAAAAAGTAGAAAGAATATCTTTTAAAAAGAGGAAATTCGTGTTTAAAGCATAGAATATCAACTTGCATTCAAGTGCAAAAGATAAGTTACATATTTTTTCACGATATTTTGAAAAATATGTCGAATTGAAAATCGATTTGATATATGATATCTATATGTGATATATGATATCTATATTGATATCTACATCGATATATGTGATATATGATATCTATATTGATATATGATATTTATGTGTGATGTGATAGCATGTGGTGAATATTTAATTCAGCAGTTGAATCGCTTCAAAGACACCAAACAAAAGCGCTTTTTAACAGCTTTGTGAATTCTTCATTGTTTATCCACGAATTCCAAACTGGAGTTTATCATATCATTAAAAAGGTCTGAAAGCCATCTTTTAGATGACTTGTTAAACTTGCGTGTCTTTACAACTGTGATCCTCAATTTTTTTTTGCTCACGGTACACTATTATTTCACAATGAATTTCACCGCGGCAGACTAAAAAATTAAATTGGCAACACTATGAAAGACATGAATTCTCACGCATGAGCAGTTTGCATTCAATAATTGGCATTTCTGTGGAAGCCTTTGTAATAGCAGAGCTATTCCGTTCAAGTTCTGACGGGTTTGAGGTTAGTGCGTACGACATACGTGTTATGGACTTGTGTTAATTTTGATTTCAACATAAAGATTTAATATGGATAAGTTTTTGATTAAACAAAAAAAGTTAAATGAAGAATCAATGGCAGAAAGTAGCAACGAAATGGTTTATGAATTTCCTTTTATCTGTAATATCATCCGAAATTTCTTGGCACACACTTTGAGAACCACTACTTTAGAAGTGAAAGAAGAATAGGGTAGCTACTTAGAAGAATAGGGTAGCTATTCCCTAGCCCATGTAGCCAAATGGCTAAATATGTGTCGAAAGATGATCACGGGAATCTAGAGGCAATTCCATGATACAGACGATACCGATAGAAGACCAATACAAGATCGTCCAAGAGTTAGAACATCTCGAGATGGCATGCATCTGTCTTTAACTTCCAGGCGCCGTAGAGCACTCCCAGATCTGCAACTGGCTTCATCCACAGAAAGAAGAATTTGAAGGTGAAAGGTTTCAAAAAGACTTCATGAAAAGTAACTCTATGCAAGACGACCACTGATAAGTTTCTCCTTAACTCCCAAAGATGAGTAGTCTTATTTGGTCTCAGCAACATGAAATGATATCGAGGAACAATCGACAAATGTTCTCTTCGGAGATGATATTCAGCTTATAAACTGATTCTTGTTGAACGTTCATGCGGATAGAATGTGGGAGGAACATCATCCCTCTAACATCAGGGAAAGAGATCATTATGAAGATGGTTCGATTATCTGAGTTGGCAAACAACAATAATAGTACCGACCTCCGTGTGTTTGATAGAGGAACTCTGACTGCTCCAGAGGAATCGGTATGAGATCCTCGAATCTTATGTTCACCCATTTGCACATGAAGTGAGCCGGGGTTAATTTTAATCAATGATTATGTCCACGTACGCTTAACTAACATGGTGGATTTTACTTGAACGTGAAGGCACTGAAATTATGGATTTGATTTGCATGATCACCCAGATCTCAACCCCATTGGACATGTTTGGGATGCCTTGTAAAAACGGCATTCCAGTCTCAGCCCTCATCCCAGAAACATCCATGATCTTAAGATAGCTCTTTTATGTACCAGAGGATTTTACTGTCTTCAGAAGTGATTGGAGACACTATTGGCAATGTGAGGAGGGGCGTTTTGAGTCCTGCAGTGCTCTCAGGGATAATCACACTCCTTATTAAAGTGAGTTTTCATTTTTCTTGTTTTATTTCCTCACCTTCATATACACATTATAATTAATCGTACAACTATTCATCTTAGAAGAGTTATTTGTATATAGAATTGAAATCACACTGCAACTTACTTGCATAAAAATTTCTCTTAAAATCCATAGAGCCCAGTTCGAGAACTGGCGATTTTGATTTTGCAGCTTAACTTTTGCACTGGAATGCGTTATTTGTAAAAGTAACTGCGTTTGTCTGTCCGTGGTTACCATAATTCTTCAGAAAAAAGAAAGCTAATAACTAGAAATAAAGAAGTGTAATGCAAAATGTTAGCTGCAGTACTGTGCGAATTACTTGGGACAAGCGAAGCCTGGAGAACCTCTTTGATCCGGCCACATCCAGCAATCCCCTAAACACCCACCCAAGGTCACGTTTTGGGGATGTTTCACAGCTTCTGGACCACAGACGCTTCACCCATTAAAGGAATGATGGACAGCAAAAAGTACATAGGCGTTTTGCAGGCGAAAATGGTCCCAACACTGCAGAAGCTGTTTCCTAACGGCGATGGGGTATTTCAACGGGATCTGGCTCCATGCCACAATTCTAAGCTTGCTAAGAGCTTCTTTACCCAGCAACATTTGAAGGTATTGGAGTGGCCAGGAAATTCACTCGATCTAAACCCCATTGAAAATTTGTGGGCCATTATTAAAGCGCGCATATCTAAGATGGATTGCACGACGAAAACCAAAAGATAGAAAGTGTCATGAAAGTGTGGTACTACGACCCTGAAGTGAAGGAGATGTGTGGAAAACTAGTGGCATGAATGGTTGAGAGGGTGAAAGAAGTAATTAAAGCTAAGGGGGGGGGGGTCACATTCACTATTAACTATGTACATTATTAAACAAATGAATATTTTAGTTGTGTCTTTGTTACTGCATTGTCTACCACTATTGTCCCAACTAATTTGCACAGTACTGTACATAGGTGCAACAGACGGTGAGAAAATGAAATTATTCCTAAAATTCCAATGTTTAGATTTCCTTACAGCCAAGGAGGAAACATTCCTTTTTAAAAATAAATGAAACCGTCTTTACAGATTGACTAATAAGATATTAGATTCGCATTTTTAGAATCTCCCTATTAGCCTTGTTTAAACGGCGCTAAATTTGGAAAATGAAAAAACTTATTCTGGTTGAAAACTGTTTCATATTCGCTAGCGGTGGTTGGACTCTCTTGTTCGATATAAGATTTCGATATAAGATTTTGATAATTATTGGCAATAAAATAATTTTTTTGTGATATTTTTGTTTAGTATTAGTTTTGAAAATTGCCAAAACGTCAAACCAAGCTTCCCACAGTCAAGGCCGCTATCTGATCACCGCTCCAAGTCCGAAGTCATGGCAACCATAGTACGTAGCCAAGAGAGGGAGATAGATCTAAAACGAAAGTCCTGATGGGTACGGATCGCATTATACAAGTAACCTTACTGCTGGACATATGGAGTCATCGGAGCTAGGATTGTGCTTTCTCTTCAGAAATAGTGATCTCAGGCAGATTACGCGAGCTGACACGTCTACATAGAAGGGAGTATAGTATATTCTCAACCTTTTATGCTTCACGTACCCCCTGGAAATGTGTATGTAACTGTCGTATCCCTTGTATAGATAGATAAAACTATAGTTATAATATAACAATGGTTAATTTTTCTTTGTTACTAGACTTTTGAGCTCTCACGGTATACCCCAAAAAATTTAACCGCGTACTCCACGTTGAGAACCTCTAATATAAGGGATGCACTACTAGTCCTAACGCTTATCTTTCAGGTGGATTAAAAAAAAATCTCAACTCGTCTGGAGTTTTATGTGAACTTTCTGCAAGGTTTGTCCCTCTTGTCACGTCGGAGAGGGCAGAGAAAACGATAGTATTGGAACACGTGCACGACTTTTAGCCTTATATTTTGATGTTAATTATCGTTGTCGTCATTTGCAAATAAATGTTTTGTGTTCTCAAAAATGTCACCTGAACTCAATCCCATTCGAGTTATTATCTTGATTCACTGAGACATGTCATCTAGACCATTTATTCTTGATTAATCATAGACCATTTATTCTTAATTAATAAAAGTATTATTTTATTTCTTTTGTGATGTTTTAAGAAAAATAACATTTATTTCTTAAATTGAAGAGAATTTTTTACCGACGTACCTAATGAATATTTCGCTCTGAATTTAATGTCGATCAATTTTAAAGGAAAATTGTATTGAGCCGGTGGGATTCAAACCCATAACCTCCTGATAATATGTCAGGTGCTCTGGACTGCTGAACTACCAGCCGCCGATTAAGATTTCCTCTAACTGATGCTATGAACATTCTACCAACAGTACACAAGTCTCCGTGTCTCATGAAGGTATTGTCCCAGCTGCTCTCAGCCTCAATAAATAATGGCAAGCATGTCCTGATGATGGCAAGTATATTCTAAATATACCTTTGAAGAGATTTTTTTTCGACCCGGCTGAAGACAATTTTTCCTCTATAATTGATCGACGTTAAATTCAGAGTAATATCTTTCTTAACATTTTATGTATTTTTCCTATAGCTTCCAATATCTATTTCTTCATATATGCTGTCCAATAATATTTGCGTTGTTGTTTTACTTCTGAACGGCACTTTTTGCACAGAATGGTTTAAATGGCCATGTCAGAAAGACCCCAAACGCTCAGAAATTGGGGAAAGGGACCCATTGGACATCTGATAGAAAACAAAAGAAAGACTGTTGTCAAAAAAATTCAGCATGTTTTTTAATGTGCACATGGTATGGTTTTCCTGCACACCGGGCCACGGTTTAAGATCACATCGAATGAATAGGGACCTTCCAAGCCCAACGGTGTCCCCTTTCTCACTGAGGGCAGAATAGGTAAAAAAATAGGGAAGGAAATGTGAAAAAAAAATAGGAAAATAGCAATGTAAAAACAAAGGAAACGAATAATAAAAAAAAGGAAAGGAGTAATGAAAATAAGGAAGAGTGGTATTGGAACAAAGGAGGGAAATAGTAATGAAAAAAAGGAAGCGAATTAATAATGGAAAAATTATTAAAAGGAGTAAGGGAAAAATAAGCAAAGAAGTAAGGAAAATATATGGAAAGGAGTTATGAAAAAAAGAAAGAGAAAGAGTAATGAAAAAAGGAACAGAAGGAAAATGAAAAAATAAAAGGTAAAGAAGTAGTAATTAAAATCAATAAAGAAGGGAATAATGAAAGAAAGGACAGGAAAGAGTAATGTATAAAAGGAAGAGAAGGGGTAATGGGGTAAAGAGGAAGAGAAGGAGTAATGGGGTAAAGAGGAAGAGAAGAAGTAATGATAAAAATGGAAAACGAAGGGAATGGGTAAGGAATAATGAAAAACAAAGAAGGAAAGGAGTAACGAAACAAAGATGGAAAAGAGTAACGAAACAAAGAAGGAAAGGAGTACTTAAACAATAATGAAAGGTGTAATAAAAAAAAGGAAAGGAGGGAATAATGTAAATAGTAAGGAAAGGATTAAAGAAAACAGGGAAAGAAGACCTAATAAGAAAGTAGGGAAAGAGTAAAGGTAAAGAAAGGTAATGATTTAAAAAAAAAATAAGTAAGGGAAGGAGTAAGGAAAAAAGGAGGAGAAGAGTAAGAGGAAAAATGAAGAGAGAAAGTAAGGAAAAAATATGACAGGAAGGAGTAAGGTAAGAAAAAGGAATGAAACGAGTAAAATAAAGGAAAGGAAGGAGAAGTAAAAAAGAATAAGGGTTTGAGTAATAATAAAGAGGAGAAGAGTAAGAGGAAAAACGAAGAGAGAAAATAAGGAAAAAATATGACAGGAAGGAGTAAGGTAAGAAAAAGGAATGAAACGAGTAAAATAAAGGAAAGGAAGGAGAAGTAAAAAAGAATAAGGGTTTGAGTAATAATAAAGAGGAGAAGAGTAAGAGGAAAAACGAAGAGAGAAAATAAGGAAAAAATATGACAGGAAGGAGTAAGGTAAGAAAAAGGAATGAAACGAGTAAAATAAAGGAAAGGAAGGAGAAGCAAAAAAGAATAAGGGTTTGAGTAATAATAAAAGTTAGTGAATGATTAATGAAAAAAAGAAGTAATGTGCAAGCTGAAATTGCTTGAAGTAGGTGAATGAATAAAGAAGAAAAAAAGTAATGAGTGAACTTACTTGAAATAGGAGGTGTTAATGAGCGTATCTTCCTCGGAGCTCATGAGGTTTGAAAAGCCTGAAAGCTGTTGAACCTTTTCCCACTGCTGAGGAGCTCTCCTCATCACATAGAGCTGGTGAAGGACATTGGGCCAATCTGATTTCGACTGTCTGACGTCGTAACTTATTCCCCTTGAGGGAAAGAAAAAAATTAATTTTTGATGGAAAATGTTAATTATGTACAGAATAAACCGAATGCTAAGTGAAAGAGAGCGAATGCAAGTAATAATAAATTTTAAAATAGTGTGCCTTAATAAAACCACCGACAGCACAAATCCCAGTATGATTAAAATATTATCTACATAGAATGATTTCTACATCACCTGATTTCTTACTTTCCATATGACTACAGCATTTTCCCCAAAAATAGAATATTTTCCGACAATGGCCTTAGAGAGAAATTTAAGGTAAAAAAATTGGGTTTTGTATTTTGAACAAAATTATTATAATGAAAATTGATTCAGTGGATGCTAAATTTCCACTTACGTTACTTTATCAAAGTACAAATAATATTTTTGGAACTTATTTTACTGAGTATGTACTTTCGTGAAATATGCATTGAAACAATTGCAGTAGAAACACGTTCCCCCCCCCCCCCCCCCCATTAATTCAACTATAGCAGTAATTCTTAAAAGAATGCAAGAAATCCTTTCCATATTTATCGAAACAATTTTAGTAAAGCATTTGCTAAACTAGGCTTAACAAAACTGTCCTCTGTTTTAATGTTTTTTTCTCTGTTCTTTGCAGTGAGACAATTTTTTTCCTGTAAAAATTCTGCCAACTGAAAAAAATCCTTTTAAGTGTATAGTATCTTCTAGTGTTATTGGACTATTTTTAGTTAGCAGGTAAATCTTAAAATGCGACGAAATTGACTGATTGCCAATAGCTAAAAACCTTAATTTCAAAAGATGCACTCTAATCGTTTGCTTGGATAAATTTGGTGTTCGTTAATGATATTCTTTTGATTTCTTACTAGGAGATTATCATTAACTATTGCTACATTCGTGACTCGGCCAGAATTGCCAGACGTCAAGTATTTTGCTGGACTATCCCTTATTTGGTAGAAATGTCCCTCCTCCTGAAACAATATTGAACGATCTAGTAGTAACCAAGATCGTTGGCATGTGATTTAAAAAGTTTAAAATTCCCGCAGTTTAGACAAAAAAAATGCCCCCCCCCCATCCTCACAGACTATGACTCCTTTTACTCTGATGTATGAAACTGACAGGCTCCTCTCAAACCTCTCTGGCAAGCAGATGCTTAAGGGAATATTTCTCGCTTTTATTATTTAGCCCAATTACAACATAGGAAATTCCAGGACATGTGAAAGCTATTTTGGAGGTGAAATATTGATGAATGTACAACAGCAAATTATTATTTTGCAGTTACAGGTACATAAAAATAAGTTTTGTGGGTAGAGAACATTCGTCATAAATTTAAATTTAAGAGTCGTGACTATGATTTACGCCATTTTTTGATATCGCATATAGATCAAAATTTAGAACTTCATGTGTTAATAACTTTACCTCATAAATAGATTTTATTATCGATATTCTATTAACGTTACTTTTAGCCATTACGTCAATTTATCTTACAATTACAACACGATGAACTACATAAAATCTTATATATCTTTACTATACAAATTTCAAGCATTTTATCTTTTTATAGATTTTACTTTATGTAGTATTTCATTATTAACAAAGAAATTTACGAGGAATTTATACATACCAGTATATAAATATCTTAATATTATATTTCATTTGTATTTTCTAATTTTACATGCATTTTCGTAAAAAGTCCGAGAAAAAATGTTAACCCTTTCACGAGAGCAAAACACTGGTTTGTGGAAAAAATCATAGTTATAAGTTTCAACGAAAAGGTAACATGTTTCCATTTCACTACATTTCGATAATTTTCGTCATAGAAATCAAAGTATATATATTCACGGAAATGCAATTTACGTATTATTTTTTTGAATAGCCTATGCCTGATCATTCTTATTTTGGTTCTTTTTACGATATAAGACATTTTTAATTTAATTTATTAGCAGTTTAAGCACTTTGTTTTTTTCTACATAATAACGATTTTTTTTTAAATATGAGGTAAGAGCAGTTTTTTGGTGTCGCCAGCATCAGTTGTTCATGCTGAAATACTCCAAAGCCCAGTTTCATTATTTCAGTGTGGATATTAGGATTTGGTATTGAACGGGATAAAATTTATCAAGTACAGTAGCTCAAAAAAGTATCCGAACACTACGGTTGATTACAAAATTCAGAAAAATATCTGGCAACGATTGTTTTAGAAATTAGTGATCTGGCAACCTTCGTGTCATGTGATTACAGAATTCAGGAAAAATATCTGGAGCGTGTACAGCAACTGTACACGCCCCAGTTACCGTTCACAGCAAACTGGAGCGTGTGCAGTTACTGCACACGCTGCAGTTTGCTGTGAACGGTAACTGCACACGCTCAATATTTCCGTGAGTAAGCCCACACGATCCAGGTCTTTGTGAGCTCACACGATTCAATGTGCTGTGAACATTAACCGCAACCGCTCCAGGTTGCTGTGAACGGTAACTGCACACGCTCCATATTCATTGCATTACATATTTATACGCATTATATATATTAAAAAATATCCGAACACTACGTGACACGAAGGTTGTCAGATCACTAATTTCTAAAAAATCGTTGCCAGATATTTTTTCTGAATTTTGTAATCAACCGTAGTGTTCGGATACTTTTTTTGAGCGACTGTACCAGGATATGGGCAAGCAGATGCCACAAATATTTTTGCACAAAGTCTAAAGAAGTCAAATTCATTTGGAAATAATTATGTCTTGTTAAGTGAAGACATTAGCCTTAGATTAAATATGTTGAACTGATTCGGCACATTTCAATTTAATATTAATTTCAGCTCAGGATACTTTAAGAACAGTAAAAAATTGACTTACGTGCAAGCAGGTTTGCAGAGATTGTCGCAGTTGTAATCATTGTTAGAGAAATTTCTTAGCACACCACTTCTGCAAGCAGCTACAGAAAAAGAATATATGTTAAACAGAGAAAATTAATCAACTTTCGTGTATAATAAGAATTATTTCAAGATATTGCAACGTTTGGTGAATATTCGAGTTTCAGGAAGCAATGCTAACCAGACCCTGATCTAGTAAAAAAAAAAGGGGGTAAATAATGCATTTGAGCCCGAAAAAAGTAGGTGTTGTCAAAAGACTAGATTTCCATTAGAGGAGAACAATTTCCCCTTTGTTTTCGAGGTCTTTAAAAAATTTCTTGAAAAATGTCGGAAATATGCAACAAGTTTCATAATTATTATTATTTTTTTTTTGTCTCCATTACCCTTATTAGCATTCATACAGGAGAGGGGGAATTCTCTCTCTTCCCAGATCCGGCCGTGTAATAACTAAGGCTTATGGAACCAAAAAAGTTCAACTGAATTTCTCTGTACTTTAATCTTGTGAGTCTTTTTTCAATTTTAGTGCGAAAAAACGTCTTCCAAGTGATGTCTGAAGCAAACAAAATCTCCCCGAGAACTTCACTTCCAAGACGATTTCTTTTTCCTTCGATGTGTAAGAATGTTTGATTCAATGACGAATTATCTTTTTAACATGGACGTTCAGCCTCAAGTTTAAAGACAGATTATTATTATTATAACGTCTGCAAACAAAGTTAAAGGAGCGGAAAATGTCATTTTTACAGCTTTCCAGGAGAAAACGTCATCATTAATTAATGCACTTTAATGTTTTTTTCAGTTCTCAAGAAGAAGCAGATGACGTCTGCAGCTGCTTTTATATGAACCTTAAATTGAATTGTATTTGTAATGTACAGTAAATGAGATCTTAATCTTATGAACCGCATAAATGGAATGTTTCTTAATTTGATTATTTTATTGATCCACATAGACTACATGTGTATTAGCACATGTACACTTGTATCCACACACGATACACTGCGTTATCCGCACGTGATAACCTTTGTTATCCGCACGTGATACACCTGTGTGTATCCACATACAATATACACCTGCGTGTAGCCATATACCTTTATATTGAGCATGTTAAATGTAATAAATTTCATGTCAAAGATTTTTATTCTACATACACTATAAATCAACACTGAAACATACCTTGAGTTTTGTTACAGGGATTGCAAAATTTTCCAAATGACTTGCCATTCACGTCCCGTGGCTGGTCATCGAGACAGTCACATTCTTGCAGAAGCATTGTATTCCGACATAAGATATTGCAGTGCTGAAAGCAGGAGGTAATGGATGGTTATGAATTTTTATAATCTAAACTTCCTTTGTCTTTCGACTAAATGCGAGATACACACATTATTGTAAATGAAACTGAACTTCATAAACTCACATTAGATCATTGAACAGCAGAGAAATCAGCTTACCATGGTAACTCGATGCCTTACTAACATGTATCATTTGTTCACGTCTTCGAAGTTGGGATTAGGTTACTGTTACGCATTCTTAATAGAGATGATGATTAATGAGATCTTTTAAAGGTTAAAAGGAGTTGTTTTCATGAGAGACATTTTTGGGAATAGAAAGCTCAGCAAGCCTAAACTGTCCTCTATCCTGTTGGTTTATCTATATCAGAGATATTTCTTTACCTTATACTCGCAGATGAAATCTATTCTATATCTTGTGTTTCAAATACTCTGCAAGCATAGAAAGCTGAGAGCTGCATTTCTTGGGGAATATTTACAAAAAAAATCTTTCCGGGTGGATTTTTTTCAAAATCAAATTTAAAATTGTTTTATCTGGGATCCGCAGTTCCTCATTGTTATGTCTTATTTCAATTACTGAATGTAAGCAATAACGAGAAACGGGAAATGTTGAGATTGTAGACGCCTGTTCTGAGAAAGTTTTTTCAAGTTATGTAGAAACTGTATGGAGAACAGTACTTGCTGAAACGAAACGCGATATTCAAATGGAAAAAACACTTTACAGACAGGCTCAATTCCGTGGATAGCAACCCAAGATCTGGGCAACCAAGTACTGTTCTTCATACATTTGAATCGCTTCTGTGACTGCCTTGCAGAGCGAAGTAACGTAACACACCGGTGCTCAGTTTCCAGATCAGCCGTAGCATTAAAAAAAATCTCTCTAAAGCGGAAAAACGACAGAGACTGACTAAGTAGTGGTCTGTTGTCACTTCCAATCGTATACCAACGTGTTTCAATTTGTTCGCACTGCTCAGCACCCTTGAAGAGTCGATGTGTTGCCACATATCGTGTATTAACTTGTACCGGGCGCAGATGACGAAAAAATCGAAAGGAGTGGGGGAGCAAGAAACACAGTCGTGACGGAAAAATGTAAAAGGCGAACTGAATTTCAAATACAGTGTAATATTTCCCCCCTCCATTTTACAGGTCTTTAAAAAAATTTCTTCAATAATGCATTAAATGTAAAAAAAGTTTAATAATTTTTGTCTCTGTTACCCATACTAGCATTCTGAAAGGGGGGGGGGATATGAAAAGATCCTGAAAGGGAGGGGAATTCTGAAAGGGGGGATCTGAAAGGGGGGGATATGAACCTTAAATTTGAATTGTATTTGTAATGTACAGTAAGTGAGATCTTAATCTTATGAACCGCATAAATGGAATGTTTCTTAATTTGATTATTTTATCTACTTTGAAGGACAGTAAAAGCGGTGTTGAGGTAAGTGCGATAGTTTTTGTTTTGCAGATGCATGCCAAGAACTTTTTTAACTCTCCTCAAAATTAACTGCATTGAATGCGAAAATAAATAAGCTACAGCATCTGTTTGCCACAGAGGTCTGAGAGGAGCCTGTCAGTATGGCTCCTTCGCCCCCCCCAGATAAGGCCTGACTCGTATGAAAAGCTACTTATTGTTGGTGCCGGCAGTACCCGAATTAAATAATCTACGGTGGACGATGCGAAACAAATTCATGCCGATTTATCACAAGTATATTGGGATCATGCCTGTTCACATGGCACTGTTACGGATGTCCTTCTCTGAATTTGAGCATTCAGAGAAGGATGGCGAAGCTTCGAAGGCCTTCTTCAGAAGACCTCCTTCGAAAGATGAAAGGAGGCCAGGAAAGAGAGAATGGATTCAATAAGGAAAACTCACACATCACGTCCAGGTAACAAGTCTAGATGTCAGTGTAGAAACAATTATTCATCAACATTTAAAGTTCCAAAAGATCTGTGCCAAATGGATACCTCTCAAACTGACAGAACAGCAAAAAAGTGCTAGAGTCAACCCGTGCAAGGAGATGCTGGCAATATTTGAACCTAGTATACCCAAACGGTTAACAGACATTGTCACAGGATATGACACAGGTTTTTATTACTATACAACTCCCAGAAAGATTGACAACTATGTTTCAGTTGCAGAAGATGACTGCGTCCCCAAATCCTCCAACAAGACTTTCGCTCAAGGAAGAGAATGTTCACAATTTTCTTTAATTCCCAAGAAGTGGTAGCCATGGACACCATATCTGAAAAAATTATTATAAATGACCAATACCACACCAACATTGTTTTGCCCAAAATGGTTAAGAGCTGAAGAAGAAATGTCCAACAACAGGCATGTCAAGGGTTATCCACCTTCATCACAATGCCAGTGCTCACGAAACTTGGCAAGTTACTACTTATCTGGAGCAGGAAAATAATCAAACAGCTACCCCACCCTTCATATTCACTTGAACTTGCACCATGCGATTTTTGGTTGTTTCTAAAAGTTAAAAAGGAACTTGCTGGGAAGACTTTTTCAAGGGTGCACGACATTGCAAAATGCGTTCATTGAGAGTTGTGGAGTATTTCCCAACAGGAGTATCACCAAGCTTCGAAAATTGGCGTAGATGTCTGCAACTTTGCATAGATACCGGAGGGGAGTACTTTGAAGGACAGTAAAAGCGGTGGTGAGGTAAGTGCGATAGTTTTTGCGGGAGCATTTTGCAGATGCATGCCAAGAACTTTTTGAACTCTCCTCATAATTAACTGCATTGAATGTGAGAATAAATAAGTTATGGCATCTGTTTGCCACAGAGGTCTGAGAGGCGCCTGTCAGTTTAATTCGCATTAGAGGAGATCTCTGAAGAAGGAAAATCCTTAGCAGAAACTCAAGAAAAGATGCATTCATGTCTTAACCAGGGCTCACATCCAGGTCTCGTTGACCTGTAACCAAACTCTAATAACTCACAAAGAATTACCCTCTTTCAAAATGAAGCTTCAAAATATTGTTTATAGAACAAGATCAATTCTTCGGAATAATGGAAAGCTTAGGAATTAATCTCTTTATCCGAAACCTTTATGAAAAATGCGAGACAATGAATGAATTTTCAGTTACCATTTTGAACTTTGTTTCCTATTAAAGAACGAAAGTGGAATAACTTGAGTGATAACTGGAGAGACTATGAGACTGCTCAGTTGACGCTTCTACGGTTCTCACATACAATATAGACCAGTGATCTATTAGAACCAATGATCTTAAAGTGTCTCCTGGATCAGCCAATGATCTTAAGGTGCCCCCTGGATCAGCCAATGATCTTGAAGTGTCCCTTTGCACAGACTCATAGTCACTCCAGTTGCCACTCACGCTATCGCTCTGAAGAGTAATAAGAATATTGACCTATTTATTTATTACTAAAGAGTAAATTAAATATTTAAATTAAAAATTGACGAAATTAATAAAAAAAAGTTGCTCAGTAGTGAATTGAATACCCAGCGAAAAACTATCTTCTGGTCATATAAGATAAAAAAAAAGAGATCACCCCACTTCCTTCTAACAAGCACATGAATTGTCATACAAATTTCTTTACCTTTGTCTAAAATCTATTTCCTGCACTATTCCTTTTCAGATAAGGTGCTCGCATAATTATTTTTATTTGCATCACAGTGAAGAATCCTAAAATCTACTCCCGCTTTTAAAGGCCTTCTTATACATGGGCATGGTCTACTACGACAAGTTTAACTGACCACTTCCTCAGTTAAAACTAACAAAACACAAAAAATATGTCTGCTGAAATATTTGATTTGGGTTGTTTTACCTCTGAGATGCATTGTTTTGCGCACAATGGGCTAAATAGCCAGGTCACAAAGACCCCGAAGGCTCAGAGAAGGATGGGGAGGAGGAGACCCACTGGACAGATGGTAGTCTCCCGTCAAAGCAACCCAGCTTTTTCTTTAACGTGTACAGGGTATGGCTCTCTCATGAACACGGCTTAACGTCCCATCCAACGGACGGCAGCCTTTCTAAGCCCATCGGTATCCCCTACTGACCGACAGCGGGGCGGGGAGGGTGGAACAGTAGTTAGTTCCTAACCACTATGCAAATTAAGGCTGTGTAAATTTACATTGAGTGTGCATATATATTTTAATAAATGAAAAGTATAAACTAATTAATAAAAAGATAAATTATTGCGCATGGAAAAGCAAAGACTTGCAATACATGGTGTACCGTCGCAAACGTTCAAACTGTCCACCATGAAGCATTCAGTGGAGTTCGTTCTCCATTGCGATGGAGGCGGACACGCGTCATCTGTAGAATCTGTTGTACTCGTATCAAAAAAATCGGAGGGTTATGACATAGCTTACATTCTGATGTAGGGAGCAGAGGAGTGCTGAGAGGCACCGCAATCCCCTTGATGAGGGAATGGGAACCCACGGTTAAGGGTGCCCCTGCAAAATTTTATGGTGAAATTTGATATACAACTATTTAAAGGAACAGCCTGATAAATTGTTTTCTACGGCTTTGAACGAATAATAGCAGACCATGAACAAATCAGTTTCGTTTACCTTATTAAAATTATTCTCCTTGCTTCTTGAGGGCCAGGACTCGTAGTCGCAAAACCTGAGCTTTGCCATGAACTTCGTTAACATAAGGTCATGACAATTGTGGGTAACATCATTTTTTCCTTCCTACTAACGACTTCTCGCGACAAGGCCAACCTCCTCTTTAGCTCTTAAGACTAAAAAATGCTTCCAATATTATCACTTTTTTTTAATAATTTCTCAATTCCATTTCTGACTTTATACCATTTTCTGCAATAGAGCGGAAAATTAATCATATTCAAAATAATTTAGTTGAATTTGTGGAAGAATTTTAATTCGAATTCTATTTATGTCCGTATGAAAACAACTAAAATAAGATTTTATAAAGAATTTTATAAAAATAATTCATTCCAAAATGATGAATTATGCATTCCGAAATATACTGCACGACATTGAAATTGCCCCACCCAGAAGGAGGGAGGTAATAGGGGGAAATATAGCACACACATAGATATACATATTGGCATATCATGCGGTTAGAAGCATGAGATAATGTAGCACAATGTGACTGCCTCAGTAGGTGGTTGCACGTTGTGAACGGCAATACAGGCAGCAATAACTTTTATTCCTAACTGGCACAACGCCCATCTGTCAGGCATAATGGTATAGGGTGCTATTGGATATGACAGCAGGTCACCTCTTGTCCGCATCACGGGAACATTGACAGCTGCACGATACGTTAGTGCGGCGTGACATGGAGTCATATAGTCAACGGATATGGTCCTGAGGAATTGCACACCAAGCAGCGTTGACTTGCTCCCATAATTCATCGAGATTCCGCCCTGGCCGGTGAGAGGATTGCACACGTCGTCCAAAGTGGTCCCACAGATTTTCTATCGGGGATAAATCTGGAGATCGTGCTGGCCATAGCAATACTTGAAAATGTTGCAAACATTGTCTGTAGACCCTAGCAGTGTGTACACGAGCGTTGTCACGCTGGAAAATAGGCTGCTGCATGCTTCCAAGGAATGGTAACAAAACGGGCTGCTGCATGCTTCCAAAGAATGGTAACAAAACGGGCTGCAGAACCGCACTAACGTATCGTGCAGCTGTCAATGTTCCCGTGATGCGGACAAGAGGTGACCTGCTGTCATATCCAATAGCACCCTATACCATTATGCCTGACAGATGGGCGGTGTGCCAGTTAGGAATAAAAGCTGAATCCATCCTCTCACCAGGTTGTCGCCATACACGAACCCATCGATCGTCAGCACCCAGACAGAAACGGGATTCATCACTAAACAGCCGTGTTTCATTCGTGACCCCAGCTCGCATGACTTCGACACTAAGCCAGATGAGCACTGCGATGGTTTGTAGTAAAGGGCAGTCGACGTAACAGTCTAACAGCTGTCTACAGCGCAGGTGTGCTTCATGCAACCTTAGGTTTACCATTCGGGTCGTTATGGGGACGTCCATGGCTGCTGGACATGGCCTGTCGAATATCGCCTGCAGTGCTCTGTGGTGACGAATGAGCAAGTTGAACAATGCACCTTTCAAGCCGTGCTGACATCTGCCAGATGGCACCACTCCCTCTGCGACGCACGCTAGAACCTTCATTTCGCCACTGTTACCAACAGCATCCAACAGTTCGTGCATCCCGATGAACATGGGTAGCAACACGACGTGTAGTCCATCCAGCTTCACATAGGCCTATAATTCTTCCTCTCTCAAAAGCATCCAAATGGCGATAAACCTGCCGATGGTGTGTACCAGGCATTTTCAACCTTCGCTGAACAATTTCCAAGCGGAACCAACTAATCTCAACCGTTCGCACGACTTTCACCTGCATAAACACAATATCATCCCTGTTCCTTCATTGGTTCCGGATTATCATCATTTACATATCTCAACTGCGCACACCCACCTTTCTATTTGAATGTTTGTACGAATGTCCTTCTGGGTGAGACACTTTCAATGTCGAGCAGTGTATATGTCAGGTATTTATTATGTACGTTTTCAAAGAGTTAAAATTAAAGTAGACGATGGTATACGTTAAATAAAGCAAAAGTCCTCCCTCCTCGAAACATTTCTTGCAGGGGACCCCCGAGATTTTCCGATATGCCACTGGTAGGGAGTCCCATATTGGAGGCAAATTTTTCCCTTGTCTAATATTAATTTGAACTTGAGAGCTTACATTTCAAGTTCATATATATTGCCTACGGCAGTTTAGTTGGAGTTTTTGTTTACCCATGTGTTGCGGAGGATTCGTTCCCAATAAACATGATTCCGCTTAACATTGGTCACGAATGATAAATTAAATGGTGAATTCTAAGACGATCCTGCATGTCTGCTACAGTAGTACTGTTGAAAATTTTCCCTGCGCCTAGTGGAGTGTTAAGCACGCAGGTCATGTCGGCAGTGATAAACTCCTGAAGAAGTTTTTGTGTTCAGTTAGCAGCATAAAGACTCCACTTTCTGTAATAAATGGAGAAGGAACTAAATCGTGAGAGAGTTGTGTGTGTTGTAGTACATTGGCTTACCAAGAAACTCTCATTGAGGGTGGCAGGGTTTGATATGTTCGAATCCAATGGGGATGTTCGATTCTTTGATTTTTAGGGATTTCTTCAGGGAATATAAACGTTATTGAAGCCCTCAAGATACGGGAAAGGATATAGCCCTAACAATCCCTGCTGTGTCACTGGTGCGGTATGAATTTAAACCAGTGTTATTCCAGTTTCATACCTAAGAAGAGGGTGGTATATAAGGGCTCCAATAACTTCACCTAAAAGTTACTATTTCCTTGTTTCCCAGAATACAAAAAAAAAAATATCACCGCAGCTCCTTTGTCGCCGGTCCATCTATTTCTGCTCCTGACCGAGGGAGTTATTTTAAATCTCTTCTTTTCTCTCTGTCACTTTCTCTTCGTACCTCGCTGCTGGATCTACACCACACAGTCCTTTCAATAGTACTAAATAAATGACCCAGATACAGGGCTAGTAACATGGATTTAGGTTGGGTTGTTTTACCTCTGAGCGGCACTTTTTTGCACACCATGGGCTAAATGGCCAGGTCACATGGACCCCGAAGGCTCAGAGAAGGTTGGGGGAGGGGACCCACTGGAACAGCTGTTGGGAGACAGATGGTAGCCTACCGTCAAGGCCATCCAGCGTGTTCTTTAACGTGCACAGGGTATGGCTCTCCCGCACACGGGGCCACGGCTTAACGTCCCATCCGACGGACGGCGGCCTTTCCAAGCCCATCGATGTCCCCTACTGACCGTGGGCAGGGCGGGGAATTTTGCGGAGATAAATCTCAACGCTGACCCAGCTGGGACTCGAACCTGGGAACTACAGATTACGAGCCTGGCGCGCTACCGACTGAGCCACCCCCGCCCCATGGATTTAGGTGACCCTTTCTTATAATACAAATTTTCCCTCAAGCAGCTGCTTGTCACTTTTTTATCAGCTTAAAATTAGAAAATATGACAAGACATGAAACCAGACCCGTTCCTCCATACTTATGGATTCATCTCTACCATATGGCGCATTATAGCCTTAGTAGCTCATGCGCCATAAAACTCCAAACAACCAACCAACCATCTCTACCATATTCGCAAAAGTTTCGCCTTACTTAAGCCAAATCTTATCCACGAAACCCTCAGTAATACACGATATGGTGGGAGAAGGAAATAGTGACTTTTACCTGATATGCATTATCCCACCAAAATATTAGAAAAGTTCCTTATTATGTTAATGGGAATCTGAATTCGAAACTCTATAATTTCTAAAATACGAATTTAATGGAACAATGTAACTGAAGATAATTAAAGTTCTTAATAGAAATCTGTTTAAATTTTGATTTCCAACAATGTTCGTTCAGTATTTAAAAAGTTATAGAAGCTGGAATGAGCTCAAAAATTAATTAAAACTTAAATAATTAGCGTTTCAAACCATTTAATAAAATAAATAAATATTTTAGAAGTTTGCGTAATGAATATTTTAATATTAGACACTTATGAATGATTTTTATAAGACAATATAATTTATTGTTAAATATTGCAACTTTCATAACGCTTTAAATATTGAATGAATATTGCTGAAAATGGAAATTTTAATAGATTTGGTTATGATCTTTAATCGATCTTCAGTCACATTTTTCCATTAAATGCACATTTTAGAAGTTACAGAACTTAAGATGTTGGATTCCCATTGGCATAACAGGGGTAAGGGTGGGCTCAGTCGGTAGCGCACCAAGCTCGTAATCTTCAGTTCCCAGGTTCTTGAGTCCCAACAGGGTCAGCGTTGATCTATCTCCTCAAAACTCCCCGTCCTGCTCACGGTCAGTAGGGGACACCGATGGGCTTGGAAAGGCCGCTGGCCATCGGATGGGACATTAAGCCGTGGTTCCGTGTGCGATAGAGCCTTTTCCTGTACACATTAAAGAACAAGCTGGATGACAACTGGAGACTATCATCTATCTCCCAGCAGCTGTCACAGTGGGTCCCCTCCCCCAACCTTATCTGAGCCTTCGGGGTCCTTGTGACCTGGGAATTTAGCCCATGGTGTGCAAAAAAGTGCCGCTCAGAGATAAACAACCCAACCCACAGACATAACATGAAAATTCTCTAATATTTTTGTAGGGCAGTATATATGACAATTGTGATTTGATCATAGTTGGATAGCAGATATTTTCATTGCCTAAGGCAGTACGAGAAAATTAGAAACTCAATCCCCCTCCCCGTCTTCATCTCCACTCCATTAGAACTATCTTGACAAGACCACTCTGCTAATGTGTGAGGAAAAATTATGCATTGTCAGGCAAATCTTACTTAAGGAGTATTCAGCAATAGACGAGATGGCAGAAGCTTCATCTTCGAACAATTTAAGTTCATTCTGAAGTGATGTCGAAAATCGGAGAATATATATTAAGTTCCAGAGAAAGTAGGTAGGTGAATTCGAAAGGAACGAGTTAATGAGTTCGAGACTAATTATGCAGTCAAGACATACACAAACAGCATTCTAGGAAATTTCATTCATCAACAGCTGAAGATGCTGCTGTGATTCATTTGATCGCCAATGCAAATATATAACATTTCATCAGATGGAAGCAGCAGGCAAGTAAACGCGGAAGACTGCTCTCTCTACATGACACAACTGTTACATGTCATAACTGAAAATGATACCGATCGCCGGATTACGTTTCGTGAGTGGATTCAACACTGTATATTGAGGAAGCACATTTCCTCAAGTAATTACCACAGTATAATGTTATGTATTCGGTTGGGTTGGGTTGGGTTGTTTTACCTCTGAGCGGCACTTTTTTGCACCACCATGGGCTAAATGGCCAGGTCACATGGAGGCTCAGAGAAGGCTCAGAGAAGGCTCAGAGAAGGTTGGGGGAGGGGACCCACTGGAACAGCTGTTGGGAGACAGATGGTAGCCTCCCGTCAAGGCCATCCAGCGTGTTCTTTAACGTGCACAGGGTATGGCTCTCCCGCACACGGGGCCACGGCTTAACGTCCCATCCGACGGACGGCGGCCTTTCCAATCCCATCAGTGTCCCCTACTGACCCTGGGCAGGGCGGGGAATTTTGCGGAGATAAATATGTATTCGGTAATCCAATGGATTACCGAATACATAAGTAATCCAATGGATTACCGAATACATAACCTTACACTGTGACAAAATAGAGAAATGTATTTTTAATACCGGATAAGAGGAATATATTCTCACAGTCTGGCAAAAAACATGAATATATTTCCGTGACCTGGAAAAAGTAAAAGAATATAGTCTCTTCTGGCAAATATAAGAATATATTCTCTTGGCGAAATACTAACTTTTGTACACTACAGAGTGATTCTCATGCACTCTGTCGTGGCACACCAATGTGCTAGGACACAGTACTTTAGAATAACTCTTTGTAGTGCCACGATACTTAAATTTTTAATGGAATTTTTTAATTCATTTAATATTTACTTACTAAAGGATGGAGATAATCTAGAAATTGTGTCAAGCTTGACCTGGTTTCTCATAAAGCATACAAACACGGTATCCCGGGACTCGAACCCAGATCCCTGTAGCTACAGTGTCACCACCACAAGTCAACCCGATATCGTTGCGTCATGCAGGCGGTATATGAAAAAGTATAAAACTCAAAAATAACAATGATTTTTTGATGATAAACAACTGTCCCCATATTGTGCATACATTCTACGGTTCGTTTGATTTGATCCTTCTGATAGTCAAAATCGAATAACCCTTCTTTGTCCAACTGCGGTGCATTCTGATAGAAGGACTGTCAGTTTGAAAACTGACGCTCAATGACAATATTGTTAAATTTATACCGGAATTTTAGTACTATATATTCAGACATCCAATAATGAAGGTATATAAAAATAAAAAATAAAATACCCCCTCAAGCAGCTGCTTGCCACAGAGGTCTGACAGGAGCCTGTCAGTTTATATGCCACAGTAGGAGATCTGAGAGGATGGCAGGACCTCAGCAGAAAAACGACACACACATCCGTGCCTAATTCCGGGACTCGAACCCAGGTCCCTTAGATCAGTAGCCAAGCGTGCTAACCACTCGGCCAATGACTATATAAGTTTGCACGTAAGTCTGTGAAAAATCCGAATTCACTTTATGGACTGACTCGTCCTCGCATTATTTTCAATTTTTTCCTAAGATGAATATTATGGAGTGCCCTCTTCATTCTTTTGATTTAACACCGCTAAAATTCTACTGTACGTAACCTAAAAGGTACTTTGGACCCATAAAAATGAATAAATCATCCGATGCCAACTTGGACCCTTCTTGGGTCGAAATTCGAACCTTTCTATTGATCATAAATTACTTCTGTACTTTTCTGTGCTACGTCCAGTATTGACTTATGCTGCCCCTGTCTGGGCGAATACGACCACGACAAATATCCGTTGTTTACAATGATATCAGAACAAAGTGTTACGACAGGTTACGAATGCTCCCTGTCACCAACAGAAGAATTCATCACGATCTTGGAGTTGAACATATATATAACTTTATTAAGAACACCTCGAATGTTTTCTTTGATGGTGTTGACTCAAACCCACATGATTTGATTTCTTCTCTATTGCATTATTTGTTCGATCCTCAGAGCAGGATCAAAAGAGCAAGACTCCTGATCTTCGATATGGATACCTTTTTGGTTTAGTTCTTGCTTTCTGCTCCTGTTCCTACGTGTTCTTTTCATAGCCCTTCGGGTTTCACCATAGCTTGGTGTACTACATTTTGTACTGTCTTTGACTCATGGCCTTATCGGCGATCATCAGATGAAAATGGTTATGGGGTCATTTGATCCTGGCACATTGAATGTTATGTTTCAGCTATCAGCTATCAAAAATGAATAAGCACTTGAACTAACTTACCTCATACGTGTATTTGACGGACTGAAGGTCAAAATCGAGATTTTTATTCTTCAGTTCTTTGTAAAGCCCAGAGTCGAGAAAGGTTTCAGTGCAGGTGTTGTGTCTTCCAGGCAGACGTTTGCTTACTCTCTGAAAAATAATAAAGAAAAATACATTCACCCTTGCGTCAGCAGCAAAATTATTGAAAGCAATGCATCCTGGCAAATTCAGTTTCCGAAACTGATGGCACCTTGTTGCCAAACGGCGTAGTTCTAATTTATGAAATTAAGAATAATAATAAATACCCCCTCAAGCAGCTGCTTGCCACAGAGGTCTGACAGGAGCTTGTCAGTTTATATGCCATAGTAGAAGGTCTGAGAGGATGGCAGGACCTCAGCAGAAAAACGACACATACATCCATGCCTTATCTGGGGCTGGAACCCAGGTCCCTTAGAACGGTAGCCAAGCGTGCTAACCACTGGGCCACGGGACGGATGTGAAATTAAGGGAGTTGCATAAAAATAGCAAATAACTCAAACAGTAGGACCAGATGAAAAGTAATGGAAACTTAAAAATTCACAGTAGAAGACTTAATTTACTGAACATGAAGCTACAGGGAGTAAAAGGTTCAAGTGATGGCTCAAAGTTAGATCCACAGATGGCAAATTCGATTTATCGTCCGCATAACTGCAAGGCAAGTTTCGTGGATCGTTGCTTAATTTTGATAACGGCAAAGAGCAGCTGGGCGGATCGAATAACATTCCGTGAAGGGTTCATGATGGCTTGGTAACCGTTGCGAAGATTTCAAGTCATTCTCGAAACAAAAGTATTCTTATATATAAAATGCTTCTGTCACTTAAGCATGCATAGAGTTTAAAATTTAATATTTAAGATTTACTAATGGTAAACTAACTCACTGGGTATTTACTAATGGTAAACTAACTCATTGGCTATTTACTAATGGTAAACTAACTCATTGGCTATTTACCAATGGTAAACTAACTCACTGGCTATTTACTAATGGTAAACTAACTCACTGGCTATTTACTAATGGTAAAGTAGCTCACTGGCTATTTACTAATGGTAAACTAACTCACTGGCTATTTACTAATGGTAAACTAACTCACTGACTATTTACTAATGGTAAAGTAACTCACTGGCTATTTACTAATGGTAAACTAACTCACAAGATATTTACTAGTGGTAAATAATTCACTGCCTATTTACTAATAGAAACTTACTCACTGGCTGTTTACTAATGGTAAACTAACTCACTAGCTATTTACTAATTGATAGCTCGCTGACTAGCTATTTACTAATTGATAGCTAACTCACTAGCTATTTACCAATAGTTAGCTAACTCACTTAACTAATTAGTAATAGTTAGCTAACTATCAAACTGTTTACTACAAGTTAACTAACCAGCTATTTATCAGTGGTCTATCTTGATACGTTGTAAAGATAACCTCAATATTTCAGAGTTATACAAAGAGATGTTATATTAAGATAAGACAAGAAAAACTGAAAAGCCAAGTCAAATGAATGCTTTGACTTCAGTTTTCAGCAAGTGAGAGGCAAAATGCTTCGATTTTCCTCATTTAAAGAGCAGAGGAGTCAGTTCATAAACATCGAAGAGGATGTGAACTTATATCACCTTTTGTATTGCATAATTGCAAGTACTTTTTAATAACAAAATCTTAGGAGCACGGTAGTGAATTATGCAACCACTGTTGAAGTTCAATGACAGTAAAGCTTTTTTTCGGTAAAAAAAGCTTCGCTTGATTCTCTGAAAGGAGACTGCGATATTTAACAATTAAATGCTCTATTGTTGCCTTACGTTCCAGTGGTTACCTGGTAAAAAAAGGTTATAACACCACTTCCCCTTTGATGGCTTAACTAACATATATTTTCAAAGAGAATACTGGAAAATCAGATGCTAAAGCATTCTATTGTGTGATGCAAAAGTTCGTCCCATTTTTTTTACTGAAATTCACTTACAAAACCCCATACATCGACCTTGCTTACCATCCGAAGCTGTCGCAATCGCCTCGAAACTGTTGATTGATTAATGCCGAGCATTTCTGCGATCTCTCGAGTCGTTCGGTGTCCGTCGCTTTCAATCAAAGCCGAGATTTCGTCGCTGTCAGTCTCGGTCGGCCGTCCAGAATGTTGCGCATCGCCGAGGTCAATATTTTCTTCACGGAAACTTCTGAAGCACTTACGACACGTGGAATCGAAAGCAGCACCCTCTCCGTACACAGCCAGTCTGCGACGCGTTATTGACTTTCAGGAAATAAAAGAGCATGATACCTATTTCATGCTCTTTTATTTATAAAATTTATTTATAAGATTTATAAAATTTCAGGAAATAAAAGACAATGCTCCTTATTTTTCTGCCATCTTCACCATTTCATAAAATGCACAATATCACAAATGCAACTAATCATGAGAAGTTTTTGTTTTAATGCTCGGTGAAATCTCACCTTTCAAATGGCGTATAAATGTAATGCGTTTGAAGTTGTTAACAGGTCGATTTTGAGACACGACGCAGCCAAGTGGAAAAAAAACGGGACGAACTTTTGCATCAACCCAATAGAAATCCTCACCCACATATACATCATATTCAAATTTCTCTAACTCTCCCATATCAAGTAGACCACTGCTTTTCTCTTCCATTATATAAATAATCTACGAAATTGATGGAGATAAGAGGTTGATTTTTATGTGTTTTTCCACTGAAGACATAATCTTACTGCAATCGCTAGCAATAAGGGTTGTTTGGGGTTTATTGGCGCATTAGCAACTAAGGCTATAATGCAGCAATAAGGGTGCCAATATCACAGTCATGATATGATGCAATTGAAACGATCAGTTTTGAAGTCTTACGAGTGACATAACACTTCAAAATTGAAGTGCAGTGACGCAAAAAATATGAATTGTTAGAAAAAATGAACTATTGCGTAGTTTACAAAACAATAAAAAAATTCTACATAATTGGTTCCCGAACTGTCCCAAGTATGTATATATTTTAGATTGAAAGGTAAGGTTAAAATCTGTGACCGATTGAAAAGAGACGTAGATTATTTTCCCCTAGCTGATTGATTCTTGGTTGGCTATGATTCAGAAGGATTTATGGTCACGTAAGCAAATTAATCCTTAATAAGAAATTAATAGAAATCCTCTTCTGTTATGTCGCTAGAATTATGGTTTTCAAAGCCGATTAACCGACAAGAATTTGAAGGGGGGAGGGGAACATTAGTGTCATGTGCAAAACCAACACGTAACGTCACACTTAATCGATGATTAAGAGAGGGAAACACTAGACACAAGCAGCCTGGTTTCAGAGTACTAGATACTTCAAGAGTGTTTCATGCATGCCCAAAAAAATATCCTGATACATGTCATTTCCCCTGTTTATTTTCCTCGGATATGTATGTAAACCTTGGATTTCTATGTAAAACTCTCTATAATACATTTTGGTCTATGTCTGGGTGAGAGCTAAACGACGACGACAGGCCCAACCAAATTTCTCAGGCGTACTGCTGCCAGAGGAACCTGATACTAGGTGATGTCCGGACTGTATCAATACCACCTAGAGGAGAAGGCCATACCAGTGGTTGAAGCGATTCTGATGACATCATTTCTGGTCGACCTAGGAGAACGTGGTAATCTAACAGTGTCTACTGTCATCTTGCTATAGTTAGTGTTCAAGAACTTTTGCTGCGTTTGATTTGGTGTGTGCACAGAGTTTCTCAGTTTTTAAATTTTCAAAAGATATCGATTTGCGACAGAAATCGATTCGTTTAATACCAAGGCAAAATTTTCATCCAAAGTAAGGAGAAGTTTATTCTTTTTTAATATCTGTTGGCATATTTATGAACTTCTAAAGTGAAAATTATCGTTTTAACTATTGCATGTTACGTAATAATAGTATTAAATAGTAAAGTTAAATAATTTTTTTTACTTTGAAAGGAGCAATTAAAAGTATATATTTACAATCACTCTCATTGTAAAATGAAAAGTCAGGTGTATCATAATAAAGGTGTAATAAGCTACTGTCATATCTTTTAGTGCATGTGACTTTTTTAAAATTTTATTAAATATGTATCATTCTACATCAATATTAGAGAATATTTGAGGGAGTATGTGTCATTTCATTTATTATATGAATGTAAATATATTAAAAATCAGAAATGCGTACAATATTGTTTTCAAGATAACTTTCAAGTTTATCCTCTGCACTGTTTTGTTTTTTAAAACTGAAAAAGTTAAACAATTACCAGAAAAATTTGAGGTATTTTGATTTTACTGATACGTAAGGATAAAAATTTAATACAGAAACTGTTAACAACAGCAAACTTCCTGACCAGTCAATCCAAATACCCTTTAATATAACACATTTGCGGTATTTGTAAACAAAATTATACCTAATAAACTGAAATACACGGTAAGATGAAATTGTCTGAAATAAAAAACTTAAAATGGAGTTGTTTCCAGGCTCAATTCCTAGACTGGAATATTTCAAACCTTTAAACATTCGTTCATAAGAGAAAGCTGTTTCAAGTGATTTTCAGCTTAACGTGAATTTCTGCATTTACTTTACATTATCTCTTACAGTGACATTAACAATAGCATTCTATGTACAGCTGCTAGTGCTGAAATGTACATTTATGTACATTTCAGTACTAGCAATGGAATCCTACTAGATGCCAGCAATGGCTTTCAAGGTAAACTTTATAACGCCAAATGAAAGGCTAGAAATACTCAGAAAAACTAGCTTACTAGTAGAATAACTACTACACTTGGAATAATTCAGTTCTTCAACCATGGATTTTTATTGAAATCTTAAAAAAAAACTGATTACAGAATTGTTTTGAACAGAATTATATCTTTTACTTTCTAAAGAAAAAAAAAACTTAAATCCCGAATAAATTTGAATGATGTGTGGTGAATAGTATTCCGGGTGTTTGGTTATTATCATTCATCAGAGGTTGTTTTTGTACATGTTCTCACTATTTCTTTTGCATCCATAGGTGTGTGAGCTCCACTTTGCACCATCTGATGCCGAAAGAGAAACCAGCATGTTTGCCATGAAAACTGGGAGATAGCTTACCACTCCAGCTTTTGATTAAATCTCATATGTTTAATAGTCTCAATCATGTTGCAAATTTGATATCAATGGTTGATTTTTTAAGCAAATATTTTTTATTATTGAGTTCTCCAGTATGTCCTATGTTTCACATAAGGCAGTCTTTTTTTCGACTTTTTAAATAATTTATTTAATCGTCTTTATTTATTTTCATTCATCTTTACTTAATGTCTAGAAAACAAATATCGCAGGCCTGAGGCCAGTAATTAAACTGGATCTTCTATGAAACATGCATTTTTATATTGCATATTACACGAGTCTTTGGATTGTCCATCTGCTTGTGCACACTAGACAGTATTTTGAAGTCCCCACCGTTAAAAGGAAAGTTAAGAAATATTACGTTTGGAGGGAAGTAATGATAATTACTTCCTCCAAAATAATTACTTCCCTCCTTCCTTGGTTTTCATCTTCATCAGCTAGTCTTCTAGAAAGTAATGATACAGTGTGATTGAAAAATATCCACAACAACGTAGCTCTGTCTATAAATAATTATACCACAATAAATACAATGGTGAGAAACACTCTAACACAACTAGGAATGGTATGTTAGTGTGCTTCCCACCATCATTTTTACATATATAAACTGGTTAACTTTGTTGTCAAACACTTTGCAATGCTTCAGGGAAATTTATTACACTTAAGCAGCAAGAGCTGTGTTCAGTTTCTTTAAATATAGTCTGCTACTGTGCAGAGACTTTTCGATTGCAGTGCTTATTATTTCATTCAATAGTTCATTGCTTTGTACTTGCATTTGTTTCACAACATTGCATGAATCACAGTGATTAGGCAATTGCTTGTTGTTTTTTAAGTTAACAGTGGTCAGTCCTCAGCCTAGTGCTTTTAGCATTGTCAGATCTACTAGGCTTTACTGATTTAACATTTCTTTTGTGGATAAATCTGTGATGAAAAGGATTCTCTGCTGCCCTTTTTACTTGTTTTTTTTATTTTATTTTGTTTTTAATTTAAGGTAAAAGCTATTTCCTCTGTGTAACATTTGAGTGGTCTTTTGCCAATTTCGCAATATATTTCCCCTTCCCACTATACTCATATGGCTGGGTCTTGCTGAAGGTTTTTTTTTGTTGTCTTTAATTTTTTTGTCAATGTATAAAATACTTGAGAGATTGATGCTTCGTTTGGACAGCTATTCAGCACTGGAGTGCAATATGACAGTGTAATGATTTTCTTTCCAATCCATTTCACTGCTTGTAGCAAATAATTATGCTCTTATACATATACTTAGTGTGGGTGTAAAATTTATAGTTTTCTGAAGGAACACATACCACCAGTTTATGGATGAAATGATTAACAAATGGAATGATTAACCAATGTAACTGAACTAGTGGTTAATGAACCTGACTACTATTCCAGCGGGCATATCCTTCGGTGTTCCTTGTGGAAATGTTTATGCTGTGTACGAAAAGTTTACCGGTTATCTCATTCCTTTAAATAAAATTCTAAGTAAACTGTGAATAGAAATTTCTGAATATTATTGTTTCTTCATTACTTTAAGTTTTATACTTATAATACTTTTAAGTGTTATTCAATGTCGGGCTGGCCAGGGTGTCAGCTTGCCCGATGGTAAGTGGGCCCCCTTAAACATTAGACAATATGTTAAAAATGATAACCATATAGTTGTGGATGGGCCCCCTTTGTCTCCTGGCAACCAATAATTTTAGATCCAGTCCGGCACTGGTATTACTCTTTGGTTTTTTAAATGCCATTTGGGATCTAGGAAGTGAATTTATTCCTTGATTTTTTTTCCTTTAATATGCATGCATAGCTTGTGTACATTTGCAAGCCTTCTGTTGTCTTGCAAATGTAGGATTGTTTTTTAATTTCAATATTGATTGCCAATGGGTGTTCAATATGCCTATAAACTAGCCTTGTCTACTTTTCAATAAAGTTTCTGCATTTTTTTCTTGCTTAATGTGGTTTCTGTATTATTGTGGATGCCAGTTTCTGCTTGGAGGGAGATCATTGGACATTTTCTTAGAATCCTTGTATTAGTTCTGCTGCATATTTTCTTCTCCAATTCTTTGTTAATAATTGATTTTACATTGATCCAAGCAATATCAAAAATTTGTTGTAAGGATATCTGTTTATAAAGGAAATATGCCCTGTTGCTCTTAACATTTGAAAGTATCTTCACTAGATATGGCAGTTAAGATATGTATAATAGTAAATGACTTAATGTTTAAAAAAATCTGCAAAAGGTCAAGATTGGAATAATAATTTTTCAATATGTTTCCAGGCATGTTACAATATATGCTCTTTACAAAATAGCAAAACATTTTTTTCTGTTCTGTGTATTTTTGATACCTTACAAATTTAAAGTTACTTTATCGACTTGTCTGTGGAAAGGAAGCCTATTAAGGACCTACTGATGTAGTGTATTTTTGTCACTTCATCAACCTTTATGTAAATGACATCTAGATATTTTTTTAATACTTCAATTTGATTTGCACATTTGGAGTATACTGAGTCATTTGGAACAGCTTAACCTCTCTATAAAAATATAAGAAAAAATTAGATGCTAATTCTCTCTATTCAATGTTAGTAAAATGTTCAATAGTTGATATATATTGCTTGCAGTACTTTATTTTTACTTAATTCAAAAGCCATGAAAAATTAGAATTAAATTTATGATTAGAATAACATACGATTTGAAGAAGAGTTTATAAAGAATTAATATTACATCCCTATGTCAAAGATATTTTTAGAATGGTTTTAGCTTTTATATATATTCCCCATTTGCAGATCGTCTGCCATGATTGTCGTTAATTTGGTTTAATTCTGGGGAAGATTTTTTTTTTCGAGATTTTTTTTGTTCGTTTGCGAGTCAAATCTTAATTCTATTAGCATAAATTTGATCATGTTTCCATGTGTCTGATTTCTAGCTGCTTTCATAAGTGTATTTTTGATAGTTGGATTTTGCAGCTTCAAGTTTTGCAATGTCATTTAATCTAAGTTGCTGGTGATGCTACAATTCTATTAATACTGATTATACAGGGTGGGCCAAAAGTTACGAAGGGGTCTGAAGTTTAAATAACTTTTTTATTATTATTTTTATTATTTTTCTTTACAAATTTTATAAAGAAGACCTTGGAGATTAACCATGGAAAAATTTACAACGGAACAGCGAACACAATTGTGAAATTTTATTATCAAAACCAAGGATCAATAATTCTGATCCAACGAGCATATCGTCACCATTATGGCGTGATTTCATTTTCATTTGAATGGCTTCATTAAGAAACAAAACTGCAGGATTTGGAGTTCGGAAAATCCTAGGGCAATTCACGAAAGAGAAATGCACCCCCTTAAGTGTACAGTTTGGTGTGGGATGTCATCGGAAGAAGTGATCGGACCTTACTTTTTCGAAGATCACTTTGGGAACCCTGTCAATGTTACAGGAGATGAATATCGGTCTATGATCGAAAATGTCTTACTCCCAGCAGTTCAAGATAAACATGACACGTGGTTGCAACAAGACGGAGCCACGGCTCACACAGCAAGGGCCACAATGCAACTGCTCAGGCAATTTTTTGAGGGAAGAGTAATTTCCCGCGGTTGCGACGTAAATTGGCCATCGCGTTCACCAGGATCTGACGACTCCTCATTTCTTCCTATGGGGTTGTCTCGAAGAAAAAAATTATCTTAACAAGCCTCAGACACTCCAACAACTGAAGAATAATATTCGGGCCGCAATCAGAGCACTGGAACCTAAAACACTAAGAGGTGTCATGGAAACACCTTAGAAAGGGCACGTTCGTGCGAAAAAGAAAATGGACGCCATTTACGAGATTTGATTTATCACATCTAGTGTAAATTAATTTCCTATATATACTGTATATGATGCTATGGTATTATAAATTTAAAACGAAAAATAAAGGAGTTATAAAATATTGAAACCTCTTTGTGCATTTTGGCCCACACTTATATATAGCTGCAAATTTTACAAGTTAATTCTTTTTTTATTACATGTATGTACAAATGTATTGTTTTCATTTCACAATTCAAACTCTGGTTCTCATAAATGTTTTAAATTCCATGTTATAAATGTCTATATGTTTGCTGCCATGAAACTTTATCACATATTATACACTTAGTGATTTTTGAATTATGGCCACACAATGCCATGTTATATCAATGGAAAGATAATTTCAAAGCTCTGTAACTCTCTGTAAAGCTCTGTAACTTCTAAAATAAACATTTCATGGGAAAATGTGACTGGATATATATATATAAGTTAAAAAATCCGTCTTAATATTCTATATTCCAATAATATTTATTTAGCATTTAAAGACGCTTCGCTTGGTTACTGACCTGGGTTCGAGCCTCAGGTAAGGCATGGTTGTTCGTGTTGTTTTTCTGCCGAGGTCCCGCCATCCTCACAGAACTTCTACTATGGCGTATAAACTGACAGACTCCTGTCAGATCTTTGTGGCAAGCAGCTGCTTGAGGAGGTATTTATTTTTATTTTATATATCAACAACTTAAACAATAATGCCCATTCTGCAGAGTTGGTGAAATTGAAATAATTGTTAGAAATTCTGCTAAAAACTATGCTAATAACATTCCTATAAAATTTAATATGGGAATATTGCTTTAACTTATTTCAACTAACTTCCCAGATCAAATATTTTTAACAGCCATTATTCATATTAAATATCCCGGTTTCCATAATTCTTTAATATTTAATAAACACAGATTTAGATAAATTTGATTGATATCTTTAATTGAACTTCATTTCCTTTTTTTCATAAAAGCTCATTTTAAAAGTCACAAAGCTTTGAAACCAGCTTTCCATTGATATAACATAAAATTTGGTTTCATAATCACTGAGTGTATATGGATATTTAAATTTGACCTTTACACTGTATGATACTCATTGTATTTTATAATTCTGTTGTATTTTGAATCTGCTCAAAACTTTTGACCACATGTATTTTGATGTTGCTTTCATTTTGATTCAGATTTTTTTTCTATTATTAAAGTTCATTTCTTTAAAAGTTATTATGATACCAAAAGAATAAAAATTTCTAATCTAATGTTAAGAAATCTATTTTAATATGCATTAGTGTGAAAAAGTATTGGGAAGTAGTTTTTCTTTTCTTTTTTGTTGTTGTTCTCTTTATTTGAAAGTCGTAGTTGTGCTAGAAACAGTTTTTGTCATTGTGATGCATTTTAAAAACATAGCTTTCATATTAAACAATTTTTTTTAAAAATCAGCAATTGTCAACTGGGACGAATGGAATATTTTAAAATTTTCCTTTTCAATTTAAATACGTAGTATTGCACAATATTAAGTTCCTCATATTGCTTAAAAATTCTCCCATATGATTGGGGAATTTTCCTGTTTTAATTGCACAATTCTCTTAAAAAATAAAGTAAACAATGATGTAAAATAATTTGTTTCATTTTAATCTGTATCTTATATATATTTGCGAGGTGTAAAGATGTGGATTCAGATTGTAAATAAAAGTATTTTTAATGTGGAATTTGTTGATTTTTTTTTAACCTATGCAATAAAACTTTCAACATGCAAATAGTTTGAAGAATAAACTTTAAAATTTTATTGCTAAACGACAGAGAATTTTGAGTTTTTTTTATCAAACGTACTGTTTTCATTAAATAACGTTTTAGACCATTATATATATGCATATCTGTGAAAAAAAAATGAATATGTGTGATGTTTTGGTAAAAAATGTTTTTAAATATATTTCGCACTTCTAGAATCCTTTAAGAGTGAAAATTTAGTACCTGTTCAATACACTGATTGATGGTTTGCGAAATTAGTTAAAAGTTTAGGAATTTCCGAACGTTAAAGGGTGGTATTACAGCTATCTTAATAATGGGAAATGGTAATTAATGGCTTATCAATACTAATCAAAGCAAAAAAAAACGTTATCTCTAAAAAAATTGAATGTAAAAAAAAAGGGGGAAAGGAATTTTTTTTAAAAATTATATGAAAACAAATTATTTTAATGATGATGCCGATTTATTAGTGAATATTCAGAAGGTTAAATGGAAAGTTCTACTAAAAAGGATAAGCTACTTCTCATTCTATTCTGCCGGCAGTTCCGTCCACTAATGCTGACGTCACAAATGAGTGCTACGGCCTTCTCCTCTAGGTGGTATTGACCTGGCACGCTACCGACTGAGCCACCACTGCTCACCCCCTCCCCACAATGGCAGCATATTTAAATGTTGTTATGATATTTACGTTCACAGTTAGGGAGAAGTAGGTAATATTGGATTTGTTAGTGACTTCGGTTTCCCATAGAAATAACATGATAAATGTTTTTTTTTTGTAGCAAGCTCCCTTTTTTTTAATTTCGACTTGAAATTTGGCATTGCAACACGGACGACAATCGGAACCATTCTGTGAAATTTTGAAGCGTCTACCGCGATATCCTGATGAGTTACGTTTGCCACAGGCAGGCGTCTTCTTTTGCTTATAGATCAATTCATTTTTACACACATTGATAACAATAAAAAGTAACATACCATTCACAAGAGTGAAAAAAATAACATATATGGAATAGAATGAAAAAGTAGCATGTGCATCCAGTCCCCTAATACAAGTTCTACCAACACGATTTCTATTAAACGTGGTTTTAAAATACGATTCGTTTTCGACTAACACGACTCGTCATAAAATTTAACACGAAATTTCCACTACCTACTTCTCGATGATCTTTTATTGTTATAAAAAACGAGACTTTACTCTTCTTGTTTAACTTTTCTGATCTGTCGCACGTTCATAATTTCATCACTTCCCAAAAGATTTTTCATATTTCCTCTACAAATTAACGTATGTAAACAGCTAATATTGATTTGAGCATATTTGAAAACAATAAAGAATATTTTACTTGTTGTTGAGAGAGATCACAACGTACGTATATACAAATTCAACCTGATTGGTCCAAGATTTTAAGAGTGACACGTGTCGAGTAGAAACGCAATAAACGTAAATACAGTTAGTCATCTTTCATTACTCGACAACCATTTTTACAAATCAGTTTCACATTTTCAATCTTTATTACTCGACATCCATTTTTACTACAATCAATTTCTCATTTTTAGTCTTCGTTACTCGACAACAATTTTTACAACAATAAATTTCTCATTTTCAATCTGCAATACTCGACAATAATTTTTTTTTACAACAGTTTCTCATTTTCAAACTTTATTATTTTTTTCAACAATCAGTTTCTCAATTTCAATCTTCATTACTCGACACAATTTTTTCCAACAATCAGTTTCTCATTTTCAATCTTCGTTACTCGACAACATTTTTTTTCAACAATCGATTTCTCGTTTTCAATCTTCGTTAGTCGACAGCCATTTTTACAACAATCAATTTCTCATTTTCAATCTTCATTACTCGACAACCATCTATATGTATAAACTGCATTTATTCTTTTTTGTTCCTACCTTCATCATTGTTTCTTTTCTGTAAAAGTGAGTAACATATGTGCAGGGCCGGACTTACACATAAATTAACTAAGCTTTAAATTACTAAAAACGTAAAAAAAACAACTAAATAAGCTAAATTACGCAAAACTACAGCTTAGGGACCTCGCGATATGCGGGCCTCAAAGAAATGTATTTCAAGTTCAATTGCATTGCAAAAAAAGTTTTTAACATTCAATCTATGTGCAAACATTGTTCATGATTGCTTACCAATGCTAGGATAATGTTTTCACCACATCAATTTCGTTCTTATTTTTCAATGTTCCCCTCAATCAGAATAACTATATATATTTGAAATAATTAGCTGAAAAAAAAAATCGTTTGCCCTGAGTGGGATTCGAACCCACGTCTCCCAGAAGCATGCTGTGATACTTTATTACTAGGTATATATGCTGAGTGATCATTGAATTATGATCATCCCCACCCCATGTTATGCCAATGGGATTCTAACTTCGAAGCTCTATAACTTTTAAAATAAGTGTTTTTATGGGAAAATGTGACAAAAGGCAAATTAAAGATCTCAGTCAGTTCTATCTAACTGTTTATTTTCAATAATATTCGTAGAGTATTTAAAGAGTTATGGAAGTTTGAATATTTAACAATAACAATGCGTCACAGAAATTGACTTAAGAAGTTAATTAAAACTTAGTAATAAATATTGTATCAAAGTGTTTAATAAAGCAAATGTGCATTTTAGAAGTTTGTGTAAAGAATTCTTTCACTATTCTTCAGTTTTGTATAAGTTTCTTAAGACTGGCATTTTTATTGTCAATATTCAAACTTCCGTAACTCATTAAATACTGAACGAATATTGTTGAAAATTGAGATATTGATTTATTTGATTGATATCTTTTTCTGCTATCACGGTTTTCAAAACAAGAAAACGTATTTTAAAAGTTATAGAGCTTCGACTTTAATGTCCCATAGACATAACATTGAAATTAGTGGTCATTATTCAACGATCATTCAGTGTATAATTTCTACTTTCGAATTTTTAGGGCTTCTTAAATATGCCTTAGCTTGGGCCTCAGAAGGTCAAAGTTCGGACCTGCATGTGTGAAATATTTAAAACCAAATGAAAATCACAAAGCATTAACGAAAGTATAGTGATAAGCATAATAAAGGAATAAAATGAAAAATATATCAATTAGATTAGGATTCTAAAATCCATCTCCCCATGTTTACATTATTTCTTAAGAGAAATTCATGTCCGACTAACACGATTTCACTTGCACGAATTTCTTAAAGATTTTTTAGTCGTGTTAGTCAGCGGTTGAGTGTATTTGAAAAAAAATTAAAAAGCAACAATCAGTGGAAAGAAATGAACCTATCATTAACTAGAAGAATAACATTTCGTCTCTGGCAAATATGGGATGCTCGTTTTCAAAGAAAATCAAGTATTTCATTATCCGAATTCTGCATCCTTTAACGGTAATAATTCGTATTAATGGGTGATTGGAAAATGTAAGTAGTAATTTATTATTAGCTCTATACAACGCAAAAGGAACTTCTCATTTGTCCCTTAAAATGAAAAAATTGCGGTTTCACCTTCTCTAGGTTTAATCAGTCAGTTTATATATAATAACATCATTTATTTGTTATTACTATATTAACCCTTTCAGGACCATAAGGTTTCTAAGAGTAAATATTAGTATGTAACTGTTTATTTTAGTTTGTTTAGACGTAAAATAAATAAAAATCATAAGAAAAATACATAACAATGTGTAGTTTTTTTGGAATTTTATGGGAAATATTTTTCCCAATGGACTATAAAGGTAACACAAATTATAGTTAGGCTTATTATGCAATGTCTTTTATTTATTGGTTGATTATAACAAAATGTTAACTAAAATAATACAAAATTGTGAAATAAAATTGCTATACAAAATGATGTGCTAATTATGATATTCTGCGAAGCAATTTCTTTTGGTTGTAAAGCAAAGATGGACATTGCACAGATGCAACATTATTGCAAAGATGGACATGGACTAAACGTTCCCGTTTATGTAATTGCGTTCAGCATACGTTCTATTTTGACATTCTGTATAAAAAATGCAGATAAGGTTATAATTAAATACGACAATCAGCAATTTTAACATGGGGAAAAATGTTTCCCTTGGTCGTGAAAGGGTTAAAATAATATTAAATTATTAAATTTATTAGCTTTTTAGAAATAAAATGCAATCGGTTGAATTTTAATCAATAATTTAATCAAAACACATATGGAAATTAGTTATGCTTCTGTTAGTAAGGTATTTGGGGGCCGCCTCGGTGGCTCAGTAGTATCGCCTCTGCTCGCGGTGACACTGCGACTGCCGAGGTCCTGGTTCGAGTCCCGGGTATAGTTTGTTCTGACATATATGTTGTATAAAAATCTAGGTTCTCACATTGGAACATAAAGCGAATGTGGTTATCAGTTCCAGCAACTAAATTGAAAAATTAAGCAAAACTATCTGGGTATCTGTTGTTGAACAACACATACTACTACCAAAATTTTTATCATAAATGTATCGTTTGCAATATATCTTCGACTTTTACATTTTCTACATCTAACTGTCTCTAACGATGTGAATTAAAGCATTTAAAAGTTATGAATCATCATATTTCGTTAATACCTATTCAATTCAAAAAGAATTTTCCATTAATCTCTTAAACGGATTGCCTCTTAACCTTCCCCTGGGGTGACATGGAAAATTGTTGCTGCCAATATAAACCCCTTTATCATCACACTCCACAACTAAAATATCAAATTACAACCAGTAAAATTACAACCAGTGAAATTGAGAATCAAATTACAATCAGTTTCTCAATTTCAATCTTCATTACTCGACAACATTTTTTTTCAACAATCAGTTTCTCATTTTCAATCTTCGTTACTCGACAGCCATTTTTACAACAGTCGATTTCTCATTTTCAATCTTCACTACTCGACAGCCATTTTTACAACAATCGATTTTGAATTTGAATTCAGTATTTGAATCGTTTGCAATATTTGTTTACAGTCATGAAATTTTCGAAAATTTCCACCCTCAGAGGGCGCAATTGAAACTTTTGGGAGATGCGAAAAGTGCGAATCGTAAGATTTCATTTCTGCCTGTCCAACCCAAAAAGCGTTCAAAATATTGCCACTTTCAATTTTTTCCAGCTTTCAAGGATACAAAAGAAAAAAAGAAATGGATACAAAGAAGGTACAAAAAATGAAAAAGTAAGGGGAGCACCGTTCAAGGGTGCAACGAATAAAAAAGTAACATATTTTTGAAAAAGAAATTCTTCTCTTCAGTATTACGGATTATTCACTCAAATCAGCTGATGTGGGATTACTTTCCTTACGAGAATTTCTAGCTTTCACCAGTTCTCGACCACAGGCTAAAATTCAGTGAAATAAAATATAAAAAGTTATTCTAACATTATTGTAGAGCAATTTACATTATTATAATAACTACGTTAATATTTTTGTGTGCGATAAACATATTTCCTTAAACTTCGCAAGCATATCCCTTTTCTCTATTAATTATCTTTAGAGTTCGTTTTCTTCTTCCAGGAACATTTTCTATCGATCAATTTAAATGAAAGAAAAAGAAATTTCGAATCTGGCATCATTAATTCATCTTACTCGTTTGACGCCGATGTGGATCATTGTTCCAGGACCGGCGATGATCCCTCCTCGCTCTAAAGTAGGATAAGTCCTCTGAGGGTGGACCAAGAGTCGGACTCCGTATTCAGGGGAGATGAGGTCCCAGTAGTCGTCTTTCTCGATATTCAGAGTCAGTCGTAGTCCTGAATAAAGGAAACGAATGGGGAAATCAAAGTAACCAAATTGATCTTAACATCAGTCAGCGTAAACAGCCAAATCAATTTTGACAACTCACTGTTGCTGCAATATGCACAATATTTATCTACAAATCTACAACTGTATAAAGCTTTACACAAACTACATAACAGTATTAAATTTACATTTACAAATTCTACTTTGAGATTTAGCTGCCTTGCTGTATGGTTTCTTTATATAACGAACAGCTCTTAAAAACAACTGAAGTTAATCAACATTTTAAACCTTAATAATTGAAGCAAAATATTGTGTACAGCTTCATACACTCGATAGATTGCCACTTCCTGTGAAGGCCATGTGAGCTGTAAAATTACCTCAATAATATTTGTGTGAACTAAAACAGAATTACAATAATAAAAAGCTATTGTAATATGGGAAATATCTTCCTATTACAAATGAATCGGTGCCTTCGTCACCTCTTGATTTCTACTCTCTCACTCCGACCCCGATTTGACCTTGAACGCAACAACCGGATCTGAGAATTCCTCATTTCTTAGTTCTACTGCCTGAAATAGCTCTAGCCACCAATTTCGAGCTCTCCAGCACCTGTATATCGAATTTGACCTTTGACCTCGAAAAACCCATCGCATCCGAAATTTGGCACAATTTCTGAGATCTACGACTCAAAACCATCCCTCGGCGCCAATTTTTAGCTCTGTAATCCCAATCAATTTGCAATTAGTCCGCCTCATCTCGGATCTCAGGAAGCGAATGCCAATCTTTGTCCACTGGGTTGGGTTGTTTTACCTCTGAGCAGCACTTTTTTGCACACCATGGGCTAAATGGCCAGGTCACATGGACTCCGAAGGCTCAGAGAAGGTTGGGGGAGGGGACCCACTGGAACAGCTGTTGGGAGACAGATGGTAGCCTCCCGTCAAGGCCATCCAGCGTGTTCTTTAACGTGCACAGGGTATGGCTCTCCCGCACACGGAGCCACGGCTTAACGTCCCATCCGACAGACGGCGGCCTTTCCAAGCCCATCGGTGTCCCCTACTGACCGTGGGCAGGGCGGGGAATTTTGCGGAGATAAATCTCAACGCTGACCCAGCTGGGACTCGAACCTGGGAACTACAGATTACGAGCCTGACGGGCTACCGACTGAGCCACCCCCGCCCCCTTTGTCCACTGACTAAACTCCATATCCAAATAAATGCATGACATGATATTTGGAGCATTAACAAATATAAAAACAACAGAAATAAACAATTCCTGTTGTAGTGGGGAGATATTTCAGTAACCATTGTTCTGATTTTTTATTATTGCGCTTCACTCTAAAGAATATATTTTGATTGTTCACGACTTAGTTATACTGGCTTTTCTCTGTAATCATCAAATACGCCTATTTTATAAGTATAAAGTCTAAATCAAATAAATTCTAAACACAAAATTCTTTGAAACTATTGTGGAATATACTTTTTTTTACCTAATTCATAATTCATAATTGTCTTTATTTTCCATAATAAGTCCCACGAAGCTAAAAAGCATCTCCGCAGGAATCAAAATACAGTATGCAATAAACAGCTATTTCCATTACATAGTTCCATTTGCATAGAGTTAGATGCGAGATTTGAATGTCTTTCAATTTCCTTTAAAAAATAAATTATTTCCATTGTCTTACCTAAAGATACTCCAGCTTTCTTCAATTTAATAGGTTTGCCACGTAAGTTGTGGATGTTGATGGAATGGCAGAGACCATATACCGGTGACGTCACATTTCGTATCATTATTTTGAATAGGGTGCTGAAAATAAGGGAACCAGATGAAGCCATTTACATTTTACATATTAAAGAAATGATAAGGTTAATATTTTAAAACTTTTATTGCAACTTTTGGGTGAATTTTCAGAGGAATTCTACTTTCTATTTGCACTGCCCTATAACTAGAAAAAGATCAATTTTTCCATATTCCGTATTTTCTTTTAATCTGTCATTCTTTTGCAATAATGAAACTATGTCATTAAAGTTTCCTTATTACCTAATAGTGTTAATAAACGTTTCATTATTCAGCAATTTAAATCAAAGGGGGTATTATTGATGTCACATAATCGCAAAACGGTTCTTGTAATAATCAATCATCTTACACTTGCCGAAGAAATTATACTACTACTGTTGCCCTCAGATTTTGCATCCATTGTAGTCGTTTGCTATGTTCCTGTCCTTTCTCTAATCCCCACATATTTTCTTCTCCCTCCCTGCTTTTCTCTTTACTTTGGAATTGGATCACTTGGAATCACAAGAGCATCGATGCAGGTGGATGAAAATACCCAGTTGAGAAAACAAATTTCTTGAAGGGCTTAAAAAATAATCTGTGATGTACAGTTGAGGAGTGTACTGGAGGTGGGGGGAAGTAGTATTATCACAGTTCTCGATGCCCATCCCCATCATTTGCCTTCAGTCACTTGAGTAAGTCATGAGCTAGGATGGAGAAGGGAGTAGGCTGAGTCAGGATGGAAGCTAGAGTGCAGAGTCCCACTGCAAAGGTTGAGATGTGGACAGGGAAGTCGACAAGAAGAGTCGGAATTACCTGCAGTCTCTCGGAATTAGAGTGGAAGGACATGTCTGACGTTGAGAATCCTGATATATCCGCCAAACATTACTTCTTTCTGACCAAAGAACTTCAGCTCTGAACTTTCTTACAGTGCATCAATTGCATTCAGACTCTGTGATTACTCCAGGCATGGTGCTGTAATCTTAACGCTGGCACCACAGGACCATGAAACCTGGATAATTAATCACGGACACTGCAAGAAATTTCCTCATTTGTTGTACAACACATGATGTAACGTTTCCAGGAGCAAGAGCTTAAGCAGAGGGAGTTGCATTAGCAAATTTAATGAAATGGTTAACCTCCAGTTTACTGTTCATCAGCAAAAGTAAAGAATACACGTAACTAATCGTAATACTTTTATGGCAGTTACTTCCCCCCCTTCCCCTCTGTGTTCGCTGGATGCTTTCGGTTGCTAGGTTTCCTACTTTTTAGGAGGGGCGTGTTTGAAATAACGTCATCGCTTTGTGTTCACTGGATGCTTTCTGTAGAAAGGTTTTCCCCCAGTGGTGTCCTAACTTTGGTCGATGTAGAGTTCAACAGTCCAGGATGGGTCTACGAATTTTATGGTTAACCCCCTTTTCCCCTTCACGAACGGTTCACACAGGTGGCCTCTAAACGCGATAGCATCAGTGAAAATGTCAGTATTGAAAGGTAGGTTAACGGTCCAGATTCTATCGCTCTTATTTTTTCTTGAGTGTCATTCCTATTCTGGGAAGTCCTCTCATTCAAGAGCAAGGTGCTTTGAGAAGCAATGGGAAGGGGTATTGTACTTAGGAAACGTAACAGCTCCCTACAATGCTCTTGAAGGAAGCGTGTCTCTGAATAGTCGCTGTGGACGAATTGCTTCGAGGGCGACTCTATTGACAAAATAATTATAGTCAATGCGTTACCCGCTACTTAGACAGGTAAGCCTAGTAATAGGGAGGGTGACAGTGTCCTTCGGGGTCCCTACAGTAAGAGTTGCATTGTTCAACTCGTAAAGGTGAAAATAAGCGCGAATGTAGCAACCCAAGGAGGTGTGTCTCTGAACAGTTCCCATACCTGGCGCCAAGTATCTGATTGTTGACGAAAAAGTCCTGTAACTTACGTCACCAAAGGAGAGGGAGGAAGTGTTTGCTGGAGGACAGGTGCAATAGGTAATACAATTGGATGCACAATAAACCAGGATGCTGAATGACATGATGTGAGAGCGCTAAAGGAGGTGTGTCAGAAAGCCTGTTCTATCGAGAAATAACTATAGGGGACTGACGCTTAGCCAGGTATGTGCACTGATAACAATGTCCTGTTGGGATGCTTCTTAGTCGGGGGTCCTTCAAGGGGGGCGTAGCATCCACTCAGAAGGGTCATTACTTGTTACTGAATCTTACCCAATGACACGTTCTGTTCAACAGAAGGGAGGCTACTGACAATGAATGGGAGTCTTGGGTTGGCGATAAGAAAGCCCCAAGGGTAACTCTTCCCGTCCGAGCATTGGGCCATTATAACAGAAGTGGGGTAAGTAACAAAAATCCCATAACAGACTTGAGCATTGAAAGGTCGCTCTAAGACGATCCATCTCAGGTATACTGTAAACACGTCGAGAAATGTCATAACTCATGTCAGTATACAATATAAGCATGGGGAGATGGATGCTCCAGGTGTGAGATTTAAGCAGCCTTGTGATGCAACCTCCTATACAAAGAAAAAAGCAGTATGGTCATAGGGGGAAGGAATTTAAAACGTCCCATTGGAGGGAGGTGAAGGTGGGTGGACTCGTGCATGTGTATGAAGCGCTTTATAAACTCCTGCATGGTGCGGAAGAAGTCATTTACCAATGGATCCCATCTATGAAGAGAAATTAGCCTCCTTAGTCAACATTCAGCATGAGCTAGATGCTATTTTAGCTAGGGTGGAACGTCCACCAAAATCTTCACGACTTAGTCTCAAGAGATGGTGAAAGAGCAACCAGACACCAACTACGACGAAGGTAGAGGCACCATCTACCGGGGCCAGCCTGTCAAGCCCGCTGCACACTGTCAAGATCACCCCTTAGCCTCAAGAGATGCTGTGGACAGGTGACGATACCATCTAAATACCAGAGAGCAGAAACGCCAAGGTTGCTGCACGCCGGTGCAGGAGAGAGCATAGTTTCGGCCGTGCCTGTGCCGAGCACTTCCGCCGTTACCATGACAACGGAGTAGCAGCAGCTGAGCACTTCTGCAGTCGTTACCATGCCAATGGCTGCCACCACTGATGGGCCAGGTTACGCAATTACTGAGACCAGCAGCTATCGCTCTTCAAAATATAAGACACAGTTCACGACTCACATGGTTCGTTTAATAAACTTTGAACGTGTGAACCCTCTTGAATTTACTGACACTCTTCTGGAAGTTCAAAAGAAAATTTTTAAAGAGTTATTGCCAGAGAAGGAATACAGTCATTTTAGACTGTGTGTCTGCTCCAAGTGCCTCTGAAACCCCATCAATCTGCCGTTGACCTCACGTAATGAGGTAATGGCAGAAAAATTCATGGACACAATCCAGAAAGTTCTTTACTCTAACGATGCGATCGGCACAGATGAAGATTTATATTTTGATCTGGCAGCTGCCAATCTGGAACGTTCCAGAGGCGTCGGCAACACCACTGGACCACGACACAAACTTCTAGCGGACCTCGAGGCATTCAACACCAGTAAAAGTTCTGTTATCAACATTCAAAATAATGACAACCTGTGCCTAACCCGAAGCCTTGTAGTGGGACGTGCCTTGTGTTTAAAAAAGCAGGGTAAGATGACAGTTGGCGCGTTCAAGCACATCTGCATGAGAGATTCTGTCAGACAGAGGGATGAGGCTAAAGCCTTGCATCATGAGACTGGTGTCCCTGAGGGCAAGTGTGGTTTGCCCGAACTTCATACCTTTTAGTCGTACCTGTACCCCGAATACAGAATCATCATGTTTGGGGCACAGGACAACTTTCAAGTGATTTTCGCTGGCAAGAAAAATGCAGAAAGTGTCATTTACCTGCTACATGATGACGGACACTTTTCCGTCATCACGAAACCTGCAGGATACTTCCGGGCGAGGTCCTTTCGTGTGACCTGTCTGAAACCCATGTACAACAAGCCCCACATCTGTAAGTGCACCTGTCGGGCGTGTATGACACCAGACTATGGAAAAAAAGGGTCTGCCATCTTTTGTACCGCTTGCCATGGTTAATTTAAAGGTGAACAGTGTCTGACCTCCAATCTTCTTAATGGTACCTGTGCTAAGTGGCACAGGTGTCTCGACTGCGGGGCCATTTACCAGACCTCTGACCCCCCCTCATCAGTGTGTGCAGAAAGAACTGGAGTGTGTCAAAGTGGCTAAAGAATGTGAAGTCACTGGAAGCCGTCTCTATTTTGATACAGAGACGGTTGAAGAAGATGGTTTATTAACCCCCTTTCTATGCATCATCACCTACGAAGAGGGAAATATGAAGAGTTCGAGCATACGGACACCTTCATGGACTGGTTGCGGTCTACCCAGAATGGTAAGCCTAAATTTAGAGATGTTACTTTGCTAGCACATAACGGTAGAGGATTCGATTTCATTCCCGTTCTAAATTATCTCTATCGAAAGTGCCTGAGGCCGGAATTTATTTTTAAAGGCAACAAAATTCTTCTTCTTAATTTACCCGGCCTCAAAATCAGGTTTATCGATTCTCTCTCTTTTATACAGGCCTTTTACGATCTTTTCCTAAAACTTTCGGCATTAGCGAAGTCAAAAAGGGTTTCTTTCCTCACGCTTTTTGCACGAGACAGAATTTGAATTATTCTGGACCCATTTCGGACGCCCATTATTTTGAACTGCAGTACATGACCCCAGGAGAAGCTTCAGAATCCCGTCAGTGGTACGAAACAATGAAGGGGACTCACTGGGATTTAAAATCTGAAATGATTGTGTACTGTAAATCTGACCTCCACACTTTAATGCGAGGTTGTGAGAGCTTCCGAACAGAATTTTTAGGGATGACAGGGGTAGACCCTTTTTCTAAAATTACTCTTCCTTTGGCTTGTCTGCAGGTCTATAGACAGAAATTCATGCCTGAAGGAGTGATTGGTGTTTACACCTCTAACGGATATTCCTTGGATGACAGAGCAGGAAAGGACTTGCCTGGTTAGCCTACATAGCAGACACTGAGAATCTCACCCTCCAGACCGCACGCTCTACAGAGGGGGAAGCCAAAGTTGGACCTTATTATTTAGACGGTTTATGTAGGCAAACCAAGCAGGCCATGGATTTCACCGGATTTTTTTCACTGTTGTCCCGAATGTTTCAACCCCAGCATTATCCATCCCTTCACAGGCCAACCCATGGCCCTAAATTATTTAAGGACGCTGGATAGAGAGCGATGCATCCGACAGCTTTTACCTGATTACAGGTACAGAGTGTGCTGGGAACATGATTTCGATTGGCTACTCAAAACAGATCCCACCGCTGCACGCATTTTTCAGCAGACAGAAGAGGTAAGGAGAATTAGTGGGTGCTCCTTCCTCTATGGTGGGAGAACGGAGACATTCTTCTTGTTTTGTGACATGAAGGTCGAAAACTGTGACGTGAAGTGCTTCGACATGAACTCGCTCTATCCCGCCGTGTGTAAGCGTGGGGTTTTCCCTGTTAAACACCCCTCTATATCCCCGTACTTCCCTACCATTGCCGCAACAAACTGTAGTTTCCTCTGTGCAGCACTTGTGCAGAATTAGCTCAGGTAGACCCATGTACTCACACTGAAGCACAGAGAGCTCTCACAGCCTCTTACGTGTCACTGGAACTGTATAAAGCCGTCTGCGAAGGCTACAAAATTCTTAAAATTCACGATATTTGGCACTATTCGGAAAATATTACTTACACTACCCAGGACCCCGGCTTATTTGGAAAATACATCAACACTCTTTTAGAGGCCAAGCAGAAATATTCAGGTTACCTGCCAAACGTCAACACAGACGCCGAAAAATCAAAATTTTACGAAGTTTTTTTCTTGCAGAGGTGGTGAGAATAAATCCTCAGGAGGTCGTGTTTAACAGCACTAAAAGAAGCTTTTCAAAGGGGGCATTAAATAGTTTATGGGGGAAGGTATCAGAAGACCTTTCTAGACCTGTGTCTCAAATCATTGACAACCCCATAAAATTATTGGACTTAGTGAACGATCGCTCCAAAATTCTCACTGACTTCCACGTGGTCAATTCGAATCATATCCTACTGACCTACTGACCCGCTAAAAAAATTCACCCCACAAACCCTAAAGGTAATGGACTCTTATGTTGCCCAATGTTATGGCAACCACGGCAATCCCCGGTTCCATCTTACGACACTACCAAGTTAACGAAAAGTCGTGACTATCTATAGTCGGCGGCAAGGCTACACAATTTAGATGCATCTCATCCCCGACCTCGTATGGCGAGCAGTCCTATAGAAGGAAAGCTCAACCATCAGTGAAACCTAAGATTTACTCTGTTCCCCGGTTCGCCATGAACAAGGATATGTAGATCCAAGTTCGCTCGACACCCGGGGTGGAGACTCTTAGTGGGACCCAGACTTTGAGAAGGACCCTTACCTACTAGGGGACCAATCCGTTCAGCAGAGCCCTGAACTGCTCCCCAGAGCACCTGATTGTGAGGTCTTAGCACCGTCCAACCGGGCCACTAAACCGGTCAGCGATGCCTTCAACCTCGGTTGGTCTTAGCTCTGTCCAACCGGGGCCCATACCGGTTAGCAGTGTCTTCGACCGGGTGCTGGGCCACAAGCCCCCCACCACATCAAGGTGGTCCCCTATCGGGAAGGAATCCTAAAGGTAATATTGTCATGGCCATTTTTCGTCACCGCCCAAGCATGTCTCACTCTATATGACATGCATTCCAAATTAAAACAAATGAGCCCTCTACGCCGACACAGATTCGTGCACTTTTAAAACCTCCCCCAGCGACACATTCATTCCAGAGTCCTCTAATTTTATGGGGCATTTTAAAAACGAGATAACCGATCAGTATGGGCCCAGCATCACTATAGATCGGTACATCTCCATAGCCCCTAAAAATTATATACTGGTACTATCTAACGGTGAAACTATCACCCGTGTTAAAGGCTTTAAATTGAGTGTGCATAACAGAGAATGCTACACTACGGAGCTTCTCCACGATCTAATTCTAGGAGGTCCCCCAGCCACTTTTAACGTACTCTTCAACGTCCAAATTGACAAGCATAAGGCCATCCTCACTAATCGTCCTTTCCGTAAAAAACTATCTTTTAATTTTAACAAGAGGATCTTTAAACCTGACCAAAGTGACACATTCCCTTTCGGTTTCAAAGCTTAAATTCCAGTTAACCGTTAAAACCAGACCCATTAAAACCATATTTTACATTCTTTAGCCACTTTGACACATTCTAACTCTTTCTGCAGTATGTCACTGTTTTTAACATGCAGTTGTTATTTTAAAATTATGACATATTCTTATTTTTATACTATATCACTGCTTTATTATTTCTGTAGTATGATTTTAAATGATATGGCTTATTATACTCTGTTTTTACATTATTATTTCTAAGATTTAAATTGGAGATACACTATGATTTTTATATCACTGCTTTATTATTTTTATATTATACCATGTCACGGGAATGGTTGTCACTACTTTATTATTTCTGTAGTATGATATGGTTTATTATACTCTGATTTTACATTATTTCTAAGGTTTAAATTGGACATGCACTTATTTTGGCAAATTATGGTTTATTACTATTATTTCTACAATATTATTTTCACATTATGCTTTATTATTCCTGAACTTTGATTTTAATGACACTGCTTTATTATTATTACTGAACTATGATTTTTATGTCACTGCTTTATTATTCCTGAACTATGATTTTTATACTATATCACTGCTTTACTTATTATTTTCTGCTGTATGATTTTTATACTGTGTCGCTGTTTTATTATTTATGTAGTATGATTTTTATGTCGCTGCTTCATTATTCCTGAACTATGATTTTTATGTTATGGCATGTCACTGCTTTACTCATTATTTTCTGGTGTATGATTTTTATACTATGTCGCTGTTTCATTTTATTCCTGAACTATGATTTTTATGCTATGGCATGTTACTGCTTTATTATTCCTGCACTACGATTTAAATTGGTCATTCACTTATTTTTGTAAATTATGCTATGTCGATACTTTATTTATTATTATTTCTGCAGTATGATTTTAAATGCTATGATTTACATTATTATTTCTAAGATTTAAATTGGGCATTCACTTATTTTGTAAATTATGTTACTGACTTATACACGTTATTCACTCTGATTTTACTCTGACATCTTATGCTATGACTGTTCAAGTTATTATTTTGATTAAACCTGAAATGTTTTTAAACCCTGAATTGCGTGTACTGCGATCTATGAGTTTTGTTTATCCCTGCAGAGATTAATGGTATTACCTACGAGCAGGAGAAACCCGCAGTGCACGGTTACCAAACACTGGGGAGTCCGTAGCTCACGGCCTTCCAGGTATGGGGGAGATGCACTGCGCCTGGGAAGCCAGGCTTTGGAATTCGTGTTATACAATCGGAAGGAAAACGAATCTAGACACGTTAGTACGGGGATACATTCTTTTTATTAAGGCGATTACTGAGGTTACATTAATATTTCCGATGTTTACATTAAAAAATTTCCCAATTCATTTGCTGTATACAGGGTGAATCTGAAAAAGTGGGCAAAACTTTACGGGGTGGTAGAACGCAGCTATACGAGCAATATTCGTCATAGAATGTATGGTCGGAACGCAAGCGGTGAGAAGTTAAAAGGTAGTTTTCCACTGTCACATTTAAAGAATGAACACAAGAAGGAGAGGAGATACTCTGTGCCTCACTTGCATTCCCGTCCGCCGCACCGTACACAAAGTGCATATCCGCCATTTCGTGGTTAGTATAACCAGCCATCCTCTCGGCAATCCACGGTAGAAATGCCATTGGGTGTGAGGACCGACCCTTTTATACCATTTCCAACGCCACCTAGCGGCTCGCCGTTTGTGTTCCGCCCATACTTTCTATGACGAATATTGCTCGTATAGCTGCGTTCTACCACCCCGTAAAGTTTTGCCCACTCTTTCAGATTCACCCTGTATATTCCTTCTGACTGGGGATGTCGGGTTTTTGATTTTTTCTGGCTGCTTCTGTGAGAAGTTCGGTTAGGGTCGATTCTGATATGGGTCTTCGGTAATTTAGAAGTCTACCTCTTGAATCCCATCGAACTGTTTCGGGCAAAGATTTCATTTTTTCTTGAACCTTGCTTTTGAAGTGGCGAGGAGCCATGTCAATTATGTCTTTTACTGATAACCCTGGAGTGATTGTCATTTCGTCTGGTGCCTCGATTTTTTTCGAATATCGTAAATATTTTCGCAAAGCGGTCAGATATGCAGATATGCCTCTACTTTCTGATCGGGATTTCCAGGAGACTTTAAAATACGTTGCATGTCGCTATCGAGATAATCAGTTTTCGCTTTTAGGTGGCACTTTTCAACGGCTTTAACGGAGAGACTCATCGCTGGAATAAATTAGCTATCAGGGGAAACACACTTGAGAGAAGAGGAAGCAGAAATCCGGCTCCTTTCTGACGTATGTATGCACGTTTAGATTTCACACTAATGTTTTTTGCAGCTAGCTTTCTTATAATGCACTTGTGTTTGGACAATTTTTTCAGTACATTTGAAGAAACTGGTAGATTGGCTCTCACTAAATTAAAACAAATTTCGCACAAAGCGAGTAGCTCACTGTCACTTGCGGCTTTCAACAGCGCCGAACGTTTCTTAGGGGATGCGTTCAACAAATAACGAAAAAACGGTTCCTTCGTTTTAATCCTCATTCCTCATATAAATAATTTCAGGAGATTCAGAAGGACGTATTCTACTTCTAAGATGCTGCTCATCAGGTGTTTTCACACCACAGTCCAGAAGCAAATAGTCATGAGGTCTCTGTGTAGCTAGCTTAAATGCATCCAATAATAATTTCGTCTCTCCGGGAAACATTTGTCTTGCTAAATAACTAATCTGAGAAACGTCCCTGGAGTTTTTGAATAAAACTAAATAATGGGAGTTGAGACTGATATTCTTTGCGCATTTACCTTGAAACAATAAATTCTGAGTGATGAGGACGACCATGGCATTCAGATGATGAGACCCCTTTGTGAATAGATCAGATACCCTTGTATCATCTGCAGCTTGAACAAACATATCATCCAGCAGGAGCAAAATACGTTGCTTTGCATTCAACTGTAGGTCGGGGAAGCCTTCCATGAATTCTGCTTTTCGTTTGAAGGATTCGAACGCAGGCTGCCACAAAGAATAACAGTAGATGATTCTGTCGGGATTCGGAGAGAACACTTTATCTGCATGGCGTATGAGTTCCAAAACAAAAGTGGTTTTCCCACATTGGCTTGATCCACTAACAAGAATTCTACTTGGCGATTGCATAGTGGAATATGCCATTAAATAGCGTTATCAAGAGCTCATTAAATCCCAGGTGGCAAAAATAACGTTCCTTCAGGAACCGCTTCAAGGACACTCCTCTCGTTCGTAGAAAGAGGAAATAGAGACAGTGAAGCCCACATGTGATGGAAACTGGCGACTGTAGTGGTAACATTGGGCACAATATCTGGTTCATCCTTTTCTTCCTATAATACTCTTTGATGCTAGGCTCCATGCCTAGGGGATCAAAATGTTCGACTGTTCTCTTGTTCACGTAGACAGCTATCCAGTGTTCTCCAGTAGAGGTCAAAACATCAGTGTTAAAGATAAAAAGACACGGCTTCTTAGTAATGTTTGGCAGCTGGTCTCTAGCAAACACTCCTAGAAACAAAGGCGAGTAAAGGGGTCATTTCGAAGAACGTGAGATAGCTGAAGGCTATCCACCACGCAGAGATATCAAATATAATTTTACGATTTTGATCTATCTCCAAAAGGTTCTCGAATTCCACATATAGAATCACGCTAATTCGATTAGAGGGGTGCCGAATTTGATCTCTAATCTACAATTTGCACTCTTCACCAGATTAAAGTAATCTTCACATTGTTTACCACATGCAGACAGTTCAAACCCGTACAATGTGTACCCTCTCTTGTACCCTTTCGCATAAGCTGAGCGACCAAATTACACCCCTTTGTTGTCTTTCCAGACGTCTAGTGATTCCAATAACGTTTGATAACAGCGTATATATTGATGATTTGGATAGTCAGGGGTGAACGGCTGAGAGGGGAATTGCTCGGTGTCAGCATGCAGAGATATATAATTTAGATTGTAATGCTTAAAGTTGTATGGATTTCTACCAAAATCCCCGTTCATGGCAGCAGAGTCGACGATCCCTACGATTACTCTTTTGAGCATCTGAGAGCTGAATAAATTATCTCTCGTGCACGAAGTTATTCCAGGGCTGAGAGTGAACGATCTGACTTCTACACATCTTAAAGGATATTTGGGCGAGGTCGTGTATAGCATCTGAGCGTGAGCGAGTAGCGTTGGACTGCTGACTTTGACTTTCCTTACATAGAAAGCGACTTCTTCAAATTTCACTTTGAAAGGAGGGTTTGCTACGCTAGTCATGAGACAGAATTCTGGTTTTGACCTCGTCATCCTCAATCGAAGGTCTACATGATTCAGTAAATACCTGTCTTGTAGAAATAGATCCGCATGTACCCATCCGATTAATTCGATGCTACGCGAACCTGCTAAAGTTTTCCTCGTTTTCCAACCGAGATTAGCATCCCCACATTCTTCCATTTTGCTTGCAGCATCCAGATGCCATAACCCACACGTTAAATGACTTTTTACTGCATCGGCGCCATAATTAAGTAACGTTTCCAGATAACTTCTGTAGGGGTAAAGACTGTGGCTTCCACTCACTAATTGTTCGTTCAAGTACACATCCACTTGACTAAACAAGCCATGTAAAAAATTGTTCGATGGAGCAACAGCTTCTGCATCCGTTATTGGCCTTCCTGCAGCGTCTGTTATTCTTGTCTTGATTCTTAAGTGGCATCGGGATAAATCGATATATTCGTCACCTCCAACGATGTTAAATTCCAACGGGGCATTTCCTTCTAATGAAGCAAGGGGCTGGTAAGCAACATAAGTAGCTCTTTCAGACAGGTCGAGTTCCGATAGAGTGCAATCACCAGACGAACCGTGGATTCTTTCGCTCATTTTGCAAAGACGTCCTTCACTCTACAGTGTCTCTTTGACAATCTGACAATTTTATTTTGTTTCTTATGCTTTATACCTCTCCCCCGCAGGTTTCCCCCCGGCTTCTTCTAACAAGTTAGCCTTACCATCCTTCAAATTCGATTTGAACGCTTCTTTTCAGTCGCGACCTGATGCAACTTCCGAAGCGAATTTAATTCCTGATCTAGATGCTTGCTTTCCTAGAGAAAACGCCATGGGTTTCAGAATCGGGGATACGAAACGTCTGATACTTCTAATTAAGGATCCGAGCCCCCCTCCTCTTTGATACCAGGGACCCCTGAACACCCCTGCGCCCGTCTGAGCCCTATAGTACTTCAGGTAGGTGGAGGGGCTAGGCTCTGTGTACTTGATTCGCATGACGAAAGTGCAGCTTGACTAAAACTTTACCATACTTAAAGGATAACGGTTCACCACTATCTGTGCGAAGAAATAGTCTCACACTCTCGAACACGTTCCTTGCCAGAGGGTAATAATCAGCACTCGTAAAAGATTTTATTATAACCTCGTTGTTGGGTGTTCTTGTAGGGGGTTAATCACACGTAACAGCTCTGCATAAGTGTTGCCTAATAAATGAGGCGCTACCAGGTCGGAGTACACATAAATACCAGATATACCCGCGTTAATATCAATGGCATACTTGGACACGGAGATGTTATACAAATATTCGAATTTGTCAAAACCTAGTAATTCTCCCAATCCTTTGGAGGAGGCAGGGAACATGAGGTAATAACTAGCACTATTGGTGATTTGTGTATGATTATTAGCCAGTTTCTTGAGGCCGTAATGTTTTCTATCTTCGGAAGGCATAGTTTGAAGCATAGCAGAGAAAATAGCTTCCACATTTTCGTAACGACCGTGGGGTATCTGGTTCTCGTTTCCTCTTATCACAGGATGGGGTAGTAAGTAAAAATAAAATGATGAATCGGGGGTCAGGAAATTGCTGTCATCCTTTCTGAGCTTGCTAGCGAAGTTGCCGTAGTGAGGAGTTTCCATGTACGACGTGTCGATATTGAAGAACGTATTGAAACTCTTTCGATATTGAAGAACGTATTGAAACTCTTTCGATATTGAAGAACGTATTGAAACTCTTTCGTAAAAAAAAAGGCGTAATTAGGAGCTCCAATCTGGAACAATCATAAATCATCTCTTTTCATCACTTTAATATCTATATCTGTAGGAATTTGATGCTGAATATTTTTTACAATCCTCGCTCTCTTCATAGCCTTTCCAAAGTATTGCGAACTTAGCCAGATGTTAATGGCATCTTTAGGAAAGGAGGGGAACCATCTGAAATGTGTGGAGAAGGAGCTATTCGAATCATCGATATTAAACCAACTCGTAGGAATGTGAATCTCGGATAGCGCTACCTCCCATTCGCCATTCAGCTCGATTAGCTGTGCCAGTCTCGTAGTATAATCGCTCTGAGTGTTAGAAGGGTAAACGTCAATGCTGGCGGAGGAAGGGAGAGTTAAGTAGAAAGCCATTTTCTAGGTATCCAGCTGGGAGTAGGATAATCTCTCCACTTCCCTAAGATGCCTTTTTTGTGGTCCCGGTCCAAGATTTTTTCCACTGCGTAGCGTTCAGGAAGATTTATTTTCTGCCGTTCTCGGCTATAGAAAGGTCCACGTATCTTGTTACCATCAGTATCTACCACTTCGTAAACAGGAGATGTTCTAGGTACGATTCTTTTCACTCGAAATATCTCTCGAGTCCACTGTTGTGACGCACCTTTATTGAATGGAAGTTTCAAACTGCTGAGTCTCACGTGATCTCCCTCTTTAAATCGTACAGGTTCCACCTGCTTTGGCGCTCTGTATAATCTCTCCCAGACGATACTCTCATTAAAGAGATCCACATCCTTGGGAGCAAAGCCGTGAGCTCTATGTTTGGAAGCATTATAACCCTTCACTATGGAATCCAGAATGTGTAATAATCTAAAATTTTTATGTTTAGTGAAATAACGCCATAATTTTTCTCTCAGGGTTCGATTCAGTCTTTCTACCAACGTAGCTTTCTTATCACTATAAGACACGAAGAAGTGAATGTTTTTTTCTTTTAGGATTTTTTGAAAACCACGGTTTGTGAATTCTGTCCCCTGATCGGTGTTTAGAGTCATGGGTTCACGACCCTGCGCTAGAATCTGTTCAAATGCTTCTTTCACAGCAGTTCCTGTTTTCTTTTTCACAGGTACCGCCCATACATAGCGAGATAAAATATCGATGATGACTAATATCCATAGCCATCATTAAATCATGCAATATTTTTCACGAACATTAAATCCGCCTGCCATTGTTGATCCAGACCCGTCACGTACGTTTGGTTACTTTTGAATTTGCTCGTTGCCGTTCTGTGGAGAGTGTATGTCTCTTGAACCGCTAACCATTCTCTGATTGTCTTTGGATCCTGTCCAGTACTCTGGGACAATCGAGTCACCCCTCCAGAGCTGCCAGGGTTCTTGGGATCGTAATAAGCTTTTTCCAAAGCGGCGTTCATCGACCAGCAGTAGCTTTCCCTCTTTAATCCAGACCTCTATAGGGAGGGAGTCATGTACGTCTTTAGATGTGTGGTCTGCACCTTCTTCACACAATTCTCTCGATGTGTAAATGACCGGATGGTCATAGTATATCGCTTTTGTTCCCACCTCTACCAGACAGAATCGGTAACTCGGAGCCCACAATATTTTTCTCGACACAACCGTCTAGAGTAACGAGTTTCTTCTACTGAGAAAAAGATAAGTTAATTCCTTTCACCGTCGGTTGTTTACGTAAAAATGATCTGATATCCATTGTTTTATTACATACGCTGAACCAAATATTTCCTCCCAAATGCCTAGAATCTCCGCAACGTGTGGCTAAATAATCTGGAGATAACGTAACCCCACAAATCACAGTGACCTCTATCAGCATACAGAGCACAGCTGTTGCTGATGCTGTCTTCACACGATTCATAACGTAAATGAGTACACAACGCAGTAATTGTTAGGTAATATCGGACTTTTATTTACAAAACCAATTGTCGCTAGTATACAGGTTGTCTTTCGCTCTCTTTAACACGTCACCAAAGGACAGAGAGGAAAGAAAAGCGTCGTCTACATAACAGAGGAGGCCTCGAGCCCACGCCGTGTCAACAAATGCATTAGCAATAGCGTCAATGTCCAATGAGCGCACTGCATCGTTCAAATAAGCATTCAAACAATGTTCTTTATCCTCAGGCTCTGTAAGTTTAGTCTCAGGTAGCAAGGCTTGAATTAGATTGTGCACCACAATGTCCGTCAATAGCTGCATCAAATGTCCTTGACCCTCTGCCGGGGGAGTCAAAAGAAACGCTAGTAGAAGGTCTCTCTGTTCAGCGATGGCATGCTGCAGGTGAAAATTAACATCGGAACTGCGGTGATGATACAGGCTGTTCTTCACATCGTCGCGACGGTTTTGCATTTCCTCCCACTGGGCTAAAGCGAAATTCATACTGCAAGATGTCGAACCAGGTAGGGATTTGATGATGCCGAGTCGTCGGCAGACATCACTATTACAGTAAGCGCACAATTGTAGGTTGCTCATCATGAACCAAGTCTCTCTTACAGTGGAATTAGCGACGTCAATTCTGTTTGACACCGCTAGTAATTCCTGCCACTCCGGAAGGGTTAGAGTGATCCCTTCCTTCGTCTTTACACTTCACTGAAACTGCGGTAATGACGCACGTGGACCTGGAGATATTTACGGTACAGTCTAGGCACGACAAAAATCTTACTTCCGAGAGGGTAGGAGTGTTCACTAGCAGGCTGCATGGCGACAACTGTTGTGCTCTACAGGTTTTCCAGTCGCTTAAGTATCTGTTGGGCAGGGGTGACGTCACGTTTCTCCCTCCTAGGTTGTGCAGGTTGCGTCTCTAGCGGAGAATCCTTGTACTGGGGAGGGACAGGCTTCCACTTCATTTTCCGTCTAGGTTTCGACTTGATGGGTGGGGTGTGCATTGGAACCAGGGACGGTGGTGGTGTCACGTTTGAGACAGATGGTTCCCTCTGTCGTTTAACACATGGAGGGTTTTCCTCATCACTAATAGAAGGGTTGATTTCATTCACAGTTGGGGTGTCTTCATCATTCACTGGAAAGCTGCCTTCTTCATTCACAGAAGAGTTGTCTTGAACAGGGGCAGGATCTTCAATCATAGGTAGCGCATCCTCGCCGAAATAGTCAGGTTCGTCGAACAAGTCCCACAAATTCATCAAAGGAAAAGCCTCTAATTGTCTGTGCGGTTGCCCAATTAACGACCGGTCCATTGCGTAGAGTGCTTCTCGATATAGTCGTTCATCCATGTGCTAAATGCTGCTGTCTCAGCTTGTGAACAATGCACTCCACACCCTTCTTGATAACCACACTCAGTTCCAGGTATTTTAGGTAGGTGTTTGAATCGTGGACAGCCAATTTTTTCTAAATCCAGCGAAGTTATACCAAGTCTGGTCAATAGTCGCTTCCTCCCTTGTAAGCAATGACAGAAGCAAAAGGCTTGCGACACTTTTCGTGGATGTGCCGTACAATACCGTCCAGACACCCGTACTCCAAAACCACTTCACCAAAACGAGAGTAAAAGGCAAGCCCCGTAACATGTTTGGACACGTAATGAATTCTTTTCCAGTCCTTCTGAGGAATGTCCGTCACAAAGGAAAGGTCGAATTTGTATAGACAGCCATCAGGCCCCTACAGTCTGAATAACCTAGTTCACGGGTCTGGAATTTACCCTTCACGGTGAAACCATCTAAATCTAACATGCAGCAGATGTGTCGTATTTCACAGTGATCTGGAACAATGCTAATATCTAGCATACGTGACTTCACACTGATGAGGATGTCGCTCACTGGGAGAGGACGCTGGCTGCCTTCACTGTCTCAACCAAGTCTTCAAAGTCGATACGCTGAAGTCTTTCAAGCACAGGATAACCATATTTGTGGACTTTCAGCGTGAACGTCAGTGAACTTTCTCTACGGAAGGATCAGGCAGTCGTCTAATGATGCTGTCACACACTAGCTGCTCCAGGAGTCCGGGAAACACAGGTACTAATTCCTCATCGAGCTGACCACACCAATATTTCTGAACAGATTCCAGAACAACATCTGCAAAAGCCATGACTGTGGCTCCCGAACCGCTGCAGCGCCTTTTCATTCGAAATCTCCACCAATGAGCAACACATCCAATCACATTCCAGAAAAATGAGGTCATCCAATTGAAAATTGAGGGTCGGAGGGGTTAATGACCAATCAAACCTAGAGACTAAAGGGGTAACAACCAACCAGACCTAGAGACTAAAGGGTTACAGTGGGGGTCGAAGGGCTGCACCCCTTAACCTAGCAACAGAAAGCATCCAGCGGTGACGTCATTTCGGGCACGCCCCTCCTAAAGTGTCAACCTCCAGAAAACTCGCAGGGGAAGGGGGAAGGAACTGCCATAAAAGTATTACGACTACTCACGTAATATCTGGATTAACAATTAACAATTCTTTTAAGACCTTCCTTTTGTACTGATAGTTCAATTGCTCGTTAGGAGCTTCCGAAGTGGTTTTATAGTTGATTTACGTAATTACCTTATGATATCAAATAGGTAACTCAATTTTCGACATTTCGTTCGTATAATATATTGATTATAATTCATATTTTAATTTACATTTTTTTAAAATATTAAGGAAAACTAGTTTGTGACTTAAGTTTTGCGTTTGATAGTAGTATACTAAACAAAAGTGCTTCTTTTATGTGCATTGAACTGAACACTTTTGTCATATGTTGAGACATACAGGTAATGGGGGGGAACGATAACAGCAACGTAAAATTACTAATACAATGTTGGACTGCCATGTGAGTCCAAGTATAGGCCTGTATACATCGTAGGATAGAGTCTACCAGTGTTTGAAAGTCAGCAGAGGGGATATGACACCAATCATCCACAAGAAACGTGATCATTTCTTGCTTGTTCGATGGAGCTCAGAAGAGAGCCAGAGACGTCATATCAGAAGTTCCCATAGATTTTCCAATGGGTTGGTATCTGGTGACAGCAGTGGCCATGGTATGTGAAAAGATTCAGGCTCATGCTTATCAAACCACAGGGTGACCACGTGTGCTCTGTGGATGGAACCACTGTCATTCTGAAAGACAGTTCTCTCTTCGTGAAAGAAATGCTGTACCAGTTGGATGAAGATGATCACTCAGGAGTGTCAAATAGCGATTGGCATTAATCTTGCTTCTAACGGAATGAGTGCACCCAAACCATGCAACCAGAATGCTCCCCAGAACATTACAGAATCACCAGAACCCTTAACAGTAGGAAACAAGAAATCAGAGTTGTAAGCTTCTTTGGTTGTTGCCACACCTTCACACCCATTCATTTGTCGGAAACAAAGTGCAGGTTGATTTGTCAGACTATATCCCATTCTCCACTGCTCAAGTCTCCACTGTTTTTACTCTTTGCACCCCTGAACACGACGACATGCATCGACAGGTGTGATAGGTGGCTTGTGAAGTCCAACTCGCCTATGGTATCCAGCTCAGTGGAGTTCTTGATGTACTGTTTGTGACGAAACTGACCTCTCGTATCCTAGGTTGGAATCCGAGCACAACTTATCAGCTGCAGCTCGTTGGTTTCGTTGCACATTGCACTAACACTCGATCATCCCGATTCTGGAGTATGCTCTTTCACTTACTATTGCATTTTCCAGGTGATGACTTCTCTTTAGATTCTCATGCAGACATGACCTTGAAAATTGTTCCTTGTGAATCATTAGTGAGTTCAGCTCTCTTAATGACCGAAGCTCCTGCCAAACGCGCTCCAACAACCATGCCCATTTTGAAATCTCTAGGTCTTCTCTCCATGACATGGTACCAATAATTACATGCAGTTATGCTGGGTTTGCCTTTATAGCCATGATTCTAAGTATACTGGGATGTCATTTGCATGTTTTATGCCTTAGTCAGTGGCACATAGACGCCATTGCATAACATAAACTGAAGGCTTTCTGCCAACCTTGATCCATTTTTCTATCCATCATCTGTAATTACAGAGAGTGTTTTATGAATGACATGACATACGGGAAGATCTACGAGGCTCTGACTCAGGGTACTGCCATATTTGAGGTGTATGTAAAAAATCTATGTTCCAAACAGAAAGTGATTTTATTTATGCCATGCATACGAGACACCTATTTAAACTCCACATATTTTAAATGCACTCAAATACCTTTAAATTGAGACTTTCAGATGCCTTTGTTCTGTAATATTTGAATTCTAATATTGCTTAATTTGTAAGTATCTGAAATGTTTCACTTTGTTCAAGGCTTCGGTGCTTTAACTCTGGTTATAAAGAGAGAGTATATAACGGTTACCCAAGAATATTTTATATTATGAATAACCGAAGAATGGCTAATTGGCAGTCAAGTCCACTGGTGCAAAATGGTTCTCCTAAGATCACGGAGGCTTCTAGGATGGCTCTTCTTAGAGGGCTGAGAATGGAAATCCATCCCTCTAAAGCAGGGTTCTCAACCTTTTATGCTTCACGTACCCCCTGGAAATGTGTATGTAACTGGCGTACACCTTATATAGATAGATAAAACTATAGTTATAGTATAATAATGCATAGTGACTTTGTTACTAGATCTAGCGACCTTTAAGCTCTCACGGCGTACTCCAAAGAATTTTACTGCGTACCCCACATTTAGAACCCCTGCTCTAAAGTATTCTAGATATGCTTAATAGGACTGAAGTGGAGGGATCTCGAAGACCACTCCTTACTTCAATACTCCCACGTTCAAGATATTAATCCACCAGGTGAACTCTATGTACGCAGGCATTATCATCCATAAAATGAGTCCCTCAATACCACTGCCTCTGCCAATGGGAACATCAAAATCCAGGATCCCATCTCAATATTTCTGGGCAGTTAGTGATCCTTTATCACATTCGTCAATAACCTTTATCCAACAAACGTAAAAAAACCTCCTGTGCGATCTTCCACACTGTTATTCTTTGAAACGGATTGATTTCCTCGTAACATTATCAAATGTTCTTTCTTTAAATACCAGATTTTATTTCTTTTTGGGAGAAATTTGAATGTATGAAAGCTTTGCTACTCCTTTGCATTTTGCCATATTTTCGAGCAGGCACATAATTTGGCTTTTTGAATTTCGGATATTTTAGCAGGCGAGAGACGAAACAAAAGTGAAAAGCACAATAGCATTTATAGAACTTGTTTCACATTTTGCAAGTGATCATTTGTTTCTTTTTCATATTTTTATTTCTTGTGTTGCTTTCAATTTTACATTTCTTACGCTATGAGAGTGGCAAAATTAGTTTCATGGTTCGGGTCAACAATCACTATTTGGTTAACTCTGCTTTAAAGGGTAATTTTACGTCACGAAATATTTCTACTGACTGCAACTTGAGGGCTAGGTGAGTTAAAGTACTCTCGGTATTCCATCAATCAGATGGTTAATGATGTCCTGAGGTATGGCGTTCCAAACAGCATCCAATTGGGCAGCAACTGTACCAGGTTCGCCACTGGATGGAGCTGGTGAAGGCGGCGACATATATGGTCCCACACATGATCAGTGGTCGATAAGTCCGAGGAGTGTGGTGGCCATGAGAGAACGTCCACACCTTGGAGACTCTCCCTCTTTGCACCTGCAGTGTATGGGGTGGTACGGTGGTAAGGAAGGGTCGTGCCACAAGATTGGCGATGTCATCGATGTAGTCTCGCTATTAGCATACCAGAAACATGGAGCAGAGGTATCTGACCTCCATATGTGATGCTACCTCATACCATTGTACCACAGCGGCGAGCTGTATGGTGGCTAATGGAATAGGTTTCCTGGTGTAGTTGACGACGCTATGCAGTTAAAGGGCTATCTGGCATGCTGAAACAGAATCGGAACTCATCTCTTAACAACACTCCCCTCCATTCTGTAATCCAGTGTTGTCTTGCTCAACACCAGATGGCATAACTGATCATGCCGCTGCAATGGCAGATGCCATTCTAGAAGTCTCGCCCTTATTCATGTGTCATGCAAATATTATCTAATGGTTTGCATGGAGACCACAGTACCAGGAGTGGTCCCAAATCAGTCTGTAGCTCAGTTGCTGTGGTGAAAGGGTTGCAAATGTCCCTCCTTCAGAGCATGTGATCTTCACATCCTGTGGTGTAGTGTGTTGGACCTGTACCTGTCCTTCGTGTCATTTGGTGCTCCATGATGTGTAAGATGCACTGTTGCACTGCGTTCACATTGCGCCCCGTGTGTGTGGCAATCAGTCGAAGGCTCAATCCGAGTTCTCGTATATAGACGATTTGCACTCTCTCTGAAGGCGTCAATTGTGCATGAGTCCTGCCGGCGTCTCCAAGGCATGTTACGAACATTTTCGCAGCATGCATTCCAACCTCACTGTTTGTCGTGCTATGATATGAGCTCCTGGGCTCCTGGTATTTATTGATGTCTTGGTTGGGTGTCACGTGTCCATTCACTGTGGAACTTTGATCATTTGTATATCTCCGATAGCCGATTTCTTCTTGGTGTTGCGATTTCCACTTTGAGCAGTGTAGAAATGTCATATGAGTTTAACTGACGTTGCTTTGTTAAAATCCACTGCCTAGGAAAAATGTATCATCTCTTAGATTTTACATGCTTTCAAATACCATTAAATTCCAAAATTTCCAATTTCTTTATTTTCTAATATTCTTTAAAACATTTTGCAAGTACCCGAAATGTTTAATTTTGTTTAAGAATACGGTGCTTTAACTCTGGTTAAAAACAGAGAGTATGTAAGAAAATATCAAAGAACATCTTATGAATAATCAAAGAATGGGCAATCACCAATAACGTCCACTGGTGGAAAATGGTAGTCCTAAGATCAAGAGGCTTCTTGGATGAAGGCTTTTTTTTTTTTGATAGAGGTGTTTTTTTGCAGAAATGTTTGTTTTTATAGAAGTAGCTGACGTATGTGATAGATGATCCCTGACTGCCCAGAAGTATTGGGATGCGATTCTGGAAATTTATGTTCTCCCATTGTAGGAAATCAATCATAAAAGCATTCATTTATTTTTGTTTTAAGAACTAATTTTATTGACCGAGTGATTTTTCTGATTAAGTTTAAAACTCCCATTTTATTTGTTGTGTCGGCGGATACTTTTGTTCGTTTGTTCCATAATAACTCTCAAACGTTTTGCTTCGATTATTTTGTTTTTTGCAAACTGAATTCTTTATATAACAGTGCATCTCAATGTCAAGATGATATGAACCTGCTTATTAGAAGAGAAAATAGCCGCGACTTCCCACTGGTCGTCTTGCAACTGATTCAAATACATCAAGTGGCTGTCTCAGGGCTGTTTTACCTCTGAGCAGCACTTTTTTGCACACGATGGGCTAAATGGCCAGGTCACGAGGATTCCGAGGGCTAAGAGAATTGGGAGGTTGGAGAGAGGGGACCCACTGTACAGCTGTTCAGAGGTTGGTGGAGGGGACCCACTGTACAGCAGTTGCGAGGTTGGGGGAGGGGACCCACTGTACAGCAGTTGCGAGGTTGGGGGAGGGGACCCACTGTATAGCTGTTGAGAGGTTGGCGGAGGGGACCCACTGAGCAGCTGTTAAGAGGTTGGAGGAGGGGACCTACTGTACCGCTGTTAAGAGGTTGGAGGAGGGGACCCACTGTATAGCTGTTAAGAGGTTGGAGGAGGGGATCCACTGTACAGCTGTGAGGTTGGAGGAGGGGACCCACTGTACAGCTGTTAAGAGGTTGGAGGAGGGGACCCACTGTACAGCTGTTAAGAGGTTGGAGGAGGGGACCCACTGTACAGCTGTTAAGAGGTTGGAGGAGGGGACCCTTTATCGAGAGGTAGACGTTGAAGGCTCGCGACTTGGAGTGGTGATCCCGATCAACGCACTTATCGATGGAAGAGCTACTGAGGCGCCGGTCATGTGGGCTCTTCGGCGCTGTCTCAGTGATAATGTGGGTCGGAAGACTCACAATATTCACTGGGGTACTTCGGCCCGCTCACAATGGACAGGACGAAGTTGAAGGCTCGCGACTGGGAGTGACTTACCTGGTTGACGGGCTTATCGATGGAAAAGCCAAACTAAGAGTCCCACATGAGCTCTTTAGGCAGAATGACGTGGTGGAGGGACTTAGGTGCCTCTGTGAAGTAGGGTGGACTGTGGTCCTTTTGCGTGCAGCCACGCCTGCATCCCCCTGGAGATGCCGAACGGGAGAGTCTGTTTAAAGGATTTGGAGCACCCGATTAGGCTGACTCATCCTGGCATCTGCGAAGGGCCCAGTTGCGAGCCCCGAAGTGGGTGGCAAACTGTTCGCTGGAAGCCGCGAGTCGGCTCTACAGAGAGGACAAAGTTGAGGGTCATGCTGAAAGGGCTTGATCGACCCAATTAGGCATGGCTCATTGGCGGGACAGCCTGAGAGTCTCCGGGCAGAAGACATCAGTTCTAAAAGTTAGGATTACCATCTGAAGTTTGGCAATCTAAATTCAAAAATTACCATCTGTTATCTGGTTTGGCAACAGATTAGGACAAAATTCAGTGACTTATTTGGCTTATTAGACAATGGTCAAAATTCGAAAAGACCACTCACTGCACCTCAATGATTATCTCATCAGACTTGTTTAAACAACCAACAGGTCTTTCTCTTCGCAGGGTCTCCACAGACAGAAGGCAGAACAACAGAAGGTTCTCTAGCGAGTGGATTGTGGTTTCGTGGCAACTCCCTCAAGATGTAGTACTGTCCAAGTATAGCGGAACATCGGGATTGCCACACATTACTAGTTGTACAGCTGTTGAGAGGTTGGTGGAGGGGACCCACTATACAGCAGTTGAGAGGTTGGTAGAGGGGACCCACTATACAGCAGTTGAGACGTTGGGTGAGGGGATTCACTGTACAGCAGTTGAGACGTTGGGTGAGGGGATTCACTGTACAGCTTTTGAGAGGTTGGGGAGGGGACCCACCGCGATACGGTACCACCTTGACGTGGTGGGGGTTGATACTGGTGCCTCTGTGAAGTAGGGTCATGGCTCATTAGTTCTTGGTTTGCCGGTCTAGTGGGCTTATTGACTTGTCCCCTGAGAAGCTCCAGGTTGCAGTCCCAGTGGAGGGGCTGTGGACTGGGCTTGGGGAACCGGTTGCAGTGGGCTCATCGGTGCAGTCTCAATGAAATTGCGGGTCGGAAGACTGCGACTGGGGGCCTTCAGCACATGGAACTATGGAGAGGACGACGTTTAAGGCTCGCGGCTGGGAGTGGGATCCCCGGTCAACAGGCTTATCGATGGAAAAGCCAGACTCAGAGTCTCCACCCTGAGAGCCGAGTCAACTTGGTTCTATATATCATTTTTGTGGCTAACCGGGGAACAGATTAAATTTAGGTTTTGACCGATGGATGAACCTTCCTTCTATAGGATTGTTCGCCATAGATAGCCGTGGATGAGCTGTGTCCTTGTGGCACTGTCTTGCCTCGGCGTAGGTTGTGGTGTTCATGGCATTCTCCCCATAGATGGTGGGCAGCGATATGTTGCGGTATATCTGGGACTTGCCTTTATTTAATGTAATTTAATGTAATGTAATTTACAGCAGTTGCGAGGTTGGGGGGAGGGGACCCACTATACAGCAGTTGAGAGGTTGGGGAGGGAACCCACTGTACATGGAACCGCGTGTCTTGCATCAAATTACTTTCCTGTACAGCAGTTGATAGGTTGGGGGAGGAAACCCATTGTACGGCTGTTGAGAGATTCGAGAAGGGACCAACTGTACAGCTGTTAGGAGACAGATGGTAGCCATCCAGTTTGTTCTTTATAATGCACAGGGTATGGCTTTCCCACACACGGGGCCAAAGCTTAAAGTTCCATCCAATTGACAATGGCCTTTTCAAGTCCATCCGTGTTCCCTACTGACCATGGGCAGGGTAGGGTGTTTTGCAGTGATAAATCTAAATGCTGGCTCGTTTGGGACTCGAACCTGGGAACTGCAGATTACAAGCCTAGCATTCTACCGACTGAGCCACCCCAACCCCAGGCTGTTCCAGGCACTACATTTTGGACGGGTGGATGGGTTTCAAAACTTCTGAAACATGGAACAATGCAGTGGTTTCTCTTAGCCTGACACAGAGTCCTCCCCCTCTTGAGATCCCGACTGACTACATCCTAAATCAGTAGAGACGCTTATCTGAAAGTGGTTACCACGATGCCTAATTGGTTGGCTATTGATCAAAATGACTCGGTTTGAGCCACGGATAAGCATGGATGTTTTTTCTCTTGCGCTGCCTTTCTGCTGAGGTCTCGCTTTCTCATAAACCTCTGTGTCATATTATATTGTGAATGTTATATTGTGTCATATTATATTGTGAATGAAAAATTAGTTCTAAAATATTGTCTCTCTCAGACTCTCGTCAGACCTCTCTGGTATATTATACTGAGAGACTCTTTTCAGAATTATCTGGTATAGTATACTGGTATTATCTGGTATATGTAAAAAGGGGGTATGCGAGTTGTATCTCCAATGTCATGGGCTACCTCAAACATGACTCCAAAAGGGGGGAAGGGTAAATGTACTCGATGTTTATGAGTCATATATCGAATGAACGTTTTTGAAAGTATATATTTTTAGGGACAAAAATTATAAATAAATTAAAAAAATTTAAAATACTTATCTTTCTATAGGACCCTAAAAGTAGAAAATAAACTTAAAATATATTGATGGTGCAATCAGCCACTGAGATTGTATTCACCTCAAAGATAGGGCGCCGATTTACATACACAAGATTGCCGACGCCCTATCTTCCTTTGAAGTGAATGCGAACTCAGTGACTGATTGCACTATCGAAAATGATTTAAGTTTATTTTCAACTTTTTACGGCCCTATACGAAGATAGGTTTTTTTAATATTTTTTTAATTTATTTATACTTTTTCTCCTGTTTTTTTACGCTTAATCCGAATATCAAATCTCGTGTTCGACGGATAAAAACGGTGCAATCGGGTAAAACTCAAAAACGTCATACCGTATTTTGTTATACGTGGACTATGAGTAAGGTAATAATACTCCAGGTCTCAAAATTAGAGTACTTATAAAAAGAAATCAAATTTTGTGACGTCTATTGGCTCGTAATTCGTTAGTAATGTCACATTTCAATGGCACGAGGAGGCCAAAATTAAAATCAGTCATTATTTGCTTGAGAGGAGTCGGAACGGGGGAGGAGGTTTAAGTTAGAGATGCAAAATTTACTTAGTGCTGCATCTAGAGAAAAAATTATTTGTAATATCCTAAGAACTATTTTGTGATATCCGATGATGGTAAAAGACAGTATTTATTGTGGATGAATTTTTTTTTTCATTCATATCCTGGTGACCAATTGGATAGTGTGCTTGGCTACTGATCAAAAGACCTAGGTTCTAGCCCTGGATAAGGCATGGATATTTGTCTTTCTAAGGTCTCGCCTTTCTCAAAAAGATCTCTGTGGAGTATTGAACTCAAAGCCTCCTATCAGGCTTCTATGGCAAGCAACTGTTTGAAGGGTAATTCATTTTTTTATTTCGTCTTTGCAAATAAAATACATTTCTAGATTTGATGCTGTTATTTTTTACTGGCCGATTAAGTCCAGTGAAATGAGCCACTTTTTTTTTCTTGAAGTCAATATTTTAGAAACTAAATTAAATTATTTTCTTTTTTACCGTTATAAAACTTGTTTCAAAATCTGCAGTTTTCTAAATTTAATATCATATTATCAGCATGCAAAGGTTTTCTAATCGAAATGTTCCTTTGATTCTGTTTGTTTTAGCCTTTTAACTGTGCATGAAAGAAAAAATGTGAGTCGTGGAACAGGGTTTCGTAACCCTGTTCCACTCACATTTATATAGGATTAAAAATGGAGAATCGGGTAATGTAAATGGCGTAATGTAAGGGATAGGATTAAAAATGGCTGAGATACAGAGCCTTACAGAGTTAGTGATCAAAAGACAGAATGAGATATTTTTATAAATTGAATATTAAATAAGTAATTGATTAACCTTCAGTACCTACTTGTTACTGAAGCAGTCTTTACTGTTGTACGTACATTGCACGACGAGATCCTCTACTTTATGACCAAATCTGGACAAATTGTCTCTGGTAATCCCTAGATTCATCCACGTGTCACTCAAATCCACTGCGCTCTGTGATAATAGATCCCACTCTGACTGGAAACAAGTGGACACGTTGTTCTTCGGTCTGTTCCTCTTCCTCCTCGCATTCTCGAAATAAGTTTCCGCGTAACCTCGCTTAATGATGTTCAAGTTGCACACTGCAAGCGATGGGAATTCCACTTCCGTAGCATCCTTCTCTTCGGTGATGGTCATCTTGGGCGAACTCATGTAGAGAGTGATCAGATGGGAGCAATGATAACAGCAGACAGCCAGAGATGAGAAGAACACCACCACCCAGAAGAGTCGTCTGACTGGATGCCCAGTCACCGATATTTTCCGAATGCCGTGCGTGGTCGTCTGGTCCACAAAAGACGCCATCACATTCCCGAATGAGAACATGGAAGGGAATTTTTTTACGAGTTCGGATGCCATTTTTCTCTCAGTTTTTTTTGAAGCAACCAGCACGAAAACTGAAGGATAAGTAAACTAACTTGATCTTTGACCTAAATGATAGTCCGAATATCTAATGCTGTGGGTAAGAGAGAAAGTTTTCATTTCCCGATTATTTTTTAAATTATCTCACTGGAATCAGAACTACAGAAATGAGAGTGATCTTCAAAACATCTCTGACATATTTGTAAAAACTATAATTAACAAGGCGTAATGTGTTATTTACGTTAATAGTCGAAGCAAAATGGGACGGATTGAAAATTCACCTTCATGTAACGAATAATATAGTAGAGTTTTCCGGATACAAAACTTTAATGTCACTGAAAAACAAAAAAAAACGTTGTTTGAGTTTATTTTCCAAGTAAAAAAAATTTTCTACGATTATCAGAAAATATTTTGTTCTGAAATGTTAAGTACTGTGTTAGCAGTTCTTACAAATGCCAAGGAAGTTCTTGCCAATGGACTAGATCAACGTCAGTATACTGCAGTAGTTGTCAAATAGCAGAAATTGGAACCTCACATTTTACATTTCCATAATATTTTTTCGTTACACTACAATTTTATTATTTCTCGCTATGTATAATCGATTATGTATAATCGATTTTATGATAATTATAAGATAGTAAGTAAGATAATAAGTACAGATAGTATTAAAGAACTATAAGAACAGATAGTATTAAAAATAATTTCTAAACATCTGTACTTAAATTTCCAATAAGAAATTTTAAACTATTAATTGCCGTTATTTTTCATGTAATTTAAAAGTAATCTGCTTAGGAAGACGATTTTTTCCCTTCATTTATGGTATAAAAAATAATTTTTATTCCGACATTTTTTATCCGAATAATATAATTTTACTTCGGGGAAAGCAATGCAAGGACTCATAAAAACTTCTTTTTCAACTTAACAAAATGTGTTCACTTATAATAACTATGGTAAATTCAGCAATAAATTTGTGCCTTAGATTGCAGTTTGCATTTGCTGTCTGTTTAATATTATGTATTTTGACTTTAAAGTCCTTTCTATCGCTTGAATATGACAACTAACTAGCAAATTCACTTCTTTATCTATCGTTTTGTTGGATGACAAATTATTTTTGAATGAAAAGGAATATTAAGAATAACTCTTAAGTTCATTCTGCTCAAACCATAAAAAAATATTAGTGCTAATTTACTGTTAGATTTTATGATGATTTATTATGCGTGGCAATGAAAGACCACTGAAGTATAATTTCGATTAACAAAATGGCAACACAGCGCAGAAAAATAAAGAATCAATTTGACTGCATTTGCGTAAACCGAAAAAAGTGTTTCAAAACATTTTCATATTCACTTATCGTAAATTATTTTACAAATATGTATTTTAGTTTGTTCTGAAGTATTCGTAATTATCTTTCACAAAATATAACCTTATCCTTTCGAGACTAAATTCTAAGAACACTAAATAAATTTTGTTAAAGACGAAAGTTGACTTATAACAACCAAAAAAATATTTTTTCCCCTTCTTACAAGAAAAAATATTTTTTCCCCTTCTTACAAGAAAAAATATATTTTCACTAAATTGGAATTGACTGAGAATCGAGAAAGTTCTATCGCTTCAATAAACGCACTTTGGGGATAAAAAAAATCTCAGTCCGATGCTTAAACTCAATTACTCATTTTTAAGATCTGAGAGGGCTGAGAAATTTTACCTATTAGTTCTATTAAAGTTTCTATAAAATAATTATTTTGCAGTCTTCTAAGAATAAAATGATAATTAATGATTATTTTGTTGCTTTTATAAGTCTGAAAAGAAGAAAAATGCACAGTAGTTCTACTTTCCTTTTAACGATAATCCAAGCACTTTTTCTTAGAAAAATGGATGAAAATATTTCTTGATATTTCAGTGTATTACAATTTCGGTTTGGAAGACACAGAAGATTGAAATTCTTTCTTGATCTTTGCTTTGAGTGTACTGAGGTTAAAATAAGTTTTGATCCTCTTGGTTAATAATATTTACGTACGAAGCGAAAGAACATTGACGACACAGATAAATCCAAAGTATTCAGTCTCAAGTTTTGCGCTTAAACAAAATAAGTTGCAGCCCTAATCCAAAATGTAGACTAATAAAGTATTTCTGGAATATTATGTTAAAACTTCTGCGTCCTCTTTCACCATGGCACAATATAAATCCAAATTATTATTATTACTATTCTTTAAGGTACTCTCGTGCTGCTGTCTTTAAGAAGCGATCTCTCCTTCCAAAAGAAGTGCCGAACAAAGAATGTTGAGAAGATTTTTCCTTTTATCTGCGTTGCCGACAATACGTAAATTACAAGTTCAGATGCCAATATTCTTCAAAAATGCATTCAAAAAAGGTGTTAGTCGTTACGGGTCAACTCACTCTCTTTTTCTGTGGAATGAAGAGAGAAAAAATGCGCACGAAAAGCGAGTTAAGTTCAAGGAGAAAATATTTGACTTTGTCAACAGGAAATATCCTACCACACTTTCCAATATCACCACATGTCAAAACTATTAATCCAGCCAATGAGCAACTGCAAAAGGTAGGTCACAGTTTTTACCTTTGTATGCTTATAGAAAAAAAAAGTGTTATTCATTTCTGTGTAACTCTTCCTCTGAATTCTTCTGTTGTCGTGATAATTGAGAGAACAAAAGCTGTCAGAAGGAGAGAGTGTGTGCGAACAACGCACCAATCAGTGAGTGGGCATGCACCGCTATTGCCGACTACGCCTGCAACGTGCGCAGGTGTTGTGTCCGGAAAATTCGTGTCAAAGAAAGTGGATTTAGTTCTGTCAAACGAACTCATCGATCTGCTATTCTTCGTTTGTTCTGGGAACTGTTTCGCTTTGTTTTCGAAGCTGATGAAGAAAGAAAGAAGAAAGAAGTTTTTTTTATTACCTTCGTGTGTTAAATGGTTTTGGAAATGAAAAGGGGATGAATAGAGACTTCTCATGACAACTTTCGACTGAGAAGAATAAGACGCAAGTTTTAATTAAGAAGTACGACTGTTAATTGGAAAAAAAAAATTTTTTTTTTTTCAAACGAATGGTTCATAAGAATTCACCTGTTTCGTTCTGAAGATATTGTGTCAGATAAACAATGAAGTGTAAGGGGCATTAAATTCAAAATCTTTTCTAACTTGCTTTGCAGTTTACAATTAAAAAAAAATTGCTCGTAATGTTACAGTGAAAATTGCTTCGATCCTATCGTAAACTGATCAGTGAGTGGAGAGGAACAGGTCTAGTTCTTAAAATGAAAATTTCCTCACCAGTTTATTATTGTGGACATGCTATATCTTGTAATTCCATTCACTTGTTGTCTTTGATCAGGAATTTTCACCCAAATCAGTTGGTAAAATTCAATTTTTTTCGGCAACCACCCGATAAAAGTGTTTCAGGTTCAATGTTCTAAAAGTACTCAAATCGGTGAGAGAAGTATTGAATGAAGTTCAGAAAAGTATGGGGGGGAAAATTATTGTTGTTTTCTCAATACCGTAATTTTTGGACATCTGCAGCCACTGACTGATTCTGGACTTCTTTGAAAGTCACAAACGACAAATCTGTGATAATAAAAGATCTCTGCCCGTCTGCTTCTGTGGGAACCATAAGTCGTTTTAACAATAACTGATTCAATTGGCTACTGTTAAATAAGTAATCCCTTACTGTTAAATAAGTTTGTATCTTTAAAAATGGTAGTAATCCGCAAATAGCTCAGTGTCCTGAAATCATCTTTTCTCATCTGAGATAATACCTTAAATATCCCAGTTCTACTTCTTTGATTCCCGGATTGCAGCTTTCAAAACTTGGCAATCCTCTCTCCCATTCCCTTGGAAAAATTTATAACTGAAACGGAAACGAACAAATATGTATACCATACATGTATTTTAAGGATATTTTGCTCGAATGGAGGTAAAAAAAATTAATAATCATTCTCCCATTTTCTATTTAAATCGGAGTCTGGTTTCTGTTGTTCTTTTTGCTAACTGAAAAGTACTTTTTCACAGTAATTAAATTTTTACAAATAATCGCAATGCAAAATAAAGGTGTAATTTCGTCCCGTGCCATCTGCCATCTGGCAAATATTTCAACAGAAGTTGTGCTTTTATCTCAATGCTATTCCTACTCACCTTCCTTTCTGCATACATCTCGATTATGCGTTTTAAATATCTAACTCTTTTGTTCTGCTATTCTCTACAGCAGGAAGGGCCAAACCTTTGGACTCTACGATCGACTTTCAAGACATAAAATCTATCGCGATCGACCATAATATATAGTAAGTCATAATAATGATTTAACACTGCTTGACCAGCTAAGCATAAAATAACAGTTTAGCATCAAACATGTTAACGTGACATTTGTTAGATTAATTAAAATACAATCGTTTCCACCTAAAACTATTTATTATAAATATCCATAAACGGTGATTATTTTCACTAACTTTTACTATTGAGAAGCAGATACATGACACTACATATCTTCTGCTAGCTTACTAAATGAGTTTTAACCGCCAAATGTGGTTAAATTTTTGGAAGTAATAATTTAATAGAGGAAATAAGTGAATAATGAATCCTTTAACGCTTAACGAAATACCTGTATGCTATAACTTTTTCCAATTCGCGTTTATGAAACACAATGACAACATTAGCATGGTGATAAATCAAGAATTATATGATTATACTAGAATTATACACTTTATTAAAAAAATCCATTAAATCTATCTGCAAATTCGCTCACAAACACTGAGACCTGTGATACAGTAGTGGCAGTGACCAGTGCGTTCACATTAGTGTAAGCTGATAACCAGCTATAGCAACTTCGAGTTCGGGGCGGGGGTGGCTCAGTCGGTAGCGCTCCAGGCTCGTAATCTGTAGTTCCCAGGTTCGAGTCCCAGCTTGGTCAGCGTTGAGATTTATCTCCGCAAAATTCCCCGCCCTGCCCACGGTCAGTAGGGGACACCGATGGGCTTGGAAAGGCCGCCGTCCGTTGGATGGGACGTTAAGCCGTGGCCCCGTGTGCGGGAGAGAGCCATACCCTGTGCACGTTAAAGAACACGCTGGATGGCCTTGACGGGAGGCTACCATCTGTCTCCCAACAGCTTGTTCCAGTGGGTCCCCTCCCCCAACCTTCTCTGAGCCTTCGGGGTCCATGTGACCTGGCCATTTAGCCCATGGTGTGCAAAAAAGTGCCGCTCAGAGGTAAAACAACCCAGCTTCGAATTCGACCACAGTTGAATATGATCGACTGTTTGGCCACCTCTGCTCTACAGAGAGAATGGGAAGTGCACCCAGTCTTTGTTTCCACACAGTGCTCCTTTTTCGGTTTTTTTATCCATCTGAGTTTGGAGAAGGATCTCTGTATCGGTGCAAGGCATAAGAAATGGTGAAGAAAGCATTGCATAAAGGAAAGACAATTCTTATATTAAGAAAATATCTGCATTCTCCTACATTGTACAGTCGCTCAAAAAAGTATCCGAACAATATGGTTGATTGCAAAATTCAGAAAAAATATCTGGCATTGATTTTTTTAGAAATTAGTCATCTGGCAACCTTCGTGTCACGTGACACGAAGGTTGCCAGATCACTAATTTTTAAAATAATCGTTGCCAGATATTTTTTCTGAATTCTGTAATCAACCATAGTGTTCGGATATTTTTTGAGCGACTGTAGGTGGTCATATTATTTTGATACTAGATCGTGTGGGCTCACTCACGGAAATATTGAGCGTGTGCAGTTACCGTTCACAGCAAACTGGAACGTGTGCAGTAACTGCACACGCTCCAGTTTGCTGTGAACGGTAACTGGAGCGTGTACAGTTGCTGTACACGCTCCAGATATTTTTCCTGAATTCTGTAATCACGTGACACGAAGGTTGCCAGATCACTAATTTCTAAAAAAATCAATGCCAGATATTTTTTCTGAATTTTGCAATCAACCACAGTGTTCGGATACTTTTGTGAGCGACTGTACCCTGTTATCTATTTTGCAATCAGAGATTTTTGGTAGTTTGCTTCGTTTGTGATCGCATTTCATCTACATAGTAGCTATGTATAGTACATAAATGTGGAAAGTCTGGATGGTATTCCTTTGAAAAGCTTCTCTGCTTCTACACAACCGGGAACTTCTAAAGAATCTGCTAAGCGCGGGAGAATTTACTGCATTGACTCTACAGATTCACTTGAAGCCTTTGAAGCGTTCCTTGCGTTCCATTATCGCCCTGTCGATAATGGGATAGAAGACTTCGATTTTGAATCTCCGTTCAACTCATGAAAGTCTCTCGTCTTCCCACAACTCCCCGTAGGCGTGTCTGACTCCTGATAAACGACGATTCTTAAATGTTTCCAAGAATATGACGTATTCGTTTCTAGTTTGGTTCATATTCTACTCGGTGTTTTCGAAAAGTAAAGTAACAGTGGACAGATCTGCTTACGGTGACTGCATCATCAAGAAAACCTCAACGACTAGTTGCAAAACTTTAGTCAGGAACATTATTTAATAAAGAGCGTCGAAATTTCTCAATCCTCCTTCTCAGAGCCTCTATATCCGCGCTGGCATATTGTTTCTTGTCGTCGGTACGATGCTTGACAAGCCTTCATATAGCGTCAATAGGGCAATAGTTAAGCATCACTATGAATCTTGTGAGGACCATCATATTGAATTGAGTCTGTTCGGTATTATGTTCTGCTTTCGATTGCTTTGAGAGATAATCTAACAAATATTGTGAAGCAAACAATCTCTACTCTTTCACCACAATGAACACTGCTACATTCAAAACACATATCGAATTATATCGATATATATATATATCGATATAACTGAAATATTTGGTGTTGATATATTTTGTTTAAGCACTTTGTTTCACTCATTATGTTTAAACATCTGCAATCCCTGACTGATTCTGGACTTCCTTGAAAGTCACAAACGACAAATCCATAATAATAAAAGATGTCTGTCTATCTGCTTGTGTGACGATTTATATGGTGTCTTCACGGGTGTCTGTGGAAGCCATATAAATCGTCGGAAAATCGTGGCAATTCAAATTTCCACGTTTTCTGGAAGCAAAAATATTTACGGCAAACGCTAATCGCTGCCAAATCTATTGTTGCCATTAATTGTTCCTTAACTGTGAAAGCAAGAATCATAACAACATTTATATCTGCAGCCGTTGGGGCGGGAGTGGCTCAGTCGGTAGCGTGCCAGGCTCGTAATCTGTAGTTCCCAGTTTCGAGTTCCAGCTGGGTCAGCGTTGAGATTTATCTCCATTGGAAAAGCCGTCGGATGGGACGTTAAGAAGTCAAACTGCACATGATTAGTGTTGGAGAAATATTCATCATTCTATCCATACATACTCCGACACATAATAACTCGATTAATATCCGTTGGAATTTAAGACAACGAAATTCAGTTACTTGTCAATAAATATTCTAATATTTCGACCCCTGATTAGGGTCGTTATCCGAGGAGTTGCATCTTTCTTGGAACATTCTTTCTTTTGTATTAGTGGATGCCATGCAAGGAATCCTCTTACCCATATCTGGCATCCACTAATGCAAAAGGAAGAGAGTTCCAACAAAGCTGCAACCTCCTCGGATGACAACCCTAGTCAGGAGTCGAAATATTAGAATATTTATTCACAAGTAAGTGAATCTCTTTGTCTTAAGTTCCAACGGATATTACTATACCTATTCTAAGAGAGATATTCTCGGCTTGCAAGAGACCAGATGGACAGATAAAGGTCAGATTCTTAAAAATAATCTTAAATTTCTCTTTTCAGGGAGGGACGACAATAAGCATCCCCAAGGCGTGGGTCTGCTTCTCATCAGACACGCTAGTGATGCTCTTCTAGGATACGAGTGCATTAATGAAAGGTTTCTTACAGCAAAATTTCAGGCAATAGTTAAAGACTTGAATGTTATCTGCTGTTATGCCCCCACTGAGGATGCCGATGAGGTTGAGAAGGATAGGTTTTATGGACAACTTCAGGATATTTTGAATTCTGTCAAGAACGGTGATATTACCCTTGTTCTAGGTGACTTCAATGCCAAAGTTGGTACTGACTCTGACCTTTGGGGAAGAGTGATAGGCCCTTTTGGTATTGGTAGTGCAATGGGCAACGTCTCCAACAGGTAAGTAAATTCAATGGTTTCAGAATAACTAACACTTATTACAAACACCGCGACATACATAAGTACACATGGGTTTCACCTGATGGGCTTCATAAGAATATGATTGATTGTATATTAATTAAGCAAATGGGCTAGTTCTGTTAGAAATACCAGGGCATGTAGGGGAGCTGAAATTGAATCTGACCATTATCTTGTTGAAAGTGCCTTGCAACTTAAAAAGTCTAGTGCTAGGGTTAAAAATTTTACCTTTAATCCTGAAGCTCTGAAAGACCCAGTTATAGCTAAAGCTTACCATGAGAGGTTACTTAGTCATTATGACAGTCATGGTATGCTTACTACTGAAGTTGAGGAAGAATGGGATCATTTTAAACAGGCTTTTTTGGAAACTAACAGTATACTTTTAAGGAAAACGGACCAGAGGAGGCAGAATTATTTGAGTGATAAGGCACTTGAGTTAATTTCAGAAAGAAGAAAGTGCAGGAATGTCCTTAATCAATACCCTACTAGTTCTAATAGAAAGGATTAAAGAGAGCTTAATAAACGTGTAAAGGATCAGTTAGCTGCTGATAAGAATCTTTGGCTTGATGGCTTGGCTGACAAAGCTGAGAAAGCAATTAGACAGCACAATTGCAGAGAGCTATACCTGATAGTTAATGTTTCGTGTGGTAGAAAATGGACAGGCATACAGGGATTGAAGGATAAACAAGGTAAGGTTATAGAAGGTGAGGATTCTTTCATGGCTATGTGGGCTGAGCATTTCAGTGATGCTTTAAACAACGTGGTTAGTTCCACTCCAATTGTTTGTAATGATGATAGATGCATTGGCGGCTTTAATGTTGGCCCTATAACACAATCTGAAGTTATTTTGGCTATTTCTTAACTTAAACTTCATAAATCCCCAGGAGTTGATGAAATTACTACGGAAATCCTTAGAGCTGGGAGTGTTTCGATTACCACTTGGATCACTGAAATTTTGAATATCTTTTATGATAAAGGCATGGTTCCTAAGGATTTTATCAGAGCTATTGTTATCCCTAATTTCAAACAGGTGATTGCAGTTCTTGTGATAACTATAGGGGTATCAGCCTACTCTCTGTTCCAGGTAAAGTTTTTTGCATGATTGTGCTTAATAGAATTAAAATTCTGGTTGACAGGAAATAGTAGGAGTAATGTGGATTCAGAAGTGATAGGGGATGTGTGGATCAGATATTTTCACGGTAGATGCTTGAGAAATGTTTAGAGTTTCAGAAACCTTCGGTTGCTTGCTTTGTTGAATTCAAAAAGACTTTCGACTCTTTTGATTGTCATAATTTGTGGTTGATTATGAGACCATATGGTATACCAGACAAGTTAGTTAACATAATGAAAGCTGTCTATGATAACACTGAGTTGTGTGTGAGAGTTGGTAAGGCTTGTAGCAATTGGTTTCGCATTACTTCTGGTGTTCTTTGTCCCCTTTTCTCTTTAGTTTGGTTATTGATTATGTAATGCGAAATTCACTGCAAGGGAAAGATTTTGGCCTTAAATGGGCTGGAGATACGAAAATTTCTGATGTAGATTATGCTGATTATTTAGCCCTTTTGGCAAATGATGTTGATAAGATGAACTCTTTGATTCGAGCTGAATGAGACTGGTAGTAGAGTAGTTTGATTATAAACAGAGAGAAAATTAAAGTGATGAAAATTGGCCAGGAATTCTATGATTCAGTTAATCATAATAGTTCCGATCTTGAGCAGGTTTCACAGTTCAATTACCTTGTAACAGATATTGCTGATGTGCAGCATGAAATAAACAGACAAATAAGGATTGCTGCTTGAACTATTAATGATCTATGCAGAATGTGGAGAAATATACATATACACCTAAAGACTAAAATTAGACTCTATAATAGTTTGGTTCTTTCTAGGGTTAGTTATGGTAGTGAAACCTGGACGCTTTGTAAACAAGATAACAGGAAACTAGATGCCTTTGATTCTAGATGCTTATGCAGTATCTTGGGAATTAGGTGGTTCAACTTTGTAACTAATGATAAGGTTAGGCAAAGGAGACGGCAACCTCCTTTAAACAGCATATTGTGCAGAGGGAGACTCCGTTGGTTTGGCCATGTTGGCCATATGGATAATTATAGATTGGCGAATAGGGTTATGAACAATGTGCCTCAAGGCCTCAGAAGGAGGGGGAGACCTAGGATGCGGTGGGCAGACAATGTCAAACAGGACCTTGTTAGAAATGGTGTGCAGTGGCCAGATGCAGCAGATGTAGCTCAGGACAGACTTGCTTGGAGAACTAAATTGCACGGTCTGGTTGGACCTCCATAGCCCATGGCTGCTTGAGGATGATGATGATGATGTGTATTATTCCTCCCATTTTAATTCTTTGCCATTCAAAAGCTATTTTTTCCTTTGCCTTTCTTTTTTCCTATTGAATTTTCCTTTATCTCTTACCAAGCCATGAACCATAAAATCAGTTTTAGTACCAAAAAAATACAAAAATTCCAAAATATTAAAGTTTGAACTTACTTTTTAAACTTTTTATTTGTATATATATGTAAAATAAACATTTCAGAGCTCTTAAAAAAATGCTATTTTATTCCAATTTATTCTTCAGCTTGATGTTTCAGAAAATAAAAAGCCCATTCTTTTGCTCATACTGCTATTAGCACAGCCCAAATGGTGCTTTTTGTCATAGATCCTGTTCTATCTTCAGAACAGTCTCCAACTAGATGACTGAAAACTCCAGCAATTTAATTGAGTTTTTTTGTAAATATCCCACCACTTGTTTCTCATTAAAATGAAGTCAGGTGCCAAGGAAACATTTTTATTGGAGGCTTTCAGTGAATTGCAAAAATATGCAGTCATATACATTTTTGCATCATTTTAGTATATTTTTCAATTAAAACCTATCATCATCATCCTCAAGCAGCCATGGGCTACGGAAGTCTAACCACACAGTGCAATTTAGTTCTTCAAGCATATCTGTCCTGAGCTATATCTGCTGCATCTTGCCATGGCACACCAATTCTAACAAGGTCCTGTTTGACATTGTCTGCTCACCGCATCCTAGGTCTTCCCCCCTTTTTCGGAGGCATTTAGGCACACTGATCATAACCTTATTTATTAGTCTATAATTATCCATATGGGCAACATGACCAAACCAACAGAGTCTCTCTCTGCACAATCTAATGCTAAGAGGAGGTTGCCGACTCCTTTGGCTAATCTCTTCATTACTTACAAAATTGAACCACCTAATGCCCAAGACACTGCATATGCATCTAGAATCAAAAACATCAAGTTTCCTGTTATCTTGTTTACAAAGCATCCACGTTTCACTACCGTAACTAAGCTTAGAAAGAACCAAACTATTATACAGTCTAATTTTAGTCTTTAGGTGTATACGCCTATTTCTCCACACTCTCCATAGATTCTTAAAAGTTCCGGCAGCAATCCCTATTCGTCTGTTAATCTTATGCTGCAAATCACCAGTATCTGTTACATAGCTCCCAAGATAATTAAACTGTGACACCTGCTCAAGACTGCAACCATTCAGATTAACTGAATCACAGCCTGCCTGACCAATTTTCATCACTTTAGTTTCCTCTCTGTTTATAACCAAGCCTACTCTTACCAGTTTCATCAACAGCTCGAATGAAAGAGTTCATCTCATCAACATCATTTGCAAAAGGGCTAAATCATCAGCATAATCTAAAACAAAAATTTTAATATCTCCAGATCATTTAAGGCCAAAATCTTTCCCTTGCAGTGAATTTCGCATAACATAATCAACAACCAAACTAAAGAGAAAAGGAGACAAAATGCACTCTTGTCGAACACCAGAAGTATTGCTAAACCAATTGCTACAGGACTTACCAACTCTCACACATGACTCAGTGTTATTATAGAGAGCTTTCATTATGTTAACTAACTTGTCTGGTATACTATATAATCTCACAATCAACCACAAATTATGACAATCAACAGAGTCGAAAGCCTTTTTTAAATCAACAAAGCCATCAACCAAAGGTTTCTGAAACTCTAAACATTTCTCAAGAATCTGCCTAAGTGAAAATATCTGATCCACATTGCTCATCACGCAATTGCCTGTCAACCAAATTCTTAATTCTATTAAGCACAATCGTGGAAAGAACTTTACCTGGAACAGAGAGTAGGCTGATACCCCTATAGTTATCACAAGAACTGCGATCACCTTTTTTTGAAAATAAGGATAATAATAGCTCTGGTAAAATCTTTAGGAACCATGCCTTTATCATAAAAGATATTCAAAATTTCAGTCATCCAAGTGGTAACTGAAACATTCCCAACTCTAAGCATTTCCGTAGTAATTTCACCTATCTCTGGGGATTTTGTGAAGTTTAAGTTAAGAAATAGCCAAAACAACTTCATATTGTGTTATAGGGCCAACATTAAAGCCACCAATGCATCTATCATCATTACAAACAATGGGAGTTGAACTAACCACATTGTTTAGAACATCACTGAAATCCTGTATACCTGTCCATTTTCTACCACACAAAGCATTAATATCTGGTAGAGCTCTATGCTGTCGTGCTGTCTAACTAGTTCCTCGGCTTTGTCAGCCAAGTCATCAAGCCAAAGATTCTTGCCAGCAGTTAACTGATCCATTACACGTTTATTAAGCTCTCTATAATGCTTTCTATTAGGACTAGTCTCATTCCAGTATCCATATTGTCAGTATACGTTCGGGAAATCCAAATTGAGGTACCAAGGACGTATGTATACGTTTTTAATACAACACCAAAAAAAATCGATTTTTTTTAAAATAAAAAATGCATTTTAATTTATATATATATATATCATAAAAATATATAATTCAGGCTTCAAAAATAATATATTTTTTTTAATTTGATACATATTTTATTAAACTACAATATAAATAATTTTATAAGGCCATGTGATTGCCATTTCTTAAAAGCACTAAACGGTATTGCCGATTTGCTTGTTAACGTTCCTATTTCGTACAGGTAAAGTAATAAGTACAGGTAAGTACAGGTAAGTAAACTCAATGGTTTCAGAATAACTAACACGTATTACAAACATCGCAACATACATAAGTACACATGGGTTTCCCCAGATGGGCTGCATAAGAATGTGATTGATTATATATATTAATTAGCAACAAATGGGCTACTTCTGTTAGGAATACCAGGGCATGTAGGGGAGCTGAAATTGGATCTGACCATTACCTTGTTAAAAGTGTCTTGCAACTTAAACTTAAAAAGTGTTGTGCTAAGGTTAAAAAATTTACCTTTAGTACTGAAGCTCTGAATAACCCAGTTATAGCTAAAGCTTACCATGATAGGTTGCTTAGTCATCTTGACAGTCATGGTTTGCTTAATACTGAAGTTGAGGAAGAATGGGGCCATTTTAAACAGGCTTTTTTGGACACTAACAGTACTCTTTTAGGAAAAAGGAGCAGAGGAGACAGAATTATTTGAGTGATAAGGCACTTCTTGTTTCAGAAAGAAAGAACCGCAATCCTTAATCAATACCCTACTTGTACTAATAGAAAGCATTACAGAGAGCTTAATAAACGTGTAAAGAATCAGTTAGCTCCTGATAAGAATCTTTGGCTTAATGGCTTTGCGGACAATGCCGAAGAAGCAGTTAGACATCACAACAGCAGAGAGCTGTACCAGATAGCTAATGTTTTGCGTGGTAGAAAACGGACAGGCATACAGGAATTGAAGGATAAACAAGGTTATAGAAGGTGAGGATTATATCATGGCTAGGTGGGCTGAGCATTTCAGTGATGCTCTAAACAATGTGGCTAGTTCTACTCCCATTATTTGTAATGATAATAGATGCATTACTGGCTTTAATGTTGGCCCTATAACACAATCTGAAGTTATTTTGGTTATTTCTAAACTTAAAGTTCATAAATCCCAAGCAGTAGATAAAATACTACGGAAATGCTTAGAGCTGTTTTTAAAAAGGTTATCGCAGTTCTTGTGATAACTTTAGGGGTTTCAGCCTACTTTCTGTTCCAGGTAGAGTTCTTTGCATGATTGTGCTTAATAGAATTAAGAATCTGGTTCGGGCAATTGCGTGATGAGCAATGTGAATTCAGAAGTGGTAGGGGATGTGTAGATCAGATATTTTCATTCAACATATTCTTGAGAAATGTTTAGAGTTTCAGAAACCTTTGGTTACTAGCTTTGTTGATTTCAAAAGGGCTTTCGACTCTGTTGATCACCAGAATTTGTGGTTGATTGTGAGATGGTATGGCATACCAGACAAGTTAGTTAACATAATGAAAGCTCTCTATAATAAAACTGAATCCTATGTGAGAGTTGGTAACGCTTGTAGCAATTGGTTTAGCATTACTTCTGGTGTTCGACAGGTGTGCATTTCGTCTCCTTTAGTCTTTAGTTCGGTTATTGATTATGTTATGCGAAATTCACTTCAAGGGAAAGATTTTGGCCTTAATTAGTCTAGAGATCTGAAAATGTCTGATTTAGATTATGCTGATATTTTAGCCCTTTTGGCAAATGATGTTGATGAGTTGAACTCTTTCATTCGAGCTGTGGATGAGAATGGTAGTAGAGTAGGTTTTGTGATAAACAGAGAGAAAACTAAGGTGATGAAAATTAGTCAGGCAGGCTGTGGTTCAGTTGATCTGAATGGTTCCACTCTTGAGTGTCTCAGTTTAGTTTTCTTGGGAGCTATGTAACTGATAGTGTTGATGTGCAGCATGAGATTAACAGACGAATAGGGATTGCTGCCGGTACTTTTAGGAATCAATGGAGAGTGTGGAGAAATAGGACTATACACCTAAATAGTAAAATTAGACCGTGTAATAGTTTGGTTCTTTCTAGGATTAGTTATGGTAATGGAACTTGGACGCTTTGTAAACAAGATAACAGGAAACTTGATGCTTTTGATTCTAGATGCATATGCAGTATCTTGGGCATTAAGGAATTCAACTTTGTAAGTAATGATGAGGTTAGGCAAAGGAGTTGGCAACCTCCTTTGCCTAACCTCATCATTACTTACAAAGCATAATATTATGCAGAGAGACTCTGTTGGTTTGGCCATGTTGCCCGTATGAATGATTATAGATTGGCGAATAGGATTATGAACAGTGTACCTAAAGGCCTCAGAAAGAGGGGGAGACCTAGAATGCGGTGAGCAAATAATGTCAAACAGGACCTTGTTAGAATTGGTGTGCAGTGGCGAGATGCTGCACATATAGCTCAGGACAGATATGCTTGAAGAACTAAATTGCACGGTCTGGTTGGACCTCCGTAGCCCATGGCTGCTTGAGTATGATGATGATGATTCTAAGACAGCCAATCAATGTATTTATTACTGACAATCACTATTTTTTACAATTTCTTCTGCAGATTCTGAAATTATCTCTTCCTTATTCCAATGGTCAGATGTCATACAGAGATGACTGCTATGTATAGAGCTTTCGTGCATTTCAATTATGACCGAAATGCATTTCCAGTCACAAATGGCATTTACGTTGGGAGCTTCAATTTTGTCACAATATGATCACTACTCCTAATGGTACACACAGTCTAACGTTGGAGAATAAGCACAACTACGTACGCCTGATTTTAACTTTTGCTTTACCTTCTTTAATTTAGAATCAGAGAATGTTGTACGGTAAATATCACGGGAATCTCGGGTACAAATGGCAAGCATTTTTATGACTTTCATGACAAATGAATAGAGCTGTGCTGCCTTTTCTTGCATCTAGAAACTGTGAGGCAAAAACAACGGAATTACTTTGCCAAGGGCTTTTCAATTCATTAGGCAGATCATATTGAAGGGAGATCATCCCATCATCCCTGTCTTGGATTGATGCGAAGAGCAGAGATCAAGATCACGGCTCTTCTCTCTTCACCCCAATCTTCTCATTCCAGCACTCCTTCGTTTCTGTTCGATTCCTTATTCTCTTTGGCGAAAAACGTCTTCGTTTCTAACCTTGACGTTTTCCAGTCGGCCATCAAGCGAAGAAGTCGATCACACAGCAAATAAGGATGGAATCGAAGTCGTGTGTGTAATAAACTTGCTTTCTTTCTTTCGTTTCTCCCCCCAGCACGCGATATATCGTTTACAACATGGCCATTCATGAATAATTGAAGACAATAGGTTTCGCAGTCGGTGTGGCCGTATTGGTCACATGGTTTCCAGTCACGCTACTCAAAAGCATTTACTGCCTCCAGACATCGCAATATTTGAGTTCGTTTCTTGTTGCACGTCGACCTCACGCGTGTACGGTAAATATCACGGGAATCTCGGGTACAAATGGCAAGCATTTTTACGACTTTCAAGACAAATGAATACAGCTGTGCTGCATTTTCTTGCATCTGGAAACTGTGAGGCAAAAAACAACGGAATTAAAAAGATTTCTCCAAAAAAAAAATGTCATTTTTAGGAATTTCGTGGTGAATGAAAAATATCTGGGTTCTAGAGTAATTGTAATGATAAATGATACTGATTTTCCCTTTGACCATACCATCTCATAAAACTCATAAACTGAATATTCAAAGGTTCCAGTTTCCTCTTTTTTTTTTTAAGAATTACGTAGTGTCATCCTGGGGCATACAAAGAGCATGGTGTCATTCAGCCGGTTTGAAATATTTGTTAAACATACTAAGATCACCGAACTGGTGTTTAAAAATAATAACGATATAAACCATTATTAATAACGAAACAAATATATGCAAATAGTACCATTGTCGTTAGGGTGGCCAGGACGTTTCTTCTAGAGAAAACATTTTTTTTTTGTTCGGATTATTTTAAATCTTTTTTAGATGTTCTCTCTTTTTTCTCAAAATGTTCTCTCTTTTTTTTTTCAATTACTAACAAAAGTTTTATTTGTAAACTATTTAACAATGCAAAAATATCTTAATATTTTAGAAAAAAAATAAAAAAATAAAAATTACTGAACGAATATTAATTATTTTACAGAATACCTCAAGAATGGAATGGCATCGAAACTGTAAAATTCAAATGACATTTTTTTGTGATTATTTGATATTGAATATGGATCTGCCCAAGAAGACTACCTTAATTATGAGATGAAAAAGGAAATGCTTTCAGGAAAATAAATTCTCTTTGATAATGATCGAATTTATGTGGCATAGGTTTTTTTTTAATAAAAGTGTCATGGCAAGTTTTTCAATTTTGAAAAGAAAATGAATTTCTCTCTCTCTCTTTTATTGGTCAAAAAATATAATATTTTTTTCTGCCTTTATTATATATGGGCATTGTAATTGTGGTTGTTTCTTCTTTTAACAATAAAAATTAATCATCCCTCAAACATCTGCTTGCCATACATGTCAAAGAGCAGCTTCTCATTATGACATATGCCCTAGAGCAGTGGTTCTCAACCTTTTAGGCTTCACGTACCCCCTGGAAATGTACCCCTTATACAAATAGATAAACTATAATTATAGTACAATAATGCCAAGTTAGCGACTTTGTTACTAGATCTAGAGACTTTTGAGCTCTCACGGCGTACCCCAAAAAAATTTACCGCATACCCCACGTGAAGAACCCCTGCCCTAGAGGAAAGAGTGAAACATCAGCTGAAAAACAACACAAGAAAGGAAACATTAATAACGATATTTTATTATTCCAAGCGACTTCGTTTATTACTACTTCAAGCGAGTTCCCTTATTACCGCCCCCAGCTGAATTGTGAACTCGGGACCACCTGGTTCCTCGTCAGTTGCTCCAATTGGCTCCTGCCATCTCATCAGTATCAATTGCTGAGAGTTGTTCTACCTATCAATCATTTTTCACTCCAATCGATTCATCAATCATCACTGGCACTCCAATCGATTCATCAATATGGATTTTCCGTATATAGTCAAAATGGATGTGTTTTTAAAAATGAACTCATATGGAAGATTTTAATTCTTTGATAAATTTTTTTTAATTGAATGAGGGTGAATTATACTATTTAACTCAATCTTATTAGTGTTATCACGCTTGAAATTTTAATGGAAAAGTTTTTTAAACTTTTCATTCAATTATTTCTGATTATAGTGGACTTGACGAACCAGCAAAACTTTAACAATTTGCTGAGGCTTTGGGTTGTTTTACCTCTGAGCGGCACAAAAGTGCCGCTCAGATTATCCACAATGGGATAAATGGCCAAGGTCACAAGGACCACGAGAGCTCAGAGAAGGTTGAGGGTAAGGGATCCACTGGATAGCTGTTAAGAGACAGATGGAAGCCTCTCGTCAAGACCGTCCAGCAGGATGTTTAACGTTCACAAGGTGTGACTCTCCTGCACACTGCTTTACCTCCCGTCCAATGGACAGTGGCCTTTCCAAGCCCATTGGTGTCCTCTACTGAAGGAGGGTAGGGTGGGGGTTTTGCAGAGAGAAATCTCAATGCTGGCCCAGGTGGGACTCGAACCTGTGAACTGCAGATTACGAGCGTGGTGCGCTACCAACTGAGCCATCCCTGACCTGTACTCAAGCAAAACCGCTGCAGACCATCCCTGAATTTATTCATTTGAATCCCGAAATTCAGAGTTGGGTTGGGTTGTTTTACCTCTGAGCGGCACTTTTTTGCCCACCATGGACTAAATGGCCAGAGTGGCTCACATGGACCCCGAAGGCTCAGAGAAGGTTGGGGGAGGGGACCCACTGGAACAGCTGTTGGGAGACAGATGGTAGCCTCCCATCAAGGCCATCCAGCGTGTTCTTTAAAGTGCACAGGGTATGGCTCTCCCGCACACGGGGCCACGGCTTAACGTCCCATCCGACGGACGGCGGCCTTTCCAAGCCCATCGGTGTCCCCTACTGACCGTGTACAGGGCGGGGAATTTTGCGGAGATAAATCTCAACGCTGACCCAGCTGGGACTCGAACCTGGGAACTACAGATTACGAGCCTGGCGCGCTACCGACTGAGCCACCCCCGCCCCCGGAAACTCAGAAAAAACGTCATGGGTTGTTTACTCTCAACTATGTGCCTGCATCATGATAATCATCATGATGCAGGCACATAGTTGATGATTATCATGATAATCATCATGATGCAGGCACATAAATGATGATTATCATGATAATCATCATTCTTTCTGAGGCCTTTAGGCACACTGTTCATAACCCTATTCGCCAATCTATAATTATTCATACGGGCAACATGGCCAAACCAACGGAGTCTCTCTCTGCACAATATGCTGCTTAAAGGAGGTTGCAAACTCCTTTGCCTAATCTCATCATTAGTTACAAAGTTGAACCACCTAATGCCCAAGATACTGCGTAAGCATCTGGAATCAAAAGCATCTAGTTTCCTGTTATCTTGTTTACAAAGTGTCCAAGTTTCACTACCATAACTAACCCTAGAAAGAACCAAACTATTATACAGTCTAATTTTAGTCTTTAGGTGTATACGCCTATTTCTCCACACTCTCCATAGGTTCTTAAAAGTCCCGGCAGCAATCCCTATTCGTCTGTTAATCTCATGCCGCACATCACCATTATCTGTTACATAGCTCCCAAGATAATTAAACTGTGACACCTGCTCAAGACTGCAACCATTCAGATTAACTGAATCACAGCCTGCCTGACCAATTTTCATCGCTTTAGTTTTCTCTCTGTTTATAACCAAACCTACTCTACTACCAGTCTCATCAACAGCTCGAATGAAAGAGTTCATCTCATCAACATCATTTGCCAAAAGGGCTAAATCATCAGCATAATCTAAATCAGAAATTTTCGTATCTCCAGCCCATTTAAGGCCAAAATCTTTCCCTTGAAGTGAATTTCGCATAACATAATCAATAACCAAGCTAAAGAGAAAAGGAGACAAAATGCACCCTTGTCGAACACCAGAAGTAATGCTAAACCAATTGCTACAAGCCTTACCAACTCTCACACACGACTCAGTGTTATTATAGAGAGCTTTCATAATGTTAACCAACTTGTCAGGTATACCATATGATCTCAGAATCAACCACAAATTATGACGATCAACAGAGTCGAAAGCCTTTTTGAAATCAACAAAGCTAGCAACCAAAGGTTTCTGAAACTCTAAACATTTCTCAAGAATCTGCCTAAGTGAAAATATCTGATCCACACATCCCCTACCACTTCTGAATCCACATTGCTCATCACGCAATTGACTGTCAACCAGATTCTTAATTCTATTAAGCACAATCATGGAAAGAACTTTACCTGGAACAGAGAGTAGGCTGATACCCCTATAGTTATCACAAGAACTGCGATCACCTTTATTGAAAATAGGGATAACAATAGCTCTGGTAAAATCCTTAGGAACCATGCCTGTATCATAAAAGATATTCAGAATTTCAGTCATCCAAGTGGTAACCGAAACATTCCCAGCTCTAAGCATTTCCGTAGTAATTTCATCTACCCCTGGGGATTTATGAAGTTTAAGTTTAGAAACAGCCAAAATAACTTCAGATTGTGTTATAGGTCCAACATTAAAGCCACCAATGCATCTATCATCATTGCAAACAATGGGAGTAGAACTAACTACATTGTTTAGAACATCACTGAAATGCTCAGCCCACCTAGCCATGACAGATTCCTCCCCTTCTATAACCTTACCTTGTTTATCCTTCAATCCTTGTATGCCTGTCCATTTTCTACCACACAAAACATTAACTATCTGGTACAGCTCTCTGCTATTGTGCTGTCTAACTGCTTCCTCGGCTTTGTCAGCCAAACCATCAAGCCAAAGATTCTTATCAGCAGCTAACTGATCCTTTACACGTTTATTAAGGTCTCTGTAATGCTTTCTATTAGGACTAGTAGGGTATTGATTAAGGGCATTCCTGCAGTTCTTTCTTTCCGAAATAAGCTCAAGTGCCTTGTCACTCAGATAATTTTGCCTCTTCTGTTCCTTTTTTCCTAAAAGAGTACTGTTAGTGTCCAAAAAAGCCTGTTTAAAATGATCCCATTCTTCCTCAACTTCAGTAGTAAGCAAACTATGACTGTCATAATGACTAAGTAACCTATCATGGTAAGCTTTGGCTATAACTGGATCTTTCAGAGCTTCAGTATTAAAAGTAAATTTTTTAACCCTAGCACAACACTTTTTAAGTTTAAGTTGCAACACACTTTTAACAAGGTAATGGTCAGATCCAATTTCAGCTCCCCTATATGCCCTGGTATTCCTAACAGAACTAGCCCATTTGCTGTTAATTAATATGTAATCAATCATATTCTTATGCAGCCCATCAGGTGAAACCCATGTGTACTTATGTATGTCGCGGTGTTTGTAATAAGTGTTAGTTATTCTGAATCCATTGAGTTTACTTACCTGTAGGAGACGTTGCCCATTGCCATTGCAGCTACCAATACCAAAAGGGCCTATTACTCCTCCCCAAAGGGCAGAGTCAGTACCAACTTTGGCATTGAAGTCACCAAGAACAAGGGTAATATCTCCTTTCTTGACAGAATTCAAAATATCCTGAAGTTGTTCATAAAACCTATCCTTCTCATCCTCATCGGCATCCTCAGTGGGGGCATAACAGCAGATAATATTCAAGTCTTTAACGCTTGTCTGAAATTTTGCTGTAAGAAACCTTTCATTAATGCACTCATATCCTAGAAGAGCATCGCTAGCATGTCTGCTGAGAAGCAGACCCACGCCTTGGTGATGCTTATTGTCGTCCCTCCCTGAAAAGAGAAATTTAAGATTATTTTTAAGAATCTAACCTTTATCTGTCCATCTGGTCTCTTGCAAGCCGAGAATATCTAAATTATAACGGTGGAATTCTTGTGTGAGGACATCAAGAGAAAAAGCTCTGTGCAGAGTCCTCACATTCCAACTACCTATGGAGAGAAAATGGTTAGTGGGATGTTTAAAGAAACTATGTTTATTGAGAGAGGGAATGCCGACAATATCAAACAGCCCCCTAATCGCAGACATGGGGCAAAGACCCGTTCCCCCACTACTAAAGGCTGAAGCCATCTACACTGGAAGACTTCCTCCAATGTAGAATTTGACGATGCCAATAGAAGCAAAGAGTTCAGGTGCCTGCGATGACTTCTGCTCAGGATTATCCACCAGCTGATAAACATATCCTGTGAATCTATTCACTTGGGGCTGTCAACCCACAAACAAACAGAAAACACAGCGGAAGATTTTCCCTCCACAGAAGCCCACCAGTGCAGCAAAATCAGGATCCATAATCAAGCTCAGAGCCATATATCAGTCCAGTAGGTTTATATGGTCAGCACCAGGACCCTGTGTGGTTGACCACTCCTCAGCAGGGTAGAAAAAAAAGAAAAGTAGCCATAGTTGTCCAGATCAGTAGGCCACACTAATCTGGCAGCCCTCCCCTTCCGTTCACTTCCACAAGAGAGTATCTCTTTTGAAAGTTACTAACGGTCCGCACCACGAGAAGGCGGGGTCGGACATTAGGTGCTAGGCCTGGCCGGTTCTATGCATCATCACAGGGGATTGGTGCATAGCTCTCCTTCCAGTGACTACCTAGCTACCATTTACAGATGGCTACCTTGAAACCTGAACTGGAAATGAAATTACACTGGTGAACAAAAGCTAAGTTAAAACATAAGGGAGAGCTCACACAACCGCAATTTGCATCAGCAATGCGACGATGATCCTCGTTTAAGGTGCATTTTATGAATGTACCTAAAGGTTCTTAGAATTCTAAAGGTTTATGAATGCACCTAAGGGTACTTAGAAAGTTCTATGAATGTTCTTAGAATGCATTTTAAAGAAGCAATCGTCGTCGCATTGCTGTTGCAAATTGCGGCGGTGTGCGCCCTGCCTTAAAGTTGATACATCAACATAATGACTGGCTAGAATTTAATGACATTCGGTAGAGAGGTACATCACATCATGACAAAGAACATGTGCAAAGAGGAATGTCACGTGAATAGTGTTTGGTAGAAACATAAAAAAAGCCACTCATATAAAGCAAGCTATAAGACAGAGAACATGTACGGCATTCGTCATATCGTATCTTGCACGTTTCAAAGACGGTCAGCTGGCAAGAGGTGTTGGAGAATATGAAGACGAACACCTGGAGTCGCTTGGAGGATTCGGAGTGATGGAGAGTCATTGGTAGGATTTTGGCAGGACAGGGTTGGGTTGGGTTGTTTTACCTTTGAGCGGCACTTTTTTGCACACCATGGGCTAAATGGCCAGGTCACATGGACCCCGAAGGCTCAGAGAAGGTTGGGGGAGGGGACCCACTGGAACAGCTGTTGGGAGACAGATGGTAGTCTCCCATCAAGGCCATCCAGCGTGTTCTTTAACGTGCACAGGGTATGGCTCTCCCACACACGGGGCCACGGCTTAACGTCCCATCCGACGAACGGCGGCCTTTCCAAGCCCATCGGTGTCCCCTACTGACCGTGTACAGGGCGGGGAGTTTTGCGGAGATAAATCTCAACGCTGACCCAGCTGGGACTCGAACTGGGAACTACAGATTACGAGCCTGGCGCGATACCAACTGAGCCACCCCCGCCCCTTGGCAGGGCAGACCCAAGCTGTGGTAGTCAGAGTGCAAAATGTCTCTTGGATGATAATCTTCAGGCTGTGGTAACAATATCAGGAATCTGAGAATAAGTCTCAATGACAGTTCCGGACACAACATCCAAGGAAGACCAAAATCAACTCTTAACAGCAAAATGGCGTAAGGAGATGAGAGCCAGGTAACTCGCTATCAAGCTCTCCTGGGTTTCAAACGCAATGGCATCACGGACAACTGTGTCCTTATGACTTTGTGAGACAGATCTGTATGCTGGAAGACCTATGGTTTGCCTCCCCTATTACCCCGTCTCAAAGTGGAAGGATTTGGTGCAAGCAGCATCACACCTCCAAACAGCAGTGAGGGTATGCACTCTTCCCAGATGGTCCATTCCAGTCTGACTACAGATTCCTGATATGTGCTCATCTGGTGAGAATACGGAATGTGCAACCAACTCCATAACATCCGGGAACAAACCCACTATGGAGGAGGAGATTCTATGGTGTGGATAGACATAATGCCAGATGGCTGTACACTAGGGTGGGCCGAAAAAATTCAAAATTTTTTTCAAGTCGTAATACCGCGGAAAAGTTGCGAATTGGGGAGACTAAAAAGGGGTAAAAAAAGAAATAAAATCTGTTTATATCTTCCGGTCGCGCATGTGCTCTAAAATTTGCCGAAATTTGGAAAAATTTATATCTTTACGATAATTTTTTATCTTACTTAACTTGCCAATATTTAAATGTAATAGCTCTAGTCGACTCTTACTCGAACCGCTAATGATTTAGAAAAACGAATGATTCAAATCGGTTAAGGTCTTCCGCTCGCGCAACAGCTGTCAAATCTAACAAATTCTCGCGCTCGTCGTAACTCGCTCGGGTCAATGACCACGACGCTCCCCCCACCTACCACTCTCGCCACCACGCCGAGCCATTTTTCTGTCAGTCTGCACTTATTCCTCGTGTTTGATGTGTGTTTCATTCGCTCTTCCAGTTTTTATTTTGGCATTTGCATTTATTTCAATGTTGGTTTTGTGTTATGACATTTTTTTGTAACTTTGTGACTTAACGGTGATATACTAGGCTGTACCTAAGAAAATCATTACAAGACAGGTATTTGATTGCCCTATATTTGGTACACCTAAAGATTTTTCATCAAACAAGCTTCCTACTGGTCACTACTATTATTTCTTATCTGTCTGGTCGTGGTATTTCTCTCGAAAAATTAGTTGTCATAGGATGTGATGGCACTGCTGTTAATACAGGTTGGAAAAACAGTCTGATTCGCCGAATCGAAATACATTTGGGGAAACCGTTACAATGGGCAGTTTGCCTTCCCCATTTCAATGAACTGCCATTCCGGCATCTGTTTCAATACCTAGACGGTAAATCAACGGATCCGAAATCTTTGAGAGGGACAATCGGTGAAAAGCTAAGTGGCTGCGAAAAACGTCTAGTGATTGGCTTCAAGAGTATCGGCTGTCAGATCCCCACAATAGACAGAAGTATACTAAGTAAGGATCAGCAATTTCTATTCGATATTTCCATGGCAATAAAGTCGGGAAACTGTAAAGAGGATTTGGCTGTACGAGATCCTGGTCCCTTGTCACACTTGAGGTGGTTGACAACAGCAAATCGAACTCTCAGATTTCACTTAAGTGAAGAAAGTCCCACACCTGAACTTCAAGAAATAGTTGTATTTATTTTGAAGTCATACATGCCAATGTGGTTTAGTATTAAAACAAGTAAATACTTTACAGAGGGACCAAAACTTGTGTACCAATCAATACAATCTTCAAGATACCTGCCTGAAGATTTACGTAATATTGTCGACCCTGTGATCGAACGAAATGGCTTTTTCGCTCATCCAGAACATTTAATGTTAGCCATGACACAAGATAATACAAAACACATAAGAGAGTTCGGACTTCGACGAATTCTAAAGGCGAGACAGTTAGATCAAAAGAGAACAACTATCAGAACATTCATGCCGCCAAAACTCAATTTCAAGGCTCAAGACTACTCGGAAATAATTAACTGGATCGACTGTGATTTTTCTTCTCCCCCATTATTAAAAGATATCAGTGACGATGAGATTAAATCACATATTCAAAGTGACTCAGTCCCTGATTGGAATATAACATTCAAGACATTCCCAGTTCACACACAGGCAGTTGAACGATGTGTGAAACTCGTGACAGAAGCCTCAGGAAAAGTTTGCGGAGCTGAGTCTAGGGATGGTTTTATCAGAATGACTCTGCTGTCAAGGTCAACCATGCCAAACATCGCCCATAAATCAGATTTCAAAGTACCTTCAGCTAAGAATGAATGAAAACGGAGATGTTCAATTGTTCAACATGAGTTTCTTGGACTTACGACTCTTCATACAAAAACTTAGTTTTTTCAATAAAAAAATCTGTTTATAAATATTACTAATGGTCTAAAATAATTTGTTTTTAAACATTTAAACTTGTATTCAATAAAGAACAAATATAAAGAACATGTAAGTTGTTAGTGTTTTTTTTCCTTGAACTGTGATCTACCTTTATTTGTAAATTTTTTTCAAAATTTCATTAAATTTGAAGGCAATGCGCGACCGGAAGATGTTGATGGATTGAAATAATATTTAAACATTATTTTCTGTGGCTCTAATACATAAGAATTTGAGCTATTACATTCGGGAAGAGGTTAATATAAAAATGTTAAAAATTATCGTATAAATGTGAATTTTTCCAAATTTCGGCAAACTTTAGAGCACATGCGCAACCGGAAGATATAAACCGATTTTATTTCTTTTTTAACCCCTTTTTAGTCTCCCCAATTCGCAACTTTTCCGCGGTATTACGACTTGAAAAAAAAAATTTGAATTTTTTCGGTCCACCCTAACTGTACACCATCTTTGAGGGTGATACTGTGCATGCTCAAAGGTACACAGGGGATATCTTTGAGCCATATGTAAGGCTTTTCATTATGAAACTGTTAATGTCATAAAGCTTCATAATCATTATTTCTTCTACCATCAGTGAAACAACTCATTTCAAGACCTTTTTGACGCATGAGCTTCTTGGCCATCCATTCATATGCATCTCATTTTTGCGTATGTTCTTTATCATGGTCTGATGTACCTCTCACCTTAATTTCATTAAAGCCTCTCAAGTCGTTATGTTGTTTGTTAACTTTTATATTTGTAACTTAACTTTTGACCACCAGTGTATTTGTTCAACACACCTTCCCCAAACATTTATTTTTCTATAATGAGGGAAGTTTCTGATTAATAAAAACGGAGTGTCTTCTCATAACGGATAACTAAATTTAAAAGAGCGAAATGACATGATAAATTTTTGTCACATTCAGTAAGCCACATTTTTCTGAAATACAGGCTTATTTTATATCACAGCATATTTTTCAGCTGATTATTAATCATTAATAGCCCATTAAGCTGATTTATTTTACTCTCAAACATACATCGGATCTCAACGTTTACAAAGTCTCGTGGCCGGATGGTCAGCACGCTTGGTTACTGATCTAAAGGACCTGGGTTCGAGCCCCGGGTAAGGCATGGATGGATGTGTTGTTTTTCTGCTGAGGTCCTGCCATCCTCTCAGATCTTCTACTATGGCATATAAACTGATAGGCTCCTGTCAGACCTCTGTGGCAAGCAGCTGCTTGAGGGAGTTTTTTTTTTTTTTACAATAAATGCGGATGATGATATATATTTGCTGGTGAAGATAAGACTTTGCAGATGGAACTCTTCTTATCCGCGCAGGGCTTTACTTACAACTGTAATCGACATAAAACTTCACATTTTCTTGCAAAATGTCCAATAACAGCAAAATTCGTTAACATCAGAATGGTTATTAAGGCCAGAGTTTTTCCCTGAAGGAAGCGTCTTTCCAGTTCTGAAGAGAACGGTGACGCCATTAATAAAGCGACATTTCCTCACCCCTCAATCATTAGTATTTTTAGGTTAAAAGGTTTTAGTTTCACCACTTAGAAAGATCACCATTCGCTGCTGGAATATCAACATTTAGGAGCACACAAAGAAATCAATTGGTGATTGTCACGCTATAAGATCATGAAGAGTAGCTAATTGCAGAACTCCACAGCAAACTCGACTGTGAGACTTCTACCGTTGTTGGTAAGTTTCAAGTCTTTGGGGTGGGGGTTGGCTCAGTCGGTAGCGCGACAGGGTCGTAAACTGATTTCCAAGTTTTAGTCACACTTGTGCCTGCGTTGAGAAATTTTTTCGCTAAACCCGTTCGGCCGTCGGTGAGAAAGGGGGACGTCATTAGACTTGGAAAGGTTGCCGTCCATCGGATGGAATGTTAAGGCATGGCCCGTGTGGAGGAAAACCATATAGTGGACACCTTAAAAATGTACTAGATGGCCTTGACGGGAGCCGACCAGTAGGTCCCCTACTCAACTCAAAGCCTTTGGGGTCCTTGTGACCTGATCATTTAGCTCATTTTGTGCCCAAAAGTTTAGCTCATAGGTAAAATTACTCTGATCTTTTTAATTAATTTCTACAAAAGTGTCTTTGTTTATTTAATGCCACAAAAAATTCTTAAGTACCCTCCGGAGTTCCTACATGGACCCTGGTTAAGCCAACTTCTTATTTATACCTGGAATCAGGCCCATATCTAGCATGACAAATGGGTGCAAGTGACTCGATAGAGCATAAAACAAGTTAAAAAAAATGGAATTCCATTTGCAATATAACATTTTACACTCCGTTTTAGGGGCCTATAAAAGATCTCTCGAAAAATGCATGAAATGGACATAAACTTAATAAATTTTAGCCACCTTTCCATTACTATCATTCCCATTTTATGATTCAGCTGAAAATCATTTGGGAGCTATTAATATAGAAAATACTGGAGATATTAACATAACAGAAATTTAAACTATTTGTACTTGTTTTTTGGTGGATCAATCGTGAAATATATCCAAAAATGCAGATTTTGTAAATGTCTTTCAGCCTTACACTATATACAGGGCGATCGGAAGAATTCCCATTGCAACAATTTATTTTTCCAAATATTACAATTGTTTACCATTTTATCAAATTGTGGTGAGAATTTTTCGATAGGTGTGTAGTAGTAGTACGCAGGGGCGGCGGCCCTAAACTATAGCAACCAGCAACTGGTGCCCTACCGGAACGTACATCTGGGATGGAGATTTTGTTAACCTGATAATTCTTTTTAATGTTTTTAGTGTTATTGTTTTAAACAGAGGCTTGTTTATCGGCTTATTCCTCAGTGCAACCAATGTTTATGAGATCGTATAAAATTGAGACTTTTTTTAATTTAAATTAAAAAATTTAATAAATTTTAATTTAAATTGAGAAATTTTCAGATAAGATTTGTAGACGATAAATGAATGATATTTCAGTCCTATTTCGAAATAAAAAGGCATTAAAAATGTTTAATTTATCTAGAACTTTTAATATAAAAAATCCAAAATCATCCATTACTCTATCTTGCTTTAACTGCCTTCGAACCATGCAATATGGAAAGAAATAAGAAAACTCTGTACTAAACTTTAATTTATATGCATTTAAAAATGCTCTGAATCAAAAACACTGTGTGCTATTAAAACACGACTTTTCGTACCTTAAGTTTTGAATTTCGTTGTTTTATTTCTCTTTGTCATAATTTTTTATTTTAATATTTTGAAACTTGATATTTCCTAAATTTGGCGTCCGGACTTTTTCCCTGCTCACACCAGAATTTCGGGAAATGAGATCAGATGTTGATCAGAAAGCAAAGAATGCCTTCAAACAGGACGAAAGTATTCAAAATGGGTGAAACAAACAATTGAAGATATAAAAAGGCTGTGACAGAAAATGAAAAAAAAATTTTTTTTCTGAAAATGGATGTATATACCATGGCTATTTGTACAGTCGCTCAAAAAAGTATCCGAACACTATGGTTGATTACAGAATTCGGGAAAAATATCTGGCAACGATTTTTTTAGAAATTAGTGATCTGGCAACCTTCGTGCCACGTGACACGATCGTTGCCAGATATTTTTTCCGAATTCTGTAATCAACCATAGTGTTCGGATACTTTTTTGAGCGACTGTACAGTAAAAGGCGAGGTGGGATGGCTCAGTCGGTAGCGCGCCAGGCTCGTAATCTCTAGTCCCCAGTTCAGCGTCGAGATTTATCTCCGCAAAATTCCCCGTCCTGCTTACGGTCAGTAGGGGACACCGATAGCCTTGGTAAAGGCTGCCGTCCGTCGGATGGGACGTCAAGCCATTGCCCCACGTGCGGGAAAGCCATACCCTGTACACGTTAAAAACACGCTAGATGGCCTTGATGGGAGGATATCATCTGTCTCCCAACCGCTGTTCTAGTGGGTCTCTTCCCCCAAGTCACTCTGAACATTTGGGGCCCTTGTGACCTGCCCATTCTGTGCAAAAAAAAAAGTGTCATTCAGAGGTCAAACAACAAAACCCAGTAAAAGGCTGGAAGTGTCACAGAGTTTCGTTTAATTTCAAGCCTTCGTCATAGAGGGTGCTGGATGCTGAATTTTAATTGCATTTTACATGAAAAAAACTGTTTTTCCTTTTTGGCACTTACAGCTGCATTTACTTCAAGTCTTCAATTATATAAGAATATTAATAAATAAAACCGAAGATGTTTATTTCAACAAAATTTTATTTCAGTTTCTACAGATAAACCAAGTCACATGATTCATATTGAGAAACGTTTGATTGTTTTCAAACGTGACTTTGAATCCCAAAATTATTAGACATAGAATTGACACAATACTTAAATGAGATCTCCTATAAAATGAGAAAAGCGGATTTCCAATTTGTGTTTTCTGCAGGGAAAAGGAAACTGTCAATCACTTGCTAGTCATTAGTTTTAAATGTGAAACAAAGAGATTAACAATCAAAAGGAACTAGGCTTACGTGATATAAAAAATCTAGATCTAAAATTTATATTAAAAGAATCCAAAAATTTTTAAAAAAATTTAATCTAAGTCATTGTTAGAGTTTAAAAATTCAAAGTAAATATTATCTATTAATAACAGCGGTGTGGAGATCTAGTATGGGCCCCTGGCGAACGTCCTTTTAAACATATTTAGAACAAAATCATAGCACATAATTATCAAACAGATATGGAATCAATACCAATAAGCTATTAGAAATAATATTTTTATAAATAATAATATCTATATGATGAATTCAGAAAATGAATGATAGTCCTGCTCTTCATAAAGTAGAGGTCAGGGTGAGTGTTCTCCTCTCTGCCCCACTTACGATGTCCTTGATTAATACATAATACACTGCTGAACAAAAGTTAAGTTACAAATATAAAAGGTGGCAAAACAAACATAACGACTTAAGAGACCTTTTATGAAATTCAGGTGAGTGGCACATCAAATGATGGCGAAGAACAAATGCAGACATGAGCTACAGGGGAATGGATGATCAGGAACAAGGCTCATGGGTCAAAAAAAGTCCTTCACCAGTGGTAGCAGAAATGAGTTGTTCCGATGATCAATAGGGATTATGATCGCCCCTGACCGCCATGCATAATGCACAACGATAATGCATGTTGATGACAAATGACAGATGAGGTAAGATAGTTATAAAGGCCATTTTTGGCGCAGATCACAGCTCTACGAGGCTTCTGTGAGGTTGCTGAAGAGCACCAATGCGTGTTCCTAGAGCGTCTCAGACATGCTCAATAGGATTAAGATCCGGAGTTCTGGCTGGCCACTCCATCCTGTGGATATTCTCACTCTCGAGGTAATCATCGACCAGCCGAGCCTTATCAGGATGAGCATCATCATCCATAAAAATTAGCTCGGGGCACCATCATCCGTGAAAAGCCTTACATAGAGCTTAGAGTATGCACGGTTCCACCCTCAAACACATAAAGTGAAGTATGGCCACCCCGCATTATGTTTCCCCACACCAGAAGACCCTCCTCCTCCTCGTCCTCCAAAGTAGCCTTGTCCCCGGATCTTTCGTGGACGGTTGCACATTCCTCATTCTCTCCAGATGAGCACACGTCTGGAATCTGTAGTCAGATTGAAACGAGTTGGGTTGTTTTACCTGTCAGTGGCAGTTTTTTTTTGCACACAATGGGCTAAATGCCAGGTCACAAGGATTCCGAGGGCTCAGAGAAAGTTAGGGAACCCATTGGAATAGCTGTTGGGAGACAGTTGGTAGCATCCCTTCAAGACATCCAGCATATTCTTTGACATAAATAGTGTAGCACCCAGTTGAGCGCATAGCGTAATTTTTATAGCGTATTTTTACCCCAGCCGTCCCGTGGCCGAGTGGTTAGCGCGCTTGGCTACTGATCTACAGGACCTGGGTTCAAGCCCCGGGTAAGGCATGGATGTTCGTGTTGTTTTCTGCTGAGGTCCTGCCATCCTCTCAGATCTTCTACTGTGGCATATAAACTGACAGGCTTCTGTCAGACCTCTGTGGCAAGCAGCTGCTTGAGGGGGTATTTATTTTTTTATTATTTTTACCCCTGTCACCACTCTCCCTTGTAGAGAAGCTGACGCTTCCAAAAAATTGCTTAGGGGAATTTTATTTATTTTTTACTCCCCCCCCCCCCTCCTGACTCTTAGAGACGTTACTTGTTAGGTTTTTTATACCAGATGATAACGATGATGAAGGTTTAAAAGGATTTTTACCGACCGGTTTTTTATACGACAAATGATAATGCTGAGGAGGAAGGAAATAAATTCAAATTTGCAGAATATTTTGTAGTAACTCTTAATCAGGAGACGGATTTTTTTAAAAACTCGAGGATGTGTGGTGTAGGTTACAAAATATCTAAAGAAGCCGCAGATGGTTTTGAAATACACAAAAAAAATCACTAGGTGAAAAAAAACCGTGGGAATGTTTAAAGGGATACCACGTGGGTTGAGTTCTATTGGTGAGTGTCTGAGCATTACAAATGTCAAGAATGCTCTGTATCAGCGGTTAATCAGAAAGAGAATCTTTTTACATAAAAGTCGAGATCGCTTTAAACGCAACATCGCAAGATCAACCTTTTAAAAAGCCGAGAATGCATTTTAAAAGTTACAAAATATAGAGATAAAAACAAGGCGAATCTTTTTTAAAAAAACATCGAGAATGCCCCCAAACTATCACAAATATCTTTACTTGCAAGATGAGTCTTTTAAAAAAAATGGTAGGGGGGGGGGGAATGTTTTTACACTATTTGTTAATCTCTCGGGATCCCCCCGCTCGCGTGATCTGCTATGTTGCGTGAAGATTTTTCTTTATTGGGAAAAAACGCTTTTGCAGTGAGTGATAAAAAGCAAAGGAACCGCCGATGTTCCTTTATATACTCAAAATTCGAGGTTGCATCTCTTAATCGTCCAATGGAAGCGCAGAATTATAGCGTACCCAACACTTAGGTTGAATTTTTTAAAGGGCCACCATGTGCGATGATCCCCAGCCATGTAAAATCTCCCGTAGTGAACCAAGGCTTCAAGGTCAGCTGAGAGGCTACGAAACCAGTGGATATCGTCTCGGACGTTCTCGTGTCCAAGTTAGGAGTCGATGACATTATTAAGATGCGATATGTTAGATCAACTCACGATGTCTTCCTACAGAGCACATTTCAGGAGTTCTGAGGCCACTATGCACTAGATTATATGTTCTGACCCCTCGATGCTGTACCGTGATAGAGGGATCATTTTTGTATTGCGAACACAATATTTTTTTTATCTGAAATTGATTTTTCGCGCGATATCAGAAATGTTAACTGGAAACTGTGTCATCAACACAATTTTCATGAGAATTATCGACTTTGGCTGTGGTTCTTCTCATACCTTAAAACATCCACCAATTGGAACTACATTAAGAATATTCTGTAAATGCAATCATGTCAACCTTAGAATACACGAAAAATATTTGCTCAGCGATTTTGTTTATCATACATATATCCCCTTTCATACCCTATTTTAGATACAAATAATTTGTAGCAGTGGCGCACTCAGAATTTAATCTTGGGGGGAGCCGAGGGGCCCGCTGGCCCGGCTCGGGCAAACGAAGTAGCGCTCGATCGGCTCGATCCACCCGATTCGTTCGCCTTGTGTTCGCAGTGGCCGTGATTCCTGAGAGCTATAGGGTATTCCCACCTTATGTGACCGCTAATTCATAAGTAATATAGAAATAGAAGACACAACATAAATATAAAAAATTAATTTTAATTAGGAAAAGACTTTTGGAAAAGTTTCTAGTGTTTTTCCCCCTTTTTTCTTTGGGGGTGGCTTGGCCCCACCCCCTTGGCCCCACCCCCTCTGGGTGCGCCACTGATTTGGAGTACATCAACTTGAAAAGTATTCAAACGTTTCGACAAAAAATATTACGATATATTTTACTTTTTAAAACCTATTGTTCCTAAAATGTTTTCAATATGCAGCTAGGGAGGTGGTTTAATATTTCTTACTACTATATATATTTCTTACTACTATATACTTCAGACACTATACATTTGGCAAAATTCTGTTATTAAAACAGATATTTGTTCCTTATATTTCCAGGCGAGTTGTTTGAAAAGGTATTTTTCTAAATTTTACAATAGGTACCATTTTTTTTTAAATAGATTCATTCCCTGTAATAAAAAAAAAAATTTTTTTGTTTGATAGATGTCGCTTCGCAATAACACTTCAAGTTACGATTCAATGACGTATAATTTGAAACATTGTTTATTACTAGAACAAAGTATGTGTTTCTCACACATTACAAAATTTTACTTGATAAGGTATCCCTTGGTTCTCGATATTTCTAGGTCAAAAGGTTTTTCTTTGCAACTATATTTGTTCCCTAAAAACCAAATATGGTTGCAATGTGATATTAAAGGAATAAATCATCACATTACTAAAAATAACACGATTTCAATATTATTTAGCAACATACCATAATTTAAATAATCCTATGTTAATTATCTGCTTTCAGAAATAAATATTTGAGATTATCTTTTGCAAATATTACAGAATTTAATATTTTTTATCCCATAGCAAAAATTTCACTTTCTTTGAAAATTGTTAAATCGTTTTTCTGAAAGTTTTACGCTATAATCCGAAAAATAATTATTACATCACATAAATCACCGATACTTTTGAAGGACTGATTTTACTTCGCAACAAACGAGCCATCACCGATATTCTGACAGTGAATTAATTTCGTGGAGAAAATATCGTACTGATCCCAGGGCCATCTACTATGACTGTGGCAAGCAGCTGTTTGAGAAGGTAGTTTTTCACCATCCGCGCTCGCAAAAACCCCTCTGATGTCAAAGCCCGCTCAGCGTGCTTTTTCTTGGATTGAAACCCCAGATTGGAGCAATACTCCTCAGTGAAGAGCACATGCACTCACTGCTGTTCAGTCCAGATGTGGTGTTGGGCGGGGGTGGCTCAGTCGGTAGCGCGCCAGGTTCGTAATCTGTACTTCCCAGGTTCGAGTCCCAGATGGGTCAGCGTTGAGATTTATCTCCGCAAAATTCCCCGCCCTGCCCACGGTCAGTAGGGGACACCGATGGGTTTGGAAAGGCCGCCGTCCGTCGGATGGGACGTTAAGCCGTGGCCCCGTGTGCGGGAGAGACATACCCTGTGCACGTTAAAGAACACGCTGGATGGTCTTGATGGGAGGCTACCATCTGTCTCCCAACAGCTGTTCCAGTGGGTCCCCTCCCCCTACATTCTCTGAGCCTACAAGGCCCTTGTGACCTGGCCATTTAGCCCATGGTGTGCAAAAAAGTGCCGCTCAGAGGTAAAACAACCCAACCCAGATGTGGTGCTGCCTGCACCAAATCCTTTGAGCTGTTCTTTGAAAGCGGATGAAGGGAATGTAACCAACTGTCTTCTAGCATACAGTTAGCACTTGCTTAGGGTCGCTAACTAGGGCGTCAAAATTCAAGTATTAAATTTTATTTATTTAATTATTCACAAAATTATGCCCTTTTAAATTCAAAACAGAAATAAAACACTAATTTCAAATATCTATGATGCAAGAGCGGTTGAAAGAACTCTCTCTCCTGACAAACGAAAGTGAACATTTAAAGGATATGGATTATGAGGATACACATTATGTTATCAAAAGTATCTGAACATTTCCATGTTATGTCAAAGGAAAGACACATTTAAAGTTGCATAACTTTAAAAATAAATTTTATGCAGAAAAATGACACACTAGACAAATTCTAGATATCAAATTTACCAATTTCGAATTTAAGTAATATTCATCTAATATTTATAAAGTTATTGAACCTGAAATATTTGATAGCAGACGCTGTTTTATGCTCATTCTAAATATTCGAATTTGAAGGAAACAGAAAAGAATATTACGCAAATTTCCAAATTTAGATTTATTTTAGTAAACGGTTTGTTATTACTTTCTAGGAAAATTCTCACGACACAAACTGTCACTTTTGATATTAAACAAATATTGCTCAAAAACTAGATTCGGAAAATTCTTGTGACATTCTGTTTAGAAATACAGTGTACTAGTACTTTAATAATTTCAAGCAATTATCTCATTGCAACAGAAAGAAAAGTTTAAATTTGAAAATGAAAATTTTGGTTTTTAAATATTAGTGAATATTATAAATATTAGTGAATATTATAAATTATAATTGATAATTGCTGTGTATAATACCAATTTATTACATTAAGTTAAAGTATTTGGGAACAAATCTGTATTATTTATTTTTAAAATTCCCACATCGATTTCGATTACATTAATTCCTTTCTTCTTAGTTAGAGTAAAGAAAATAATTTTTATATAAAAACAAAGCAAAACAAAAAAATAAAATCAACAAAAGTGCTCACTACCATTTCTTGCGTCTAAGAGTGCTTGAGGTGTAAATCTGGGTCTGTAGAGAATACAGATTGGAAAAATTCAATGTTATGTCAACTAGAATCTAACTTCCAAGTTCTATAACTTCTAAAATATGCATTTAATGGGAAAAATGCGACTGACGATAAAGATCATAATGAAATCTAAATCACGACTTTCAATAATATCAGTTCAGTATTTAAAGAGTTATAGTAGCTAGAATATTTAACAAAATATTATCCTGTTTTATGAAAATCATTCCTAATTATCTAATACTGAAATAATCATTACGCAAACTTCTAACATGTATATTTATTTTATTAAATGGTTTGAACAATACCTGCTATTTAATTGTTAATTTTTGAGGTAAACTTTCGTGATGCATTACCGTTGTGGAATAGTCAAGCTTCCACAACATTTTAAGTACTGAACGAATATTGTTGAAAATCCGATACTTAGACAGATTCGATTATGATCTTTAATTTATTCCCAGTCATATTTTTCTATTAAATGTATGTTTTAAAAGTTATAGAGCTTCGATGTTAAATTCTCATTAACATAACATGGAAATTCTCTAATATTTTAATAGGGCAGTATACTATTGTCAGGAGCGGATTAAAGGACTCAAAGTAAAATATTTGGGCTCCTTTCGAGCCCCGGGTAAGGCATGAACGTTCGTGTTGTTTTCTGCTGAGGTCCTGCCATCCTCTCAGATCTTCTACTGTGGCATATAAACTGACAAGCTCCTGTCAGACCTCTGTGGCAAGCAGCTGCTTGAGGGGGTATTTATTTTATTTATTTTACTGAACATTAGAATTTATTCACAAGCGCTTATTTTTCAATATTTAGGGTAGATGGCCACGTTAACTTCTTCTCGTTTAACGTTGTTCCACCTTAACATTGTTCACTCAACCCTACCATTATTCATTCTAACGTTGTCTGAAACTTATATTAATGTCATTCGACTCGGCGTCGAAACTGGAAAGCACTCACACGCAAACATTGAGCAATGTAGACAGAGATTTCCGCTCTATGGATGCAAAATTGAGTCCTTGGTTTCACTTAATTTCTCCTATTGTGAATTGCAACACAGAAAAGGTCTGCTTTATGCGATAACATACGTAGAACTGTATTTTATCCCAAACCTGTTTGCGCTAAAATTTTATTATGGGGAAATGTTGCATTGTACAGTCGCTCAAAAAAGTATCCGAACGCTATGGTTGATTACAGAATTCAGAAAAAATATCTGGCAACGATTTTTTTAGAAATTAGTGATCTGGCAACTTCGTGTCACGTGATTTACGAATCAGAAACAAAACCTCCTTGCTACACGATAAAAATTTTAATAAGTGGTGCATACCACTTACATAATTATCTATCCCATGTTTGCTTCTTTTTCAATACCCTTCCACACCCTCTTATTTCCCTTTTCTTCCTTTATCTTTCTCCTACTTTCCATCTTTTCTTCCCTTTTCTCCCCACTATACCCTTCTCCTCCCATTTTTTCCCTCTTCCCTATGTCCTAATTTCCCCCTGTCCTACTCAAACGTTACCTCTATCTCCCCTCCTCACCAAAGCTCACAAAATAGTTTCCAAATCAAACACCCAGCCTTTTCTCTCTCCCCCCCCCCGCCTCATGCTTCGAAACCATTTCTTATTAGCTGTAACATACACAATCATTCTATCCTTCACTGCTCACCCTACCAGCGTTTGCTAACAAACAAAACGTCCCTTTTTACACTCACAACTACGGGGTACAAATACGGGGGTGAATTTTTTTAAAAACCAAAAATTCACCTTACCCCTTACCCCCCTCACACACACACACCTGGTTTTTCTTTTTCGACCTTTTATGTATATTTGCTACATTTCCATCCGCAGTGGTCAATTTGTCACATGAATGAACAGAAGCATTTTGTAATACTATGGTGGTGAGTGGTTGCCGCGCACTGCTCACTGCGTCTGCACAGCCGCCGATAGTTCACTTCCATCTTGTTGCACTGTCACTCGACTCTGCCGCCTACACTCTACCTCCATGCCTACACCCACACTGAGTAGGCGTGGTTTCCTTAGCACCTGACGTCACGGCGTTACCTCTTTGACGTGCACTTTGTCCAGTGGCAAAGCGAAACTGTGATCACTGCGGCTGCCCTGCCTCTTTATAGTTTTGAGTATTTCAAAAGGGACCTTGCAATTTGAAATTCTCAAACAGAGAAAATGCAATTGCATGGATAATTACAATATATATTTTTTTTCCTCCAGAAGAAAATATAGCAGTGCTGTGAAAGTCGCGTTCTCAGAACTATTACATATTATATCAGAGAGTGAAAAAAAGATATAAATCTTGTACTTCTATTTGAAATATAAATGCAAAATTTATTGATTTTTTGGTTAAAAAAATAGCAGAAAAATGTTAATTAGTGTTTTATATTATTAATATTTATGCTCAAATGCAAAATAACACAAAAAATAAAAATAAATATTTATTAATTTTATAAAATACATAAAAAATAAACTGCTCTAGATCCACAAGAGTTCACACTAGCATGTGTATTCAATTTTACTTTAATATAATTCAATCAAACATATATTTCAAACTACAACAAAACTAGATTACTGTGCAAGAATGTAACTGATAATACAAAATTGATATTAATTAAACTAATTATTAAAATTCTTATTTATTAACCAAATTGGAAATTTTTAAAAGAACTCTGATGAAGAACTGCGAAAAGAACGATGATCCCAAAATTTTAAGATCAAATCTCTTAGAATAGCATTAAAATATTTACTAGTTAAATAAATATATTGTCTTTCTGTTAATGTTCTAGATGCCACAGTACGAAGAAACAATAATTGACTTGATAACCTCGTGTTAACTTCCAATTTTCTAATTTCCTTTTGTCCCCAAGTATTTTTTTATATGTTTGATAACTTGGAATATATATAATTTTCGCACAGTAAGAATATGTAAATTTTTATAAATTTCATCGACGTGATCAACTTTCCTCAAATTCGTCATTGTCCTAATAAAATAATTTTGCGCATATTGTAATGTCTTATTGCAGGACATACCAGCCCCACCCCATGATAAGAGACCATATAATAAGTAAGATTTAACTCACCCAAAATACAAAATCTTCAAAACAGACAAGTGAACAAATTGTTTATGCAATAAATATTAGGTAATATTGAATTTATTCTTTTGATTACTTCATTTATATATGTAAACTCCATGTTAAATTCTGATCAGTAATCATACCCAAATATTTATAACCATCAGTAGAACAAATTACTGGGCAATTATGTGCTATTATATCATTGAATAATGATTTATGAAACTTAATTTTTGCCTTAAAAAAGTCATATTTTCTGTTAATCAAAAATTAATATACTTAGTTTTTTGAACATTTAGCAATAATTGATTAAATTCACACTAGTCATTAATAACATGAAGATCACTAGTAACAATTTTTACCTCTAATTTTATACTTCACTAACTTTTTCAATAAGATTACATGTCGAACAGAGTCAAAAGCTTTTTTAATATCTAAAAAGAGAACAAGAACCTTTAATTTATTATTGAAACATTGATGAATCATTGTAGTTAAATTCAAAATAGCTTCTTCAGTATCTAATCCCTTCTTAAATCCATATTTGTTGATAGAGAAACAATTAGGCTTATCGAAATAAGAAATTAATTTTTGCTTCACAACTTTTTCCAGAATTTTCGAAAAGACAGAAAGCAAAGCAATAAGTCGTTAATTATCAATAGCATTAACATTACCAGATTTGTAATTAGGTAAAAACTATATAATAGTTTTTAAAAACCTCTGGAAAAATCCCTGTTTGCAAACAAAGATTAACTAAGTGACAAAAAACAGTTTTAATTTCCTTATAAATGTTTTTAATCACAAAAGAAGAAAGAGTCTTTTCCTGTTGATTTACTATTCTTTAATTGTGATACCACCTTAGAAATATCATTATCTATCACATATAACATATAAAAAGAATTAACAGGAGAAACATTTATATCAAAATTTGGATTGTACCTGACTTTGACATTTAATAACTCATCTGTTGTTTCTTCGAAAAGCAAGGAATCTATAATTGCAGCAAAGTATCTACTAGTTAAATAAATATATTGTCTTTGCGTTAATGTTCTAGATACCACAGTATGGAGTAAAAATAATTGACTTGATAATCTCGTGTTAACTTCCAATTTTTCTAATTTCCAGTTGTCCCCAAGTTTTTTTTTTTTTAATATGTTTGATCACTTGGAATATATATAATTTTCGCACAGTAAGAATATGTAATTTTTTATAAATTTCATCGACGTGATCAAATTTCCTAAACTACTGAATTTAATAATAAATTTAAAGGATATTGTTCAAGAGTTAAATATTTCCCTTCGACTTTAATAAATTTTGGCAAAATATTACTAGCCCTACACCTAGCATACATTTCGTTGATTGTATTCCAGTTCTTTTTAATATTATTACTATTTCTATAAAATTTATCCGTATAAAAATTATTTTGCCCCCCTCCTATTAACTTTGTCAAAATATGCGATATTTCTTAAAATACTGTATTTGATCCTGCTGTAATCTATTTTGTTTAAATTGCCTATACAGTTTATTTCTCTGATTTATAGAACTTGCTACTGCTGTCGTTATCCGAGGCTTAAGTTTATTGATTTTCCAACTCTGAGGTAAGAACATAGATTTTTCAATTAATAATTTAAAATAATTTATAAAAACATCAAAAGCTCTGGTGATATTAGTATATTTTGAATAATATTATCCCAATTATTCAAACTCAAAGATTACAATAGTTTATTTATGTTGATTTATATTTTAAATCCCAAAAACTATTTAATTTATTCTTTTCAATTACTCCTCTAAAAATATTTAAACCAACAAAAAAATAATCACGAATATGGATTTTTATAATATAAATGGTTAGTATTTCAGACTTAAAGTTTCTTATATAATAATGATCTAAACAGGTGTTTGGCATCTGTCTCGTGACACTTTTATGAGTAGGAATAAATTCATTTGAATTATTTACTTGAATTATTGTATTAACAGAAGCATCCACTTTAATAACATCAATATTAAAGTTACCAGTACAATGACGCTATCAATTTAAGTGATTAATACAGTTTTAAAACTCATCAATAAATTCTACTTTTATGAATACATGAGATCAATATAAAGCTAGAAGTAATATTATCTAATTTTTATATACATTAAAATATAATTAGCAGTAATAAAATATATTAATATTTGCTTTAAATAATTTCTTTTGAAATATAAACAGCTACCACCTGAGCGTTTATTTCACGACATTTACAACACTGATTGTAACCATCAATTTTATATAAATCAATTTCATTATCTTTAACCCAAATTTCAATTAGTATACCCAGGTTGAAGTTTTGTTAAATGTAAATATATTATAAAATGATCAAAGTTTTTATACATATTCCTAATATTACCTTGCAAATTTTTAAAACCATCCCCTCCTATTATAAATATTTTTATCATATACTTTTTTAGCATCAATAATTCTTAATTTACATTAATAGCCATTTGTATTCATCTATCTGCTAGGCATTAACAATTCAGAATTATTTTTATTATTTCTTAAACAGTAATCGTTATCAATATCAGAATGATACATTAGGTCAGTCATTACAGCCATAATAATTAAACTCAAACCAAAATTAACACATTGCAACAAATTCATTGATTCTTGTAGGCTGATGATTCGTACGAGATTAGTATTTTCATTTTTGCGCACAAAGATATTAGAATTTAGAATCCACACAAACTTAAGGCCCAGTTCCCTCTTAATCTGAAATAGTTACTCAGGAGTAAGGTGCCCATTTACATAAATTTTGGAATTACTATTCTTCCCATCAATTCATTAGCATTGAGTAATTTTTTTATCTTCCCACTTGTTTATCTGCAGATCTCTTATTCTCCTAGAGTTGAACTGAACAATAATAGGCTTAGCTTTATTTTTATTTCTAATCGGTATCCTGTGAGCAGCTTCAACAACAGAAGTATCAAATTTTATTTTTATAGTCGATGATTTTATTTCTCGTGTATTGCTGAAGATCATTTAGTCTAACTTTTAGGTCACTAACTTCCTTTTCTAAAAGATCAGACACTCAATTTTTTATTATGAATTTCATTCATATGAGTTCTTAGTTGTTTTATCAGATAATTTTCACCCAATTTTTCTGTGCAGAATGAAACACTTTTCTTGAACATTTCCATTTGACGACGCAAATCATTTTGTAGTTCCAAATTAAAATTCGTCAATTCATTCTTCAACCAAACAAACCGTTCCTGAACTACATCTTGAATATATGTCCTAATATCTTGATTAACGTGACAAATATCATCTTACATGTTTTGTGATATTTTCTGTCATAACTTTAGCCATGGTCTTATGAAATACTTGTATAAATATTTTATAAAAACAAATCTGTCATCGGTACTCTGAAACTATGGAGGGGGGGGGGCAATCAGAAATATATGAAATTAACTCCGTGAAGAAGTATATATAAATATCATAACAATAGAAAATTCTATTTCTATTGATTTTTACACCTCTTTACCTATATTTGGTTTTTCGTCGCCAGACTATACATTTTGCTAGTAGTTCAGTTTCTTACAACATTAAGGCAGTTTCTTCTGTTTAGCTCTCATGATTGGATTCTCTGATATGATAACATTGCTTGAAAGCAAATTTCTTTTTCCTGATAAAAGTGTTTTTGCAATCGCCTGTAAATAACTGTTCATCGTAATCTACCTCTTTAATGTCCCTAATAGTAACAGGAAAAAAAAGAAACATTATGACTTATTTTTCTGATTAGATTCCGGTTTTTCTCCCACGTTACCATTAAAAGTAGTTGTTTTTGCATCTCACACTAGGACATCATCCCTGGCCAACTTTTTAGCTGGATAGACGCATAGGAAACTGAAATGGAAAGGCACCAAACAAATATACATCAAACAGCTTAAACATCATGACCATCTGCCTAATAAGATGGTGGTCCTCGATGTGCAGTCAAAATAGTTCTTACCCGGCGAGGCATGGATGCTACAAGATTTCTAAAGATGTCATGTGATATCTAATACCAATATGTTACAAGCAGATCCTTTAACTCTTGTAAGTTACGTGGTTGAGCCGCCGCAGATCGGATATGCTGTTCCAACACAAACCACAGATGCTCGATTGGATTGATGTCTGGGGAATTTGGAGGCCAGGGCAATACCTGGAAGTCTTTCTCATGTTTCACGAACCATTCTTGAACAATCCAAGAAGTGTGGCATGGCGCATTATGCGGCTGAAAGAAGGCACTATACTAGAGATATGTGCCATTGCCATGAAAGGATATACCTAGTCTGCAATGATGTTTAGTTAGACATAATAGTTTCCTGCATATGAATGACTGGACCCAGGGTTTCCCAGCAGAACATTGCCCAAAGCATTACAATTCCCCCACTGGCTTGCTTTTGTCTCATGGTGCCAACACTTCCCCAGGAGAACAACGCACACGTCCACAAGATGCAACACGAAATGAGATTCATCAGATTAGATTTTCTTAAATCGTTAAAGGCCCAGTTTTGATGTACGCATGCCCATTGTAGGCGCTTTCGATGGTGAACCGAGGTTAGCATGGGCAGTTGAAGTGGCCTGTGGATACACAACCCCATTTTCAACAGGATTCGATGTACTGTGTATTGTGACACATTACTCCCGTCACCAGCATTCAAATTACTGGAGAGTTGTGCCACAGAATCCCTTCTGCTGGCTCGTACCATACGGGATAACCTTCACTCACCTCTAGCATCGATGAGCCATGGTCGGCCCACACCTTGCCAGCAGTTCGTGGATTTTCCCTCCTCGGGCCACTTTTTGAAGGTGCTCATCACGGCTTACTGTGAGCACCACACAAGCACTACCATCTCCGAAATGCTTTGATACAGTCGTCTCGCCACTATAATTTGGCCTTTGTCAAACTGACTTGAAGTCCGCTGCCTTTCCCATCTGAAAAACAAGAATAACGCTGATTAACAGAGCTCAGTATCATGTGTTATTTATACGGTTTCATGACCTTCACACACGCCGTCGTTTACTGAAGTTGCTTCGATTTCCATAAAGACGCACTGGTCATAATGTTTTGGCTCTTCGGTGTATAATCAACGTATGTATAACCAAGGTTTGGTTGTTTTACCTCTGAGCGGCACTTTTTTGCACACCATGGGCTAAATAGCCAGGTCACAAGGACCCCGAAGACTCAGAGAAGGTTGGGGGGAGTGGACCTACTGGAACAGCTGTTGGGAGACAGATGGTAGATTCCCGTCAAGGCCATCCAGCGTGTTCTTTAACGTGCACAAGGTATGGCTCTCCCGCACACGGGGGCCACGGCTTAACGTCCCATCCGACGGACGGCGGCCTTTCCAAGCCCATCGGTGTCCCCTACTGACCGTGGGCATGGCGGGGAATTTTGCGGAGATAAATCTCAACTCTGATCCATCTGGGACTCGAACCTGGGAACTACAGATTACGAGCCTGGCGCGCTACCGGCTGAGCCCCCCCCTCCCCCCCAAAAAAAAAAATATTTTACGACCAACGAGGCGCTCAAACCCACGACCCCGAGATTAATAGTCTCGTGCTCTACCGACTGAGCTAGCCGGGCTTAAGTATAACCAAGGGAAAAATACCTAAAGTGAAATACTAACAATATATTTTTATTAAAATGAATTGTTTAAATGAGAAATTGCTTCGTTCAAGTTGGACTTCTTGTCCTCTATACTTTCTTTACTTCTTTTACAAATTCATTTGGGGGCGGGGGTGGCTCAGTCGGTAGCGCGCCAGGCTCGTATTCTGTAGTTCCCAGGTTCGAATCCCAGCTGGGTCAGCGTTGAGATTTATCTCCGCAAAATTCCCCGCCCTGTCCACGGTCAGTAGGGGACACCGATGGGCTTGGAAAGGCCGCCGTCCGTCGGATGGGACGTTAAGCCGTGGCCCCGTGTACGGGAGAGCCATACCCTGTGCACGTTAAAGAACACGTTGGATGGCCTTGACGGGAGGCTACCATCTGTCTCCCAACAGCTGTTCCAGTGGGTCCCCTCCCCCAACCTTCTCTCTTCGGGGGTCCATGTGACCTGGCCATTTAGCCCATGGTGTGCAAAAAAGTGCCGCTCAGAGGTAAAACAAACCAACCCAAATTTATTTGACATCAGTAGCTCGGGGGCTGCACAAAAAGAGGTAGCCGGCTTCACCCTAAATCTATAGTCTCTCCAGTTCCATATAGGGCTCAATGCACACACATCGGTCAGTTAAGCACTTTTTTTTCGAGGGGGGGGGGGGGGGGCTGGGTATGTAAAAGGGGATGTTCCGGAGAGTTTATTTTGCGCTAATCCCCGTTCAGTGGTGTATCCAAGAATTTACAAAGAAGAGATTTTAACATGTTTGAATTGAATCTAATAGGGGAGTACCGAACGTCAGATTTCGAAGGCTTCTTTAGTATATATTTATTTGCTCTTGAAGCTCTCAAGGTGTGTGGGGAGAGGGGAAATCACCAATAGTCTCGTAAGATTTAATTATCGTAATTTTTGTAATGTATATACAGTTTGAAGCTTAGGATTACAATTTAGTTCGTTATCAAAAAATAGAGCTATTGTTTAACATTGTTGTCCGTTTGTCAGTCAATATTTTTATATTGGATAGGTATTAGTGAAATATTAGGATTCTCATTTTTTCTAATCACCAAAGAGTTTCAATAACCAGAGTTAAAATATAAATAACAAATTACTGGTCAAACAGCACAGAGTTCTGACAAGAGCCTGTCAGTAAAATACGCCAAAGAGAAGGCATGTGAAAAAAGCGAGGCCTCAGTCAGAAAGACAATACAAAAAAAGGAACTCCATGCGTTAGCTGGGAATTGAACCCGAGTTCGTTTGATATGCAGCCAAATCTTCGACGGGTGCTAAATTTGGAAAATGGCAAAACTTGAAACGACTATTGTGATTTATTTAGGTTAGAATCTTGATATTTATGTTGAAGAGTGTAGAGACTGAGAAGTTTACATTGACAGCAGCGATTTGCCCCTTAATGCTATTGGAGGTGGCCTTATTTGGATTCACTAGGAGTAAAACAAGATTTGGGATGATCTGGCAGCAAACAGTTTGAAAAAAATCGAATATTAATAGTAGGTAGTCCACGTTCAACCATGCACCATTTTTAAATTCTTCGCTTGTACTTTACATACATGAATATATTAGAGAAGCCTTGTTTTCGATTTGTTATTATTTACAGGTGAAAGTAGTTCAATTACAATATAAATATTTAAAGTCAGGTCAGGATCTAGAAGAAATCGAGAGGGGGAAGCAAGATACTCAGTGCCGGAAAAATATAAAGAGAGGTGGGGGGGCGAGCAAAACACTGGATTTATATTGTAGTATAGCATTTACTCCTCCGTTTTAGAAGTCTTCAAAAAATTTCTTCAAAAATGCATGAAATATTTAAAAAAAATATTTTTTTTTGCTTTTTTTGCCATTACTAGCATTCTGAAGAAGGGACACCTCCCTCTCCTAAATCCGGCCCTGTTTGAAGACAAAAACTGTAATCAGTTCAAAAATGAAGAACAACTGATTCTTAATGATATGGATTTTAAGTAAGGTTTATGTCATCACATTATTTCTTATCGTATAACGTAAGATTATATGAGGCAATGGTTTGCAAAACGTTTATCTGATGTGTGGGAATAGACAAATGTTCCGTTTTAAAGTGTTATTTATCAAGCCCGGCTATAGTCGATAGAGCCTGAGACTCTTAATCTCATCAAGCCCGGCTAGCTCAGTCGGTAGAGCACGAGACTCTTAATCTCGGGGTCGTGGGTTCGAGCCCCACGTTGGGCGCAAATGGTTTTTTTTTTTTTCGTTAAATGTTTGGTGTCATCCAGTTGCTCACTGTTCTCCGATGCACGAATAAAGGAAAATGAACTCTGAAATTTTTGAATCGTTTTCACCTTTGAACTATAACTTTGTGCATACAAATAGTCTGAAGGAATAAATCACGATTTCCACATTTGAAGTTGATAAGTGTTGTCTGGAGAAAAGTAAACAACAATATTCTTGTTTTGTTTCTAGCTCATTTCTAAAAAAAGAGTCGGCGATAATATTTTTCAGAAGTTTTGACCTACTGTTTTTTGTTTGTCTTTCTATGGATAATCAACTTTTCAGTTTTAAGAGAAAAATGAAAAAATATTTTTGGGTTGTTTATGAAGTAATAAAGTATTACTTATTGAAGATAATTTGGGACTATTTATCAAATACAATAAATATTAAAAGTGTATTCTATAATCTTTACAACTGTCTTTATTGACATAAAAATTCCAAATAGAATTAAACACATGTACACAGTAAAAAAAAAGGACAAGACCATATGCAATGTGAATATCGTAACTTCCGGCATATAATCCGTAGAAAAAAGGAAAACCTGAAAAGAAAAAAGTAAATCGAAAATAACAAAAAAATTCCCCTTTAGCCCTTCATTTGTACTTAATGTTAAAATAGTTAATCAGCTGCTAACTGAAAGTCTAGCTTTATTGAAACGGGGGGGGGGGGGGAAATCGATGAGCAACCAAACAGAAATACCATCAATCTTCAGATTTTATACTTCTATTCCTTTGAATTCATAGTCGTTTGAATTTCCATTGCCTGTTGTATTAATGAATATTGGTCCACCTTCTAAGCGAGCTTTTGTTTTTTCGCCGAAGACGAAAAATCCTTTCTTCCAATTCAGATAATTGTGCTGCTTCACGATTACCAACTTCTTCAGCTTTTCCCAACTTGAAGTTTAAAATCGACGGTATAACTCGCATGTTTTCGTTTCCCCGACTTTCGGTCTCTGTGGGGAGGAGAGATTCTAGCGAGAAGAGAGAAAACCGTTAACAGATATGAGGAGACAATTCGGAGTAGAAAGGTTGAACTTGTCGGAAGAGGAAGAAAAACTAAATAATACTGCTCGCCAATTTGTTCACTTTTTAACAACACATAAATCGCGGAATATATATCGGAAATTAAATTACATGGTTCAATAAAAAATGAAATAAATATTGGAGGTAAATTGTGGGAAACATACTTTAGTAAAAAGACTTGAAATCATGACTGTATAATATAAAAACAAATAAAAACAAGATTAATAAGCTGATTAAAACAACAAAAAAAAACTTACCGGCGTAAACCTCAAACCGGATACGAACTATATAACTTCAAACATTTTGCGCGGAGGGCATAAGTTACGTAATGCGTTAAGAGCAGAAGGGTATTGCTGATTCTATTACGTCGCGTTTCATGCAAAGAGGTTTGAAAGTAGGGTTACACAAATCACTAAAATTTTATACTTATTTCTTATTACTCAATTCTCTGCGTTTCTTTATAACAAATATCTGTTTTTTCATGCTGTCATTTAAAATTGGCATTGTTAATGTAGTAATTAATACTACATTAACAATGTCTACGGTAACATGATTACCGTATTAGCAAAACACCTTACAAAAAGGAAAAGAACGTTTTTTAAGAAGTTATCTTCCTATGATTACTCTAAACAGGTAATAATAAAGGCAAAGAATGCCAACCATCAAATAATTTATTGAAGTCCCATTAATTTTAAAGGAAGACAGGGAGCCAAAACTGGTTTCTTTTACCTAGGGTAGGCACCCAAAGAGTGGCATTGTGCCCCAAGAGCTCAAATCAAAATGAAAAAATAAATGAAATAATTACCGTATTTTATGGCATATAAAAGACACATTCATTTCAATAGGAAATATTTCAATCAGCAAGAAACCTTAATTGAAAGTCAGAATTTCATCATCATCCTCAAGCAGCCATGAGCTACGGAGTTCAACCAGATTATGCAATTTAGTTCTCCAAACACATATCTCTCCTGAATTGTATCTCTTCCACTGTACACCAATTCTAACAAGGTCCTGTTTGGCATTGTCTGCCCACGGCATCCTAGGTCTCACCCTCTATCTGAGGTCTTTAGGTCCATTGTGCACAACCCTATTAGCTAATCTATAGTTATGCATGCCACGTTGGAATTTAATAAACATTTTTTTTTTCTTAAATTCTAGAATGTATTCCATTTTTGTTATTTTATGATAATGTTTCAACTATTAATATTGAAATTAATTGGTTGGTGGATGGAAAAATAAATGTTTGTACACTTTTCTAGCAAATTTTCTACACTGTTAGTTTTCTGTTTTTGTATTTATATGCTATACGAAAGTATTTTTATTTATTGAAAAATACGTAAATACATGATTTACGCTTTTAATGTGACAATTATTGTAAATTCGAGCGCTTTGGGTGACATAATGTTTACAAACTCAGGAGTCCCCCCCCCCCCCCTAAAATACTGGGTGCGGTCCTGCTCCTACGAATTGAACAAAAATATCTGTCAACCTATCTTTCTTTGAGGCTAATAACCATTCAGTAAGTGATTGGTTATTGGCAAGTTTTACCTTTTTTTTTTACGTTTTAGGGTGCATAAAGGAAGTTGGATTTTTATAATTTGCATTTTTTAGTGGCAAATAACTTGATAACTGAAAACATTTGTCTTTTACCTATTTCAGAAAAGGAAATTATTGTATTCCCCATGTTATTCTCCAAATTCATAAACGTCCATTGCATATGTTAGGGGTTCTCAACGTGGTTTACGCGGTAAATTTTTTTGCGGTACGCCGTGAGAGCTCAAAAGTCGCTAGATATATATTTATATATATGTGTTTTATTTTATTCCCATTGTTATACTATAACTGTAGTTTTATCTATCTATACAAGGGGTAAGCCAGTTACATACACATTTCCCGGGAGTACGTGAAGCACAGAAGGTTGAGAACCACTGACATATATAACTCATTACGATCGACTCACGTTAAATTTCTTTTCCCGGGGGAGGGGATTAATACAGCAGGTAGCGCGACAAGTTGCAATCCCAACTGTGTTAGCGTTGAGATTTATCTCGGATAACCACTGATGGAATAGGAAAACCCCCCGTTTGGTGACTTGCCTACGAGACACCTGTAAAAATCCATGTAATGTCTACTTTTTACAGCGGATAAGCATCTGGTTTCGCAGGATTGTTAAGTACATATACTAGCAGTTTTCCTTTTGAAACTCAACGGTTTCTTGAAGTAAGAATTAAAAGTTATTTTTAGACTAGAACTCGTGTTCTGTCAGAGGTGAAGACTCGAATAGTTAAAACTAATATACTACTAAATATGCTAAAAATCAGAGATCAAAATTTTACGTTTCTTGGTCGTATCTCTTGGAAGCAGAAGCGTACTAATAGGCCTCAAAAAAAAAAAAAAAACTTCGCGTTATTGGGGAGGGGAGGAGCTTTGCAACACATTTGTTACAAAATTTATGGGGATATTTGATATACAACTATTTAAAGAAATAGCCCAGAATTTTTTTCTCTAGCTTTGAACTAATAATAAAGAATCGTGAACGATCAGCACTTCTCTACTAGAAATTCCTTTCCTTGCTGCTTATGGGCCAGAACTCGTTTTCTCAAAGCCTTTCCTTCTCTACAGAATAAAATTTCCATTGTGATTAACTTTTGGGGAAGTTTTTATAGGTATTCAGTATAGGTATAAAACTAAGATAATCGTTTGAATCAAAACGCACACATTTGCGTTTTATGCAGCAAAATGTAGTAATTTTGGCTTTACTTAACATACCTATAAGTTCCAAAAATTTATATTATTCAAAACTACAAAACTTAATAAAACAAAGATATTAATTTGAAATCTGATTACAAAATTTCAATAATTGAAAACTAATAGATTTTAACAAAAGACTCCCCTTCCGGAGACATTTCTTGCAGCGATGCTCCAAGATTTTCCGGTGCTTGGAAGACTGGCAAACTATGCAACTCGTTGGGCGCCCACACATATCGCATTTTCTGGATCTTCAAAGGGGCGGAGATGGCTCAGTCGGCAACACTCTATGCTAGTAATCTGCAGCTCCGTTCGAGTCCTGCTCTGCCAACGTTCAGATTTATTTCTGATAACCCTGATCTCGATCTGAAAGGAGATACCGATAGGCTAGGAAAGGCCTATTTATGATACACTGAACTGTGGCTCCGTGTGTAGGAGAGCCATATTCTTGCACTTTAATGAACACTCTCTATAGCCTTGACGAGAAGCTTCCCTCTATCTCCTAACAGCCGTCCAGTGGGTCCCCCTCCCCAACCATCTCTAAGCCGTGGGGTCCTTTTGACATGGCCCTTGAGCCCATTGTGTGCACAAAAATGACACTCAGAGATAAAACAAGTCCACAAGATCTTCACATTAGTTCAAAATATCATTGGAAGGGGGGGGGGATTAAATTTGGAAAATTTCAAAACTTCGGACCGACATTATTAACAGTCTAAATACCTAGAGCCTGACATTCAGGCGATAGTTTGCTCAAGTGACTTACATTGAAAGCCACTACCAACCTCTTCCCAGAGGCAGGGAGTGCCTATGGGACCTATTTTGTCTCCCAGAGCGAACTTGGACTCAACCGCCTCTTTCTCCAAGTCTGATTTTCGATGTTACTTACGCGTACCCCTTGGGGATAGGAGGTAAAATTTTTATAAACTTACTAATTAGTATACTAACTAATTTTGCTAAACTTAATGTCATATTTTTATAAAAATTGAAGATTATCTGTTGAAAAATAGACACAGCATTCCATAATCGCAAGAGGGAATTGACTTCGTAGTTCAGTTTTACACAAACATGAATGGAGAAATCAATATGCCACATCAGATTTCCAAGACTATAAATTATTTTCAGTTCTTTTATCTTCAGCTGGAACGAGGGGACTCACGAGTTGTGTTTGTTAGTTGTCTGAAGATATTTATTCGAAGATGTCTCCTTCAGAATTATTTCGGATTCACATTTATTGCTCTTTACTACACCAACATGATCAATATATATCGAAGTTCCTGCAGGTAAACAACATTCAGTTACAATTGCATCACGCAAACTCAAACATTGCTGTGTGTAGTAACCCATGCTTTTTTTTCCCACGTTGTCATCCTAATCCATTAGTAAATTGCCACATTCAATTCCCATCGAAAGCAAGAATAATTTGCGAAAACAAGTTGTTTACGTCGTATTCTGTGAGTGGTCATCATAGGTTTGGGCTGTTTCAGTGTCACCAGTAAGCTCTTAGATTTAGCAATTAGCACATAGTTCTAAAAAGGCCCGGCCTGTTTAGAACTACGAAGTCATTCTGCTACAATGAATTATGAAGTCAATTCGCCGGCGATTGTATAGAAAAGCTGCATAGGTCTCAACAGTAAAAGATGTAATGTCTCATATTACAGGAGATAATGAAATAGCAACTGGAGCGGAATTTAAAGGCATAACTCTAAACCAGTGGTTCTCAACCTTTTTTGCTTCATGTACCCCCTGGAAATATATATAACTGGTGTACCCCTTGTATAGATAGATAAAACTATAGTTATATTATAACAATGGGAATAAAATAAAACATATATATATATAACATATATATCTAGCGACTCGAGCTCTCATGACATACCCAAAAAAATTTTACCGCCTATCCCGAAGGGGTACGCGTACTCCACGTTGAGAACCCCCTACTCTAGATGATATAATGGAGTTAGTAAACTCCCACAGTCAGCCATTCACTAATAATGAACTTCAGGATTTTAGAATTCAAGGGTGCTTTTGAAGAACAACAATAGTCTGAGACAGAAAGAGTGTTCATATTTAAAGTTTTGGAGCATGGATTTGTTGAAGGAGCATGATGATTTTTCGCGAGTAGACGCCGTAACACGAGGCTGTGATTAGTTAATAGAATGTTACAAAATATATGGCATGAAACAGACACAAGCAAAACAAACCACGCTAGTTTCTTTCCTATTAAGAAATAAATTTTAAAATTGACTAATCGATCATATATGTACATATTTATGCAATATGCATTTATGTAATTTTTTATTTTCAAATTACGTTTTACTTTGGCACTTTATTACTGAATTATTTATATGTATAACGCTCTGCGCATGTGACAAATATTACCTCCATCATAATGAGGCAGCTTAGCCTGCCGATTCCCGACATAAATGGCGCCAGTGGCGAATCAAAAAAATGCGGGAATGCTTATGTCCTATTATTGAAGTAAATGGTTGGTATAGCGGTTATGACGCCTAGCATGCTTCTGTGAGATGTGGATTCGAATCCCACTCAGGACAACCAAAACACTTGGAAGGATTAATGCCAGTATATTGAAACGGAGGCAGCTGTTAGCATTACTGAGATGTGCGATTGATCACATAAAAAAATATGGAAAATTGCCACTTTACCTGTCCGGTAAAGTGATATAATTAGTATGATGTTGACCTAGACTATCGTACAGCTCTATAATGTCCTCCTGAGGGATAGATCTATTCCCTTTCAGCGATAGTGGTTGGCGCACCTCATTGGTGTTTTTGGAGCTGTCGGCATCCCAGGCGTGTTGAATAGGGGAAAGGTACAGCGAGCATTCTGGCACTGGTAGTACCTGAACATTTTGCTCATGTAGATACTGCAGACTAATACAGGCTGTGTGGGTATGGGCGTTATCTTGCTGGTATAATGTTCCGTGCTGCTGAACAAATGGGACAGCCACTGGCTGCAAAATGTTGGTAACATATCGTCGAGCAGTTAGAGATCCCCTTATGATGACCAGTTCTGACCGAGATGTCTGACTAATGGCACCCCACACCAGATGCTGGAGCTGTGTGACGATGTCACATGTACTGGGTGGCGTTCCTTTCCCCTGTATGACGGTGAACACGTCTATCATCGTGCTGTCCAAGACATAAACGAGATTCGTCACTGAACACCACGGTACTCCACTCTTGTTCATTCCAGTTCTATCTGAGGCGACACCACTGAGGCGACACCACTGAGGCGAGTGACTTCATGGCAAAACGTGACAACGCTCGTGTGTGCCCCTGCATGAGATTCATTTTAGCCAACGAATTAGAACTTAGAACGATTCGAAAAGATGAAAAAGATAGAAATGCAGTTGTAAAATGTTGTAGATATCTGAAAGGACGTTCAGATAGTATGAGTCAGTGCGCATTAAGTAAAAACAAGAAATATCTTTATTGGTGTGTGCGCAGGTGCTTGTTTTTGTGTTGTTAGTAACATATATTTAATGAACTAGCACAGGACGAGAGATTGTTTACATCTGAAGGTATTCAAGTGACATGGCAAACAAAGTGAAGAGGTAGTATTTTAGTAGAACAGACAGAGCTGGTGTAGTTAGTGTCAAGGTGTCCCTCTGTGGAAAAGGTTAATGATTTATGTTTGATAGTAGTCATTTTGTTTATAAGTTACTTCATCCATATTCTTGTAATAATTTGCATTGTATTGCAATTTGTTTGAAAATATACTATTGATACTCATGCTCAGTGCCTATCCATTTTAAAAATCGCAACAGTATTATTTAATTATTTATTTAATTAAGTATGAAGTGGAAAATTTGCTAAAAAATTTAATGATTAAAAGTAAAGCCATTAGCATCCCGGAGACCCTAATCGCCTTACGGGACAGCACACTTTGGCCTCCCGGGTTCCCAAGAGCCTTATGGGACTGCGCCACTTTGGTCTCCCGGGACCGTAATCCCCTTACTGGTCGGTGCTTTTCGTCACGTTGGGAACCTAACAGCCTTACGTGACGATGCAATCCTGTCACACGCGTCCCTGATGGCCTTACGGGATGGCACACGTTTTGGTCTCCCGGGACCCTACAACATTATGGGACGGCACCATTTGCTCTGTCAAGATGATAACGCCCTTAGAGTGCCGTCCCATAAAGCCGTTAGGTTCCTGTAACGTTGGCGAAAAGCACCAACCCATAAGGGCGTTACGCGCTACGGCTTGACATCCCATTCGATGGACGGCGGTATTCCCAAGGCTGTCGGGGGAAATTTTAAACGGGTTTTAAAGGACCTTCCTGGCTCTATAATGGGGGAAGATAAAACAAAGGGGTTGGGTTGTTTAACCTCCGAGTGGCACTTTTTACACTATGGGCTAAATGGTCGCACGTACCCCATAGGCTCAGAAAAGGTCCGGGAGAAACAGCTGTTTTGGTAATGATAGCCTCCCAATCAAGGTCATCCAGTGTGTTCTTTAACTTGCACGGGGTATGGCATTACCTCTGAGCGACTCTTTGTACACCGTGAGCTAAATTTTCCAGGTCACCTGGACCCCGAAGGCTCGGTGGATAGGGCGAAGACGTGAGGAAGTAATTGAAGAGATGATGGAAGGGGGGAGGGGGTCGAACGCGCCGTATGAATGGTCTCGACGATAGCAAATTATGGTTTCAGTGTGCACGTACGTGCCGGATGTACGTTTAACAGAGCGTGGCACAAGATCACGTGTACCTTTGATTTCCGGGCCTCGTCGCAAGGCCTCTGCATGCATCGAGGGGAAAAGTACTTTACTATCCGTTAGTGGTTCCTAACTGGGCCTTATTTCCACCATGAGGCCATATGATGGTTCGTGCAGTGCGGAAAAAACTGCCTGCTGCCTACGGGCCTCATTGTAAGACCTCTGCATGTATTGAGCGGAAAAGTGCTTGCTATCCGTTAGTGGTTCCTAACTGGGCCTTAAATCCACCATGTGGCCATCCGATGGTTCAGTGTGGGAAAAGTGAGGGGAAAAAACTTTCTGCTGCCTAGGCTGGCCACACTTCCTTCTATCGGGGTGAAAAAAACCACTCAGTCACTAGCAGCACGGAGAAACACCGTGCAGGAGGTTTTTGCGTCTGTGCATGAGAACAACATGAGATTTAACACGTCACCCAATACCATGTACTTTGTGCATTTTCGGGCCAATCTTCAATGTGTTTTTTTTTTGGTAATGCAGAAGATGACATGAGAGTGGTTAGGATTAAGAACTTGGAAGCAAAACCCATAACGAGCTTTGATCAGCACACGATAAACGATAGAAACTAACGGCAACCCGAGAATTTTCAAACTTAGAAAAACCCAAAATCCTGTAGAGGGTACTAAATGCGTTAAGAACGAGACGAAGGGATATTAAAAAGTGAGTCATAATTTGACACGGACAGAGTCGTGTGCTATATAAAGCATGATTTAACCTCTACCGTAGTGCACGTGTCAGAGTTCTTATCGTTACGTTGATTTGAGTGAGAGGAAGTTGATCGATGGTTGCACGCATGTTGCAATATTTACAACTGATAAGCCCTGATGAATTATTTCCTTCATTTAACGGAAGAGTTTGATAAGACTGTATCAACATCCACATGGGCCAGACCGATGCAGTATATAACGAGGAGTGTTGTGTGAACTCATTCTAACTTGAGTCAAAATGAGGTTTACTGTACGCCACGGTTATTTCTCTCTAACCTATCCAAGGGACAGGCTACCGTCTACCCATCGCAGGAGGTTTTGCGATTGTTCCTGCCACCTCGAACCACGTCCAAGGTCTCCAGTTGGTGCAAGGTTGGGGGTGAGGGCCCCTTCACTAATCCGTCATGCTGATACGAATGTCGATGTCCAGATGTTACCGGAGCAGCGAGCACTCTATGTCACCATGGAGGACGACGCGTGGGAGACGTTTTGCGGTGGGGTGGTATGCCGATGCTCCTGTCATACAGTACTACGCCCTGGTTCCCCCCGTAGCACCGTAAGGCACCTAAGGGGCTTCATCGCGAACCCTCCAAGCTACGCTCACCCGCTGCTAGAGTGAGAAACCGAGGAGGGTTACGTGTCAGAAATAAAGGAGGAGTACGTGACAGAAATAAAGGAGGAGTGTCAGTCAGAAACAGAGATGGACACGACAGGCGTTCAGTCGCTTGACTCAGCGGAGACAGTGTCAACCGTCTCCCCTGTGCAGATCGAGTTTTCTGCACCTCCTTCCTGCAGGAGGAGGATCGAGTAACTGGAAAAAAAAATATATATATAAAGAAGAAAAAAATATAAAAAGAAGAAAAAAACAAAAGGCTTTTTTCAAAGCCACCCAAATATGCTAAAGGATTGCCGTTCGTACAGTGTGTTTGGTTGTGTGTGTGTGTGTGTTTTGTAAGTAAAAATTTTAATTTTCTATTTGCGTTTCATATTCATAGTCCTCTGTGTACCCTATGACGTGTAAGGGTGAGTATATTTCAAGATTTATATCTATACTGCTACCATTTCTTTTAACTATAATGCTGAGTTTTGTTACCATTACTATTTTATCTATAACGTTGTTGAGTTTTGTTACCGTTTCTATTTATCTATAACGCGTAACAAACATTATGTGTGCGTTGTACATTAATTAATTTTACTTTCCATGTGTACCAAGAGCGTGTCGTGTTAGTTTATATGCTAATTTAGTTATAATGTGCTAAGTGGATTACCATATTTTTATTTACGCAGAGTTCTGCTTAGTGTGTTACCGTATTTACCCTATGTTAACCTTTAATGATGAGAATAGTTTATACTACCCATAAAGTGACTACATAATAGTTCCTTAAAAACTAGTTAGTCGTATACATATATTTTACACAGAGTGTTAAACCTCTTACATTTTTTGTGAACGGTTTGGTAAAAAATTCTGCTTAAACATTGTACCCTAACGGGTGCGTATGGTTTTGTCAGATTTTAAAAGATAGATTAAATAAACATAATGCTACCGCCTCATAAAGCACGCGCTCTTTTAGCTATGAAAGCATGTCATCTGTTAAAGAGGGACATTTATCAGTTAGTCATTAGGATCACTTATTTCCACACTAGATGGCTCGCATTAATGGGTATGGCAAAGAAAATCCCGTTTCGCCTTGTTTATGACTGTTACATGTATCACTTTCTTTAAATTTTTCTGTCTTGCTATTTGTGTTATAATGTTCTCTTTTGGAACTATTTTTACACCCACCCTGTGCATTTTTATGTGATTTTTACACTTTTTCCTGTCGTCACAGTTAGTTAGGCGGATTCTTTGTAGTATTTGCTAAATTTTGACTATCAGCCAGTCATAAATAAAATTTCAGTGGATTAGCTCAGGTAAGTTGAGAGGGTACGTTCGAGTGAGACTTATGTATTTTTTTTTATAGTAGCTTAGTGCATTTGTTAAAACTAATGTCCCCTACTCCATTAACATGCATTCATGTTGGAACTAGAGTTTTTTACGCAAGCGGAAACGTATGATTTCTACTTTTAACATGGCTTACTTTCTATACCATTCTGCCGCGTTTCTTTACAGAATTTACCCGATGAAAGACAACTGACCTAGTAAAGCGAACAATCGTGTACTAACGTAGCAACACGTTTTCATCAGCTTGATGAGACATACGTTGGTAGGTAAATGGTGGAAGAGACGATTTTTAAAAACTGATTTTTCTTCGGAGGAAGAAATTGTTATCGATTGTTACTTCCTAGGAACGAGTTTGTATCATGTACTGAGGATACAGCGGTAATAAGTAAATAAATAAATACTCCCTCAAGCAGCTGCTTGCCACAGAGGTCTGACAGGAGCCTGTCAGTTTATATGCCATAGTAGAAGATCTGAGAGGATGGCAGGACCTCAGCAGAAAAACGACACACACATCCATGCCTTACCCGGGGCTCGAACCCAGGTCCCTTAGATCAGTAGCCAAGCGCGCTAACCACTCGGCCATGGGACGGCGGTAATAAGTATCAGGAATAAAAAGTTTTAAACCATGTCACGTAACGGATATACTAACGGGGAATAATGAATTGAGACAAACGTAAAACCACTTTATCGTTCCAAAACAAGTCCTGACGCGGAAAGTGCTGAAACACAGATATCTGATGGCTTACATCCTTCAACCCGCTGGATACTAAATAAGAAAAGTTCAACTCTTGGAGGTTTAGGGGCTTGAAGGGAAATTCTTCCGAAGGGGTACATTGAGACGCTGACCTATCATAAAGGGTAAAATTGGGAATGCAGAAAACCGTCTCTGGACTTGGAAAAAATTCGAGTCCGAAAACTACAATAAAGAGTGCCAGTGGGTTTTCATGTTGTAAGACATCGCACCTGATACGGAAGCAAGGGTAACAGCGCAGGGGATGACGTGATCCAAGATTCATCCGCCAATAAAACCCTTGTGATCCCTCATTTGGAATAATATTTTTTAATTTCGCAGGAGTTAACCATCCGTCAGTAAAACGTGATCTGGGGTGAGGGACACAGGTCTTTTAGATCACCAGACCGTATTACCCCTTTTTACATAATGACGAATAAGTTTTTAAAACAGATTTTTTTTTTGTTAAATTTTTTTTTTACACAATGACATTTTTTGCTGGACAGTCTTTTAAAACAGTTACTGCGTGATAGTCCTTGAAAGGGGGTGGAACTGTTAATGAGGGGGATGGAACTTTTGATAAGAGTTTTAATTAATGTAGTTGATGATTAAAGAGTTTATCGAAGAGTATCGTCAAAGATTATCCATCAGTAAATCGTGGTCCAGTACCGAACGCGTATTCTAAAGCGGGACTTTTATGACACCCATACAGGTCACCAGACTATATTACCCCTCATAGAAACATCATCTTGCTGTCCCATATTTTTACTCACATAAATATAGTGTTGAAGATTGGAAAATAAAGAGACTGGTTTAAAAAAAAAAAAACATTTATTAAGCTAAAGGGCACAGTATATTTCAATGCGGACATTAGTATGGCAATTATAGTAAAAGCTTCAATGCTCAGAAAAACATTAGTATGGCAATGATTGATAATTATAGTTAAATGTGATTATACCAGAGGAGAAATTCAGCGTGTAATATTTTCAAAATGTTTTATTCCGTTTCGTGTCTCCCCCCCCCCCCTCCTCTTTTTATCTCGTTTAAAAAAAACTCCTCGCTACTGAATGATCCAAGCGCCTCTCCAGAGATTATAGGAAGATTATGATCATGAGAAGTTGACTGTTGCATAGTTTTCCTAGACACAGGTTGACTGACAGGCTATTCAGCTGTGATCTAAGAGAACTGTCGAAGCATCAACTGCGCATGCTCAGTCTCCCCAGTTGTCGCACACCTCACCTACAGGTTACATCGACAAATTTTCTTTCTTGTTCTGAGAAAAATATTTGAAAAATCATTTTACAGATTTTTTTTTCGTAAACAATTAGCAGATAAAGGAATGGTTTTGTAATTTTTTTTGCATTTAGTTTCTATAGTTCTGCAGCAAAAAAGTGTAATGTTCCTATATATTTAAAACTTTAAAATGAAATTGGAAAGTGTACAATTCTATACTTCGTTCACAAGTATCAAACAAAATGTTGTATTTTACGAATTATTGCATGCTACACGGTTTCTGTAAATTAAGGAAAACTCAGAAAAATTATGATAAAAAAAACTACATATGAAAGATTATAGTGAAATTTGATTAAAACATGAATTACAAATGCTAGTTTCAGAAGAGTATAAAATGTTTTACACTAGAAACATTTTTCATCAAAAAGTAACACTTACAGGAGCTTGTGCGAAAATGAGATGTCAGAATGCAATGGGCAAAACTTTTTAATAAGGAATGTGGTCACCCCTTACAGCAATGCAGGCACGACAGCGATGTTCCATGCTGTTTATGAAGTTGCGAATAAGCTCAGTAGGGAGTAACGACCATTGTTCCTTTAAAGCAGTAATAAGTTCTCTCTTGTTCCAGGTGGCGGGTTGAGGGCACCAAACGTCTCCCTAGAGCATCCCACACATGTTCAATAGGATTTAGGTAGGAAGATCGAGCTGGCCACTCCATGCACATAATGGTCTCCTCTTGAAGGTTAATACTAGTCGAGATGTGGGTGAATGAGCGTTATCGTCTTGTAAGATGAATGTTTTTCCTATTGCACCAGGGTAAAGGATGTACATAAGGGTCTTAGATGTCATCTCTATACCTTTGAGCATTGAGGTTCCCACTCATCAACACAATAGAGGTCTGTGCGTCCACCTAAGGAAATGCCACCCCAAACACACACGCTATCTCCGCCGTAAATGTCTCTTTGACGGATGTTACTGGGATGATAGCGGGTACCTCGTTCTCTCCATATCAAACAATGTCCGGAATCACTCTGTAAGAAATATCTGGGTCATCTGTGATCTTCACAGATGACCCGGATACTGTGACCCGAATACTGACCTCCATTGGTCTTCTGTCCAGTTAACATGTGTGCGTGCTCAATTTAACCGCTCTCTCCTGTGACGTGACATGAAGAGTATACAAATTATTGGCCTTCTAGCGTACAGTTTTCCAGCATTCTACGCACAGTAGAAGTTGATACAACCCTCCCAGTGGCTGCTGCAAGAGAGGGTCATAGCTGAGAGGGAGTAGACGTCCTTCTACTTTGTGCTATTAATCGAAGATATTGGTCTTGTACAGCGGTCGTAACTCTGACCCCTTCATCGGCTATACCTCCGAGATGCGGAATCCGTGCTAAGAAATTGATTCCACAGTCTATGGACCACAGAAGGACTCACAATTCAGCCATTGGTCACGTCTCACTGACTTTGGCCTGCTTTGAGCCAGCCAATAGCTCTCCACCGCAGTTCATTTGGCAAATGATGTCTCGAGGTCATTCCTACAAAATGGCTATTTCGAATCTCTTTACTACCATTTACAATATAAAATAAAGATCCACTCCGAAACATCCATTTTCATGCAGCTTTCCGATTATGCAAATTGACGCAACCTAGATTAATTTGCATACTATATGCTCACTCGGCATTACTTTTCTGGTTACACGAACACGTTTGGTGAGGATCGCACAATATTTTGGCGAATTATCGCGATTTTTCTCATTTTTCTTTCATTTATGGAAATTAGTGTATTTTTCGAATGATAGTTTATTACTTAATTTTTCAAGGACTTTAAAGGAATAAGTTGTACTTTACTTCAGTACAAGTGTTATAATTCATATTTATACTTCTTGTCTGGTTCAGTGGCGGTCATAAGAGGGGGGGGGGCACTCTTGGAGGGGGCCATGGCCCTCTCCAAGAGTGCCCCTCCCTCTTATGACCGCCACTGAACCAGACAAAGACTGAACCAGACAGTTTATTTTTTTGATTCCAAGAGCCAGCCAATTTTTTATCTGGGAAGGCAAACCCCTGACGCCTTCAGTCCCCCATCTGAAGGTTATATGTAGGGGCAGATGAAGGATTTTATAGTCAACAAATGACACTTTTAACTACAAAATCCTTCATATGCTCCTAAATGGCCCCCTCCAGATTTGAGACATATGACCCACCCTGTTCTGGTTAAATAAAAAGACGTTATAATTATGAAAAAATAGCTGCCGATTAACCTAAAGAAATTTTATCATTACAAACTGCTTTACAGAAAAACAAACTGTTTTTTCTATTTATTTCATACCGCACATCACCAGTACCTGTTACTGCATAGAATAGACTGTGTAAAAAAGAAAAATTACTGCATAGAATATTACTTCATAGTAATTTTTTATTTTAATTTAGCCAAAATGGTAGTAGAGTAAGTTTGGTTATAAACAGAGGAAAAACTAAAGTGATGAAAATTGGTCATGCAGGCTGTGATTCAGTTAATCTGAATGGTTGCAGTCTTAGCAGGTGTCACAGTTTAATTATCTTGGGAGCTGTGTAACAGGTACTGGTGATGTGCGGTATGAGATAAATAGAAAAATAGGGATTGCCGCTGGGACTTTTAAGAATCTATGGAGAGTGTGGAAAAATAGGCGTATACACCTGAAGACTAAAACTAGACTGTAAAACAGTTTGTTTCTTTTTAGGGTTAGTTATGGTAGTGAAACTTGGATGCTTTGTAAACTAGATAACAGGGAACTTGATGATTTCTTTATTTTAGATGCTTACTAAGTATCTTGGGTATTATACGCAGTATATTGATGATTTCTTTATTTTAGATGCTTTCGCAGTATCTTGGGTATTATTAAAGGTATTAGGTGGTTCAACTTTGTAAGTGATGACGAGGTTAGGCAAAGGAGTCGACATACTCCTTTAAGCAGCATATTGTGTAGAAAGAGACTGCTTTTTTTTTTTGGCCATGTTCCCCGTATGGATAATAATAGATTAGCGAATAGGGTTATGAACAATGTGCCTAAAGACCTCGGAAAGAAGGTGAGACCTAAGATACCGCGGGCAGACAATGTCAAACAGAACCTGATTAGAATTGGTGTGCAGTGACCAGATGCAGCAGATGTAGCTCGGGACAGATATGCTTGGAGAACTAAATTGCATGGTCTGGTTGGACCACCGTAACCCATGGCTGCTTGAAGATGATGATGATGATGAATTAGATTATGCGTATTTGGTTCTTTTGGCAAATGATGTTGATGGGATGAATTCTTTCATTAGTGCTGTTCATAAGACTGCTAATAGAGGAGGTTTCATCGTAAGCAGAGAGAAACCTAACGTGCTGAAAATTGGTCAGCTTGGTTGTGCTTCAGTTATTTTGAATGGTTGGCACGAGCAATTGTCTTAGTTTAATCATCTCTGGCGATGTGCGACATGAGATAACAGAAGAATAGCGATTGCTGCGGTGACTTCAAGAATCTATGAAGAGTGTGGAAAAATTGAGTATACACTAAAAGAGCAAAATTAGGCTGTATAATATAATATAGTTTGGTTCTTTCTAGGGTTAGATATGGCAGTGAATATAATATTTATATTATTTTTAATCAAGATCACAGGAAACTTTATATCTTTGATTCTGTATGCTTTAGGCAGTAGTATATTCGGAATCAGAGGGTTTTATTTTGTAAGTAATGGTAACGTTAGACTACGCAGTCTGCAACCACTTTTGAGTGGCATATTTTGCAGAGAGAGACTGCGCTGGTTGGGCCATGAGCCCGTATGCATAACGACAGATTAGAGAATAAGACTATGGACGATGTGCTCTAAAGGCCAGAGAAAAAGGGGAAGACATATGTTGCGGTGGGCAGACAATGTCAAATAAGACCTTGTTTGAATTGGCTTTCAGTGGCCAAATACATCTCCTCTACTCAGGACAGACATTTGGAGAACTATATTACACAGTCTGGTTGGACCTTTTTATTCCAAGGCTGCTTCAAGATTATATATGTATGAGTAATAATAACGTTTAAGGAGAATCTTTCTAATAACTTTTGCAATTTATGATTTATTTCCTGGTAAATTACTTTTTTAATGTTGTCATTTGTTTTTATGCAAAATGTGAAGTACTCTGGAAAATGTATGATATTGAAATTTTAGAGTGTAAAACGTGTTTTGCAGAAATGGTGACAAAGCTAATAGAAGCTAACTTGTCAGGCCATAACTAGGAGATGAGACATCACTGAGATAACTGAGATCCAGATTAAATCTTTAAGTAGTTACATGCATGTTTGTCGCTGTCTGATGATCTCACAAAATTTCAGTTTCTACAAATGTCAATGTTTTATAATTATCTGTATTAGGATTTAAAGGATACTTAGTTAGAATTCCTCTCCTCAGTGTTACCCTAAAGAAAAAGAGTCTGTTAATTATTGAGTCACTATGCCACGCAAATTAACTGATAGAGGTAAGGCTAAGCTAAATTTAGTTGCAGCGCTGAAATAGAATCAGAGACGGACCAAACAACACTTAGAGTACGATATTGGCATTCCTTTATCAAATTTAGGGGCCCTGAAAAGGGCCGTTTTCTTTCGAAACGAAGAACTGGAAGGAATTCTTTGAAGACAGATGAGGGATGACTAGGACATTGAAACAACTAGCGTGCCCTCCTTCTCTTTCCTTTGCAGCATCCAGAGCAGAAAATTCTACACAAGGCTTTGCAGAAGCGACGCAATCGTCCTGGTTTGTTTCTACTTAGTTTTGCTCTTATCTCGTAAATTTTGCCACTTTGGTATAGAACGTCAGGATCGAATGGGACAATTTCAGTCTCACAAAGGATTTCGGGAAAGCTGAAATTACGCTCAGTGATGTCAAGAGGCCCCATCCTAGGTATCGCTGATTCGTTTTTTTCGTCCATGGTGATTTCATCAATTTCTTCTATTTCTTTTTCGATTAGGGCACAAATGATATTAATTCTGTTACTTCCACTGCCTTCCTGGAGCGTCGCAAGGGAAATGCCCACGTTAGTCTCCTCTGCTACGTCATAATGTCCCTCGTTGATTTGAAAACTTTTAGCATCTACTTCCTCTCCCCTCTGAGAAGTTCCTTCCTTTACTTCATCTGTATCTAGTTGGAGTTGCATTGCTCTAGTTCTAATATTCTCTCTATCTTTTTAACTAAATGAAGTCTTCCTTCCAATAACGTTCCGTTGCTAAATGAACGTAGATTATGGTTTGAATAAAAAGCAGATAAATTATATACCTCTTACGTAAAGCTCAGCATAATGTCGCTATAACACGCATTCCATCAATAAACGTTCCTTTAGAATCCTTATTAAAGCTATGCTTTCATCTCAACAATGACAGTCTTCATTTATTACGTTAACTGAAATTTCGTGACGTCAGATGCAACAAAAGGCACCATTTTCATTTCTTCCTTCCGCCATGTCTAAGGTTGTTTTTACGACTTAATTCCGAACCAAATAAATAATCCAGTGAGTTATTTAATTTCATTGGGCTGTTTATCACTGAGCGTCACTTTTTATTCTTTTGCACACAATTGGATCAATGAGCAGGTCTCAAGGACCCCAAGGGCTCATCGAAGGTTGGGGGGGGGGACTCACTGGACAACTGCTACGATTCAGAGAGGAGCTTCTGGGGTGTTTAGTTGAACACTTCTACCAAAAGCAATTAAAAACAAACTGAAATACTTAGAAAATGTCAATACAATAATAACATTACACATACACTTAGATAGATATACAATGTAAAAAAATAATCTTGTATACATGACAAAAATATACCAAGAAAGAAAATTCTTATATATACATATGACAGAAAACGTTCTTTGTGGAATAACTAGAAAGCGATGGTGACATTTATAGGCTTTGTTCTGGGCCCAAAGAACGGTGAGCCTGTTAGTTCGTGAGTATGGGCCCAAGGAGGCCTATAAAGAGTGCTATTCACAAAAACGCAAATGGTGTCTGTGAAGCGAAATTAGTCTCAATAACTGAATTCCAGCACGAAGACTTGGTAACGTGAATAAATAAAGGGTGTTGGTTCAGGGAGATCCCAGGACGAAAGTCATAATTGAAACAGCACCATCGTGAGTCATGTACATAAAACAAACTGCAACCTTCCCTTGGAAAAATATTTTGTCCACTCTTCTCATCTCAGCATAAAGTAAGGATATTACATTAGCATAAATAAAGAGTAGCAGGTCAGGGAAATTCGAGGGGGGGGGGGGAAGAAACACATTGCAGCCGGAAAAATGTAAAAAGCCAAGAGACGATTTTTACTGCAATATTACATTTCCCCCTCCTTTTTCCAAGTCTTTAAAATATTTATTTAAAAGTGCATGCAATGTGCATGTTTCATAGTTTTTTGCCTTTATTACCCTTATCAGCATTCTGAGGGGGCCATGCCCCCTCCCCCCTCAGAACATGCCCTCCCTATGTTAGCTAGGTTCTATGTGCTTTTTAAGTAGGTAGCTAGGCTCAATGTGTTCTTTAAATATTTAGCTAGGTCTCCTTTTTGTATTTTAAGTACTAATAAAATATTACTATTTGTATTATTTCAATCATCCATTAGTTCAAATTTCCATTGTTAGAGGGTGCTAAATGCATAAAATCAAAACATCTATTCTCCTTTAAAACGGGCATCCAATATTCGCCTGAGGCGATACGTTATTCATCTAGTTCAATTAAAGATTCATATTATTACGTCATATTCTTCGATATAAGTCAATGCTTTGCTACTTACAAATGAAATTATGTTGCCATGCAAAGTTGTTCAAAAGATGTCTCGATGTGTATTAAAAAGGAGCTTGACTCGACAGCAGACCTCCTACTCCTCCCAATAGGCAAGGCTGTCTTTTTTGTTTCCATATTGTAGAATTAATCATACCTATTGGGTCTTTTTTTAAACACCAATGTTTAAACACCAATTTTGTTAAAGAAAAAAAAGTATCTAACTTCTCACTGACGGCTAAAAACATAACGCTCCGACTTCCCAGTATTAATTAAGCGTCGAATATAATTTAATACATATTCAATGCCTCTATGATTTCTGAATACTCGTTTGTTTGTTTTTTTCTTGTAAAAGGATCTTTCAGAATATGGAAGCATTTATTCATTTACCTAATCCTTTTTTAACAACCTTCTCATAAATTTTCGAAATCCTGTTGTCAATGACACAAATATATTAATTACGCTTAAATTACATTTTTTATTCGTATTCACGGCCAGGGAGAGATTTCACTTTTATTAAACTTTCAGCGAAATCAGTTAAAAAAATTAAACACTTTTTTTAAATTTATGACAAAACATATGAGGTTTTAAACGTAATTAAAAAAAGAGTGAAATATTAGAAAGGACAATTACATGGTAGGCAAATAATTCGCAAAATCATTTTTTAAGCCAATTAATTTTGTCTTAAAATTCGTGAAACAGCATCTCGATAATATTTAGAGAAAAACAAATGCATGGTTTTAAACAATTCCTTTTCTGTCGATATTTCCGAACAGACTAATAAGCTTCCTTTACGCCACCTACCGAGAAAAACACTTCCAATGCTTGCTAACTCAAAAGTTTTCTGATATGAATTGTTTTATCTTGTTGTATGCGCTGCCGTCCTGTGGCCGAGCGGTTAGCGAGCTTGGCTAGTAATCAACGCCACCTGGGTTCGAACCCGGGTAAGGCATGGATGTATGTGCTGTCTTTCTGCTGAGGTCTCGCCTTCCTCACAGATTTTCTCTACAGCGTATTAAACTGACTGGCTCCTGTCAAGCAGCTGATTGAGGATAAATCTTTTTATTTATGCTTTCCTTTCACATCGCCTACCAAACGTTTGAAGGAATGAAAGCGAATTTCTTTTCCGGCAGATTTCTCCATTGACAACTTCTTTAGTTATAACTTATAGGTAATGCGGCGATTGGTTCATTCGGCAGCACGCCTGGGTAGAAGGCTCGGACCAAGGTCATAATCTGCAGTTCTCATGTTCGAGGCTCAAATGTTCCAGCATTGAGATTTATCTATACTAATCCTAGTGAGGAAAGGGACTTCGGTTGGGTTGTTTTACCTCTGAGCGGCACTTTTTTTCGCACAATGGGCTAAATGGCCAGGTCACATGGACCCCGAAGGCTGAGAGAAGGTTGGGGGAGGGAACCCACTGGAATAGATGTTAGGAGACAGATGGTAGCCTCCCTCAAGGCTGTCTAGTGTGTTCTTTAACGTGCACAGGGTATGGCTCTCCCGCACACGGACCACGGCTTAACGCCCCATCCGATGGACGGTGGCCTTTCCAAGCCCATCGGTGTCCTCTACTGGCCGAGGGGAGTTAAGTCTCAACGCTGGCGCATCTAGGACTCGAACCTGGGAACTGCAGATTATGAGCCTGGCGAGCTGTGGATGATCTCTCTGCCGAGGTTTCGCCAGCAGGCCGTGGGTATCCTTTATCGTGTTGGGCTAAAGGGCCAGGTCACAAGGACCCCGAAGGCTCAGAGAGGGTTGGAGGAGGGGACCCACTGGAACAGCTGTTGGGAGACAGATGGTGGCCTCCCGTCAAGGCCATCCAGCGCGTTCTTTAACGTGCGCAGGGTGTGGCTCTATTCCGCACACGGGGCCACGTCTTAACGTCCCATCCGACGGACGGCGGCCTTTCCAAGCCCATCGATGTCCCCTACTGACCGTGGGCAGGGAATTTTGCGGAGATAAATCTCAACGCTGACCCAGCTGGGACTCGAACCTGGGAACTACAGATTACGAGCCTGGCGCACTACCGACTGAGCCACCCCCGCCTCGAGGAAAGGGACACTTTTGGGTTTGGAAATGCCACCGTTCGATGGGACGTTAAGCCAAGAGCAAGAAAAAAAGAAAGCCAGATCCTATGCACGTTAATGAACACGCTGAATTAAAAAATGTTTGACATAATGAGAATTATTTTTATAGCCATGGCAGGCTTTCAACTGTCTCCTAACATCTTTTCAGTGGATCCCCTTCCATCAACCTTCCTGAACCCTTAGGATTCTTTTAACCTGGCCATTTAACCCATTATGTGCAAAAAAGTCCCGCTTTGAGAGATGTAAAACAATCACCAACACATAGCTGAAAAAGCCGTGGCACAGCGATGTCAGATCCTGCACATCCACAAAGCCATACGAGATTCTAATCCCGTCCCGTTAAAGGTAAGAATTTAAATATTTCAACAAGAGGAACACGACTACAGTATTTCGGATCATTTGGTCAAGTATCTGGAGAATTACAGGAGACTAAAATCTGCAGAAATGTACAGTGATTCAAAATTCGCGCAACCCGAAATGTAAATGCTTACTATTTTTTCGCCAATTGAACGGAATTAAATACCGATTCTAACGTTGGCAACGCTGCAGTCACTGACATATGCAACACTGTTCAGTTTAGTTCTCGCGCTGTCAGTTCTTTGTTGGTGACGTGTATTGTACTAATTGCCCATAATACAATTTTCCCAGGCCGAAAGTGTATTCATAGTTATTTAACAACCTAATCATTTCTAACTGTTGAAGCTGCCTTCAATGAACAGTTTCCTGATTCTCCGATACCCAAGAAGTGGACAATATCGCGTTTAATTGCACGATTCCTCGAGACTGGAAGCGTACACGACAAGAAACATTCTGGTCGACCCCTTCTCTATTAAGTGATGATGAACGTGAGCCTTGACACTGTCGACATCTATTGTAACCCTCTTTTTAACAATTTGTAAATGTAAATTGAGATTGAATGACTTTGACGAGAGGCTCCCATTTGTCTCCTAACAGCTGTCTAGTGGATCCCTTTCCCCTCCAAGACTTTGGAGTTCTTGTGACCTGACAACTCCGAAGTAAAACAATCAAACCTCTGGCAACTGAAAGAGACCGTTTCGATTATTTTGGTGTCAGTATTATGATTGGTGCCCAGAGGTAATTCGATCGCACATCTTAGGACAATAGAACGAAATTTAAGTTCGAGATCAAATAGGGGCCAGAGCAGGCCAGGACCTAAAACAAATAAATGGGGGGATGACATGTTGCATTCACAAAAGAAGGAGAATGTTATTCTTACTTATTAAGTTCTCATTAAATATGGCTCTTTCAATGGCTTTTATATGAAATCATTTTTTTTTTAATTTCTCTCATTTTTCTCCTTTTACTTCCAGTACATAAATCTCAAACGAATTATTCTGCCCTCTCATCTGTGAAAGAGTCGAGATTAATATCCGCTACATCCCACCCTGCCTTCGTTGAGAAAGGGAATACCCAATGGGCTTCGAAAAATCGCTATCCATCAGATGGAATGTTAAGACGTGGTCCAGGTGTGCAGGAAAGTCATACCTTGTGCATGTAGGAGTGGAAATTGGCTCAATCGGTGTCGAGCCAAACTTATTATCGACAGATCCCAGGTTCGAGTCGCAACTGTGCCAGCATTTGGGATTTATGTCCTCTAAGTCCCCATACTGCCCGAGAAAAAGGACAATTTGAGCTTAGAAATTCTGCCGTCAGGTGAATGGGACGTTAAGCCCGTGTGCAGAAGAGTTACACCCCATTGATGGTAAAGAACACTCTGGATGACCTTGACCGGAGGCTACCATTTGTCTCCTAAAAGTTGTCTACTGGATCCCTTTCCTCAACATTCCTTGAGCACATGGGGTGCTTGTGACCTGGTCATTTAGCCCACTGTGTGCAAAAAAAGTGGAGCTCAGTGGTTAAACACCGAACCTTGTGCACGTTAAGAAACACGCTGGATAACCTCGATGAGAAGTTCCCATCTGTCAGCTGACGATTGTTCAGTGTGTCTCCTTCCCTTTTTTGGACTCTGAGCCCTTGGGGGTATTTGGGACTTATTGTGTGCACAAAAGTGCAGCTAAGTAGCGCAGAAAGGCTTTGCCCTTGGTGCAGTTGTCAAGGTCAACGAACAGTACGAGTACGCGAAAAAAATAGAATGTTAATTATCCCAATAAGAAGGGCGTCGAACCAAAGATTTGTCAAGAACCCTATAAGCCTATATACTGCCATAGGTGAAACTACAAGGGGTGCCGTGGGTACCTGGACATCTCTAATGTTTCATTAAATAAATAAATTTCTTTATTGTCCTTATGGTCATATGTTTATTTTTTTATATGTCAGTTTTTTCGATTGTTATCCAGCCTTCATTACTGCAGAGAGTCCACAGCACCACTGTCGCCTTGCTGGCGGGTGATTTTATGATTTTAGAGGGTGCCGATGTTGTCCCCGGCAACCCCTAATAATGTAATCTAGTTCCTCTTATGGCTACGGCACTAATCCTCTGAGATGGTAAAATAATCCAACCAATGAGTATTGTTTTCGGATTGCAAAGTAATAATATTTTCGATCATTCGAAATATAAATCATGGAAGAAACTTCAGAATCAGGACGCTAAACGATACGGAAAAAAACCAGTGTTTTTAACTGTTCGTTATCAAATTAACTAATATTTCCTTATAATCAAAGTTACCTTTCGGCCAAAGTATTTTCTCATCTTTTTTTTACTGAAATTATTATCTAATTTAACCAGGGGCGGCTCCTCATTAGGGGCTAGGCCCCACCAAAATTTATGTAACAAAAACTAAAATATTAAATACCGAATTGAAACGAATAATAAAAGTAAAAATCTACATGGATTTTTTTTTCTTTAACGTGCACAGAGTATAGCTCTTCAGCACACGCAGCCACGGCTTAACGTCCCATCCAACGGACGGCGGCCTTTCCAACTCCATTGATGCCCTCTACTGACCGTGGGCAAGGCGGGAAGTTTTGCGGAGATAATCTCAATACTGGCTCAGCTGGGACTCAAACCTGGGATCGTAGATGACGAGTCTGGCGCACTACCGGCTGAGCCACCCCCGCCCCATTTAGTGAAGTAATAGCACCTTAATTAAAAGATTTGATTATTTTGATTTTATTTATTTTGAAGATCCATTATTTTGATTACTTATTAATAATTTGTAATGAAGGAGAAGAACTACTTAAAATTTAAAATGCATAAATCCTCAGGAATAGATGAAATTACTACTGAAATGCTTACAGCTGGGAATGTTTCTGTTATCAGATGGCTGACTGAAATTTTGAATATCATTTGTGATAAAGGCTAAGAAATATATGATAAGGTTCCTAAGGATTTTACCAGAGCTATTATTATTCATATTTTTAAAAAAGGTAATCGCAGTTAACTATTGGAGTATCGGTTTAATTTCTCTTCTTCCAGGTAAAGTTCTTCGCGTTATTATACTTAATAGAAGTAAGATTATCTCCAGTGAACGCCTCCATAAAAGAAAGCCTATTTTTGAAGTTAAGGTTTGAAGTTATAATGTCACCTTTATTTGGCATAAAATGTGGGTAAGTGTGTATTTGATTGTTGCATGATGCTAATTAAGTTTTCGCTAACATACGTATATTTTTATGTCGGCAAAAAATACCTTTAATTTAATCTATGTTAATATTAGAATAATTGAATTCGCTTCATCAGCTTAAGTTAAAAGAATATTCCGAATATATCTATAGAATATAGATATATATCTATATTCTATAGATATATACGGATATAGAGGATGTAAATTAATTCGGAATTCTCTATTTTAATGCGATATATTTTAAATCCAAATATTTCCGAAATACACAACGAACGTCAGAACGGAAAATGGAAAAATAAGATTAGTTCATTCTTTCCTCTAACAAAACTTCATCGCTTAGTAACAATAGGAACGAAATCGTCACAATGTCCTCCCCGTCTGTTTAGCCTTCGTAATTTTCCGAATTTCTTCAGTCGCCAGGAAACCTTGCCGAGATGGAGGCCTGATCCCTTGGGCTGCCGGGTAGAGCCTGCTGCATCAAAAAGATAGGTAAGATATTTGATATGATTTCAAATTTTGATTAAACACAATCTCATTTAGGTTGCAATTTTGTTAATATGTTATGTTCGATCTGTTCGTTAATCTGTCAAATCAGTGTTTTATGAATTCAACTTGTAACATAGCTTGAAATTGGCCTCTGTGCCAACGTATAATGACTTACAACTATAAATAACTTTGTTTTATACATTAATTTCAAGGATAGGATGGTCTTCAGTTAAGCATAATCTAATTTAAATTTCAATCTAGTTGCCTTAAATTTAAGTTTTGCGTCTTAGAAATTCATTTTTTTAGCATAGTTTGTATTATTTTTGAAATTGAGTCTTTTCTCAATCTGATGTGATGCTTTAGCGCTAGAAATCACTTTGTTCTAGGCATCAAATGGGTCTTGAGCACTATCTCATCTTCGTTTGAATTTAGTTGTCTTTAAGTTTAGTGTGTTAGAAATTCCACTTTTGGCCTAGTTGCTGTTCTTGTAATTGTGTCTTTTGCCAATATCCTGTGACGATTGACGTTTAGCAATAGCTTTGTTCTCTACATTAACTGTGCAGGGATAGGAGGGGATGGTTTTGTGGAATGGCAACCATTTACGGGATACTTGTATTGCTCGACGGTAATTTCCAATTTTAAACTACTTAGAAATGTTAAGAATGATTTTTTTTAGGTTTTAATGTACAGAAAAGAACTCATGGTAAAAAGAAAAAGGTTTTATTTTAAAACTGAGATTGAAAACCGTCTGATTGCACAATGGAAATCAAAATCTCTTTGCCTCTAACATGTAGCTGTATTTGAATGTATTGATGTTGAATTGCTTTTAGGTTGTACAGTGTGTTTGTAAAGTAACTGTAGGCTCTATATTATATTATTACACAGTGACTTTTCGAAAGCCTTGCATTTCTTAAGAAATCTCAAATACTTTCATCGTAAGAAATTACAAATATGTTCAAAGGATATACGAAACTAAAGGCATTCATTGTACGAAATGCTTTTAGTTTCGTATTTTCTTTATACAATCCATTGTTTAGAAGTTCCTTCTGTTGGCAATAATCAATACAAAGAATGACGTAACTTCCGAAGCAATGTCAGTCTGTTACGTAACTCAAGATGCCTACGTGTCCCGGATCTAGAAAAAATAATGTGGGACCAAGAACGAGCCGGGACGCCGTTCCAGTATAAAATTTTTCCTGCTTGAGGGGGCTTTAAAAAGTTATCGAAAAATACATCCAATATATATATATACATTTTGAGGGTATATTTGTTTTTGTTTTTTTTATCTTTTTACGTTCTGGTTACTAGTATTCTTAAATGTGGGAGGATGAATGAACCCCTTATGCCGGCCCTCGTGCTTACACACGTACTGCACTGCATTCGGCGTATGGCCCACGCGGAATTCGCTCTTTTGTATAAACATAATTTCATAAAAAGGACACTGTAATATTTTTTAGCCTATTAAGTAGCTCTTTTCTTCAGCAATCGAAATTCTTTTTATTTTCCCTTGTGATGTTGGATTGCCAGAAAGGTCATATTTATCTTTTGTGGGAATACTATTCATTTCATTTTTAAATTGAATTTTTTGCGAATCCTAAGACGAATACCTTGTGATATTAGTATAGGCACCCTGAGAATCACATAGAGGGTCAGGTCGCAATGATACGCTTTGCTTGCATTTCTTTCATGACATCCTTTTCTAGGCCATAAATAAAACAACATTTAGCTGTTTTATGTATCATAAAGAAACGACTATTATGGAAGCAGCTATGAGTTGAACGGGGTATTAGTATTTTTGTTTTTTGAGAAACGTTTTGTTAATTAGCATTGTTAAGTTGGGAGCAGGAATTTTTTTAGTTAAATAAACAATTATCAACTGTTGTGGAGATGTTCATCAATAAAAAGATCGGTGCCAAAATAATTGTTATTCAGTTATTAAACATCCCTACCAAAATATTAGAGAATTTCCATGTTAATGTCGAAGCTCTATAACATCTTGAATATGCATTGAATGGAAAAAAGTGACTGAAGATAAAATTAAGACCATAATCAATTCTATTTAAATCTCGTTTTTCAATCTTATTCTTTCAAAATTAAAAGGTTACAAAACCTGGAATATTTAATATTAAATTATTTTGGTTTATAAAGTCCCTTCACGATTGTCCAATATTGAAATAATCATTACTCAAACTTTTAAAACGTATATTTATTTTATTAAATTGTTTGAAACAAAACTTCTTAAGTTTTTCGGAGGTAAATTACTGTTGTGAAATATTCCATCTCCCATTGCTTTTCAAATACTGAACGAATTATGCTGAAAATCGAGATTTAAATACATTTGATTATGATTTTAATTTTTCTCCAGTCATATTTTTTAATTAAAACATATTTTAGAAATTATAGAGTTTCTAATTTACATTCCGATTGGTACAACATGGAAATTCTCTATTAGTGTATATCAAGTATTGAATCTTTCTTCTCTTTGATAATGAAAAGAAAATTTCTCAAAGTCGTAAATTGAAATGTCTACTTTAAAGCAGATAAAATTATGTTATTATCATTAATTCACATTAAACATCTGGTGAATTTTTTGAAAAACTATGATATAGAAAACTAATTTAGTTCTGCTCTGACCATAAACGTAATACATACAACGTAAAAGTTAAATATGAAACTAGAAATGTTGTTTAAATTATGTGTTATGAAATTAGGAGTTTCTTTAAGAGGTTTGAGGAGTTTTTCCTTTTCTTTTTCTTTTCCAGGAAATCCAGGCAATGCTGGTTCCTTAGTCTATGGTGTCATTTCGCCCCTGCTGTACAGGGGTCAAGTTGAAGGACAGGGCCACTGTATCGAGTGGGGGATGTGTTGTCTGTTGTACATGTAAACGTCCTGACTGAGACAGTGGTCGGGTTGAAGAACCGGGCCATCGTGTCAGCTTAACCGGATAGAGGCTGGGTTGGAGAACCTGGCTACTTTCCGGGGGGCCTTGTCCCTTGTCGAGAGAAAACCTGAACAAGGTTCCTCTCCTATCTGTTTAGTCTGTGCAGGTTGGATCCTCCCTCAGCTTCTGAATAATGAAGGGAAGGTAAGTTCTTTGCGGCAGGCTCCCTAACCAATCTTGGCCAGGGTGCTTCCTGGTGCATCACTTTTTAGAGTATTTGGTTTTTTTCATTAGTTTTTTATCGTTTGTGCGTCTTTTCCTTTCGTTTTTTTCAATAATAAAAGGAGTTTTTTATGAGTTTTTTCCTTTTCATGTTTTGTTTTTTTTAATAAAAAAAGAGTTTTTTATATAGTTTGTTTTTAAAAAATAGCCATAGAAAGTATTCTATGGTTATTTTTATTTTTCACTTGCTTACTTTTCGTTTATTTTAACAAAAAATAGTTTTTTATGCAGTTTGTTTTATTTTACATGATTTTCTCATCTTTTATTGTGTGTCGCACTCCCCAATTCGAGGCGAGTTGCTACTGAAGGGACTAATTCGCCCACCCATCAGTTGGATGTAAGCGGCGATTCTCTCCGAGGCTGAATTAAAGCCTGATGGATTTTTCCGCGTTTATTTTGCATTTTTTTTTCTACTACTCTTCCTTTCCTAAAACGAAATAGCGAATGGCTTATTCCAAATTTAGCGGAGTAGTGGGGGGAGTGGGTGCCTCTCAAAATCCAACCTCAACGTCCTAGTTCGTGAGAGGTGGGCAACGTCATTAGCTGACCAATTGCATTTTGGTGCTCTCTCACCAACAGAAGCTCGGAGATCAGCTGATGATGGCTGATGAGGCTCTGGTGTCAAATGATACTTAAATACTTCTATTAATACATACTTACATTAGATTAGAGATGAACAAACACTTTAAGTTTTTCCTTTTTGCTTTCTGTACAGCCAGTTATGTTTTTTTCCCAGTTTAATCCAAAACTTGACTAAAAGTTTTAGGAAATTGTATTTATTACAGCTTCTTGTTCGCTTCTTCACTTCCTTCACTTTACATCAGTTTACGAACTTAGCTCACTATCAAACTGAACGAAACATCCTCGCCACCATTTTATATTGGCTAATAATATAAAGTGGCTTTATTAGCAAGACTGGCATCTTTAATTTTGAATGTGAAAGGTAAACCGAAATTCAAGGGGCATTTTGTACGTTTGTCGATGATATGAGAAATTATTCTTAGCAGATTTTGAACAATGAAAAGTTTTAAAATATGCCTTTTCGTCTGCGATTAAAAGCAAATCCCGAAAAAAGCTTCAGTTTTAAACATGACCCCAAAAGAGACAGTTTAAGCTTATTGTGCAATAATATTTAAATTTCAAGAGAAATGTTTCTTGTTAGGAATTTTACAAAAATTCAGCGAGTTTAGCTAATATTGCATGATCAAAATAGCTCAAATATATGATGTACCAAATTCGTAAGGCTTAGTAAGTTATCATGGAACTAAACCGACATTAACAATACGGGTTGGGTTGTTTTACCTCTGAGCGGCACTTTTTCGCACACAATGGACTAAATGGCCAGGTCACAAAGGTCTTGAGGTCTCAGAGTAGATTGGCGGAGGGGCTGTTGGGAGACAGCTGGTAGCCTTCCATCAAGACCATTCAGCGTGTTCTTTAACGTGCAAAGGGTATAGGTCTCTGTCACACGGGCCACGGCTTTATGTCCCATTGGACGGACGGCGGTCTTTCCTAGCTCATCGGTGTCGCTTTCTGACCGTAGGCAGGGCGGGGAGTTTTGCGGAGATAAATCTCAAAACAGTACGCCACAAGAGTGGGTATTTGCCCTACTTCTTCATGCCTACTGAAACATTAGCATGAAAGGAACAACATGAGACTCTCTTTCCAAGAGTGACTTTGACAATGAACTGCAACTCTTTTTCCTACTTCAACTTCCTTCTTTTCCCGACTTTTTTTAGAGGTCCAGAAATGTGAAAATCTAATAGGGAAGATGCAGGGAGAAAGTCCAGGCATTCTCAACCATACCTGTCATTATTACCTGGGCAGCATGGGAGCAGACGTTATCATGCAAAATATAAAAACTTGTTTACTCAATAGTCCGCGGTGCGTCGACTTTATTGCTTGCCTTCAAATGCCCAAAGTTTCTCCCTATGATTACCAGTTAATAAAGTCACTGCAATTGAGAAACTCGATCAAAAGTGGACCCTAGTAGTCAAATTAAAAAACAGCATACACCACATTGTTCAACTTTGGATGATTCCATGCGAGGTTTGTTTGGAATCCACACAACAGCTATCATGTTTCCACTGATTCTGGTATTGATGAAATCCTTCTATGTATATCCGTTTCCCTTTGAGAAGGCACAAATATCATTCAGTCCATTACTCAACTATAGGGATTATTCACTTATACCTTGAACGCATTTAAAAGTGGACTGTTTCTCATTCTCTGCAATCGAGTACCATTTCAGTACTGACAAGATAAATCTATGAAGATTATCCGCCACATACCTGTACAGGGTAACCCATTAATGGCGAATAATCTTCCCGTAGATCGATCTGTCGTCGAAAACTACACAAACGACATTCTGAGGCATTTTTGCGTCTAAATAACGAATATCGAATGCCTCAGTAGCATTTCTTTTATAGTATGCATACACGATAAAGGTTTCCGAAAAATTCCCCGCCCTGCCCACGGTCAGTAGGGGCACTGATGGGCTAAGGCCGCCATCCGTCGGATGTGACGTTAGCCGTGGTCTCGTGTGCGGAATAGAGCCATACCCTGTGCACGTTAAAGAACACCAACCAACTTACAACCCTTTCCTCTGAACACAGCCTCTGGAAAACATACAAAAACATTAACACACAGAAAACTCAAACCATACCTATGGCAGAAATCGCAATCCAGAATAACATTACTTTACAAGACACCTCTAATCTCTTTGCATCTAACCTCAAAATTACACGTAAACTAAATCTTAACAAACAGGAAACCTCCTTCACTAACAATATCAACAACTTTTTAAAATAACATTAAACCTGCCTCTTATATTCTTGACAAACCTTTTTCAATCCAGGAACTTAACCATGCTATTAATAAACTGAATCTAAACTCTGCTCCAGGTGACGACAAAATTCCTAATAAACTATTTAAAAATCTCCCAACACCCTGGAGAGACAAACTATTACTAATTTTCAACAAAATCTGGTCTGAACACCAACTACTCCCCACATGGACACACATTTAATAATTTTCCTCCTAAAACCTGGAAAGACATCCATTAATCTTAATTCTTACAGACCCATTTCCCTACTTTCCAATACACTCAAATTGTTTGAATGCCTCATTCTCAAAAGATTAAATTGGTTCCTTGAAACTGGAAATTTCTTCACTGACAACTTTCTTGGGTTCAGGAAAAATGGATCATCACTTGATTGCATAGCACACTTAATATCTGATATACACAGAGCCAACAAGAAAAAAAAAATTCTCTTGGATATATCCATTGATCTCACACAGGAATTTGATTCTGTCTGGATCCCTGGCCTTCTACATAAACTACACAATTCTCAGTGGTAATATCTTACATTTCTTACACACATACTTCTCCTCCAGGACATTCCAGATCAAACTTGATAACCACACATCTAACACTTATAATTTCACACAAGGATTATCGCAAGGATCTATACTCTCCCCCTACCTTATTTAATTTTTATATACATGACATTAAAAAAATTTGTGAAAATTTTATTTAATTAATCCAAAATAATTATAAAAAAAACAATCTAGATGAACTTATTCAACCTTTTCGAACTAATGTAATGTTCACATCAAAATTTTGTATTGAGAAAGCCTGAAGAAGGAAATCTCATTGGAACGTAACGTGTAACAAATAAACAAACTCCCCTAGATTTTTCCAAGAATTCTCGATTTTTCCAACTCTCCTTAATTTCACACAAACAATCCCAATTTACACAAATAGCCCGTATTTTACCAAGTGGATTCGAGTTTTGCCAACTGCTCTAGATTTTGCCATCTCGCCACAATTTTACAGAAAAAAATCCCAATTTTACATTACACCTGATTTTTGTAAAGCCACTCTGAATTTTGCCAGCTCCCCCAAGATTTTCCAACCCTCCTAGATTTGCGAAGTTGCCTCGATTTTGCCAACCCGCCATAATTTTACGGAAAAAAAGATTGCAATTTTTACATCTCACCTGAATTTTGTCAACTCTTCCCGATTTTGCCAAGTCACTCCGAATTTTGACAACTGCCCCTAGTTTTTGCCAACTCTCCTGGATTTTGCCAACTCGCCATAATTTTACAGAAAAAAAATCCAAATTTTCACATCTCATCTGAATTTTGCCAACTCCCCAAGATTTTACCAAGTCACTCCGAATTTTGCCAACTCCCCAAGATTTTGACAACTCACCTGTATTTTGCTAAGTGGCTTCGAATTTTGCCAACTGCTATGAATTTTGCGGTCTCTCCATTTTCCAAACTGCCTCAGATTTGCCAAGTTGCCTCGATTTTGACAACTCCGCTTAATTTTCCAAAAAAAAGATTACAGATTTTCACAACTCACCTAAATTTTACGAAGTCGCTTCGAATTTTGGAATTTTGCCAACTCCGAGTTACTTTGGAGGGGGATCCTCCCCCCTCCCCCCATGACTACGCCCCTGAATGTAAAGATTTTCATCTTATGCTAACCGATGGAAATGACTCTGGCCTAGACCCATTTCATTTATGAGATGAAACACTTGGGAACAATTTTATCAATTCAAATGCATCGTAAGAGGTCTTTCATATATAAAAATGAGATTTTCGAAACGCTCTAGTTGAGATAAGAATATTATTGACTTTATCAGTTACGGTTGCTAGTGGAGAGTGAAGTTTTTCAAAGCTTGATTAAAAATTAAATTTAAGATCTTCTCTAAGTCAAGAAATGTTGGTTGGTCTCTCACTGTTATCAATCTGAACGTGAAATAGCATCTGCTTTAAATTATGATGACATCATTGATACTTTGCGAAAATAAAAGCTAGATATGTAAAATTGCAATAACTAAACATTGCTGTCTTTTTGTAATACGAATGAAATTTTTTAAAATAATATTTGCAGATAACATGTTGCAATTTCTTCACTTAAAGAATTTTAAAAAAATTTTATGAATGTGATATCAGAGAGCTACTCAATTTTTCTATTTCATTTTTTCTATTTTACAAATGTAGTACGGCTCTTTTTCTCTCTCTTCATCTCTGGCCTGAAAAATGAGACAAATCTATCCAGCTTAAAAATTAAACTGAATAGTCCTATATTATCAGATGATATATTTTATCATTATGGAAAAGAATGCTTTTTTATATGTTATATTTTGAAACTGTATTAAATAGAAATTCTATTATAGAGATCGTTTCCAGAATATGAATGATTAATGCTTATTTTGTAAGTTTGATCATTGTTGGAAAAAAATATTGAGATTTAAAGAATCATGTAAATACGATGGGATGAAAACCAGTTGCTTATGAACATGCCAGATCGTGAAGTAAATAGGGGTGAGAGAAAGTGACTGGATCGAGGTGGAAAAAATTAAAGGTGGGAGTGGGCCGACAACGAACTGGATCATCATTCCAGTATAATAATTTTATCTCTTTTTTAGTGGGCTTAAAATTTTTTTGGAAACTGTATGTAATATACCCATTTAATTTTTTCCCTTCTAGTTGCCAGCATTCTCTAAGTGTGTACCCTAAACACGGGCCTGTTCATGAATATTCAAAGAATTCACTCTTAGAAGAAGAAGAAAAATGCCAAAGATTGTGAAAAAAAAGATTCAAAACTGCTGAATATATTTAAGTCATAAATTCCTCATTTTTGATTTTGAACTAAATAAATGTAAATAACAGTACATAATTAGAATGTGTACTGGAAATCTATTTTCTTTAAATCAGAACAATTTAGTACTTTATACTTTTGGGGTGTGTTTTAATCGCTAGGAAAGTAAAAAGAGTTTAAATAAGAATTTTTCAAAGGCATATATTTTGATTATTATCGCACAAAAAAGTGTGGTTATTTATCAACATTTTAATTTTAGGAACCCCCCCCCCTCTAGGGCGGCATCTAATAGCTTCGTTTCAGGTGGCAAATTACCAAGCGACGGCCTTGTATCTTAGCGAGCTATGTCCACTTGCAATATGGCAACAACAGGAATTATGAGGAAATGGGAATCTGTTGTTCATTTTCGAGGGAGAATGGCAAACGATTTCATTTTATGTTCTCTATAGTCTCGTTTGCCATTTATGGTTTGATCAGAGCCACTCATGCATTGCCAGGAAGGGTTTTTTTTTTTTTTTTTTGGGGGGGGGGGGGTTGTTCTAAAAATTGATATTGATTTCCACTTTTGCTATCAAGCTGTATTTCGAATTTTAGAATCTGTCAATATTTTATTTTAAACGTTTGGATTCAAAAATGAGATTTTTGTTGTCTATTTGTTACACGTTTTTGTGATGTTTTTGTTGAGATTTCAACTCCAATGGATTCGAATGCAAAACTGTGGCACATCCCACGAGACTTTCATGCTTTCTCGAGTAGATCTGTTCGCTCTGTTTAACCCACAATGCATTTCGATTAAGAATCTCAGAAAAATCTTACCAGGAAAGTGGTCGTAGCCATCGACTTCTACCGTCCCATGAATGCAACGCATTTCGCATTGCCATCTCATCCGTGTAAGGCAGGAATACTCAAATGACGCCGGTGGATTGCATTCGACGTTTCAAGGAAAATTTTGTGCTCCATCGGCAAATGCGTGAAATATACCAAAATAAAACAGGTATTTGTTTTAGCAAAGGGAATAAGAAAAACGAGTGGTGAAGCCTATGAAACAGACTCAGCGAATGTAATAGTGCAGTTATTTTTGGTCTTAATCTCTGGCCCATAGTTTGATGTGTGCGTACATAATATTAAATTAAACCAACTTCGAAATATTTCTGAGTAACAATGCTGACATGTGACTAATACTACTCTCGCATTATTGAAGCGTAATAAAGTCATTCTGTCTATGAGGTGGCGTTTTTAGAATCGATCAGCCCAAGTTAATGCTTCTCCCTTTTGAAACCCCCTCCCCCCTCCTCCCTCCTGAGTACGTTAAATATGACCCTGGATGATGGCAGCCTAGCAGTTGCCCAGTGGGTGCCCCTCCCCAACTTTCTCTGAGCCCTGGAGTACTTGTGACATGCCAATTTAGTCCAGATTGTACACGACAGTGCCGCTTAGGGGTCACTTCCCCCCCAAAAAAATAGTCTCACAAAATATTAGCAATCTTTTTAGGATTTTTAGTTTAAACCTTCAATGCTTATAAAACAGTACTGATATTTGCAAACTACTATGTTTCATAATATTAACAATTCGACTATACTGAAATATCTGCAGCATAAACTAACCTGTCGACAGAGGGTGCTAATGCAGGCGCGCATATAGCAGCACTGACTTCCGCTGACAGCTTGCGATAACGTCCGGATATCGACACCGAGGTAGCGAGATCAAATCACGCTGTCGGAAGCAATTTTTTTTTAAATACAGGAGACGCACTAAAAATAGTACGCACGTTGGATAACACCGATTAAATGTGCAAAAACTGATTTGCAATGGGTCAACCAGGGGGTCTTTAAAGAGGGGGCTTAAAATATAGGTCAACCAGCAGGGGGTCTTTAGAGAGAGGATTTAAAATACAAGTCAACCAAGGGATCCGAAATCAGGAAAAATCAAGACTATTCGAGAAGGGGAGCTTAAAATATAGGTGGGTCAACCAGGGGGTCTGAAATCAAGAAACATCGAGAACGGGGTTTAAAATATAGGTGGGTCAACCAGGGGGTCTGAAATCAAGAAAGATCGAGATTATTCGAGAAGGGGCTTAAAATATAGGTGGGTCAACCAGGGATCTGAAATCAAGAAAAACCGAGAAGGGGAACTTAAAATATAGATGGCTCAACCAGGGGGTTTTTAAAGAGGGAGCTTAAAATATAGGTCAACCAGGGGGTCTTTAGAGAGAGGGCTTAAAATATAGGTCAACCAGGGGGGTCTTTAGAGAGATGGCTTAAAATATAGGTCAACCAGGGTGTTACGGCTAAAAACGAGGGTTTTTCTATAAATAATACTCATTATATACACTAGATAGCGCCACGGGTTTTTAATAAAGGGGAGGAAATTTTAATAAGGGGGAGTCAAATATGAAATATTAATTATGAATATTAATAAGGAGCACGACAGGGTGCCATATCCCATGACAGTTGCGACATAGAGGTCAAAGTTCAATCTGAGAAGGCAACGTGGACAATTGCGGCATAGGGGTCAATTTCCGGTCGGTGACGTCATGGGATCAATTTCCGGTCGATTGCGACAGAGGGGTCAAAGTCCAATCTGAGAAGGCAACGTGGACAGTTGCGACATATCACGGACCGGAAGTGCGCATGACGTCGTAGGGGGGGAAGCACAGTGCGTGGGGGTGCCCCTAGCATGTAGCCCTCGTATGTTACAGCGGCAGTTAATCTTCCATATTCAATTCACAGAATTCAATGAGCAGAGATTTCTTTCGTTGGAAGCACTTTTTCTACTGCTTTTCATAATATTTCATATCCTTTTACTAACCATTAGAGGCAGCTACAGTCGTTGCCACTGTCATCAGTAATGCTGCCGATTAACGAGGAGTCGTCGAAGGTAAGCATAATATTTTTAATTATTTTTTTTTAAACACGAGGTGGAATTCGCCTTTATTGTCCAATGTCTGGCTTTCTCATTCCAAATTATATGAATTTCGTACGTTTTGATAGTATTGCTCTACCTTTGAGCGTATGTAAAGTAAATGTAAACTGCTCCTATCGCTTTCCGATGTCTGTCAGCTTAATTCCTCCGATTCACATTTGCTGAAGTGATTTATAACTTCTTACACTACGTGTTAATAAATGGAGTAGTGCAATAAGGTAGATACCCGCTTAACATAGTGGGTATCTACTGTATTGCACTACATTCATATACGAATAATTAGATGCATTAAAAATTTTTAAAAATATAAGAGAAATATACGAAAATTTGAAATTGGAAGACTATGTAAATTCGTATAAAAATATTTGGAAACAAAATATGGGCAGAGATCTGTCTAATTCCACTATTATTTATTGTTCTTTTTTTAAATAATCTGTGAAGCTGTTTCCGAAAAGAGCAGAAGAAAGTTTTGGAAACTAGAGTGACTGATACTGATAGTTTATCGTCGATCAGAATATTCCCATGAGTTCGTCTTCTAATATGCATGACAGTGAAAGCGAAGTAAAAACAGAAGCTAATAGTTAATGGTTATTTATTCATTTAGAAAGTTTTAATTTAGGTATCTAATTAGCAGATGGCCCACCAACGTTTAGAGGGAATGGAAATGCATTTGCTTTTCATAGTTCGTTTTCGAAAATATAGTTCTGCTTTTGCAAATTTCAGAATTTTTCAAGAGCCGCAGTATAATTTCTTACTTCATAACCGAGTGGTTAGCATGTTTGGCTGTTGTTCAAAGAGACTTAGGTTCGAGCCCTGGGTAAGGCCTGGATGTTTATGGTATTTTTCTGCTGAGGTTCTTCCATCCTCCTATCTGACCCTGCTAGAGAGTGGGGGGGGGATATTTATTTTTATTTTTTAGACATGACCGAATTTACATCGCTTGCGGACACGCCTAATGTTATTAATTATAACACAAATCATTAGTAAGTTATAAAATTTTACTCTCCCTAATTGGCAGTGAAACACAATATTTTATGAAGGCTTGCCATACCTAGAACCGTTCACATAGAAGATACAAGCTAACTTGCATGCTGAACTGTTCAGTCTTGAAACTTTTCGTTACACTTTAAGCAGGGCCGTTGCCAGATTACATCGTGCCCTGAGGCAAACTATTAAATATCGCCCCTGATGGATTATAAGACAAAAATATAAGAAAATCTCCAATTGCTATTTTGTTTTAATTAGAAGAGAAACATTATTGCAAAACAATTATATAATAATATTAATTAAATCTTTGCTCTACGGGGATATCGCGCAATAAAACTGTTATAAGCTCTTCCAAATTTATATATATAAAATTATATATATATAATCCGCCTCTATCGATATAGTTGCTAGACCAACTAATCTTTCTTGGGTCATTGTCCACAAAATGAAATAATAATCCCAAAATGATAAATATAACATAAATTAAGCAAAACTGGTTAAGGAAAAGCAAAATTGAATGGGTGGATCATCACAGGTGCCGTGAGATAGGACAAAGCCATCTGAAGGAAAGCTTGATGTCACGTGATTTTGGCTGCTCCACCGGAAGCTTACCAGAGCAGAGATTCAGTCGAAGCGCGAGACTTAATTTTTTGCATGCTAGTAGTCACCATTGCTGCTTGCAACTTTACTTTTGTGTGAAAAATGCAAGTTCTCTTTCTTTATTCTATTTTATGTATATTGTTCGAATTATAATGATTATTTTTTTCATCATGCCCCGTAAATGTTGTGTCCCTGGCTGCCGTAATAATAATAATAGTGGATCGTCATATGTATGCATGCCACAATATAAAAAAAGGAAACATTTTGTGTTATCTATGTTGAACATTTAACAACAAAAAGAGATTTAGTATTGCATGTACCTCAGCAGTTAATTAATATGTGTAACCGTGAAGGGCTAACTTATCCTATTGAAGTTCCTATAAATGCTCCGCAAATTTCCTCGCCCTGCCCACGGTCAGTAGGGGACACCGATGGGCTTGGAAAGGCCGCCGTCCGTCGGATGGGACGTTAAGCCGTGGCCCCGTGTGTGGGAGAGCCATACCCTGTGCACGTTAAAGAACACGCTGGATGGCCTTGACGGGAGGCTACCATCTGTCTCCCAACAGCTGTTCCAGTGGGTCCCCCTCCCCCAACCTTCTCTGAGCCTTCGGGGTCCATGTGACCTGGCCATTTAGCCCATGGTGTGCAAAAAAGTGCCGCTCAGAGGTAAAACAACCCAACCCGAATTTTGCCAACTATTCCTACATTTTGCCAACTCCCTACGTTTTCCCAACTCGCCATAGTTCCATTGACCATAACTAACCCTAGAAAGAACCAAACTATTATACAGTCTAATTTTACTATTTAGTTGAATACATTTATTTCTTCACCCTCTCCAGATTCTTAAAAGCCCCAGCAGCAATCTCTATTTGTTTGTTAATCTCATGCTGCACATCACCAGTATCTGTTACATAGCTCCTAAGATAATTAAATTGTGACACCTACTCAAAACACAACCATTCAGATTAACTAAATCACAGCCTGCCTGACCAATTTTCATCACTTTAGTTTTCTCTCTGTTTATAACCAAACCTACTCTACTACCAGTCTCATCAACAGCTCGAATGAAAGAGTTCATCTCATCGACATTATTTGCCAAAAGGGCTAAACCATCAGCATAATCTAAATCAGAAATATTAGTATCTCCAGTCCATTTAAGGCCAAAATCTTTCCCTTGAAGTGAATTTCGCATAACATAATCAACAACCAAACTAAAGAGAAAAGGAGACAAAATGCACCCTTGTCGAACACCAGAAGTAATGCTAAAGCAATTGCTACAAGCCTTACCAATTCTCACACAGGACTCAGTGTTATTATAGAGAGCTTTCATTACGTTAACTAACTTGTCTGGTATACCATATGATCTCACCATCAACCATAAATTATGACGATCAACAGAGTCGAAAGCCTTTTTGAAATCAACAAAGCTAGCAACCAAAGGTTTCTGAAACTCTAAACATTTCTCAAGAATCTGCCTAAGTGAAAATATCTGATCTACACATCCCCTACCACTTCTGAATCCACATTGCTCATCACGCAATTGCCTGTCAACCAGATTCTTAATTCTGTTAAGCACAATCATGGAAAGAACTTTACCTGGAACAGAGAGTAGGCTGATACCCCTATAGTTATCACAAGAACTGCGATCACCTTTTTTGAAGATAGGGATAATAATAGCTCTGGTAAAATCTTTAGGAACCATGCCTTTATCATAAAAGTTATTCAGAATTTCAGTCATCCAAGTGGTAACCAAAACATTCCCAGCTCTGAGCATTTCTGTAGTAATTTCATCTACCCCTGGGGATTTATGAAGTTTAAGTTTAGAGGTAGCCAAACTAACTTCAGATTGTGTTATAGGGTCAACATTAAAACTGCCAATGCATCTATCATCATTACAAACAATGGGAGTAGAACTAACCACATTGTTTAGAACATCACTGAAATGCTCAGCCCACCTAGCCATGAGAGAATCCTCACCTTCTATAACCTTACCTTGTTTATCCTTCAATCCCTGTATGCCTGTCCGTTTTCTACCACATAAAACATTAACTATCTGGTACAGCTCTCTGCTGTTGTGCTGCCTAACTGCTTTCTCATGCTTTGTCAGCCAAGCTATCAAGCCAAAGATTTTTATCAGTAGCTAACTGATCCTTTACACGTTTATTAAGCTCTCTGTAATCTTTTCTATTAGGACTAGTAGGGTACTGATTAAGGACATTCCTGCAGTTCCTTCTTCCTAAAATAAGCTCAATTGCCTTATCACTTAAATAATTCTGTCTCCTCTGCTCCTTTTTTCCTAAAAGAGTACTGTTAGTTTCCAAAAAAGCCTGTTTAAAATGGCCCCATTCTTCCTCAACTTCAGTATTAAGCAAACCATGACTCTCATAATGACTAAGTAACCTATCATGGTAAGCTTTAGCTATAACTGGGTCTTTCAGAGCTTCAGTATTAAAGGTAAATTTTTTAACCCTAGCACAACACTTTTTAAGTTTAAGTTGCAAGACACTTTTAACAAGGTAATGGTCAGATCCAATTTCAGCTCCCCTATATGCCCTGGTATTTCTAACAGAACTAGCCCATTTGCTGTTAATTAATATATAATCAATCATATTCCTATGCAGCCCATCAGGTGAAACCCATGTGTATTTATGTATGTCGCGATGTCTGTAATATGTGTTAGTTATTCTGAAACCATTGAGTTTACTTACCTGTAGGAGACGTTGCCCATTGCCATTGCAGCTACCAATACCAAAAGGGCCTATCACCCCTCCCCAAAGATCAGAGTCAGTACCAACTTTGGCATTGAAGTCACCAAGAACAAGGGTAATATTTCCTTTCTTGACAGAATTCAAAATATACTGAAGTTGTCCGTAAAACCTATCCTTCTCATCCTCATCAGCATCCTCAGTGGGGGCATAACAGCAGATAACATTCAAGTCTTTAATGCTTGTCTGAAATTTTGCTGTAAGAAACCTTTCATTAATGCACTCATATCCTAGAAGAGCATCACTAGCATGTCTGCTGAGCAGCAGACCCACGCCTTGGTGATGCTTTCCATCCTCCCTCCCTGTAAAGAGAAATTTAAAGTTATTTTTAAGTATCTCACCTTTACCTGTCCATCTGGTCTCTTGCAAGCCTAGAATATCTAGGTTATAGCACTGGATTTCCTGCATGAGGACATCAAGAGAATAATCTCTATGTAATGTCCTCACGTTCCACGTTCCTGCAGAGAGAAAATGATTAGTTGTATTTTTAAAGAAATTTGGTTTATTGGGATTGGTAGGGCCAACAATATCAAACAGCCCCTGATCGCAGGCATGGGGCAAAGACCCGTTCCTTCTCCGCTAAAGGCGGAAGTCACCGATGCTGGTAGGAACTTCAAGCACCACCTTTTCAAGTGGACTTTTTCAAGAGCCACATGGCCTGCCTGAGACGCATTGCTCCAGTTTAGGCTTGACGATGCCCAACTAGCGAAGTAAGGTTCAGGTACCTGCGATGGCCTCTGATTAGGATTATCCACCAGCTGATATAAGATATCCCATGCCTCTGTTCACTTAGAGCTGGCAACCCAGAAGCAAACAGAAAACACAGCGGCAGACTCTCCCTCAACAGAGGCCCACCAGTGCAGCAAGTCCAGGATCAATAATCAAGCTCAAATCCATAAACAAGTCCAGTCTAGTAGGTATAAATGGTCAGCACCAGGACCCTGTGAAGTTGACCACTCCTCAGCAGGGTTGAAAAAAAAGAAAAAAGTGGCCATAGATGACCAGATCAGTAGGCCATACTGAAGTGGCAGCCCTCCCCTTCCGTTCGCTTCCAAAAGAGAATATCTCTTTTGAAAGGTACTGACGGCCTGCACCACGATAAGGCGGGGTCGGACATTAGGTGCTAGACCTGGCCGGTTCTGTGCATCATCACTAGGGATTGGTACACAGCTCTCCTTCCAGTTTACGCCTAGCTACCATTTACAGGCCATATATGTAATTTAGGAAAACAAAATTTAATATGTATATGTTTCATTTTATTCCCATTGTTATACTATAACTATAGTTTATCTACCTGTACAAGGGGTACGCCAGTTACATACACATTTCCAGGGGGTACGTGAAGCATGAAAGGTTGAGAACCACTGATTTAGAGTAAAATTATATAATTTCACTAATGTTTGTCAGAATTTTCAACATCTATTCAACTAATATGATTCAAATTTGAAAAAAATAATGAACAAAAAAGCTTAGTTGCAGATAAAGACTCTTATTGGCCATTGCAATGATAAATAAATTATTGTGCACTTTCATCTCGCGACATTGGGACAAGAATGCATAATACCGTATTTCTTCGATTCTAAGACGCCATCGATTGTAAGATGCACCTTAATTTCTGTACCACCAATAGAAAAAAAGCTTTGATTCTAAGAAAAATAAAATAAAACGTTAAAATATATCTAACAAATATTTTTATTATAATAGATTTCAATTTAGTAGCAACAATATTACCTATTTATCAGTAGGTATGTTATTTATCAGTAGGTATGTTATTCATAATGCCGTCCCGTGGCCGAGTGGTTAGCACGCTTGGCTACTGATCTAAGGGACCCGGGTTCGAGCCCCGGATTAGGCATGGATGTGTGTGTCGTTTTTCTGCTGAGGTCCTGCCATCCTCTCAGATCTCCTACTGTGGCATATAAACTGACAGGCTCCTGTCAGACCTCTGTGGCAAGCAGCTGCTTGAGGGGGTATTTATTTTTTTTTTATTTATTTATGTTATTCATCACTTCATTCCCCTATATGGCGCGCGCTGTGCACGTAGAATTTTTGCTCTCTTAAATCTCTTATTTTTAAAGTAAAGTGCTTATTGTGCCTATCCAAATTTTGGAGTGAAGATTCATGAAGCTTTGAGGAGTCGCCTGGTAAGACTTTAATTTTATAAACGTGCCTCGTTGCTTTATATTTAAACTTCTTAAAAGAAGGATTATCTGTCGCTTTGTCGTAAAGCGACGCCATTGTCACTGAGAAGCGTCATTTAGTTGGCACTGACCTTAACCTCGATCAGCGTGCCTTTCGTTTCGTTACCGGCAACTGACCGAAACTCCCTCGCTGACATCTACCGAGCCGAACATCGGAATAACCAACTCCAACCGACCACCCCCACAGGCATTTGGCACTCCTAGCTCTTAAGTTGGTGCACAGCATATTGACAAATCTATGAATTTTGGTTTGCATAGTGAATAATAAGAAAAAAAGTATATTCCCTCGAGCAGGTTGAATTAGCTTGGATAATTTTAAGATTTGAGTATCTTGAGTGCTAATATAATGGATCGTTGTAATAGATGCAACGAGGAAATAATTGCAGCTGAAGATAAGATCAAATGTACAGGGTGATGCCAAAAACTGTTCCACTTCTATTGTGCCAGTTTGGGTGAAGACAGATTTAAGAAAATGTCAAAAGATCGGAAAGACAAGTGGATCAGCTGCAAATGCAAAGAAAAAACCAGAGATGATTTAAATAATATAAGGGGAGGAGAGATTTATAAAGAGGGAATAAAAAATTCTGAGGAGTCCGATGACATGAGTTTTCAAACGCTGAAAGTGGATGAGAACTTAAACTTCGGACAAGTCAAGTCAATTTTGACCCAAATAGATCACAAATTAGTGACTCTGTTACAAATGAAGACAACATTAGATAGTGTTGAAAAGTCGCTAGAATTCCTGTCTGACAAATATGATCAGCTTCTGGATAAAATAGTTGAATCGGAAAAAAGAAATGAAACGTTAGAGCAAGAGGTTGAAAAGAACCACAAGGTTATCGAAACATCACAAGATAAAATTAAGGAACTGGTTATAGCAAATAATAACCTAGAACAGTATAGTAGGAATAAAAATGTAGAGATTTGTGGAATTAAGCAAGAAAAAGGGGAAAGAGAGGAGGATCTTCTGGAAATAGTGAAGAAGCTGGCAGAAGAGTTGAAAATTGATTCCTTTTCAAGAGAAAGCATTGAGGTATTACATAGAATACGACCCAAAAAACAGGGACAGACTCCGAACATTTTGGTGCAATTCAAGAACAGAAAAGATAAGGCCAAATGGATTGAAAAGAGAAAGATTCGTTTGGGATGCGGAACAGTGTTTGCAGGAAAAGAGGATTCACCTATAGGTACATAAATGAAAATTTGACGCAAATGAATCGGGATTTACTTTGGAGAGCAAAGAAAATGGCTCAGGATAAAAGTTATAAATTTGTTTGGTTTAAGAACAATAAACTTTTTATTAGAAAGAATGAAACTGAGCAAGCAATTATTATTAACAGTGTTCAGAACCTAGAGGATTTGGAAAAAGAAGGTTAAAATAATTGTCTGTCCTAAATTTAAATAGTTTCTTTTGCTACTTTTAATATTTATGCCAGATATTGTTGAGAATGATGAGGTAGATAAGGAATTGTATTGTGATGACTTAACTGATGTGAATGTTTGGTTTCAAGGGTCGGATGATAAAATGTTAAAATTCATGTATTTAAATATTAGATCACTGAAAAAATACTGGGATAATTTATTAGTTCATATTGAACTTCTTGAATTCCAGTTGGATTTGATTATTTTGGTTGAAACTATGATAACTGAACAGGAAGCAGCTACATTTAATATTGAAGGGTATAACAAGCTTATTTTAACGGCAAAAGAAAATAAACAACGTGGGATCATAATTTTTTATCTAAACAAAATTAATTTAGTACAACTGGATGAAACTATTGGAGAATCAACAGAAGCAATAATTACTAAATTATTAATTAATAATATTGAAATTAATATCATCGCCGTATATAGATCTCCCAGTAAATATATTAACTGGTTCCTAAAAGAAATTTCTGAGTATTTATTAAAAAGGGCTGGAATTAAAAATTTAATTATTGTTGGTGATATTAATATTGATGTGGCAAATACTAATAAATATGGTTGTGATATGTATTTAAATACATTGATTGAATTTGGTTTAGAACAAATCGTTAAGGGTTTTACTAGAGAGGACGAAACATTAACTAAAATTACTAGGACGTTAATTGATTATGTTTCGGTTCAAACAAGTAGTTTTGATGTTAAAAGTAAAACATATAGAAATAAATTTGCAGATCATTATGGTATCTTAATTAAGATTTTCAAAAAGAATATTAGCTCTAATGATGTTACATTTTTGAAAGAGGATTCAAACCTAGGTTTTAAAATTTTTTATAATGATACTCTTATTATTCAAAAATTGCAAATGACACAATGGAATGATATAGTTGATGAAGACATGAGTACAGAATTAGTATATCAGAAAATATTAAGTAAAATTGATGAAATTCGGGAAAATTCTTGTTGTAGTAAACAAATTAATAATTGTAAAACTAAGAGAATAAGGAAAGAATGGATTACAGATGACATTATTTTAGCAATTAAAAATAGAGATAAATTATGGAAAAGATATAAAGATAATGTAAATAATAAACAAAATTATGAATTATATAAAATGGAAAGAAATAGGGTAAACATCATTATAAGGAATCAAAAACGCATATTTTATTCAAATAAATTAGCAATTAATAAAGGTAATAATACTAGAATGTGGGAATTAATTAATGATATTATTGACGATAAAAAAAGGATGTCAATCGACGAAAATGTTGAAAGACACTTGATTAGAGATAACACTCCAAAAGAAATTCTAAATAGTTTTGTTAAGTTTTTTGTAACAATTATTAGTGAGATGCAAACAGAATTTGCGACGATGAATACCAGGTCATATAAGGTTTACGAATTATGTTACATAAATAAGAATTCTATGCATTTTCCACTAGCTAGTAACTTCGATGTTGCCAATATTATAGATCGCTTAAAATATAACACATCTCCTGGATTTGACAATATTAAACCAAAATACATAAAGTAAATGCAATTTTGTTCATGTAATAACAATTCTTATAAATAAAATTTTTGAAAATTCGCAAATCCCAATAGCTATGAAAATTGGAATTATTTGTCCGGTATATAAAAGTGGATCAAAAAAGAATTTTAATAATTATAGACCAATCACTCTATAAACAATTTTTGATAAGATAATGGAAAAATACGTTGGATATCGCTTGCAAAATTTTTTGAATAAAATTAATTTTCTGTCAAGTCAGCAATTTGGGTTCCGTAAAGGTATGGGGCCATCCCACGGCCGAGTGGTTAGCGTGCTTGGCTACTGACCTAAGGGACCTGGGTTCGATCCCCGGGTAAGGCATGGATGTATGTGTCATTTTTCTGCTGAGGTCCTGCCATCCTCTCAGATCTACTGTGGCATATAAACTGACAGGCTCCTGTCAGACCTCTGTGGCAAGCAGCTGCTTGAGGGGGTATTTATTTATTTATTATTTAAAGGTATGGGAACACAAACTCTTTTGGAAGATCTTATTAATAATATAAATATTAATTTAAATATAGGAAAGAAATGCGTTGCGGTATTTATGGACTTAAATAAAGCATTTGATTCAGTTGACATTGATATCTTGCTACAGAAATTATATTTACTTGGTATAAGAGGAAATATTTATGAATGGTTTAAAAGCTACTTATTACATAGAGAAATAGTTATGAAAATAAATGATAATTTTAGCGATAAATTTCAGATCAATTTTGGAGTTCCACAAGGATCTATTCTCGGCCCTATGCTATTTCAAATATACATAAATGATTTGGCTAATATTAATTTCGATAGTAAATTATATATGTATGCTGATGATACAGTGCTAATCAACTTCCACCTTGATTTAGAATACGCTATTTGCAATCTACAAAGTGATTTCAATAAAGCAGTTAAATAGTTTGCTCTTAACAAACTGAGTGTAAACGAGAAAAAAACTAAATTTATGTGTATTGGTTCTCAACAACCTACACTTAATAGAAGAATTTCTAAGCATCGAATAAGTTGTACTAGGCTGGATGGTTTATCACCTGGTACATGCAATTGTCCTAAAATAGAAGAAGTAAATGAAATAATTTACCTAGGCTTGAATATGAATTCGAAAATGAAATGGAATAAACATATTGATTGGATGTGTTCAAGACTACGATTTGTAGCATTTAAAATTAGGAAACTTAACATGTTTGTTGATACACAGATAACTATTTTAGTATATTAAGCACTTTTTGAATCTATAATTAGGATGGGATAACAGTTTATGGGACAGCCTATAAGACAGAATTAAATAAAATTAATAGAATACAAATTAGTCTGCTAAAAGGATTGTGTAATACAGAAGTTAAAAATTCCCTTACAACAAAAGATGATATATTCAGTTTGTTCAAAATTTTACCTATTGAAAGTTTATATGTGTTTGTTTCTGTTATCAATAACTTCTTTGATGATACCTATAAGCAAAATATTTGCCACAATAAGTTTACTAGAAAAAAGGCTATGGGTTTTTTGAAACAACCAAAATTTTATAATAATTACGTACGAAATTCCAAAGAATATCAAATTCCCTACCTATTTAACTTGCTTCCTAGAGAAAGAGTTAACTTAAAAAAATTTGTGATGTTAAAGATAAATTATTTCAGTGGTTGATGAAAAAGTGATGTTTTTATTTGTAAACTTTCATCATTTTGTCGGTTTTCTTACTCATTTATTACTTTTTTTTTCTCTCCTTCATTTTTTGTACTACTGAGGCAATCTAGATCATATCTGTAAAAACATATATATACATTCCCGCTGATAAGCTTCGGCTTAGTGGGATTTTTTATGTAATATAATTATAGATAATACTTATTGAAAATAAATTTGAATTTGAATTTGATCAATATCAGTATCTGATTCTTCTGAGCCGTCTTTATCTTCATTATCCCATAACATATCGTCTTCTGAACCATCGACAGTGTTGGTGATGCAACATTTTTTAACTGAGTGCTGCACTATTCTTTCTGGGATTAGCTTCCAAGCTGTTGATACCCATTCCGCCATTTTTGATGCAGGCGCTTTAAAATTTTCCGGAAGGTGTCAGCGAAAGATTGTCAATCAACAGCCAGACCCCAACTTCCTAGTTGTCGCTGAGTGAGCTCCACTATAATGAAATAACGGTGGCTTCACATTTGGAAAGCGCAGGAAAACACCCAGGCCACTTTATTTCTCCAATGGAATTGGAGAATGCGATAACGGTCAAACTTGGAGGCGGGGTTTCCGCATAAAACCAAAACGTGTGGTGTCGTGTGCAAAGCGCGGGAAAATTACAAAAAAAAAAAAAACTGCGATTCTAAGACGCACCCCGTTTTTAGAGATATTTATATGGGGGGAAAAAAAGTGCGTCTTAGAATCGAAGAAATACGGTATATTAATCTTCAAACTAGTTTATGTCAAGGTAAAGGTACTAAAGTAGCTAACTGCAGACAGGTCTGGTTTTCTCATTAGGCACATTAGACACTAGCGTAGTTGGCGCCAACATAACCGGGTCACCATCTTTTAAATGCTACAATTGATTTATTTAAGTAATAAAACTGTGTCTTTTCAATTTTAACTACCTGCAAGTATCTATGGAGAATAAGTACTCTCTTTTCAAAGTACTTTTTCACTCATGATAATGGAATTTTTTTAAATAATTCGGATTGTGAGGCTATACACTCTGTTTCCAAACATATTAGGATACAGTTTTCACACAATATGAAAGTATCTTAATATTTTTGATAATTAAGTGTAATTTAATCATTCTCAAAGCGCTAAAGCGATGAAAAAGTTTATGAAATTTAAATTGATAATTTGATTGTGTAATATTACTCCATATTGAATAAAACAAGTTATATGTTATCCATAATATTAATTTATTACATTAAGTTCACTATTTATTACAATTTCCACATTCGTTTATCTCGATACATTATTTTCCATTCTTCGTGGTTGTGAAAGAAAGAAAATATTTTTTATACCAAATTGAAAGAAGTATTGTTGATAACGGCGGACTACCACTTCGTGTGCCTAGAGACGCAAGAGATATAAAATCGGTCCTGTCTAAAAAAAAAGGTCTCATAAAATAATAAGCTGAAAAAAATTTGGTTTTGCCATGAGTGGAATTCGAACCAACATCTCCAGGAAACATGCCTGTTATGCTACCACTACACCACCAATGGCTAACCTTTTCTCAGCATCTGTGACCTTATAAACTTACCGGAATTATTTTTATTTGATTCGCACAGTGTCGCCATCTATCCGGGAAGTGGACAACTCTGGCCTCATAAGAGATGGGATTAACATTTGTCACTCACGCTCATGGCGTTGAATCAATAAATCAGTGGTAAAGAATCACAGGATAAGTCCTGCAGACATGGAACTCATGAAATAATAAATAAAAAAATAAATAAATACTCCCTCAAGCAGCTGCTTGCCACAGAGGTTTGACAGGAGCCTGTCAGTTTATATGACAGAGTAGGTCTGAGAGGATGGCAGGACCTCAGCAGAAAAACAACACATACATCCATGCCTTACCCAGGGCTTGAACCCAGGTCCCTTAAATCAGTAGCCAAGCGTGCTAACCACTCAGCCATGGGAATAAGCTGAAAAAAATCGGTTTTGCCATGAGTGGGATTCGAACCCACGTCTCCAGGAAACTTACCTGTTATGTTACCACTACACACCAATCAGGAAACACACCTGTTATGCTACCACTACACACCAATCAGGAAACACACCTGTTATGCTACCACACACACCAATCAGGAAACACACCTGTTATGCTACCACTACACCACCAATGGCTAACCTTTTTCAGCTTGTGTAACCTTATAAACTTTCCGGATTTTTTTTATTTGATTCGCACAATGGCGCCATGGACAACTCTGTTGCCTCATACAAGATGGAATTATATTTGTCACTCACGCTCATGCGTTAAATCAATAAATCAGTAGTAAAGAATCACAGGAGGATATTTTCATAAAGGAAACCAAAAGCCTTCCATTCTAGTGACACGTGCTGTGGGAATGAAGGAAACTTATGAAAGCGTGGAAAAAATACACACTGCTATAAAATATGATCAGTTTAAGTGTACAATGTATGGTAACCTAAAAGCCATATCTCTCTTGCTCGGACTTCAAGTGACTTCAACTTTGCTGTTTTCTGTGTTTGTGGAACAGTAGGGTGTTTTTATTTCTAGAAAGAGATTTTTTTTCCATGGAGAGAGTAATATTAGGTATAAGCCTCTAGTTGACCCCTCTGATGTGCTGCTCCCTCCCCTACACATCAAACTGGGGCTTATGAAAAACTTTATAAAAGCTGTGGACAAAACTGGTAAAGGGTTTTTGCACTTGAAGGAAAAATTTCCAAAACTAAGTGATGGCAAACTCAAAGGGATCTTGGTTGATCTCATATCAGGAAGTTACTGTATGATACTGTATTCGAAGAAAAACTGAATATGAAGGAGCGCGCGGCATGGAAATCTTTCACGTCTGTGGTCCAGGGTTTTCTGCTGAATCACAAAGGGAAAACTACCATCAGCTCATTCAATCTTCTCAAAAACTATGAAAATTTTGGTTACCGAATGTCTTTGAAGATCAATTTCTTGCACTCGCATCTCAACTTCTTTCCCAAGAACTTAGGAGCTGTCAGTGATGAGCAAGGGGAAAAGATTTCACCAAGATATCCGAATCATGCAGGAGAGATACCAAGGCAGGTGGGACCCAGCAATGATGGATTACTGCTGGTTCTTGTAAAAGGAAGATACCTCATCACAAAAAAGACAAAAATGAACTTCTTGTAAGTATAAAAGATTCTTACCCATGCTTTCTTATTTTGCGTTTCAATATTATTTCATTTGTTGTTTTATATTCAGTGCTATATAACTATGATATTTCTATTTTTTTCACTGTAATCATGTAATTAACTAATGAGTTTTAAGTTGCAATTTAATAAAATAGTCACGTTTATTTTCATTTTCCAGATGTACGTATTCATTGAAATTTGAAATACATTAATCCGCAATTTAAAAAAACCTACGTGCTGCAGATTTTTCACAGTCATGTTTGAATTCAGCATTCCAAAATTAGTTAAAAACATACTATTTGACCAATGTTATAAAAAAAGTTTTAATTTGTTGTCCAGTGCTATTTTTGTTACTGAATTGAACAGATTTGAAAAACCAAAAACATAGAATGGGTCAGGCACAAAGCTAGGAAAAAACAGGGAAGAGAGAGGGAAGCTATTCAAATGGGGAGGGGGGGGGAGTAAATTCGAAACACCATTCCAGTATTAAATTTCTCTCGGTGTTTTAGTAAACAAAAAACTATAAATTATTACTAGCAGGCCCCATGCCACAATGATCTGAAGGGAGACTGTCAATGTAATACGCCATAGAAAAGAATTTTGCAGCTATTTTTGAAAAAAAAAGATATATTTTTAGAAGAAATTTTTTAATATTTTTTCATAATTTTGGTCTCTGTTTCGGTTGCTATCATTCTCAAAAAGGGACTGGAAAGGCCTCTTTGTCCTCCCCTCCTGGCCTGAGAAGCAATTTAAAGCCACCAAAAGAAACAAAGAGTCAGAGTCTAGAAAGAATGTAATGCTGTTTCAATGAAATTTCAACAGCCTTTTCAACGGGGAACAAAGTGGTCTTTCCTCCTCCTTCCTTGTGAACGCTAATAACCGGAACTAAGGCCAAATATACAGGGTGAATCTGAAAAAGTGGGCAAAACTTTATGGGGTGGTAGAACGCAGTTATACGAGCAATATTCGTCATAGAAAGTATGGGCGGAACGCAAACGGCGAGCCGCTAGGTGGCGTTGGAAATGGTATAAAAGGGTCGGTCCTCGCACCCAACGGCATTTCTACCGTGGATTGTTTGGACGTTTTCCTGTGGGGCCATATGAAAAGCCTAATCTACGAGTGCCCCATTGAAACCGATATGGATCTAGTCGCCAGGATCGCCGTTGTTGCCGGCGATATTCGGAAAATGCCTGGTGTCTTCGCAAATGTGCGTCGGTCCCTATCCCGCAGGTGTGAAGCCTGCATTACAGCTGGCGGCAGCTCTTTTGAGCAATTTCTTTGAGCATGTACCTCAATTACATTCCTGTTAATAAAATGTTTTCTGAAGTATCTCCTCTCCTTCTTGTGTTCATTCTTTAAATGTGACAGTGGAAAACTACCTTTTAACTTCTCACCGCTTGCGTTCCGACCATACATTCTATGACGAATATTGCTCGTATAGCTGCGTTCTACCACCCCGTAAAGTTTTGCCCACTTTTTCAGATTCACCCTGTATATATATTTCACGCTTTTTCAAACGAAGTTTTAAAAAACACTAAACGTGAGAATGAGTAGTTACGAGGAGAACAGGATGTTACGTAAAGCCACGCAACACTCGTTCCCCGTCTTCTCACAGCAGTTTTTTCTTTTTGTAAGACTCTTCACTCTTTGCACAATAATCAGCTTACCAAGTGAGTGGAGATAGTAATAAATACTTAGAAGAGAAATTGCAATAAATTAATTGATTTTTTGCCATCAGAAAGCGAAAAAAAAACACTAATTTTAGAAATAAACATAATAATTTAATTGCTCCATAACTCTACTTCTCACTCTTCCCCCTCTAACGCGACTTAACAAAATTCACCAACCTAACCTTTCGAGTGACAAACCCTGACTGAGGTTGGTATTTAATTTTCAATCAAATTGGAATCGTACTTGTGGAAGTTTTACTTATAACATTTTTTATTTTTCGGATCCCTTGTAAAACGTAAAACTGCAATAATTCCACTGCAATAATTTTATTCGTAAGTTTGTTGAGGATTAAGTGTTTAATAGATTAAGTGATTTAATTTCAAGTGCTTCTTGTCAACATGACATTTCCTGTGATACTTTATCACTGAATTACGAATTATCCTTGACCAAAATGGCGACTTTATACTTTTGGCGGGATTTTTGCAGCTTTTCTAATTTTCCTAGTAGAGTTCAAGTGAAACAAATGAAGCTGAAGCTGCTATCTCATTTGACAGCTAAAGGTCAAAGGGTTAGTGCTTTCATGACATCCTGTTCGGGAAGATGGATTACACCTCGCACAAGTCAGAAGAGCAGGGTCGGCGCGATAGTAAATATGATACCGGGCGAAACAAAAATTCGGCGCCCCGCCTCCCCCTACCTCCCGCGAAAGGATTTTTTTTTTTTTCAATTGTAAAACATTCGGTTGGCTGTTATAATCAGAATTATTCTTTTTATACTGTAAAGTTTTCTTGTCTACAGAGTCCGGATTTACGCTACAAACGTCCCTAGGCACAGTCGTCGTCATCATCATCATCGTCCGCAAGCAACCATGTGTTCTACGTGAATTTTCGTATTCACCTACAACCGTTTCAGGGTTGCCTTTTTTCTCGGCGGACAATTTTATTTAAGGTGCCGTAGAGCAGGGCAAGGCCATTTACCTGCCTTCCTGCCAGTTATAATCCAAGTAACTTGTACAAAAGGAGTCACCCTTTCATATATGTAAAGACTCTGTCAGAGTGGTGCCTGGTGCCAAGTCTGTGACTCTGTCACTATAACACTGGATGCCCTGAGAAAATCCCCTGGACCACTGTTCAACGGTTCCCACGAACGCAGTCACGTGGTTTCGGGACAAAGATATTACGTCAAGAACTGTCTATTTTCGTCCCTTACCACCACCACCAACCTTAGCAGAGAGAATTGCTGTTTACAATCAAACACTTTGGATAGCTGCCCTTTGTGTGTTCAACAGAGCAAGGAGGAACAACAGTTTTGGAGAGGCGAGACAACGGTTTGGAAGTAAGGATAGAGCAGATGAGTTTTGGAGAGTGGGGAGGACAAAAAGAGTTTTGGAGGGTGGAGAGGCCAGAACGATTTGAAAATCAGGAGCGAAATAGTTTAGAGAGCAGAGGCACAGAATGCTACCAAGTGTGATGTAAGTTACTTCTCATACAAAGCTGCTTCAAAGTTACTGAAATTAAAGCATGTAATTTAAAATGTAGATCGCACGTTGTAAATAAATATATGTCTTTTGTTCAAAAACCATTACTTAACATCCTTTACTCCTTTTTGTGTGGGAGGATATCCCTTTTCCCCAGTAAAATACTGGGCTCTAAGTATTTAAAAAGGTACAATTAATGTATCAAAAATCGAACACAATCACAATAATACGAAACGGGAGGATTATTAAATTTTAATTCCACCCACCACTCCCGTAAAACACGTGGACTATGGAGGTCCAACAAGATCGTACAATTTAGTTCTCCAAACGTTTTTGTCTTGAGCTAGATCTGCTACATCTCGACACTGCACACCAATTCTAAGAAGGTCCTGTTTGACATTGTCTGCCCACCGCATCCTAGGTCTCCCCCTTTTCCTGAGGCCTTTAGGCACACTGTTCATAACCCTGTTCTCTAATCTATAATTGTCCATATTTATATCTCTCTCTACGCAATATGCTGCTTAAAAGAGGTTGCCGACTCCTTTGCCTAACCTCATCATTAGTTACAAAGTTGAACCACCTAATGCCCAAGATACTGCGCAAGCATCTAGAATCAAAAGCATCAAGTTTCCTACCATCTTGTTTACAAAGCGTCCAAGTTTCATTATCATAACTCACCCTAGAAAGAACAAAATTATTATACTCTACTTTTAGTCTTTAGGTGTATACGCCAAGTGGCGGACAGGCCAGGGTGTCAGCTTGCCCGATGGCAAGTGGGCCCCTGATGAAGTGGGCACCCTTAAACATTAGCCAATATGTTAAAAATGATAGCCTTATAGTTGTGGGTGGGCGTGGGCCCCCTTTGTCTCCTGGTAGCCAATATTTTTAGACCCAGTCCGCCACTGACTATATATTTTCCTGTGGTACTTTATTACTGAACTATTTGTATAACGCTATGCGCATAAGTGACAAATATTCTATGATAATGAGGCAACTTGATCAACCGATTCCTGACATAGATGGAACAAGTGGTGAATCAACAAAAATACGGGAATGCTTATGTCACATTATGGAAGTAAATGGCTGGTTTCTGGTGTCCTAGCGGTTATAAGGCCTAGCATGCTTCTGGGAGATGTGAATTCGAATCCTATTCAAATTTTTTCAGCTAATTATTTCAACTGCGACATATAATTATTTTTGTTGAAATAAAACATCGATTATAATAGAAAGAAAAAAAATATATAAAAATATGGAGATATGCAATAACAAGCAAATAATAATAAAAAACAAGTTTAATGAGTCTCCCTGGAATGCATCTACCATTCCAAAGTTAAACTGGGATTACTTTTTGTACCATCATAGGCGTCTCAGCAGAATTCTATTGGGGAGGTGAGGTGGGGAGCAAAACGTTATGAATGTTGACAGAATTATTATTTGCATATATTTTCTGGACAGCCGTCCCATGGCCGAGTGGTTAGCACGCTTGGCTACTGATCCAAGGGACCTGGGTTCGAGTCCCGGGTAAGGCATGGATGTGTGTGTCGTTTTTCTGCTGAGGTCCTGCCATCCTCTCAGACCTTCTACTCTGGCATATAAACTGACAGGCTCCTGTCAGACCTCTGTGGCAAGCAGCTGCTTGAGGGGGTATTTATTTTTTTTATTTATATTTTCTGTGCCATTTTTATCTCTTCCAATTACAATAAAAAAAGTATACACAAATTCGTTACATTTAATACCAGAGGCCCTATGCAAATGATTCCAAAAACATGACCCTCACATGGAACCGGAAATAGAGGCAGTGGTGTCGGTCCCTATACTCTAATAAAATCCACAACAGTAGACAGCAGCAGAACTGGCTGAAGCAAGGTATGCTTGTTTTTCTGCCAACTCTCTTTTTGACGCTTCAGACATTTTACAGGTGCCCTTTTGGAGAAGGTACCCTGATGCAGTGCTTCCCTTGCTTACCGGCTCTGGAAAGTCAGGGAAAGTGAAACCGTGCAAATAGTTTTTCAGTTATGCAAGACAACGAACTTAAGTGTGTTATCAGTAGCAAGGCTGCTTCAAACAGGCCGTCTTATAGCTGACCATCTGTCATGCAGTGAACATTGTAACATGTTCGAAGTATTGGACGAGGACAAGTATCACTTCACGTTACCATGGCTCAAGGTACCAGCAGAAGTGCCCATACCATGAGATCAACTGTTCCACTAACAAGCAACCTCCGACCCCTGTGTGACATCTACACCAATCCAAAGCAATGTGGCACCAGCAATGCATCCACCAGTCTGCACAGACAATCTGATAACATTTGAATGAAGCTGAATTCGAATTTTTCCAACTCTCCTTAATTTCACAAAACCAATCCCATTTTTGCAACTCATCTGTACTTTACCAAGTGGTTTCCAGTTTTGCCAACTTCCTTAGATTTTGCCAAGTTGCCTGGATTTTACCACCTTTCCTTAATTTCTCAAAACAATCCCAATTTTTATATCTCTCCTGAATTTGCCAAGTCACTTCAAATTTCTCAAATTCCCCAAAATTTTGCCGTTTTCTCGATTTTGTCAATTCTTAATTCCACAAAAACAATCCCAATTTTCACAACTCGCCCGTATTTTACCAAGTGGATTTGAATTTTGTCAACTGCCCTAGATTTTGCCATCTCGCCACAATTTTACAGAAAAAAAAATCCAAATTTTTACATCTCATCTGATTTTTGAAAAATCACTCTGAATTTTGACACCTCTCCCAAGATTTGCCAACTCTCCTAAATATTGCGGAGTTGCCTCAATTTTGCCAACACGCCATAACTTTACAGAATAACAATTGCAATTTTAACATTTCACCCGAATTTTGCCAACTGCCCCTATATTTTCCAGAAAAAAATCCAAATTTTTACATCTCATCTGAATTTTTCCAACTCCCCACGATTTTGCCAAGTCACTCCGAATTTTGCCAACTGCCCCTAGATTTTTTCCAACTCGCCATAATTTTACAGAAATCTAAATTTTTACATCTCACCTGAATTTTGCCAACTCCCCATGATTTTGCTAAGTTACTCCGAATTTTGCCAACTCGCCATAATTTTACAGACAAAAATCCCAATTTTTACATCTCGCCTGAATTTTGCCAACTTCCCACGATTTTGCCAAGTTACTCCGAATTTTGTGAACTCCCTAGATTTTGTCAAGTTGTCCCAATTTTGCCAACTGCTCTAAATTTTGACGTCTCTCCATTTTCCAAACTGCCGTATATTTGCCAAGTTGCCTCGATTTTGACAACTCCCCTTAATTTTGCAAAAAAAAGATTACAAATTTTCACAATTTATCTAGATTTTGCGAAGTCGCTTCGAATTTTGCCAACTCCGAGTTACTTTAGGGAGGAGCTCCCCCCATGGCTACGCCCGTCGACACTGACATCTAAACTTATTACCTGAACAGTGATATCTGGATTTTACTTAAGGAGTTCATAAACAGCAGCGATGGTGTTCACTGCTTCGTTGTCTTCCTACACGAAGCTGTGATCCTTCTCTGAATTTGTGCATCCATCCCGTAACAGTACCATATGAACAGGCATGATTCTCATATACTTGTGATAAATCTGCATGCTTTTCTCGCGTTGTCCCCAAGCTGCATCTTTGTGAAAATGTAAATTCTTTCCTTGTCTTTACTAGGCTCCATAGCAACAATACACAGATTTTGCATACCGAATTTTAGGCCTTGCCAGCGAAGAGAGATGATTAATGTGGCCATTTTTAATACATAGTGACATGTTTAGAGAGAGTAAGAGAGAAGACAAGCTTTCAAATAAGTCGTAGCTCCATAACTTCGGAGGAACGAGTGCAACTCTACAGACACGTGTCAAGAACTTTTTTTGTATGCTCTCTGTAGTAGTCTTTGATGCTAGTTTGGATATTTGCATTTTTAGTTTATCGTGCTCACGGTTGGTTAATTAATGAATATAATTGAATTTTGATAACGCATTGAGTTCATTGAATATTTTTATAAAAAATAAATATCCGCTCAAGCAACTGCTTGTCACAGAGGTCTGACGTCCATGCCTTACCCGTGACTCAAGTATCTATCAGACGTGATTAACTTGGTAACTTGATAGCCACTTGGCCATGGGACAGTTCTTATTTTTTTACGATGATCTAGATTTAGATCTGTAAAAATAATAGAGTTAATGATTTAAAAAAAATATTGTATTCTTATGGTTTTTTCTTTTATCTTCTATTAATGATGCCACTAGGGTAGGAAAAAAATTTAATCAGTTTTATAGACTATATTTTTATTAGAAACTGAAAAGACTGGAATATATCCTTCAGCAATTTGATTGACTATCATTCAATCTTTAAAAAAATTCAATACGTAAGAAAGCTATTTTAATAAACATTGAAAATCAGACAAATATACTGTTTATAATAATAAAAACTGGTAAATTATAAAAAATTATCCAATTGCAATATTATAATTACATGGATGCTAATCAAATTTACCTTGAATTTAAAAAGGTAATTAATTATGCCGATAGTAAATCGGTTTATTCGAGAGTTGCTAATAACAAATGTTTAGAACCTTGGACAACTGTTGAATTAAGAAATATAAAAATAAAAGAACAATTATATACAAAATCTTTGATGAATGCTTAAAAATAAAAAGCACTAAGTAAAATTATTTGTTTGAATTTATCCGTTACAGGAATGATAAGAAAAAGGAATGAAAATTGATCAGGAACCGATGATCATTAAGAGTATACGTTTCCTATTGGGATAGACACTGGTAAAATATTACAGTGTGAATAGGAATAATTACTTTGATTTGTTGATTAATAATTTATTTCCAGTTGTTAAGGATGACATAAAAAGGGTTGCAAATGGATTACAGAAGAGTAAAAAAATGTTATGACCATATAACAGAAAAGTTGGAAATTATAATAAAAATTGCATTTTTTAACAAGTATTATTAATAAATAACTGGCAGATGGTGATTAGGTATATTGATGATCTGAAAATTGGATTATTGTTGCCTATTTTTAAAGGTGGCAATAAAAATGAATTAAGCAATTATAGGACAATTTCTATTTAATCAATAATCACTAAACCTATCGAATTTTTGATGAAAAGTAGGTTAAATAATTATTTAGAATAGGTGGCTTTTGTTTTCACTAAATCAGTATGGATTTAGACCCAGTTTTAATACAGAGACTGCTCTATTAGAATTTATTAAAAAAGGTTATAATGGTATAATCTTTGATGTGACTTAATTGTAATACACGAGACATTGCTTTTGAAAATTGCTTGCTATGGAATTAGAGGAACTGCCAACAAATGGTTTCGTTCTTATTTAACTAAAACCGTCCTTAAATTGCAATGGGACTAACAGTGAAATGAAATTGTGGTGTACCACAGGGCTCAGTATTGGACCCTATTCTATTTTTATTTATGTTAATGATCTATGTAAATATATTCTCTTTGGTAAAATTTTGCCTTTTGCTAACTTTATTACCTGAGCACTGGCATTGTTATAATTTACAATGAAGATGTTAATACTCTAGAACAGTGGTTCTCAACATTTATGCTTCACGTACCCCCTGGAAATGTGTAAATGGCATATCCCTTGTATAGATAAACTATAGTTATAGCATAACCAGTGCTTTTTTTCTGGCGGCACGCAACACCGGCACCTTTTTTCTTGTTTTTAAAAATTTGCGACGACGATTTATTGATAGCAAAATGTATTATAAATATTCCGGTAGATGGTAGTGTTCAAGAATTGAATTTTCAATTTTGATTACTCATAAGTTGGTACCCTGCATTCCTGTTTCATAGGTTGGTACGCAACAGGAAACAGAAAGTTGTGTTCACTTCCCATTGCTTCCAATATCAGTTTTTCAGTTCTATATCCACTCTGCAACAGGCAGGTGTTCGTAGGTGTTCACCTAAGTTTTGAATTAATCTAAGTAAAATCAGTGCAATCATTGTTCAAAATGAGTAAAATAAGTAGTTACTTCATGTCAATGAGTCAAAAAAGAAGGCTGAAGAGGCAGAAATTGTTGAATCTACTTGTGATCGTGTAAAACAGGAAACCAGCACCGAAAATACACTTGGTGAAGAGGATCACTAAACCAAGACCGAAGATCCATGTGGTCAAAAAAGAAGCAGATTCTGATAATGATTGGCCCGAATGTTGGACACTTTTGCATAAAAATTACTTCTGCGAGAGAAACGAGTGGCTGTATGTCAAGAATAAAATGTTGGGCTGTAAACTGTATCGTGATGCCGTCGATAAACAGATGGGAACGAAAATTTCAGCGGAGTGGGCAAGCGCTAAAATCAGTCATTTTGGAGAATCTAGCAAACAACGCCGTCCCGTGGCCGAGTGGTTAGCACGCTTGGCTACTGATCTAAGGGACCTGGGTTCGAGCCCCGGAATTAGGCATGGATGTGTGTGTGTCGTTTTTCTGCTGAGGTCCTGCCATCCTCTCAGATCTCCTACTGTGGCATATAAACTGACAGGCTCCTGTCAGACCTCTGTGGCAAGCAGCTGCTTGAGGGGGTATTTTTTTTTTAATTTTATTAGCAAACAACAGTTAATGTCATTAAGAAAATAGATTTACGATCATATGGAGAGTGCAGCGCACAAAGCGTGCCAAAAAATTAAATCTGAAACAAAAAACGAAACAGAGAAAGTTTTCCTAAATACTTTGTCTCATAATAAAGACGTAAAAAGAAATGTTTCGAACCGCTTACAAAGTTGCGAGGAGAAATCAATCATTTAACAACTTTGAAGACGAAATAAATTTACAGGAACTAATGGCCTAGGCATGGGATATATTCTTCATTCTGCAAATGCCTGCATTAACATTGTGAGCCATATCGCGAATGAAATGAGAAATCTAAGGGACCTGGGTTCGAGCCCCGGGTAAGGCATGGCTGTTTGTGTCGTTTTTCTGCTGAGGTCCTGCCATCCTCTCAGACCTTCTCTTTGGCATATAAACTGACAGGCTCCTGTCAGACCTCTGTGGCAAGCAGCTGCTTGAGGGGGTATTTATTTTTATTTATTTAGTGAACTCCAAGAACAAAATATCGTTACTAATTGATGAATCGACAACTGTAACAGACCAACATTGATTGTTATTGTTCGTATAGTTCTTCCTGAACTTTCGGTTCCTGCGAGTCTTTTCCTAGATTTGGTCGAATTATCAGATATAACTGCTAGAGGAATTCTAAACTCTTTAATTAGTCATCTTGAGTGTTTAGGATTATCTGAAGATTACTTAAAGGAGTATTTATTGTCTGTAACTTGTGATGGTGCAGCCGTGTTGTTTGGCGTCCGTAATAGTGTAAGGGGGCTAATGCAAGAGAAATTTCCTAGTGTTATTTTCTGGCATTGTACTGGCCATCGCCTTGAATTGTCTATTAGTGACACAGTGAGCAATAAATATGGCAGGAGTGAATCGCTTTAAGAGTTTCATGGACAAACTTTATGTGACATCATGCTTCACCAAGAATGCTAGGAAACTACAGGAATGTGCAGCGACTCTAGAACTTCAACTTCTTAAAATTGGCAGAATTTTAAGCACTCACTGGGTTGCATCTGGCTTTCGCACTGTTTCTGCAGTGTGGCAAGACTTTGAAGCCCTAGTCCATCACTTGCAGGAGGCAAAAGAAGGCAGCAGAAGCAAAACAAATCGCTGTCTTTATGACCTTTTAAGAAAAATAACGTCATGCGAGTTTGTTCTTGATTTGGGCCATATGTGTGATGCTCTATGAGAACTTAGTGAACTAAGTCTAGATTTACAAGAGAGAAATATTGACTTGTACAAAGCAGACAGGAAGATAAAGAATACAGTTCAACTTTTTGAAGAAAGAATTGAAAATATTGGTTCGTACTACAGTATTTCTCTTCAAAGTCAGAAGAACATGAAGTTCAAAGGGATTGATCTCCACAAAAATGAAAGACACAGTCCTGCAATAAGTTCATCTGCTTTCTATAAAAGTCTGAAAGAAGCTGTTGGAATGCGTCTGCTTGAAGTAGATGGTGCTGATTTGTCTGAATGTGCTAAAATTTTAGATTCCAAGTACTGGCCAGAAAACCTGGGAAGCATCTGCATTTGATGAAGCTAAAAATAAAAAGCCGCAAATTTCGCTTAAATGAATGAGAAGCAGTTCGTGGTTTCAGTGAATATCTTCAAGAAAATAAAGTCCCGGACATACTACTTCCTGTAAAGCACACTTTGGGCACAATAGCAATATCTTCCAGTGAATGTGAAAGTGGTTTCTCTCAGATGAATCTTATAGTAACTTCATCTAGGTTATCTCTGCTTGTACGGACAACTTCTGCACTGATGTTCATCAGGATAGTAGGGCATCCTCTCACTCAGTTCAACCCTAGCAAATATGTGGACTCATGGCAGTCATTCTGCAGTTGATACCAAAAGCAAGAAGCGATCGAGGATATATCGGAGGATATGTTAAAAGTGTGGAAGTTGCTGTAATATCTTTATGATGAGTACCGACACCTTTTTTTTTAGAAAAAAAAAAGCACCGAGTATAACAATAGGAATTAAACAGACTTTGTTACTAGATCTGGCGTTCTTTGAGCTCTTACGGCGTACCCCCAAAAATTTTACCGCTTACGCCACGTTGAGAATCCCTACTCTACAAAGTCATATAAATCGGGATTTGCAATTAAATAAATAAATAGTATATTGCTAATGTTTAAAAATTAATTTTGGGCAATGTATTATGTCGGGAAGAACGGAAAAAATCTCTAAACATACGATGGCATGACTTACATTACAATGATTATCAAAATTCTAAATGGAACACAATAAAAAAAAGGTGAAATCAATAAAACATTTATGATTATATGTGATAGTAAAAATGGAAGCCGTGTATCCATCCACAGATTACCTGTAGAAGTAGACTTCAACATTAGTTAAAATTTCTGAAAAAAATTATCGCTGAGGGGCGGGAATTTAATAAACGCTTGAGCGTGATTGACCTTCTCATTAACATCGAAATCATTAGCAACAATTCGAAAAGTTGCCTCTCCTGAAGCATTGATGGGCAAGTCCGCCACATCCCAATGAAAGATTTACAAGTCTTATTCTGAAAGATTTTAACCACATGTATCTTTCTTGGTAAATTATAGTATATTATTAATAGAATATATTATGTGAAGAGGTATGTTAATTATGCGTTTTTAATATCCTTATATTTTTCATAATTTAGTTGCTCTCTGCAATATGGAATTATATGTTGGGGTAGTAGTAACTTGCTGTCATTCGAATTGGTAGTTGCAATGGAGAATGTCTCCTATGTTAAGTCAATGATTTGAAAATGTTAAAGATTTGAAAATCAAATCATGACAATGAAAAGTTAATGATTTGAAAATGTTAACACTATAAATACCAGGATATTTATAAATGCACGAGAATTTCAACTAATTAATTGCAATGGATTATTGGCAAGAGAATACTGTATTGCACATAGTTACATACATTACTTAAAAAGCTAACCTTGCAATTACATTATTTTCCTCTTTATTTTAGGTTAGTTTAAAATTCTGATTATTTCTTTTAATACAAAAAAAAAGATTTCTTTAAGGAAAAACATAAGAACATATAAATATGCTACTGATCAAATGTTAAGAAAATTGAAAAATACAAATTTTCATATAGTCAGTCCTTAGTAGTTTTGATAATTGTGAAAAAATTTAAAAATATGCAAATAGTGGCAGACAGGCCCGTATCTAGAAAGTGGGAGGAGGGGGCAAAGAGCTTAGATTTCTAATGCAGTATAACATTGGTCTTTAACATTTTTTGATAAATGCATGATATATAAATAAGTTTAATACTTTTTGCCTCTATTACCCTTACTAGCATTGTCAAAAGGGAGACATCCCTCCCCCCATAGATCCGGCCCTGATAGCAGGTTTAAAATCAAAAAGAGCTAATTACTTGCAATACATCTTTTATTTATGCTCTGCACCTTACAGGCAATATGTAACTCCGCCTGTGTGTAAAAACAGCTTCAGCCATTAATGGCAAGTTTTTACCACAGGTTGCTGGGTATCACACTGCAATTGGAAAGCTATGTATTTTATCTTCATTTCACTGGTTTCATCTGCCATAAACCATCATTTAAATAATGAATATTTTCAACTCCTATGCCTTTATTTACTCGAGATCTGCAAAGAAAGAAGGCAATATTTAATCTGTTAAAAATACTGAAAATAAGCTGCAAATAAAACCTTAAATATACTCTGTATAAACCTAATTATACTCTGTATTCACATATACTACACTACATGTTCATCAAATATCCCCCAAAATTAGTGAACATTCTTGAATAATCTTCCAAGTATGAACATAGGAAAGAGTTTTTCAGTAAGGATGGAGCTAAAACAATAACAAAAAAAAAATCTGTTATTGTGACAATAAAGGATTCAAGCAAGAAACAAATAGCACTGCAAAAGGTTTTAAAAATGGGTCAGTGATTGACATTTGATGGTTTAATTTGCAATGGTTGGCATTTCCTCATTCATGAACTCATTAGCAGGCAATAAAACACATTATAAGGCATTTAAAAAACAAATGTTAACAATACAGGTTAGAAAGGATGAAAATGTCACATTCATCTTCAGTAGTAGTCTATGCCACAAAAAATATCGATCAAAATGGTTATACATTGCAGCAAATTAAAAGACATAAAAGCATTTCACAACTTTGCATTTTCCCATAGCTTCCTCACTTAGAATGGATTATATTAACAGAGTTCTAAATTATGTAGAACCTGCTTATAACAATCTCACTTTTGGCTGTGGAAAAATAAACACCATTCTGCTGTATATTACTCAAGTAAGATCTGCTTCATTACAGATTCTTTTGGCTGAAGTAGGTTAAACTCAGTATTAAAACAAGTTAGTTCATGCGAACAAAGTAAAATAAATAAAAAGACTAACATTTAAAAAAAAAATATTTTTGAATATTTCCTAATACACTGAACCAACTATAAAAAACAGAAATTCAAAAATTTCAATAATTTTCAATTCCTATGCTTTTCTTAAATTTGTGATTGACTAAAATTCAAAAATAGAATCCAAGGTAAATTATTAGCATTACCTGATGATGGATAACTTGAAAAGCATAACAGGAAATCAGAATGACAGGAAAGATAGTTTGTAACAATATAAATGATTAGATGAGTTTCAGATAATACCACACAGACTTTGGTTTGCTGTATGATACACAGCTTTTGTTGCGTAATATAACCTGAAACACATCGACCATCAGCATTATTAAAACGTTTTTTAGCACTATTCTGTAATTTCCTATCATGTTTTACAAGTTTTCCATTACTACCAAAATTAATAAATTTACTTTCAAATGAAACATATAAATGAAATTAAAAAATCAGTTGTTTGACTTTGATCTTTTAGTTAACTGTTTGATAAAATTTTCATGAGGCATAAATGATGGTTAATGGAAGACGTTTTCTAGGACCACTGAAGATAAAAAGCTTCAAAGCTTTCAGCCAGACATAACAGTAAAAAAACATCAGCTGATCAACAGATTTAAACATCTAATTTTTCAATATATGATATTATTTTCAATGCCAAGTGGCCAACATTTGAATAGATAAGCTCCATTGCATAAAATTAATTCTGATGTCTACTTTCATTTCAATAAAGAATTTTTCAAAAACGAAAAACCAATGAAAATCAAAATCTAATTAGAACTTTGTTTATTAAGTGTAAATAATACAAGGTAGAGTTTCAGTATTATTCTGAATATTCTTTGCCCGTTTTCAGTAAAAATGAGATAATGTTTTCGTTACTTCATCTGTCTGTCTGTCTTTAGCCATTGAACTTCTTTGTTTTAGAGATAAATTAAAATTATTTTTGGGTTTATAAGTATTACTGAAATATTATGATTTCTACTTTCAGAATCTCCCAATAGCTATAACTGCACCCTAGAACGGTGGAAAAAGCTGAAAATTGCAAGTGATGCAATCACGAAGTTTGCATTGCTAATAATGATTTTCACCACGAGGGAATGGGAAGGTGCAATTTTTATGTTTAAGAGAAAGCTGTTCAATTTTAGAGATGAATTAAAAATTCTTTTTGAGTTCAACAGGTACTGATAACTATTATGATTCACACTTTTTGAATCTCCCAAAAGTTTTAATTGCACCATCTGACTATGGAAATTTTTGAAACTTTAAATGAATATTGCAAATGACCTATTTGGACTAGAAATTTGATATTTTAGTGGTGGAGTGTGATGATCAAGGGATTTACATTTACAACAACAATTTGTCCTTTCATCCCCAAGAAGGTTCAATAATATTTTAATATAGTAAAAATAAATATATTATTTTATATACACTGACTGATTTGCCTCTTCACCCTAGAATAGGGGTGGTAAAATTTTTTGAAGTATGTCGTGAGAGCTCAAAAGTCACTAGATCTAGTAACAAAGTAAAAATAACCATTGTTATACTATAATTATACAAGGGGTATGTCAGTTACATACACATTTCCAGGGGAATTACTACTGCAGAATTTGGAAAATTAAATACTTATAATTTCTTTGAAAATGAGCATTCTATTTTTGCCCTGGGCAATATGTTATTCTTCTAATTAAATACTTTTGTATTAAAGTTTGGAAAAAAATAATAATTTTGGTATTAAACAATAAGTTTTAAATGCAAATCAAAATTTAATTGTAGAACTCTGATTATGTATAAACACACAGGGTTTGAGATAAACATTTTTAAATATTTGTATCAAAGTTTGGATAAAAAAATTTATTTTTACATTAGATAATGACTTCAACCTTTTCTAATCTACATATTATGCTAAAAAATGGTACCAAACATACAATAGCTAGTGTCAACCATGAAAAGGCTATGCAACCTTATGGTATAATAGTTCCAACTGCAAAACCAAAATAAATAAATAAATAAATAAAATACAGACAGATTGAGATAAGCAATATCTAAATGGTGGAGTTTATAGTATCCTACTAATAGAAGAAATCTTCAGAATGAACATCCATATATGGGAAAGACATGATGAACCAAAGACAAAAATTTCTGATCAATGGGATATCAGATACAAAAAACCTACTATAGCACTAGCCCAGTGTCATCAACAAAAGAGGTATCATTCTGCAATTTGATAAAGCCTAAATAATAATGGTAATTCCTAATGACTTTCAACTAGCCATTGCAGAGTAATTAATGGCATAAAATATAGAGAAATGTGAAAATGACAACATCTCAGCACCACATTTCCCTTGGAAGATACTAAGGAAAGAGGCAAATCAACAAAACATTAATATTCTCAAGAGAAAGAAATATAAAATGACAAATAAACAATCATTAATGATGAAAAAAATGGCACATCCACAGCTGACTTCCACCCTACTTACAACTTGAATTGCAGGAAAAAGTTAAACCAATCACACCACAGCCTTGCACCTCGGGACAAAAGCCAATAGCTGGCGACCAAAGAACAAGCATCTTGAAAATGAATGTAGAAATGTGTAGATGTGAGTGGCATCATTTACGTGTATTTTGTTATGTGTCTTTCTGCTCATAATAAATATTATATTTGGCAGAGGCAACTTATAATTTCATCACCGAGACTCCTATAGTGCTACAGCAGTGAAGAACTCATCAGATAGTGTGGCATCAACTATTATTGACAGAGAATATATCTAGTGCCTGCACTAGATGAAGAAATTCAACTTGACTCACTGTAACTTGATGCATAAGGGAGCCCATTCCCATGTACTGCTTTGTGCAAGTTCAGGGAAAGTTAACCCAGATGGCAAGCTGAAGCAAATGACCATTTTTAGTTCCTAATGCTAAGCAACGAATTCAATCAAAGATGTGTGAATATTTTGTTGTAACCTACATGGATTGAGATGAAACAACACAATTAATAAAACAGTATTGTTTCTGCAGAAATGCTAATTACCATTTCAACCTAGAGATTAACAAACACTAGAAATCTTTAGATTTGTGTATTAGTCTTCCAGTGTAGATGGCTTCAGCCTTTAGTGGTGGGGGAACAGGTGTTTGCCCCATATCTGCGATTAGGGGGCTGTTTGATATTGTCGCCATTTCCTCTTTCAATAAATATAGTTTCTTTAAACATCCCACTAACCATTTTCTCTCCATAGGTAGTTGGAATGTGAGGACTCTGCACAGAGCTTTTTCTTTTGATGTCCTCACATAAGAATTCCACCATTATAATTTAGATATTCTTGGCATGCAAGAGACCAGATGGACAGATAAAGGTCAGATTCTTAAAAATAATCTTAAATTTCTCTTTCAGGCAGGAAAGGTGATAAACATCACCAAGGCGTGGGTCTCCTTCTCAGCAGACACGCTAGTGATGCTTTTCTAGGATATTAGTGCATTAATGAAAGGTTTCTTACAGCAAAATTTCAGACAAGCGTTAAAGACTTGAATATTATCTGCTGTTATGCCCCCAACTGAGGATGACGATGAGGCTGAGAAGGATAGGTTTTACAGACAACTTCAGGATATTTTGAATTCTGTCAAGAAACGTGATATTACCCTTGTTCTAGGTGACTTCAATGCCAAAGTTGGTACTGACTCTGACCTTTGGGGAGGAGTGATAGGCACATATGGTATTGGTAGTGCAATGGCAATGGGCAACATCTCCTACAGGTAAGTAAATTCAATGGTTTCAGAATAACTAACTTATTACAAACACCACGAGATATATAAGTACACATGGGTTTCACCTGATGGGCAGCATATTATTATGATTTTCATTTTATGATTGATTATATATTAATTAACAGCAAATGGATTAGTTCTGTTAGGAATCCAAGGTCATATAGGGGAGCTGAAATTGGATCTGATTATCTTGTTAAAAGTGCCTTGAAACTTAAACTTAAAAAGTGTTATGCTAAGGTTAAAAAATTTACCTTTAATACTGAAGTAATGAAAGACCCAGTTATAGCTAAAGTTTACCATGATAGGTTACTTAGTCATTATGAGAGTCATAGTTTGCTTACTACTGAAGTTGAGGAAGAATACGACCATTTTAAACAGGCTTTTTCGGAAACTAACAGTATACTTTTACGGAAAACGGAGCAGAGGAGGCATAATTATTTGAGTGATAAAGCACTTGAGTTCATTTCAGAAAGAAGAACGTGCAGGAATGTCCTTAATCAATACCCTACTAGTCCTAATAGAAAGGATTAAAGAGAGCTTAATAAACGTGTAAAGGGTCAATTATCTGCTGATAAGAATCTTTGGCTTGATGGCTTGGCTGACAAAGCTGAGGAAGCAGTTAGACAGCATAACTGCAGAGAGCTGTACCAAATAGTTAATGTTTTGTGTGGTAGAAAATGGACAGGCATACAGGGATTGAAGGATAAACAAGGTAAGGTTATAGAAGGGGAGGATTCTGTCATGGCTAGGTGGGCTGAACATTTCAGTGATGTTCTAAACAATGTAGTTAGTTCTACTCCCATTGTTTGCAATGATGATAGATGCATTGGTGGCTTTAATGTTGGCCCTATAACACAATCTGAAGTTATTTTGGCTGTTTCTAAACTTAAACTACATAAATCCCCAGGGGTAGATGAAATTACTACGGAAATGCTTAGAGCTGGGAATGTTTCGGTTACCACTTGGATGACTGAAATTCTGAATATCTTTTATGATAAAGGCATGGTTCCTAAGGATTTTACCAGAGCTATTGTTATCCCTATTTTCAAAAAAGGTGATCGCAGTTCTTGTGATAACTATAGGGGTATCAGCCTACTCTCTGTTCCAGGTAAAGTTCTTTCCACGATTGTGCTTAATAGAATTAAGAATCTGGTTGACAGTCAATTGCGTGATGAGCAATGTGGATTCAGAAGTGGTAGGGGATGTGTGGATCAGATATTTTCACTTAGGCAGATTCTTGAGAAATGTTTAGAGTTTCAGAAACCTTTGGTTGCTAGCTTTGTTGATTTCAAAAAGGCTTTCGACTCTGTTGATCGTCATAATTTGTGGTTGATTGTGAGATCATATGGTATACCAGACAAGTTAGTTAACATTATGAAAGCTCTTTATAATAACACTGAGTCGTGTGTGAGAGTTGGTAAGGCTTGTAGCAATTGGTTTAGCATTACTTCTGGTGTTCGACAAGGGTGCATTTTGTCTCCTTTTCTCTTTAGCTTGGTTATTGATTATGTTACGCGAAATTCACTTCAAGGGAAAGATTTTGGCCTTAAATGGGCTGGAGATACGAAAGTTTCTGATTTAAATTATGCTGATGATTTAGCCCTTTTGGCAAATGATGTTGATGAGATGAACTCTTTCATTCAAGCTGTTGATGAGACTGGTAGTAGAGTAGGTTTGGTTATACACAGAGAAAACTAAAGTGATGAAAATTGGTCAGGCAGGCTGTGATTCAGTTAATCTGAATGGTTGCAGTCTTGAGCAGGTGTCACAGTTTAATTATCTTGGGAGCTATGTAACAGATAATGGTGATGTGCGGCATGAGATTAACAGACGAATAGGGATTGCTGCCGGGACTTTTAAGAACCTATGGAGAGTGTGGAGAAATAGGCGTATACACCTAAAGACTAAAATTAGACTGTATAATAGTTTGGTTCTTTCTAGGGTTAGTTATGGTAGTGAAACTTGGACACTTTGTAAACAAGATAACAGGAAACTAGATGCTTTTGATTCCAGATGCTTACGCAGTATCTTGGGCATTAGGTGGTTCAACTTTGTAACTAATGATGAGATTAGGGAAAGGAGTTTGCAACCTCCTTTAAGCAGCATATTGTGCAGAGAGAGACTCCGTTGGTTTGGCCATGTTGCCCGTATGAATAATTATAGATTGGCGAATAGGGTTATGAACAGTGTGCCTAAAGGCCTCGGAAAGAAGGGGAGACCTAGGATGCGGTGAGCAGACAATGTCAAACAGGACCTTGTTAGAATTGGTGTGCAGTGGCCAGATGCAGTAGATGTAGCTCAGGATAGACTTGCTTGGAGAACTAAATTGCAAGGTCTGGTTGGACCTTCATAGCCCATGGCTGCTTGAGGATGATGATGATGATGAATTGCCATACAACATTCCATAATTTCTTTCAGTAGTTATTTAATAAAAATGTTCTAAAGTTCACTTTTTTGTCTGAACACAATTTAAAAAAAAGCCTGGCCACAGGGCCAAATTTTTCAGGCTTGGTATAATAAGGGTTAAGGGTCAACTTCATATTTTGTATTTTGCTCTGTCTGTGGCCGAGTGGTTAGCATGCTCGGCTAGTGATCTAAGGGACCTGGGTTCAAGCCCTGAGTAAGGCATGGATGTGTGTGTTGTTTTTCTGCTGAGGTCCTGCCATCCTCTCAGACCTTCTACTGTGTCATACGAACTGATAGGCTCCTGTCAGACCTCTGTGGCAAGCAGCTGCTTGAGGGGGTATTTATTTTTTTGTTTTATTTTTATTATTATGTATTCATAATAGCTTTTTTCGACAATGAATTGTTTGTGTTAATTCTTTTTAAAATTGCGCCTTTGGAGAACCGCAGTCCATTTTATCTTCCTTCTTGATGGTCATGTTTCACGTTGATAACTAATACTGGCCAAATATAGCATTTAAGCATTTGAATTCTAAGCTGAAGATACAGCTTCCTTTCACATAGTATGTCTTTCATATTACTAAAGTTAAATTTTGTTGGGTTGTTTCATCTCTCAGCAGACCTTTCTTTTGCACATCATTGATTAAAATGGCCAGGCTACAAAGTCCACAAGGACTCAGAGAAGGTTGGGGAAGGGGATCCATTGAACAGTTGTTAGGAGATAGATGTAAGTCTTCTATCCAGGCCATCGATAACGTTCTTTAATGTGCACAGGGTATGGCTCTACTGCTCACAGAGCACTCCTATGGCCTGGAAAAGTCACCTTTTCCAGGCCCAGTTGTTCCCCTTTCCTCACCAAAGGCTTTGGTTGTTTTATCTCTGCACACAATAAGCTAAATGGGCAGGTTACAAGGACACTGAGAGCTCAGAGAAGGTTGGGGGAGGGGACCACTGGGCAGCAGTTAGGAGACAGACGGTAGCCTTCCTTCAAGGCCATCCAGCATGTTCTTTAATATGCACAGTGTATGGCTGCACACTGGCTTTACACCACATCTAATGGACAACAGCCTTTTCAATCCCATCTGTGTCCCTTTTCAGAGATTAATCTCAATGCTGGCCCATATGGGCCTCGGATCTGCAGATTACCAGCCTCACAAACTGCTGACTGAGCCCCCCCCCCCCTTCCCTTCCACAACTTCTCTCTGAAGACAGAAATGGAGTTAGCATAGAAAATTTCCAATGTGGGTCAATTTTGGACTCACTAAGTTAGATTTTCCTTTCTTTTAATTCAAACTCTAATCCCTGATGTTTGATTACGATTCAAAAAGAAAAACTTTACATGATAGCAGCAGAGACCTGTGTACATATTAGTTATGCTTTTGTGCATAGTTTTTGCCTTTTTTCATAATCATGAAAAACTAAAAAAATTATAATGCATATTTTGTGATAACTAAAAATTATTGAAAAAATTGTATGAAAGCAATCTTCCAGATATGATACTCATCATTTGAGAATGGATCATCTGAAAAAACATGTAATATGATAAAAAGGAATGAATTTCACCTACTGTGAGTCATTTTGTAGTAACTAGACACCCAGAAATCTCCAACACGCAAACAGCTGGTTATGCACCAATTGCTGTAGCAGTTAAGCTAATGTCAAGGTGATTCACACTTGCTTAAGAAAGGTTATGACAGTTGATCTGCTATGAAGCTCTACCATGTAGTTCAGAGCACTGGGGTGCTACCATGTATTACTTACAAGGTAAACCAAGTTTTTTTACCATACTTGCAGATTTACCTGACATTGTTCAGGTTCTGAAATAAATATACTTACTCTTATCAATTCAGAGTCATGTTGTTATTTTCTCTGAATTTGGAATTTTCTCTGAAAGTGAGCATACCATATTTGCTAGAGGCAAAATGTTATTTGGTTTTGCAGTATATTATATACTTGCAGATTTACCTGACATTGTTCAGGTTCTGAAATAAATATACTTACTCTTATCAATTCAGAGTCATGTTGTTATTTTCTCTGAATTTGGAATTTTCTCTGAAAGTGAGCATACCATATTTGCTAGAGGCAAAATGTTATTTGGTTTTGCAGTATATTATATACTTGCAGATTTACCTGACATTGTTCAGGTTCTGAAATAAATATACTTACTCTTATCAATTCAGAGTCATGTCGTTATTTTCTCTGAATCTGGAATTTTCTCTGAAAGTGAGCATACCATATTTGCTAGAGGCAAAATGTTATTTGGTTTTGCAGTATATTTTATGACATTAATAGTGTTTAATGTTATGGGTATGTTGCCTTAATATTTTTTATTGCCTTCCAGATTATTTAGCATTAAACAAATACATTGTTGCTATTGTAATGAATGATGCATGTGTCAGCATTATTTATACTCACCAATCAGAGAACATGTTTTCAACACCACTTACAGAGCAAAATTTGATTGGGAGCTTATTTCACCTCTCCATTGATAACTTTTCCTATCAAATTCACAACATAGTTGAGGAGATGCAATTGCCTCATCTACATTATTTTTTTATTTTAGCTGGTGATTGCATGGATGCAAGTAGAAATTATTACAGGGAAAATGGGGTAAGAGGCAAATTTATTTCATTACAAACAAAAAAAAACCTGAAATTTCAGTAAAAATTGTGTATTATTGTTTTATCTTTTAGTCACATATAGACTTCATCCTTTAGGTATAAAACTGGAAGATTTGCACCAATCAAGGAGGAAAGAGAAATGCTCCACTTGCCTCCATCTGCTTGACACTGCTCATAAGCCCAAAACTTAATATCATTTAATGCTGATGAAACCAATGCTGGTGGGGAGGGGATGGCTCAGTCGGTAGCCCACCAGGCTCGTAATCTGTAGTTTCCAGGTTCGAGTCCCAGCTGGGTCAGCGTTGAGATTTATCTCTGCAAAATTCCCTGCCCTGCCCACGGTCAGTAGGGGACACCGATGGGCTTGGAAAGGCCGCCGTCCATCAGATGGGACGTTAAGCCGTGGCCCCGTGTGCGGGAGAGCCATACCCTGTGCACATTAAAGAACACGCTGGATGGCCTTGATGAGAGGCTACCATCTGTCTCCCAACAGCTGTTCCAGTAGGTCCCCTCCCCCAACCTTCTCTGAGCCTTCGGGGTCCATGTGACCTGGGCATTTAGCCCATGGTGTGCAAAAAAGTGCCGCTCAGAGGTAAAACAACCCAACCCAATGCTGGTAACTCAATGCACCTACATCATCAGGTCATGGATTTATATCTTTACCTCGAAACTTAAATTTCCATTTTCTCTTAAACTTGTATTTATTACAAGTTTTTTGTCAATGAAACAACATCTATGTACATTTCAATTCAAATGGAAAAACTGTCATAAAAGCTTAATAGGCTTGAGGATATAATAATGGGGATATCAATAATGGAAAATAAATAAATGCTGCCTCAAGCAGCTGCTTGCCACAGAGGTCTGACAGGAGTCTGTCAGTTTATATGCTACAGTATAGAGTCTGTGAGGAAGGCTCAGCAGAAAGACAACACAAACATCCATGCCTTATATGGGGCTCAAACCCAGGTTCCTTTGGTCAGTAGCCATGCATGCTAACCACTTGGCCAAGTGACGTTAAATAAAATAAAAGAAAGTAATAAAAAATATTAAGCAACATACCTGTAGTATTAAACACTACTAATGTCAGACAATATGTTGCAAAACTAAATAACATTTTGCCTCTAGCAAATATGGGATGCTCATTTTCAGAGAAAATTAAGTTTTTAATTTTCTGAATTTTTGCATCCTTTAATAGTAGCAATTTGTACTATGAATGACTGGAAAATGTATATAGTAATATCTTATTAGCCCCATATAACACAAAAAAATTACACATTTATCACTCAAAAATCAAAAGTTGTGTTTTCTCATCCCTGAGGGTTGAGGAAAATCAGTGTATATAAAATAATTTATTATTACTATATTAAAATTTTATAAAAATTTTAAAATTAAATAACTAATTTAAAAAAATAAGGAGCAACATATGAAATTTTAACCAATAGTAATGTAATTCAAACACATTTGAACTACTAATAAGTGATCTAGGTATCCGTAATGGTCAATATATTCCACTACCAATTTCTCATTTCTATTACATATAAGATGACCTATGGATATATATTTGTCATTTTAGATATCTTATGGATATTGTTATAATTTTCAACATTATTTGCAATATTATTTCAAGTTTTACATTTTCTACAATTAGTGTCCTAACAATGTAATTTAAACCTTTCAGGGGGTTCAAAAACTATGAATCATCATATTTTGTTAATACTTACTCAACTCAAAAAAGATTTTTTCATTAAGCTCTTAAAACAAAAAGTTACATTTTCCCACCCAACCCTGGAGGTGAAGTATCAAATTGTTGCTGCTAATGTAAACCACTTGGACATCACATTCCATAACTAAAATATAAAATTTCTAGTCCAAAGAGGCTGTTTACAATATTTATTTGAAGTTTTAAAAATTTTCCCTATCAGAGGGGTGCAAACAACTGAAATTTTTGGGAGATATGAAAAGTGTGAATTATGATAGTTTATCAATACCTACCAAACCCAAAAAAGAATTTTTACCTTATCTCTAAAAACAAGAAATGCCAAACAAACAAAACAACCCACCAAAAAACTACAAAATAACCCACAATATTTCTTGTAACATTTTGCTATTTGCAACACTGTTAGGGAGTAAAATCAAAACTATTGGGAGATTCCAAAAATATTTCATTGATACCTATCCAATCCAAAAATAATTTTTATTTTATCTCTAAAAACAAAGAAGTTGAATGTCTACAGATGGATGGACAGACAAATGGAAACATTAGTTCATTTATTCTGAAAATGAGCTTCGAAATGAGAATTTTATAAAATACTTACATATCTTCTGTTGACATAGCAGTTAATCCTACAGCTAGAGCATGTGATTTTCCTTCAGCAACAACAGCCTAATTTAATTGTCAAGAACATTTTATTTTGTTTGTAACATCAAAGTCACATATTCAGTTCACAGTTTGTGCCATTTCTTAATCTTAATTCTTAGATTATTCTTTTAATGAACTAAGACATTATAACATCAAAAAACACTTTTTTCTTTATCTTGGTGTCTCATGAATACATAAGCTAAAATCAAATGCATTTAGAGATACACCTAGTATTTGTGTGCATAAGATTTCCACTTGTTTAAACTGAAAAACAAACTTGTAAAACGAAAAAAAAATCACTATTATACTTATTATGTTGTTTTTCTGCTGAAGTCCTGCCATCTTCTCAGACCTTCTACTATGGCATATAAACTGACAGGCTCCTGTCAGACCTCTGTGGCAAGCAGCTGCTTGAGGGGGTATTTATTTTTTATTTACCTTTGAAACATTTCAGAAATCTTAGAAAACTGTTAAACACATCCATAATATGAAATATTTCAACTTCAATTTAAATTTTTTTTAAGAGACCAATGCATACAACTCAAAAGTCATCAGAATTTTCTTAAATTTAGGGGAGCACTTTTCACTCCACATCCTACCCCTTTTCATCTGTGCAATTGTTTAATCTGAAACTGATATGAAAATAAAAAAAGAAAACAGAACGGAGAAATGGGAATAAAATGTCTAATTTCAACCAATTAATCAACCACTTAAACAACAGTCATTGCATTCACCAAGGTGAAACAGCTAATAATTAATTCACAGCCAAAACTTAGCAAAGTAATTTCATCTTTGTGCTTTACTATGGAATCTTGCAACAGCTGTAAATTATATTTCTATTCTTCAATATTTGGAATATTTTAACTCATTAATAATCACAGGCTTTCAAGGTATAAATTTCTGGGCATACCCCATCATCCAAGATTTGAAATCAACTTCATTTAAGTAGTGTTATTCCTTCACTTTTACTACTACATTTTACTACTTAAATGGAAGGATTAAGCTTTGGTTGCTTACAGTGGTCAACTATTTCCTAGAATAAGCTTGAGAGAGGTTTCTTCAAAACAAAAATAATAACTTTATCAATATATTAACCCTTTGCATTTGAGAGGCAACCCTCAATCACCACTTGGTTTGATGCAGCAACTCAAATGGTGACTGAGAGGCGACAATAATTGTTTTATAAACAGATATCTTTCCTCTTCTTTACATTTTAGATGTGTAAATCTATTGCCTATGTGCACTTCATAGTACAGCATTGTGTTTAAAATTATTTTAAACTTAGTGGTTGTATGGGTAAAAACAGACTATCTCCACATAATATCAATAAGATATCTAAAATGACCAATATATATCCATGGGTCATCTTAGATATCTTATGGATATTTTGTGGAGGTTGTGTGGGTAGTGGTTATAATAATGGAGCCAAATGATGAAATTAAGTAGCAGTGAAGATTAGTTTGATTTTGTGTTGTTTATGTATGATTTATTTTTATGTTAGTTGTAAAAAAATTTCATCAACTTTTTAGCAAAAAAATAAAGTTGCTACTTCTCTATAGCGAAAAAACCTTCGAGTGCAAAAGGTTAAATATATTTTTATATCTATATTCTATATTTTTTAAACATTTCTAGTTTTTTAATAAGGGTACAGAAAATGCTTGATCATATGTGAATTTTTCTTGCAGATTATCTGTGCATTAAAAATTACTGAAAACTGAAGTTCCATTCAGTCAGCAAGGTAATACAGGATGCAACAATATATAGTGAGGTAGTATATACATGTTAAATCCAAACTATATCATCCATAATATTTTTGAGTTCCTCAAAAATTAAAGTTAAATGTATGCACCATTCTCACCACCCCTCCTTGACTCAATGGAATCAATAATAAAATGGAAATTTCTTTATAGATTGAATGCTGTTAAATTCATCGAAACTTTTCAATTCCTTAACAATAGCAGCCATTTTAGTGTTTAAACTTACAAAACAAACAGTAGACCATGACCATCATGGGTTACATTCCTGAAGATTGCTACAAACAGAAATTCAATGAGACTAAAACTTATGCAAAAATACCATTAGGTGCATATTTTACATTGATTTCCATAAATAAGGAAAATCCTGAAAACCAAGTTTTTCTTGAAGACCCATTGGATCTGAATCAGAAGATAGGTGTATATAAACACTGTGCATAAGAATAACAGTTGAAAAATGGAGTAACACTTTTAATTCCCAAGATTATATATGAATACACGACATGGTAAAAAGTTAAAGGTCAACTGAGATAGCCCAAGTGGTTTAAAATGAAGTATGGTCACCTCTTACTTTTATGCAGGCTTTCCAGCAATGTCTCATGCTGTTCATAAGACTGTCCAGCAGCACTGTAGATAGTAATCTCTGTTGCTCCTCCAAAGTATGTCTAAATTCTGGGAAGTTTACAGAAGCAGAATTCAGGGAGCAATCCATCTCCCAAGATCATCCCATGCATATTTCATTGGATTTAGGTAATGAGACTAGGCTGGCCCCTCCCTACAGTTAATAATGCTATTCTCTAGTGCTATTAACTAGAAACTATTAATTCTCTATTGGTAAAGAGACAATGGTACAGGAGGGCATTACTGTAGGAGGAACGTATCACCAATTGCATTTGAATATGGTCACACAAAGGAGACCAAGATTTCATCCTTGTACCTGCAACCAGTGATGTAACTAGTTGGAAGAATGTACAAATCTGTGCGGTCATTCAAAGATATCCCTCCTCAAACCATGACACTACCACCAGGTGCGTAGCCATGGGGGGAGGCTCCCACCCCCCAAAGTAACTCGGAGTTGGCAAAATTTGAAGCGACTTCGTAAAATCTAGGTGAGTTGTGAAAATTTGTAATTTTTTTTTTGGAAAATTAAGTGGAGTTGATATAATTGAGGCAACTTGGCAAATCTAAGGCAGTTTGGAAAATGGAGAGACGGCAAAATTTAGAGCAGTTGGCAAAATTCGAAGCCACTTAGTAAAATACAGGTGAGTTGGCAAAATCGGGACAACTTAGCAAAATCTTAGGGAGTTGGCAAAATTCAGAGTGACTTGGTAAAATCGGGACAACTTGGCAAAATCTTGGAGAGTTGGCAAAATTCGGAGTGACTTGGTAAAATCTTGGGGAGTTGGCAAAATTCAGAGTGACTTGGCAAAATCGTGGGGAGTTGGTAAAAATTAAGGTGTGATGTAAAAATTAGGATTTTTTCTGTAAAACTATGGCGAGTTGGGAAAACATAGGGAGTTGGCAAAATCTAGGAATAGTTGGCAAAATTCAGGTTGGGTTGTTTTACCTCTGAGCGGCACTTTTTTGCACACCATGGGCTAAATGGCCAGGTCACATGGACTCCGAAGGCTCAGAGAAGGTTGGGGGAGGGGACCTACTGGAACAGCTGTTGGGAGACAGATGGTAGCCTCCCGTCAAGGCCATCCAGAATGTTCTTTAACGTGCACAGGGTATGGCTCTCCCGCACACGGGCCACGGCTTAACGTCCCATCCGATGGACGGCGGCCTTTCCAAGCTCATCGGTGTCCCCTACTGACCATGGGCAGGGCGGGGAATTTTGCGGAGATAAATCTCAACGCTGACCCAGCTGGGACTCGAACCTGGGAACTACAGATTACGAGCCTGGTGCACTACTGACTGAGCCATCCCCGCCCTGGGAAAATTCAGAATGACTTGGCAAAATTCAGGTGAGATGTGAAAATTTGGACTTTTTTCTGTAAAAGTATGGCGAGTTGGCAAAATCTAGGGGCAGTTGGAAAAACTGAGATGTAAAGAATGGGATTAATTTTGTGAAATTAAGAAGAGTTGGCCAAATCAAGTGAAAATTCGCACTGACTTGCTACAATTCAGACGAGATCTAGATATTGAACTGCTTCTGTGAAATTATGGCTAGTTGGCAAAATTCGAGTTAAATGGCAAATTACAGTTAGTTCGCAAAACTGGAAGTCAAATTGCAAAATGTAGGAGAGTTGTAAAAAATGAATATTCTCCCCTCCCCCCCTGAGTGAAAATCTAAGTAAGATAGCTCAGTTGGCAAAATTTGAATATTGAGTTGGAAAATTTTTGATTTCTCCCCCCCCCCCTCAACCACAGTCCTTCGCTACGCCCCTGACTAACACTGTAGGTGTTCCATTCATGGATATTTGTGCCCTAACATGTTCCTGATTTCGTTCATCTCAACTGACACTGTGAATCGCTAGGAAGGGCAAATCGCAATTTATCCCAAAGAGCATGGACTGCCATTGCTCCTGGGTTCAGTTGACATGATATCTGCACTAGTTTAGTGATCCATCCTGTGGCATTGGGTCAGGGGCACACACACACACACCACTGGCCTTCTAACATGAAGATTTTGGCATAAAAAATGGTAGTGGATATCGCCATTCCGCTTGCTGTTGTGAGGTCAGATCACACTTGATATGGCACTGATATCCTATTGCCCCAGTCACATAACACCAAATAGCAGGCCTCCTTTGGGAGTGTTGCCTGTCATCATCCACTACTGAATAATCTCGATGCATTCTGCCCTCCTTGTAATCTCTGCCAAAAGTCTGCACCACTGAATGACTCATATTAAGCCATCTGGCAACATCTGCTTCACTTTGGCCTATCTGCAGCCAAACTGTAGCTCATCAACACGCTTCTTCAATAAATGATGTCTGGTGAACATACTTAAGTCTGTTATCTCAAAAATACCACAGAACAGCTTTGAAATGTTTGCTTTTAATGCTTGACAAATTTGCACACCATACCTCAATCTTGTGCCATATCTTACATATATTACTTTCATGCATTTATATCAAAGGAGTTTTACAATATCGCATTTTTTTTTTCATTTGTTCTTTAATTTATGGCAAGATTTCCATCAGAGTATAAAGGAACTCTATGTAGTAAATATTTGTTCACCACCCATTTTTTGGAGAATGCTAACCTTTCATCATTGGGATGTTACCATACATAGTATTTCAGAACTTGGCATACAGAAACTATTATCTGATCTATGCTTGAGCAGCAGAAATGGCACATTTCACACATGTTCCAGGCATCTGCTATGACCTATTTCAGTGAACATGTTACGTCTTTTCTGTGCATTTGGTAGTTTTAATTTAAAAGGGCTTTTCTAGTCATGTGCTAAAAAAATGCATCTGGCAATACAAATAAAAACTTATTAATGTATTATGAACCCTTTCAGTGTCCAAGCCGTCTGTGTATGTATGGAGAATCTGAATTGAGGGGCCAAGTCATATGTATACGCATTTAATAAAATAAAATATAAATACCCCCTCAAGCAGCTGCTTGCCACAGAGGTCTGACAGGAGCCTGTCAGTTTATATGCCACAGTAGAAGGTCTGAGAGGATGGCAGGAAGTACAACAAAAATATATCTTTTTTAAATATAAAAATTGATGATTTATATATATATATCTTATAAAAATATATAATTCAGGCTTCAAAAATAATATTTTGTTTTTTAATTTGATGCATATTTTACTAAACTAAATGTAAATAATTTCATAAAGCCATCTGATTGCCATTTTTTAGAAGCACTAAACGGTATTGCTGATTTGCTTCTAACGTTCCTATTTGCTGAAGCAACCTTCTGATTTAAGCTCACAAGTTTGATTTGAGCTATTATCAACTAGTTTTCCCTTAAATTTTCGAAAATCTCCTAAAAATTAACAAAAAAACTACTATTTTTAAAAACTGTAGATTTTGGAAGTAATTACCGCCATTTTTTTAAAAAATGGCGGTACCTATAAAAAATAATAGGTACCGCCATTTTTTTTTACCATTTCACACTCTTTTCTGTCATAAACATATTTCAGTATTCCCAAGTTATTTTTATCATTTTTCCCAGCATTCTATGCATCTTTCCCACTCTTAAAATCGAAACTGGAAGTAAACACATCCTTCTTAGAAATTCTAGTTGCAGCTGCATTTAATTAGTTATGCTTCACTGTGGCAAACAACAGGCAGATGGTTGACATATGCTATCTCTGTTCCATGTGCTATATAGTGTTTTGGTCCCACATATTGGACACCATTAGTAAAGTTAGTATTTACTTTTTATATTTAAACCTTAGTTTTCATTTCAGTAGATTTATTTTTTGGAAATTTGTATCTTTTGGTCGATCAATAAATACTGATTTTCTATAGTTATGCTGCATTATATGGCCAGCCTACAACTTATTGCTGTGGATATTTTAACATCACATTAGGCTCTATTTTTCCAGTAAAACTTTGATCTGGTATCATTTTCTGAAATGAGGTCTTGGATATGAAAGCAAATTAATTTCTGCAGATTTATTTCCATTAGTTAGTGATCTTTCCAAGTTATGCAAGATCGTAGGCAGGCTTAAAAGTTGTTGTGGATATTTCATTTAACATCCCATTAGGTTATTGTATTTTTTTCTTTTATTCTTTTTTTTTGTAAAAAGTGGGATTTCAATTTCAGAAAGGGCTGGTGCTTTGGTGCACAAACCTTTCTGCACTTAGCCAAGATTGCCAAACTTCAACAACCAAAGAAAAAATTTATACTCTTTAGCAAAAAAAGCAACCAAGGAAGTTTTTTCCATTTCATAACCAGTTCAGAAAATCCCATTAATATGAGAAGTCTGTGTCACTTCGTATAACACTGACAATGTTTATATTTAATAATTTAAATTTTATCTTTAGCTGTACAGTATTTAAAATCAATCCTATTCTCCCAATATGATTGCATAGGCCATGTTTAAAATATACGATACTGAAAAGGATCATTAAAAGAAATAAAAATCACATTTCAGTTTGAATATTATATTATTCAGGAGGAAATCTGCTTTTGATGAATATATAATTTAAGTATCTACTTTTTTATACTATTTTATGCAAATCAAAGCAACTGCTTATACTATTTTTATTCATCTGGTTTTTCAAAATGGAGCCTTAATTGTATAGTGCGATCTTTATTTTCACCATATCACATTGAAAAAGGCTTATTAAAATCAATATGATTGTAAACTTGTTTATATTATTTATTTTTGTAAAATTCGTAATTAAATTCTGTTTCATGGCCGAGTGGTTAGCGCGCTTGGCTACTGATCTACGGGACCTGGGTTCGAGCCCCGGGTAAGGGCATGGATGTTCATGTTGTTTTCTGCTGAGGTCCTGCCATCCTTTCAGATCTTCTACTGTGGCATATAAACTGACAGGCTCCTGTCAGACCTCTGTGGCAAGCAGCTGCTTGAGGGGGTATTTATATTATTATAATTTGGTATATAACACGACCTATTTCCATTGATTAGTTATTTTTTTTTTAATTCTAAAGTTGACTTGTTTATCTGACTCAGCACAATTGGCTAAAAGCCTGGAATTTTCTCACAGTATGGTACCGAGAAAAAAATACAAAATGAAAGAAATATTTACTTGAAACCAAAAAAATAATTTTTTCATTATTCAAAAATTAATAGCCTTTCTATTCATGTGCATTATAATCATTTCTGTCTATTAGTATTTTGTAAATAAATTTTTACTTTGTTGCCAGATGCATTTTTTTACATCAATAAATATTTTGCGGAAAACATTTTCGCTGACATACATACAGGATTTGAACCCGCATCTCTCCAGAAACATGCCAGAGTATTCTTCCAGTTGAACTAATGCTTCCGCTAATTTTCTTTAAATTTAAATAAAATTTTCTTAAAATTCTGCTAATTTTAAGATTAAACTCTATCATCGAGATTTTCAGGCCAACCATTGGTGCCATCTATGATCTTGGGTGGCAACTATTACCTTTATATTACACTGAGTAAGATGGAGATAAATAATAGTCTCATCACACTATTCAGTGCTATTAATGATTTGAACATAGATGACAATCACAGTGTTACCTGGTGCTCTTTAGTGTTGACAAATCAATAAATATTTTGCGAAAAAAAATTTCGCCAACATACGGGATTTGAACTCCAAAAACATGCCAGAGTATTCTTCCAGTTGAACTAATGCCAGCTCTGTCTTTTTTCCGCTAATTTCAAGACTAAAACTCTGGCATGTTTCTGGAGAGATGCGGGTTCAAATCCCGTATGTCAGCGAAAACTTTTTCCACAAAATATTTATTGATTTATCAACACCACAGAGCACCAGGTAATGCTGTGATTGTCATCTATGTTTAAAACATTTCTTTACTACATGACTCTAAAAAATTCCTATTAAAATAAAACATCATCTTTTTGGTTAAATATTTTATTTTCAGAAAATACAGAATTAAATGCTCATTAATATGGCATATAACATGCCATAATTCCTTTCATTAGTTATTTGGCAAAAAGTTTTCAAGTTTTTTTTTTTGGCTGAGCATAGGAAGAAAATAGCTTGGCCTCTGGATGGAAACCTGTTTTTCAGGCTGGACACTGGAAGGGAAGGGTTAACAGAGCTCAGTATCAGGTGTTATTTATACAATTTCATGACTTTCACATGTGCTGCTGTTTACCTGCAGTTGTTTTGATTTGCATAAAGATGGTCATAATGTTTTGGCTCTTCAGTGTATAACCTAATGGTATGTTAAATAAAATATCTGCAACAGCTTTTAAGCCAGCCATCTGATGTAATATAACTCAGAAAGATTGACAGATCAGCCGATGGAAAAATAGATAATTTACAGAAATAAAGTAGATCTACAGAAGTGAAAATTAAGGTTTAAAAAAAAAAATTGAAATAAAACATTAACTTTACACAGGAAGTTTATAATATAATGTATTGGGGAGTTTTTAACTTAAATCAGCCATGTAAACAACTTGCTCTGTGAAGAAAGTCCTTTTAGCTTCCATATCCAATACCTCGTTCATTTTCAGAAAATGATACAAGATCAAAATTTTTTTACAAGGAAAGAAATAATAAAAGAAATATTAACACATAACCTAATAAAATGTTAAATAATATCTGCAACGACTTGTAAAGTCAGCCATCTGATGTAGCATAACCCAAAAGATTGATAGATCAGCTGATAAAAAAAAAAAATCGATAATTTGCGAAAAAAAAAATCTACAAAACAACAAAAGTTAATACTGACTTCATAGATGCATGGTCACATTATCCTATATCCAAGAACTCTTTCTGCAAACATTCACTATATAGTCAGTTTACTGCATGTGTGAGCAATAACAAGATCACTACACTTAACTGGACCTGCTACGCTATTTACTTTGAACTGCAGGTAGCTTTAGAACTGCAACTCAGCTTGTCCCTTCTTTCTAAGAAAGCTTATTTTTACTTTCAGTTTCGACCTGAAGGGCAGGAAAGACACATAGAATGCTGGGATAAATGATAAAAATAATTCTAGTAATAGTGAAATAGGTTTAAGGCAGAAAAAGAGTGTAAAATGGGGGGGGGGGGGAAGAAATATATACTTTGTAATGACTTCCAAAATCTTCCGTTTTTAAAAATTACAGTTTTTTGTTAACTTTTTAGTAGATTTTCAAAAATTCAAAGAAAAATATATTGATAATAGTTCAAATCAAACTTGTGAGCTTAAATCAGGTGATTGCTTCAATAGTGAGTAATGTTAACAAACAAATCAGCAATAACTTATAGCAATCAGGTGGCTTTATCAAAATATTTATATATTATAGTTTAATAAAATATGCATCAAATGAAAAAATGAAATATTATTTTTCAAATTTGAATTACATATTTTTAAAAGATATATGTTAGAAAATTTTCAAACAGCAATTTTTTTTTAAATCAAAGTTTCATATGTTGTACAAAAAATGTCTATTGATGTCCTTGACCCAGGAAGGGTTAAGTGTAAGAAGCATAACTTAATCCCTAAGAGCATCCAACTCAAAAGGAAAGATAAAGTGGATCTGAGCTTTAGGCAATCATTCACACAAAAGAAATTAAACTGCTCTAGAAATTAATTAGGAACACACGTATCAAGATCCAAGGCATAGAAAAAACAGTTTGATAAGAATATATGAGCAAAAAAAATTGATGAAATACTTCAATTATCTGATGATTAAACTACTTTCAATAATAAAAAATGATTCATAGAAGCAGATTAAAAATCTTACTAATGAATTTGACAGTTTGTTAAACTCTTCTACCTCCACTACAGATGAGAAGCACCCACAGACTGAACCATTCCTAAACCTGACTGACATCAAATTAACAGAAGAGGAAACTGAAATTCTATATTAAGTACCTAAATTTGCTTTCCTCCAACCCACCCCTCCATTACATGAACTATTACCATACGTTGAACAAATTATTGATCCCATACCATGAATTGAGAAAGTTAAGCGCCCACTGATTTAAAATTTACAGAACCCTGACATCAAAATTTCATAATAAAGTCTAGAAAGAGAAATCACAATTTTCATGAACTGGAAACGAAACCCTAATATAAAAATACTTCTAGCAAATAAAATGGAACAACTGGTAATTATTAGAACCAACGAGTTTAATAACAAAATGAAAACCACACTTGGAGATTTAAAAGTGGAACCAATGATGCAAGACATGTCCCAGCATACTGCCCAAATTAGCACAAATAAAATCAGACCCCTTCCTACCCCAACTGTTAGCCACAGCTGCTAAACCACCAATGTACCCCAGTGTACCTAAAATATTCACGAAAATAAAAATGCACAAACCCAGATATCCCCTTTGCTCACTAGTTTCAAAATGCCACTCCCCTACTTATCACTTATAGCACACTCCATTCGAACCCCCCCCCCCCCCCCTACTTCCATGATGCCCCTTACAACATCAAATCTGAATATGAATTTATACAGCACCTCCATAACTTACCCATTCTCCCCCATTACACATTACACTCATTCAAAGTTGTATAATTTGTACTCCAGTACCCAGGCACTGGATGCTGCGATGAAGCTGAAGGCAAAGTACACCACACCTACTACGACAACCATACCCACCAGTCCCGTATGACCCACCACCCGTCCTGCAATTATTTTAAAACTAATCACAGCACATACCTCCAAACCGAGGGAGTCCCATAGGGTTTGCCTCTTTCAGGCCTCATGGTTCTCTGTCACATCGAGGACCTGGCCCTCAACTACTGTTATAGGCGAGGTACATCAATGACATCTTTCTTCTCTGGAGAGGGATCACATCCAAACTCAAGGAACTCTTACACAGTTTCAATAATGTAATTCCTACCATAACCAGCATAGCATTTTTGGATATTGCCATTCAGAGATTCCAAAACTCCATAAGCACTACTGTGTCCAGTAAACCCACCTTCATCCCTATTTTTATTCCCCCAAATTCAGTCCATCCTAACTCATATAAAAAGTCAGCATTTAGCATGTTATTTTTATGAGCTCTGAGATACTGCTCAACAGAAGAACTTCTGCACACAGAAATAAAATACATTAAGAATGCAAGGAGATGAGGAGGATATAACAACAAGTTTATGGAAGCAATTTATCAAAAATTCAGGGCCAATTTCAAAACACTCGGCCTGTTCCACTTGCCCAACAACTCGAAATTAAATACACTATAGCAGCGGTTCCCAACATATAGTCTACGGACCCCCAGGAGTCTATAGTAACATCTGAGGGGTCCGCAAGAAATTCACTTTTGAGGCAGTTAAGCAAAAATATGGTGGACCCCTCCACAGGGGTCCACAGTACTTTTCAAATTAAAATAGGGGGTCCTCTGTTTTCAAAAGGTTGGGAACCACTGCACTATAGCATTTCCATATATATATATACCCAATTACTGAACACCCTACGCAGCATCATGAAGCAGTACAAGTTTAAAATACCCATATCAGTCAGAAAACACTATCTCCATTGTAGTATGGAAAGAACGCGATCTAAGATTCTAAGATGGCTGGCAGAATTTATATACCATTAAATGATCCAAACAAAATACTGCAAAAAAAAAGATAAACATATTGGCAAAACCTCCTGAAACTCCTCTGGAGGAGCACCAGTGAGACTTCTGAAACAAGTTGCAACTCACAGCCCTAACACAAACTGCTATTACTAAGGAAACTACTACACAATTTGACATTGTCAAAATACTAAGCTCACCATCTACTAAATACCAGTTAAAAATAATGGAAGACCCCCTCCTCTACATCAGCAGAAATTTTATATGCAACACGGATATAATTCTGCCCCCTTCAGCTTGAAAAACTATTACTGGAAGGGACAAACTCCTCATTTAGCTACATTCCACATATCTGCTGACACAGGTCTTGCTGACACTTAGGCCAGGGCTTGCACCCCGACAACCACAGGAATAATAACAATAGAATGGGGGCTAAACTTAAATAACAGGAGTCACAAACCACCAATGGAGCAACCACCCTGGATAGTACAGTCAACAAAATTAATTTTGTGATATATAACCTTGTCTTATATATTTTTTTAACTACAATTCGCTTGATGGGTCAATAATTTTAAATGTGTGAAATTTATTCAACATATCCATAATATTCTACCCTATACTATGAAAAGTAGTGATTTCTCCTTTTAAAATCTAGAACAAACATGTCCAGTGCATCTCATAGAGCACTTCTAAAGCATTCTCCTTTTCATGGCACCTCAGGGCATGCTTGGTCCACACCTAGGTGACCCCATGCAGCCCATATGTGCATTCACTGATTGAGCGCATAGTGTTTGCGACACATCCTGCTGCCAGGACAGTGTTTGCCAGACGATGTGCCAAAGTGGATGGCACAAAATGTGTAAGAATGCCTAGTCACAAATATCTCATACAGGCAACTGGCTCAGCATTTATGAATTTGTTAGCAGTTTAGAATTCTATGACACCAGTGACTCATACCACAGAGACAGCAAAGTGCTGATCTGCACAGAAGAACTCTCAGTCACCAATAGGTGAGAAGCAACAACACTGGACCTGCAAAAACACTAGTTTCCATGAAGAACAGTACACAATCCAGACTTGTCGTCTTTGTACAACTGAAGAGGTAGAACACAGTAATGAAACAAATGCAGGTATGACTAAGTAACTTAAACTTCACCGCACCGATCTACAACTATCAGTTACTCCATTAGCATCAATGAGCTGATTGTTTTCATTGTACCACATAACTAGTCCAGCACCTACAGTGTTCATAGAGTTAACTTAATCTTTATTTACTGTTCCTGTTAAAACATAAGTTTACATCTTATTAAAAAAAAACAAATGATTTACATATTAAGGATACAACAACAGTGCCTTTTGGAACAGGTGTCATCTTTGCTCCAGGTGATGTAAGACCAGGGCACATTATGTTTGCCCCACTTAGAACAAACCTAATTGCTCCCTTATCTACTTGTTCCCATGGGCAAATAAAAGGATCTAAAAAAGAAATAACTATTATTTTAAAACAATTCCAATAAAAACATTTAACAGTAACAATGATTACTGTAAAATTTTAAATATTTGGGAGCAGTGAAATAAAATTTGCATATTACGGGAATTCTCTGTTTAGCTTTAACTGACATAGTGGTTACACAGCTAGCAACTGTTCCAGCAAGACAAACTTTGTGTGCTATGTTAGCTCTAACTGAGGCAGTGGTCAGCAGTGGCTTCATCTTAGTAGGGCATGTCCTTGAATGAGAAAGTCTGTAAAAGCCAGAAGTAGCTTCTAGGATTCTTCTCTGTCATATATATCACAAAAAAAAATCTAGTGCTGCATTTTGTAAAATTTAAAATAATAACATGTTTTTGTCCAACACATTTTCATTCTAATCAAATAAATTAGTGCACACTTTTCACACTACATTTTTTATCCTCATTATAACATGGTAATATGTTTTCGGAAGTAGGGCAGTGGTTACAAGTGGGCATGAGCAGAGTGATACACTGTGATTTTGTCTCCTCAATTCTTTGCTCTGTCTACCATTTTGTGTATGCTTGGCAATTACTTGCAAAAAACTGTGTGTGTGTGTGTTTTCAGTCACATTTAAGCAAAAATTTGGTATGGGCAATTTTTTTTATATTTATGAAGTTTATATTATCAAAATAACAATCTCTGATTTATATAGTTTTCAAAAATAGTATTTGATGCAAAAACTTTTCTGATCAGCACAGTATTTTTTAAGTTATATGCATTTGGTAGATAAGGCTGGGTTGTGTTACCTCTAAGCAGCACTTTTTTGCACACACTGGGCTAAATGGCAAGGTCACAAAAACCCCAAGGCTCAGAGGTTGGTAAAGATGACCACTGCCTACTTATATTCAGTGTGATGTGATTAACTTATTAAATATTTCAGTGGTTTCTATTATTAACATGAATGGAAGTAACCACTGAGTGAAAAGAGCCTTCTTAGAAAAAAGCAATAAGTCTAAACATAATAAAGCATACGCATTTTTTGTTTTTGCAGTAAAAGGCAGAATTGTTCAAGAATTATTTATTTACAAATTTTTCACCAACCATAGTATGTTAAAACTAATTTAAAGTGCAATTTAAATCATGATAAAATGTGAAACCAATTGATATTTGTGATAAACTGCACTTCTGGCAACAAAGTGTGATGTTTCCATGAAAATTCTTTAAGGTCCAAAACAGTGTTTCTAAATCTTATGGAAAAGCACCAATCCAAGCAATGCATTGTCATATGTCAGATTCCACACTTCTTCCTCCCATCCCCAACTTTGGGGGTTCTCTATAATATAAAAGGCAAAATTCTGATTAATAAGCTTGATCGTCTAGTGCAATGGTTCTCAACTTTCCTACTACAGCAACCCAATTTTCACTTTTAGTATACCGTGACCCAAAATAATCATAGTAAAAATTAAATTCTGCTTAATTTGCATTATATTAATATTCCTGGAGACAGAATGGCAACCTATTTTAAATCTCTTCATGACCCAACATTGGGTCAGGACCCATTGATTGAGAACCACTAATTTAGTGGCTCATGAATATTTCATGCTGGCTCTAGCAATCTTCCAAATGGAGATGATTTGAGAAAAAAATACATCCCTTCCTCTGGAAAAATTGCCAAGATGCAAATTTGTGTATCTTTAAAATGAAAAGGAGTTGTTATAGCAGATAAAATATCTGTAAGTAAAGGAAGATGTGCTTTTGCCATTCTTTAACAACTGTTGTTGTCTAGGATCAGGCTTAATATTTGGGTAATGTAAAATTTTTAGATGCTGCTGCATGTATGAGTGATGAAGACATTTGCTGAGAAAGATAGTGCCATTTTTTTTCCCTTTAGATGAGGCAGTGGAAGTGAATATTAAGGAAAAATGGAAACAATATTCAGAGAAGTGATGACTGTATTTCTTATAGCGTACAGAAGAAGTAAAAGGTATTTAAATTGGGTGGAAACATATTTTCTGATTGCACTGGAATCAGTTTCGCTATTACTTAATAAGTTATCAAGAAGTCATGGTTTGTAATCCCCAATTCAATGAAATTTTTTCTATAAATTTGATAGCAATGTTAACCCTTCCTAAGTCCCCAATAAACATAAAACTTTTTAAAGATTTTTAAAAACAGAAATTGCTGTTTGAAAATTTTCTTTTTTTTTACAACACTTATGACAGAGAAGAATCCTAGAAGCTACTCCTAGCTTTTACAGGCTTCTCATACAAGAGACATGCTTTACCAAGACTGAAGTCACTGGTGACCACTGCCTCATTAGAGCAATACTGCACACAAAGTTCACCTTGCTGGAACAGTCGCTAGCTCCCTAACCACTATGCCAGTTAAAGCTAAATCTTTTAAAACATATAATTTAAAATTTTACATATATCCTTTAAAAATACAAAATTCAAACTTAAAAAATTATATTTCCTTTTTTTTTTATTTGATGCATATTAAATTACAATATAGATCAGGCTTGTCCAACCTTTCGACTTCCCTGGGCCACATTGAATGAAGATGAATTATTTTGGGCTGCACATAAAATATATAATAAATTTTTGCCGTCCCGTGGCCGAGTGGTTAGCACGATTGGCTACTGATCTAAGGGACCTGGGTTCGAGCCCCGGATTAGGCATGGATGTGTGTGTCATTTTTCTGCTGAGGTCCTGCCATCCTCTCAGATCTCCTATTGTGGCATATAAACTGACAGGCTCCTGTCAGACCTCTGTGGCAAGCAGCTGCTTGAGGGGGTATTTATTTATTTATTTATTTATATAAAAAAATAAAACTTCATTTATTTTCTTATGTTTTTTATTACAAAATTAAAAAAAGGGCAACATAAAACTAGTGGGATATCAAAAACTCACTGAAAATCACATTATCATGTTGAAAGCCTATATCGTAAACTTTACAATTTTGTGGGCCGCATTACTAGTTGTCCAGGGCCGCAGCGGCCCGCAGGTTGGACACACCAGATGTAGATAATTGATAAAGTCATATGATTGCCATATTTAGAAGCACTATATGGTAACTGTAAATGGTAGTTAGGTATTCATTGGAAGGAGAGCTATGCATCAATTGTTTTCTAAACTTTTTTAATGCAAGATATGATTTTTTTATTACTACCAGAAGTTGAATCATTTAGCAGCTACATCACTTTCAGTCAAGATTTTAGTAGACTTTAAATTTTACAAGTTTTTTTCTACTTTGAATCTCCTAGGATTTTTTTTTTATTGTTCCTCAAAAATATATACTGTGATTAAAGTGAATGATACCTATTTTGAAACTAATGGAAAGAAACTATATTACATTATATGTCAGAAATTTCTGCCCTCAACATGTGGCTGTCTCTGGACTACTATGGCTACTTTTCTTTTTTCTACCCTGCTGAGGAGTGGTTAACTACACATGGTCCTGGTATGACCATATACACTAACTAGAATGGACTAAGGCTCTGAGCTGAATTATGAATCTTGAATTTGCTGCAGGGCTTCTGTGGAGATAAAAATCTTCCACTGTGTTTTCTGTTTGTGGATTGACAGTCCCAAGTGAATAGATTCACAGCATATGTTTTATCAGCAGGTGGATAATTCTGATCAGAGGCCATCACAGGTACCTGAACTCTTGCTTCTATGGGCATCGTCAAACCTACATTGGTGGAAATCTTCCAGTGTAGATGGCTTCAGCCTTTAGTGGTGGGGAGAAGTCTTTGCCCCATGACTGCAATTAGGGGGCTGTTTAATATTGTCAGCAATTCTACTCTCAATAAGCAGTTTCTTTTAACATCCAACTAATTATTTTCTCTCTGCAGGTATGTGGAATGTGAGGATGTTATAAAGAGATTATTATCTTGACATCCCCACACAGGAATTCCAGCATTATAAATTGGATATTATGGGTTTGCAAGAGACCAGATAGACAGGTAAAGGTCAACTGCTTAAAATAATTTTAAATTTCTCTTTTCAGGGAGGGAAGATGGAAAGTATCTCCAAGGCATAGGCTTGCTTCTTATAGCAGATGTGCTAAATGATGCTCTTCTAGGATATGAGAGCATTAATAAAAGGTTTCTCACAGCTAAATTGAAAACAAACATTAAAGACTTCAATGTCTGTTGTTATGCCACCACTGAGTATACCAATGAGGTTGAGAAAGATAGGTTTTTCCAGACAACTTCATGATATTTTTAATTCTGTCAAGAAAGAAAATATTACCCTTGTTCTAGGTGACTTCAGTGCCAAAGTTGATACTGACTCTGACCTTTTGGGTGGGCTGATAGATACCTTTGGCAATGGTAGCTGCAACAGGTCTCCTACAAGTAAGTAAACTTAATGGTTTGAGAATAACACTTATTTCAAACACTCCAACATGCATAAGTACATGTGGTTTTCACCAGATGGGCAGCATAAGAATATGATTGATTATTAATTAACAGCAAATGGGTTAGTTCTGTTAACCCTTCCAGTGTCCACATTGTCTGTATAAGTTCGGAGAATCTGAACTGAGAGGCCAAGAAATATGTATCCGTTTTTAGTACAACAAAAAAAAAAATCGATTAAAAAAAATTGCCATTGTAATTTTCTTAACATATATCTTATAAAGATTTATATAATTCAGGCTTCAAAATTTTTATTTTGTTTCTTAATTTGATGCATATTTTATTAAACTGCAATATAAATAATTTTATAAAGCCATCTGATTGCCATTTCTTAGAAGCACTAAACAGTATTGCCGATTTGCTTGTTAACGTTCCTATTTGCTGAAGCAACCTAGTGTTGCAAATTTGATTTGAACTATTACCCCCAAATTTTTCCTTAAATTTTCGAAAATCTCCTAAAAGTTAAAAAAAAACTAATATTTTAAAAACGATAGATTTTGGAAGTAATTACAAAATACGTACCACCATTTTTTCCCCCATTTCACACTCTTTTCTGTCATAAACCTATTTCAGTATTCCCAAGTTATTTTCCTGCCTTAAAATCGAAACTGGAAGTAAACACATCCTTCTCAGAAATTCTGTTTGCAGCTGCATTTAATTAGTTATGCTTCACTGAGCAAACAAGACACAGAAGGCTGACACATGCAATCTCTGTTGTGTGTGCTATAAGTGTTTTTTTACAGTTTTGGTCCAGCATATTGGATACCCTTTGTAAAGTTAGTATTTACTTTTTTTTATATTTAAACCTTAGCTTTCATTTCAGCAGTTTATTTTCGGAAATTAGGGATCTTTTGGCAGATCGATAATTATTGATTTTTTCATAGTTATGCTACATCTTATTGCCGGACTACAACTTGTTGCTCTGAACATTTTAACATCACATTAGGCTATGTGTTAATTTTTATTTTATTATTCATTACTTTTCTAGTAAAACTTTCATCTAGTATCATTTTCTAAAAAATAAACGAGGTCTTGGATACGGAAGCAAATAAATTTTTGTAGATTTACTCCGTTAATTAGCAATCTTTTGATCAACTGATTTATCAATCTTTCCAAATTATGCTAGATCAGAGGCCAGCTTAAAAGTTGTTGTGGGTATTTTATTTAATATATCACTAGGTTATATGTAATTTTTCTTTTATCATTTCTTGTTTTATCAGTGAAAAAACTTTGAGCTTGTACTGTTTTCTGAAAATGAATGTCTTCGATAAGGAAGCAAAACAGACTTCCTTGCTGCGGAAATCAGCCGTCATGTGGGAGGGCTAAACTCACATAGAAAATTTAACCCCCCTCCCCCCATAGAAAAATATTTTTTTTAAAAATTATGAGTTTTTATGTTTATAGTGAATGATTTTAAAGGCAACCGCTCCCCCCCCCCCTCTCAGTACCTTGGCTGTGCCACACAGACAATATAACACTGTTTTTGCTTTGGTGCACAAACATTTCTGCATTTAGCCAAGATCACCAAACTTCAACACCCAAAGAAAAAATTCATAATGTTTAGCAAAAAAAACAGTCAAGGAAGTTTTTTTCTATTTCATAACCAGTTCAGAAAATCCCATGAATGTCACGATATATGCAATTTATGAATACAAAATTTAATGTGTGTGTGTATATATATATGTTTTATTTTATTCCCATTGTTATAATATAACTATAGTTTTATCTGTCTATACAAGGGGTACGCCAGTTACATACACATTTCCAGGGGGTATGTGAAGCATAAAAGGTTGAGAACCACTGGTCTAAAGAATCAGTTAACAGCTGATAAGAATCTTTGGCTAGATGGCTTGGCTGACAAAGCTGAGGAAGCAGTTAGACAGTGTAATAGCCAGGAGTTGTACCAGATAGTTAATGTTTTTGTGCAGGAAGAAACAGACAGGTACACAGGGACAGAGGATAAATGTGGTAAGGTTATTGAAGGCAAGGATTCAGTCATGGCTAGTAGGCTGAGTATTTCCGTGCTGTTCAATGCTAAACAATGTGGTTAGTTCTACTCCATTGCTTGTAATGAAGAAAGATTTCTTTCTGCCGAGGTCTGGCCTTCCTCAGAGACCTTCAACCATGGCGTATTAAACTGGCAAGCTTCTGTCAGACCTCTATGGCAAGCAGCTGTTTGAATTATTTTCTTTTTTTTTTTTACTTCTGCTGACTGTGAGATCATATGCATATCAGACAAGTTAATTAACATAATAAAAGCTCTCTTTAATAACACTGAGTCATGTATGAGAGTTGGTAAGGCTTGTAAGCAATTGTGTTTAACACTGATTCTGGTGTTAAACACAATTTTTTTTTGCATAAAAACAAACAAGATAATAACAAGAATAGTAAAAGATAGAAAAATAAGAAAACAAGATAGAAATAAGAATACAAGAAATACAGACAAGAATAGAAATAACAAGAAAGTAAACAAGATAGTAGGTGCATTTTGTCACCTTTTCTCTTTAGTTTGGTTATTGATTATGTTAATGTGGAATTCACTGCAAGGGAATATTTTTGGCTTAAATGGTCTAGAGATCTAAAAATTTCCAATTTAGATTATACTGATGATTTGGCCCTTTTGGGAAATGATGTTGATGAGATGAACTCTTTCATGAGCACTGTTGATGAGACTGGTAGTACAAGAGATTTGGTGACATATAGGGAGGAAACTAATGTGATGAAAATTGGTTAGACAGGTTGTAGTTCAATTATTCTAAATGGCTCCACCCTTGAGCAAGTGTCTTAGATTAATTATTTTGGCAGCTATGTAACAGATACTGGTGATGTTTAGCATGAGATAAACAGAAGAATAGGAATTGCTGCTGGCACTTTTAAGAATCTATGGAGAGTGTGGAAAAATAGGTGTATAACCACTAAAGTAAAATTAGACTGTAATAATAGTTTGGTTATTTCAAGGTTTAGTTACAGTAGTGAAGCCTGGACCATTTGTAAACAAGATAGTAGGAAACTTGATGCCTTTGATTGTTGATGTTTATGCATTGGCATTAGGTGTTCAACTTTGCAAAAAATAATGAGGTTAGTAGGTAAAGGAGTCAACAACCTCCTTTGAACAGCATATTGTGCTGAGAGAGACTCCACTGGTTTGGCCATGTTATGCATAATTATAGATTAGCAAATAGGGTTATAAAAAGCTTGCCTAAGGGTCCCAGAAAGAGGGGGAAACCTACAATGAAGTGGTCAGACGTCAAACAGGACCTCATTAGAATTGGTCTACAGTGGCTAGATGCAGTAGATGTAGCTCAGGATAGATGTATTTGGAGAACTAAATTACACAATCTGATTGGCATTTATTAAAAGCAAACTGGCTTTTGCCATTTATTCCCATTTTGAAAAGAATGGCAGATTCTCACGTATATATATATATGCAGAAAACTAAGGCTTTGTTTTTCAATGCAAAACTTAAAAAAAAAAGCACTGTTAAGCTTTTTTTTTATATATCACATGTAAATATAATAAGGTCTGTAAATGGTAGCTAGGTAGTCACTGGAAGGAGAGCTATGCACCAATCCCCTGTGATGATGCATAGAACCGGCCAGGCCTAGCACCTAATGTCCGACCCCGCCTTCTCGTGGTGCGGACCACTAATTTTCAAAAGAGATACTCTCTTGTGGAAGTGAACGGAAGGGGAGGGCTGCCAGATTAGTGTGGCCTACTGATCTGGACAACTATGGCTACTTTTCTTTTTTTTCTACCCTGCTGAGGAGTGGTAAACCACACAGGGTCCTGGTGCTGACCATATAAACCTACTGGACAGATATATGGCTCTGAGCTTGATTATGGATCCTGATTTTGCTGCACTGGTGGGCTTCTGTGGAGGGAAAATCTTCCGCTGTGTTTTCGTTTGTTTGTGGGTTGACAGCCCCAAGTGAATAGATTCACAGGATATGTTTATCCGCTGGTGGATAATCCTGAGCAGAAGTCATCGCAGGCACCTGAACTCTTTGCTTCTATTGGCATCGTCAAATTCTACATTGGAGGAAGTCTTCCAGTGTAGATGGCTTCAGCCTTTAGTAGTGGGGGAACGGGTCTTTGCCCCATGTCTGCGATTAGGGGGCTGTTTGATATTGTCGGCATTCCCTCTCTCAATAAACATAGTTTCTTTAAACATCCCACTAACCATTTTCTCTCCATAGGTAGTTGGAATGTGAGGACTCTGCACAGAGCTTTTTCTCTTGATGTCCTCACACAAGAATTCCACCGTTATAATTTAGATATTCTCGGCTTGCAAGAGACCAGATGGACAGATAAAGGTCAGATTCTTAAAAATAATCTTAAATTTCTCTTTTCAGGGCGGGACGACAATAAGCATCACCAAGGCGTGGGTCTGCTCCTCAGCAGACACGCTAGCGATGCTCTTCTAGGATATGAGTGCATTAATGAAAGGTTTCTTACAGCAAAATTTCAGACAAGCGTTAAAGACTTGAATGTTATCTGCTGTTATGCCCCCACTGAGGATGCCGATGAGGATGAGAAGGATAGGTTTTATGAACAACTTCAGGATATTTTGAATTCTGTCAAGAAAGGAGATATTACCCTTGTTCTTGGTGACTTCAATGCCAAAGTTGGTACTGACTCTGACCTTTGGGGAGGAGTAATAGGCCTTTTTGGTATTGGTAGCTGCAATGGCAATGGGCAACGTCTCCTACAGGTAAGTAAACTCAATGGATTCAGAATAACTAACACATATTACAAACACCGCGACATACATAAGTACACATGGGTTTCACCTGATGGGCTGCATAAGAATATGATTGATTACATATTAATTAACAGCAAATGGGCTAGTTCTGTTAGGAATACCAGGGCATATAGGGGAGCTGAAATTGGATCTGACCATTACCTTGTTAAAAGTGTGTTGCAACTTAAACTTAAAAAGTGTTGTGCTAGGGTTAAAAAATTTACTTTTAATACTGAAGCTCTGAAAGATCCTGTTATAGCCAAAGCTTACCATGATAGGTTACTTAGTCATTATGACAGTCATGGTTTGCTTACTACTGAAGTTGAGGAAGAATGGGATCATTTTAAACAGGCTTTTTTGGACACTAACAGTACTCTTTTAGGAAAAAAGGAGCAGAAGAGGCAAAATTATTTGAGTGATAAGGCACTTAAGCTTATTTCGGAAAGAAAGAATTGCAGGAATGCCCTTAATCAATACCCTACTAGTACTAATAGAAAGCATTACAGAGACCTTAATAAACTTGTAAAGGATCAGTTAGCTGCTGATAAGAATCTTTGGCTTGATGGTTTGGCTGACAAAGCCGAGGAAGAAGTTAGACAGCACAACAGCAGAGAGCTGTACCAGATAGTTAATGTTTTGTGTGGTAGAAAACGGACAGGCATACAAGGATTGAAGGATAAACAAGGTAAGGTTATAGAAGGGGAGGATTCTGTCATGGCTAGGTGGGCTGAGCATTTCAGTGATGTTCTAAACAATGTAGTTAGTTCTACTCCCATTGTTTGCAATGATGATAGATGCATTGGTGGCTTTAATGTTGGCCCTATAACACAATCTGAAGTTATTTTGGCTGTTTCTAAACTTAAACTTCATAAATCCCCAGGGGTAGATGAAATTATTACGGAAATGCTTAGAGCTGGAAATGTTTCGGTTACCACTTGGATGACTGAAATTCTGAATATCTTTTATGATAAAGGCATGGTTCCTAAGGATTTTACCAGAGCTATTGTTATCCCTATTTTCAAAAAAGGTGATCGCAGTTCTTGTGATAACTATAGGGGTATCAGCCTACTCTCTGTTCCAGGTAAAGTTCTTTCCATGATTGTGCTTAATAGAATTAAGAATCTGGTTGACAGTCAATTGCGTGATGAGCAATGTGGATTCAGAAGTGGTAGGGGATGTGTGGATCAGATATTTTCACTTAGGCAGATTCTTGAGAAATGTTTAGAGTTTCAGAAACCTTTGGTTGCTAGCTTTGTTGATTTCAAAAAGGCTTTCGACTCTGTTGATCGTCATAATTTGTGGTTGATTGTGAGATCGTGGTATACCAGACAAGTTAGTTAACATTATGAAAGCTCTCTATAATAACACCGAGTCATGTGTGAGGGTTGGTAAGGCTTGTAGCAATTGGTTTAGCATTACTTCTGGTGTTCGACAAGGGTGCATTTTGTCTCCTTTTCTCTTTAGCTTGGTTATTGATTATGTTATGCGAAATTCACTTCAAGGGAAAGATTTTGGCCTTAAATGGGCTGGAGATACGAAAATTTCTGATTTAGATTATGCTGATGATTTAGCCCTTTTGGCAAATGATGTTGATGAGATGAACTCTTTCATTCGAGCTGTTGATGAGACTGGTAATAGAGTAGGTTTGGTTATAAACAGAGAGAAAACTAAAGTGATGAAAATTGGTCAGGCAGGCTGTGATTCAGTTAATCTGAATGGTTGCAGTCTTGAGCAGGTGTCACAGTTTAATTATCTTGGGAGCTATGTAACAGATAATGGTGATGTGCGGCATGAGATTAACAGACGAATAGGGATTGCTGCCGGGACTTTTAAGAACCTATGGAGAGTGTGGAGAAATAGGCGTATACACCTAAAGACTAAAATTAGACTGTATAATAGTTTGGTTCTTTCTAGGGTTAGTTATGGTAGTGAAACTTGGACACTTTGTAAACAAGATAACAGGAAACTAGATGCTTTTGATTCCAGATGCTTACGCAGTATCTTGGGCATTAGGTGGTTCAACTTTGTAACTAATGATGAGATTAGGCAAAGGAGTTTGCAACCTCCTTTAAGCAGCATATTGTGCAGAGAGAGACTCCGTTGGTTTGGCCATGTTGCCCGTATGAATAATTATAGATTGGCGAATAGGGTTATGAACAATGTACCTAAAGGCCTCGGAAAGAAGGGGAGACCTAGGATGCGGTGGGCTGACAATGTCAAACAGGACCTTGTTAGAATTGGTGTGCAGTGGCCAGATGCAGTAGATGTAGCTCAGGATAGACTTGCTTGGAGAACTAAATTGCACGGTCTGGTTGGACCTCCGTAGCCCATGGCTGCTTGAGGATGATGATGATGATGATGAAATATAATAAAAATTAATACTTAGATTTTAAACACTGCTATGGTTTTATTATTCTGCATGACAAAAATGCAATTGCATTTAATGCTTACACTGTAAGAATTCTGATATTAAACTCACTTTGGTGGTAAATTAATTCTGAATTAGTTGGACATCTGTAGCCCATGGCTGCTTGAGGATGATGATTTATTTTTGTTACTTTTCTTTTCATCACAAAAAAAAAATAAATAAATACACACTAATTAGCATCAAAAAATTCAATTTTCAGCCAAACTCTTTGGTATTTTAAAATTAAACTATTCCATAGTAGTTAATGGAGCTTTATCCCAAAATGATTCATTTAAATTTCAACATTTCAGTTAAATTTAAAATGATTTGAAATATATTTGATTTTTTTTCCGAATTCATTCTTTTTAGATATGTTTTTTCAGCTTCAATTTCAATTAACTTGTTCTTAAAAATTAATTTCTTTTAAAACATCTTAGTGGAAAAAAAACACACACACACAAACAGCAAATATTTATAATTTTTATATAAAAATGCTTATAAAATTTCATTTACCTTTATTTTTAGCCATATTATTTATCAGAATTACATGTTCTTTCTTTTGACATATAACACAATCTATCAATTATTTCAAGAAGAGGTTCAAAACTTATTATTTTCCCAAAAACACTTCAAAATTAATTTAGCCACTAAAGTGAGTTTAATATCAGAAACCTTAGTATAAGCATTAAAGCAGTACAAGCTTAACATTGCTTTTTTAAGTCTTGCATTAGAAAATAAAACCTTAGTTTTCTGGTTATTTATATATAGAATCTGCCATTATTCTCAAAATGAGAATAAATTGCAAAAGCCAGTTTGCTTTTAATAAATGCCAATGCTCTTGAAATGGTAACAAACTGCAAATATCAATTTGATCTATTACCTGCCAACATTTCTATTCTTGTAAGTGATGGGGTTTTCACAGAACTTTAACATTATTAAATGCTCCCTTGAGATAATATATTGGGTTTGGTATTGACTTAAAAAATAATGATGGTAAATTTTTCTCAGTGTACTGATATAGAAGAATTTATTAGTTTTTATCACAGTACTTTTTTGAAAACATGATCTTACTGTCTGTGTTAAGGAATGGCTTATTGTATATCTGTGAAGTACTTCATAATACATTTTAGGTAATAAAAGACACATTCAGGTATTAAATGAGCCCTATAATATGGGCATTTCTGAGAACATTATTCTTCAGTGATCATCAATACAAATATTCAAGATTGTGAACATTCACTTTTAACTTACATTTATGTAACAACCGTAGAGTTGGAAAATATGGCCCTTCTCGCTGACGAAAAAATAACAGCTCACCATTGGCACCCACAATTATCTCTATGTGATCATGACTGAAAATAGAACAATAAACAAACAATTATGCATATTACAATGTAGACATCTTTTCAGCAACATAATATTTCAGTTTAGGTTTAAAAGCTGGATTTAAAAATTGCATTTTTGTCATGCAGAATAATAAAACCATAGCAGTATTTAAAATCTAAGTATTAATTTTATTATATTTACATACGATATATAAAAAAAAGCTTGCTTATAGTGCTCTCTTTTATAAAGTGATACATGGTTCAATCAGCTCTGGGCTGCACCTAGTGGGCATGCAACAATAAAAACATCCTTTGAAGTCTTAAAAATAATTAATTTTTATGTAAAAACCTCAAAACTTGATGCATTTCTGTGTGTAAAATGTGCATGAACTAATAGCTCCTAATTTTAAACTTATCATTGGTTCCAACATTTTATTATCTTATGTATTAATTAACAAAAAACAGGGAATTTCCCGATGGCACCTTGACAAACAATGAATAGCACAGCACAGTGGTGAATTATTGTGAGAAATGGAAATAAAATTGGCCAAATTTGGCACTCAAGCTAGAAAACCTTGTCTACAATCAAAAATCATTGCCTGAATGTCTTCCCATGTGATTGGAACATAGGCAGGGCATTAGCAATGGTGTACACAGCTTTTTCTGTGTGTGTGACCAAGAATCTTTGAAAGAGCACTATTGCAATTCTTTTAAATAATGGTCATGGCTTCTTAAATATGTTTAATCATATCTAGTGTCAAGCCAAAGTAGGATAATTTACATGTTACCAAAAATACATTTATTTAAATACAACTTTGTTAAGAAAATTTTACCATGTAAAGCTCTCATAATAAAAGCCAGAATAAAGCAATCCTCCAGTTTCTTATAACTACCCACCACCACCTGCAAACACCCATGGACACTGGGGTGACTTCATTGTTTTATTGTTTCAATTTTGGGTTTCTATCTAGATAAAATACTAGCTATTTTCTGCCAAAAATGTCACATTACATAACATCACTTTTTTGTACCTACTATAATAATCTCACTATAATGGCTACTATAAGGATGGGCAAATCATTTCTGCACACACACACAGCCAACTTCCTAGGCACAGCACTCAATAAACTTCTACTCCAAAATGAACAAATTTTTTTAGAAATTCAAGTATAATTGCAAGAAAGGTTTTACAATATATTTTTTATATGTTTAATATGTAAACTGAAAATTAAGAGGTTTAATTTTTTTGATATATAAGTTGCCTGATAAAACATTTTAAATGCAAGAACATTCTGTTTAATATTTATGAAGATTGTGAAAAGAATTATAAGTTGCCCAATAAAACATTTTAATACAAGAACATTCCTTTCAGAATTTAGTTCAGAGACTAAGAAATGAACTCACTTTTACCGCAAATAGAAACAGCAATATATTGATGTTTGGAACTGGTAAAGAACTATGAATATACTATAATAAACTATACTAAACATATTTTATAAAAATTCAGCAATGAAACTCTTTAACTTTATGGAAAATCAAACTATTGATCTATTTGAAACTACCAAATGTTCTATTACACTAAAGACGTAAAATTATTACTACAGTCTTTCAAAGTTTTTAATTATTACTAAAGACTTAGAAAGTTTCAACTTGAATTCAACTTACCAAGTAATCAGCAGAAGCATTTTAACTACTCTTCAACCAGAACTAACTATACCTAAACAGAATTATAGGCAACAGTAAATTCTTAATAGCAATGAATATACCCATCATACTACAGGACCAATAAATATCCCTCAAGCAGCCACTTGCCACAAATGTCTGACAGGAGCCTGTCAGCTTAATATGACACAGAGTAGATCTGGGAGGAAGACGAGTCCTAGACAGAAAGACAACACAGAAATGTTCATACCTTATCTAGGCCTCGCTTTGATCAGTAGACAAGTGTTCTAACCACTTAGTCATCAGAATAGTGTAATTTAAAATATCCATTATTTATTAATGAACTACATTTTACGAAACTGGTTATGATTTTAAGAAAATTACCCCCTCAAGCAGCTGCTTCCCATAGAAGTCTGACAGGAGCCTGTCAGATTCTATGGGAAGCCACAGAGATACCACAGAGTTGTGCGGAAGGTGAGATCTCAGCAGAAAGACAACACAAACATCCATGCCTTACTCGGGGCATGAACCCAAGTCCATTTGATCAGTAGCCAAGCATGCTGACCACTCGGTCACAGAAAAACAGAACACTAATAAAACAATGGGAATTTATTAACATATAAGCATTTTCAATAAGTAATATTTATATATTTAATACCATTTACTGATGTCAATTGAAATTTCCTATAAATGCAACCAATGTTAGCTTTAATAATTACAGAAGCTGTTATTTCTGTCATCAATTCTTCAGTGGTATGCTGATTATTACTGAAGAATCTTTCAGGAATTCCCATAAAATTATTACAGGGATTCAAACCTGAAGACTATAATTACCGTGATAATCCAAATTATTCAGTATAATGATCAGATATCACCCCATCATGAAAATGGTTATTTAGAAAATGAAAAACTGCATCTGCCATATACACTGAAGTGCCATGGAATTAGGGATAGGAGATGTTATCCAAATTCATTATCGCAAGTCCCGCATTTGCACGCATATGTGGCTAAACTCTGGTCATATATAGCTGTCAGCTTTGGCTTCTCCAAGCATTCATTGTGAGAAGCATAATGGGAAAGGCATGGGGTTTAGATGCATTTGACAGAGAGCAGATCATAGGTGTCCAATGGATGGGACACTCGATCTCTGAAATTGTCCACAAACTTGGATTTTCTCATATGACAGTTTCAAGAGTGTTCTGAGAATATGAAAATTCTGGTAAAAAAACAAACACCTGGACAAACTGCAAAGGACAACCAGCCTTGAATGATCATGGGCATCGCTGTCTGACCTGCATCGTATGGACTGATAGGGGTCAGACATTATCTGAAATCACCTCCCATCTGAATGCGGGTTCCAGCCAGGAAGTCGGTGCACAGACCGTGCAATGTTCATTTCATCATCTCAGCTTTGGGAGCTGCTGACCTACAAGAGTCCCACTTCTAACAGCACGACACCAGGCTCAATGCCTTACCTGGGCTAAAGAACATCAAAACTGGACCATCGAAAATTGGCAACAGATGGCCTAGAGTGATGAATCCCGATTTAAACTTCATCATGCCGATGGGAGAAAGAGTATGGCGCCAACCCCGTGAAGCCATGGATCCTGCATGTCAGGTTGAAACAGTACAAGCTGATGGTGGCTCAGTGATGGCCTGGGGTGTCTTCAGTTGGACATTTATGGGACCTTTGGTACGTGTACCGACGACTCTCAATGCATCCTGGTAAGTAGAACTCATGGCTGACCATTTACACACATTTATGGACATCATGCATCTCATTGGAGATGGCGTCTACCAGCAAGACAACTGTTCATCTCACAGGTCCAGGTTGGCTACTGCATGGTTGCAGGAACATTCTGCTGACTCTGAAATAATGGATTGGCCACCTAGAAGTCCAGATTTAAATTCCACTGAAAATCTTTGGAATACCGTCAAGCAGTATTCGGGCTCATATCTCATCAGTGATGACCTTGAGAGAATTGTGGACAGTTCTAGAGGATGCATGGATTGCCATATCTGTGGAACATTTATGCAAGCTTGTGGAGTCCTTGCCTCATCGTGTGGTGGTTGTTATCAGGGCCAGAGGGAGTCAGACATGTTACTAGGTTGTTATCCCTAATTCAATGGAACTTCAGTGTATGTATATATATATATAAGTATATATGGGTAGAAATTAAGGAACAACCTGTAAACCAGTTGGTCTGCTGCATGTGAATTGGATGAGGTGTATACGAGGGTCACTAGAAAATTTTTCAGACAGTTAAATGGCAAACTAAACTGTATTCCAGCCATTACATTTTTTTCAAAATACTCCCCCTAACACTCTATGCAACATCTCATCCTCAGGAACCATTTCTGGAAGTACTGTACCCCTATATTTCCAGCATTGTTTTCAGCTGTTCCTCATATGCTGCAATAGCTTCATCTGTGCTAGAAAAATCGGTGTTCTCTATGTCAGTCCTTCACCATAGGAAAGAGAAGGAAGTCACAGGGTGCCAGGTCTGACTGTAGACTTGATGGGTAAACAACTTGACCTGTGTGCCTCAAGAAAAGTGATGGTCATATTGGTGATGTGGACTGAGGTTCTGTGGTGCAAGTGCCCTTAAGCCAATTCTTGGTTGCCTTTCTTTGACTCTTTTGAACACTTTCAGAAGGCAAACAGTAATGTACCACTGCTCAGTCACTGAACATTAATTTTCCAGCAAAATTGTTGCTATATTTTCAAAGGTCAAATTTGTAAATCCACTTCTCTTCTTCCATAAAAATGTTGGAAACCTGATGAGAGTCACCACTGTTGAACCATTTCTAGGAACCATTCAATGCAAGTCTGCTTTTGAGCTTCAATCAAATTGTGAGGTACCCATTGAGATATTTTTTTTACTCTAGGGTGACTACTTCCCCTTTCCCTCTCTGCACCTCGAAATACCTCCTTCTCTCTCTTTTGCCCTCTCTTCCTGCCACCCTCCCTGTTAACTCCAAGGTCAGCTCGCTTCTAGGAGTTAATACCAATAACACCTGTTTGCCTCCGATAATGAATTTTGATGTTTACTCTTTGCTCTGCTCTTTCACTGCATTCTTCTCGTCTGCTGTAGTTCAGCCAAGAATGGCTCCTGGGTTTTCCATAGCCCTAACTTTTTTGCTTTAGGCTAGGAGTTCCTCAGTCATGGGTGGATGGTCCTTTTGTCATTACACATTCCTTGACTCTGCGTCCTTCTCTTAGATGGTCCTTTGCTCACGGCAGACTGGGAGTTGAAATCCTGTTGAGCAACTGGGAATTTGTATAAAGACTAATTATTTTATTAACCAGCTCTTCCTTGAATGAATTTCCCTACTTCAAAGATGAGCCCAATCCTCAGGCCGAATCTATTTCTCCTGAGTTCCCTTTGTGTGTGTACAACTCTTCTTCCCATGCACAATTCTTCTTCTCACTCTCTATATTAACCTTTTTAATTTATTTTATTTCCTTTTATTCTTTTCTTTTTTCCTTTTTATTTGTATTTATTTTTATATTTTTATTGCTCTTCTTTACTATTTTATTTTTACTTTATTTTTTATTTTAATCTTTTATTTTGTTTCTATCAGTGTTGGCAAATGAAATGGAAAATGTTTCGTTATATTTTTCGTTACAGTCAAAAACTTTAGTATCATTTTTTGTTATGTTTTTCGTTACAGCAAAATATAAATTTCGTTATAACATTAATATTATTTCGAAATATTTTTAGTACAAATGAAAAATAATGAAATATATGTTATCATTTTTATTATATATGTATGCAATAGAGTCATCCAGCAGTTTGCATCAATTCAATCAATCCACTTGTTAAAAAACAAATAGAAAATTGGAAAAAGGAAACATCAATATTAATACAAAATAAATATAATGTGTAAATAGAATTGTTGCAATTACTTTTTCTGCTATTGATTCTTAAAAATTGTTTTTAAGAATAATAATGAAATAAAAATTGCAATAAGGTGGCCCAGTTATGAACAAACAGAATTGCAGCACTGTATGTATTCTAATAATGTAAAAGCCATACAATCGAAACTACTGAAGACAGGCACATACCAGGATTTAGTTTTGGGGGTGGTGGTGTGTGAATTTAGAATTGGGGAAGGTTCAAGAATTTAGTTTTGAGGGGAATCCAAAAATTTAGTTTGAGGGGGAGGACCTTCCATGCCCTGGATATGTCCTTGACTGAAGAAATTACACTAAATTTCTAGGAATGTTCAAATAAAATGGAGCATTATTAATGAAAATTTCTAAGCATAAGTATGCAATTGTAATTCTAGTAGTATAAATGATCTTTATGCACATATTAATATTTTTAAAACAAGTTGCTAAAATAACTCAAGTAAATTTTAAAAAAAAAACGAAATTCTTTTCAGAAATATTAACATTATAATGCATAGTCGATGAAATTAAAGAAAAAAACGAAATTTATTCATTGATAGAATGCAATCAATGTTATTCTACTATTTATTCATCATTATAAGTAAAATGTCTTCTAATAATTTTGAATCCAAATTATTTTTTTTGTCAGAGAGAATCCATTTAAGCATAGAAAAAAACTCTTCCCTGTAGATACATGAGTACTACTAAAATAATTCTTTACAATGCTTTGTCTTGATTTTTCCCTGTAGTGAAAAATATTTCCCTTTGTAGAAACTCTGTTTGCTCTCTCAAATTCATTTTATGAAATTGAAATTTTATTTTCTTTTGCCTCCAATTTTTCAGTTTCATTAAAATAGACCTCTGGCAAATCATCTGTTGAGTTATTTAATGACACTTAACCAGAAGCGTCTCATCCAGTGGTGCAGGTGGTGCAAATTGCACCAGAGCTCTGAGCTAAAGGGGGCTCAAAAATAAATGGAAGAAAGTTTACCTTTTCTTTCTAAATAGACAAGCACTGATTGCAAATATTTTTGTACATGCCAGTTTTCAGAGCAGGAGTTTCTAGAGCAGATCATTATTTACAACATTTGCAAAAGAGAATTATTTACTACATTTGCAAAAGAGAATTATTTACTATATTTGCAAAAGAGAAATTAGAAGTTTTCAGAGCAGATCATTTATACTACATTTGCAAAAGTAAAAGGAGTAATTTTACATTCCTAATATATAAAAGATACAAACAGATGTTTCCCACACTGCAACTTCCCACCTGCATACCTTCCCCACTCTCTCAATGGTGTTTGCTGTCAAGTTTGATTTGATTGAAGTTGATGGTGTTTGACTGTCAAGTTGATCAATGTCTGATTGCATTTGCTGTCCCCTCAAGGGTATGCCCTTGAGGGGAGTTTGAGAGTTGATTTAGAGCCACCCAGGTTAACTGCCATTATCAGGTGTTGCTAAAGTGCATGTGCAATGAAAGAAATCAAAATGAAAAAGTCAGAATTCCTATCAATGGCCAAACCAATTAGTTTTCAAGAGTCCTGTTAGCAATTAGGTGATATTAGGGGTTGGTGTGGCACAGAAGCAAGAACTGTGTGTGCATAGTGGCCTTTATAAAAGAAATCTTTCAAGTGGTCAGCTTGGGGGAGGGGAAGAATTTTGAACACTTGTGCCATCCAGAAAGTCAAAAGAGACATGCAGAACTTAAGTAGTTCACCTGTGGACAAACATAGTGTTTACAGTTATATGACTGTGGTGTTGTATGTGCTGTGGTTGGATACAAATTACAAAGGCCTGTCTTTGAAATTGTCGTCTTCTGTCAGATTTTCTTAGTTCCATGAGAGATTGTCGTCTGGCAGTTTGTGTTATTGATAAGGAATATTTGAGTCTGAGACAGTTTCATTCCCTATTTTTTATAATTACTTAATTTGCACTACATCATGTCAGAAAAAAACAGTAAGCCAAAGTATCTTAGTGGATCAGCAAAACGAAAAATTAAAAAAGAGAAAGAAGAAAATGTTAAAAAGATGTGCAAAATATCTACCTTTTTTTCTGTTGTGATGCCCCATCGTTCACTTTTGCTTTACCTTAACCAATTTTGTCTAATTTACGTTACATTTATCATTTTGGGGATTTTTATTTCCTTTTTGGCATCACAGCGCTCGTTTCCAAGATGCTAGGAGTTGCGCATGCGCAACTCTGATCTTCTGACTTCAACCGCTAAGCGCGTGCCAAGGACACGCCCCCTCTTGCGTCATAGATTGCGTCGTTCGTCATTTTATGTTAATGTCTTTCCCGGCATGCATCCGGCTCTTGTTTTAAACCGGTGACCTGCGAGTCACAATAGGCAGTTAGTGCAGAAGCACTAAGCACAAGTAAGTGCACAAGCACAAGGTGCGTGTAGCACAGGAGTGAGGAGTTGGATAGAGTGATATCTTCTTCATTGATGTCTTGGTGAGTTGAACTTTATTTTGGAAATAAATCTGTTTGTTATTTTAAACCTTTTGAGTCTATACAGTTTTTTTCTCTTGAGCAATGCAAATTAAGGATTTTTTGAATTGTATTTAAATTTACTTGACAATCAGTTTGATTCTTACTCATTAACGCTCGCTGGCATTTTGAACCCTAAAATCAACTTATTCTACTTGTTGGCAATTTGCTAATATTGCCTGGCGCCCATATCAGCTATCTGGAGCATAAAACTAATTGGATCTGGAAGAAGGGTCCAACTTTAAAGCATTATTGCATATTATTTGGAGTGTTACACTGTCTTCTGAAGAAGTCTCGAAAATAAATGATGGAAAGGATAACTGAGATATGAATGCTGACATAAAAATAAGTAAAACTGAACAGATAGTAGAAAACGATGATGATGAAAATTTTGTAATGCTATCTTATTCAAATGCTTGTGACCAAGAGAAAGAAGCTGATATGGATGAATTAATGCCAATTGCATATGCTACTGCTAAAAAGATGTGCAAAATATCTACCTTTTTTTCTGTTTTCTGAAGAAGTCTCGAAAATAAATGATGGAAAGGATAACTGAGATATTAAAGGCTGACATAAAAATAAGTAAAACTGAACAGATAGTAGAAAACGATGATGATGAAAATTTTGTAATGCTATCTTATTCAAATGCTTGTGACCAAGAGAAAGAAGCTGATATGGATGAATTAATGCCAATTGCATATGCTATTGCTATGATTACTCATACAAACAGTACTAAGGACATATCAAGCATTTCGAAAAACAACTATAAAATTAATTTCAAAGACCCACTCACTAGTGATATGAAACAAATGATTATCAATAATAGGCCATGCCAACCTGTTTTCCATTTTCCAAAAGATCCAAAGTAGAACAACAGTTACTTTTCAGAAGCCTATTATTTATTATTCGGTATATTATCAAGCCTGCTGGTTATTTTCCAAAAAAAATGGAATGTAGTGTGGGTTACTGGATATTTTGAAGAATATTAAGCTACACGAGGAGTCTACATTCCATATTATTGTATGCTATACAATCAGTGGAGGAACAATAAAACTCTGCCAGAGGAAGCAGAAACTGCACTGCATAACAAAGTCAATTATTGGACTAAAGTTCTGGAAAGGTTAGTGAACATTATTCTAACCCTGATGCTGTGTAACCTACCATTCAGAGATCACAATGAAAGCCTTCAGAACAAAAACCAAGGTGTGTTTTTATCAGTTATTTCTTTGCTCTCCACCTATGACTCTATTTTGAAAGAACTATTGCAAAAAAGGAGAGGAGAGAGGTACAGCAAAATATTTAAGCCCTTCAATACAAAATTATATTATTCAAATACTATCGAGTAATATCAAGCATGAAATTTGTGATGATATAAAACAAAAGTATCATTTTTTTCCTATTATTTCTACTAGTATGCAGGACATTTCCAAAAGAGGGCAACTGAGCTTAGGAATTAGGCATGTTTCAATTGAAAATGACGAGAATGGAATTCCCAACAAACTGACCTTGAATCTTTTTTGGGGATTTACTGTAACAAATCATTCAGTAGCAGGTCTTTCCACACTTCTGAATGCTAACTTGGAAAGCGTGCTGTCTAGATTTTAAATAAAACATACAGACAGAGTTACAATGAAGCAGCTGTAATGAGTTGTGCATATAATGGGGTGCAGACTAAGATTAAAGCAAATTATAGTAATGCAAAATATTTTCACTGTTCAATTTATAACTTGAAACTGGTTGTTAATGATACTATGTCTGCATCAGTTCAGGTAAAAAAGTTTTTCAATTTAGTGGAACTTGTAGTCTTTTTCTACTACAGTAGTAAAAGGTGGGAAACTCTTCAGTATATGTCTGGCTCTGCTAAATAAATAAAAAAATAAATACCCACTCAAGCAGCTGCTTGCCACAGAGGTCTGACAGAAGTCTGTCAGTTTATATGCCATAGTAGAAGGTCTGAGAGGATGGCAGGACCTCAGCAGAAAGACAACACGAACATCCATGCCTTTATCGGGGGCTCGAACCCAGGTCCCTTAGATCAGTAGCCAAGCTCCCTAACCACTTGGCCACGGGGATGGTGTTGCTCTGCTAAAATAACATTTAAAAAATTTTCTCCAACTCACTGGTCTTTGAAATATAAATTTATAGATGTGATGAAGAACTGACTGAAATAATTCTTCTCAATAAAAACAATAAATAAATTTTGAATGCAAAAGTTTTAAGAAAGCATTTAGAAAATTTTGAAAACTTTTTTCTCCTCATAATTCTATTAAAAATTTTGCAATCAATAGATGCTATCTCTAAATTTTAATCTCCAGATGTTGACCATTCAAAATCTTCCCAATTACTGCACATTGCACTAGAAGGCTTGCAGGAATCCACGAACAATTTTAATAAATTCAATGAAAGTACACAAAAGATGGCATTTATGTTGGGTTCCAAGATTCCAGACTTCTTGAGTACCTAAAATCAAATGTATGGATAGTGAACTATGTGAGGATGAGAGATATATAAATGCAGAAAATCGCTTCAAAATTAAGGTATTCAAAGTTACTTTCGACAGAGCCATTAGGGAACTTAAAAGGCATTTTAAGAGCTTAAATGAGATTGTGGAAATCTTCGTTGCCCTGCATACAAAAACTTTACAAGTAGTAACTGATGAGGAGTTGAAAGAAGCTGCTCATCAAAGAATATAAATCCGACTTAATATCTTTATTTGGTGCTCAGCTTCTATCATTTAGGAAGCTTGAAAACAGAAATAGCAAAAATTTCTACCATAAGGGAAGTAGCAAATTTATTGATTATTCAAAATCACTCTCTTATTTCAGCTTTTCTAAATGTGTATATTGTTCTTTTGCCCCTTTTAACGCTTAGGGTAACTGCAGCAATATCGGAATGCTGATTTTAAAAATTAAAATTAATAAAGAATTATCTCAGAAGTAAAATGATGGAAGAAAGATTATTAGGACTTGCCATTTTATCTATAGAAAATGAATGGGTATGAAAATTAAATATTAAGAAGATTGTTAAAACGTTTGTAGAAATTAAAGTAAGGAAAGTCAGAATCTAGGCTGAGCTAATAAAAGTTTGTTTTATTAAAATTATTTCAATTTGTAAGTATTTGTAAATTTTCCAAAAGTTTTGTTTAAAAAATTATCTAAGACTACAGGTTGTCCTCTGTAAAAAATTTTGAAGCTGTAATAATAGTGAATTATGTGCTAGTGTATATGGATTGTGAGCTAAATGAGTATTAGAGGTTTATAAGTGTTGAAAAATTGCTTGGATTGGAAGTACTTAGTGTTTCCTTCTGCAGAGCTATCATATAATTCGAGAAAGACTTTTTGAAAGCTTGAACACAATTGCTAACATTCATTACTGACTGCATAATGAAATTTGTACTACATGTTAATGACAATCACATAATGATCACGTAATTGATTTAACGATAATACGTTAAATCCATTAGGACAAATTATGAATGGGAAAAGCAAAAGATTTTTCAGGGATCGATAAAGAGCTTATTTGGGTGCCTGTCTGGCTGGAGCGATGATTTTAAAAAGAGCAGAGCTTCACTGGTTTCTCAAAAGGTGAGATATCTCAGGTCTTTAATCAGTGAAAAAATAACCCACATTGTATGTCGAAGAAGCGTAAGTGTGCGCAACGACAATCTGTTAGGAATGAGATCACTGTCATCTGAGAAGGCTTGTATGGAGAAACAGGACTTCATGTGTGCAGCAATTGACCGAAGCATTCAATGGAGGCTGTTCCCAACCTAAATCTCAGCAAACTATGCGCAGGGAATTGAAGAGGATCAGTATTAGCAGTTGCATGCCTATGTGGAAACTACTGATTTCTGCAAAGAACCAGAAAGTTCATCTACAGTGATGTCAGGAACACAGTGACTGGACACTGGAAGACTGGAAAAAAATCATATGGTCTGATGAGTCACAGTACACCTTGTTCTGTACTGATGGTAGGCAGAGAGTTTGGCAGGAGCCACAAGTCTGGCCTTATAACCCAGCTTGCCTTGTAAACACAACTCAAGGTCTGGAGGTGGTGTCATGCACATTCTGTTGGTGTGGAATGAGTCTCCTAATATTGCTGGAATGTCGAGTATCCTCCAAGGATTATCTGAACATTTTTGCCAATCAAGTCCATCCTGCAACGTTGTTTCATGGATGACAGTGCTACTACTGTCCATCACGCAAGAGGGAGTGGTGGCTCAGTTGGTAGTGTGCCAGGCTCGTAATCTGTAGTTCCCAGGTTCGTGTGATCAACACTACTAACGATTACTGATGAGCAGCTGTCTTAAATAGTTCCCAGATCACATGGTGATGCATGTGACAATATATTTTTCATATACACTGCACAAGTGATGTTTACTTACATCTTAATAAAGGTTTCTAATTCAGCGGCTGGTGTGTAAATATATTAATTTCGTATATAAACTTTTTTCACTTTATATTTCTTTATTACTAGCATATCCGCACATTAAGAAATTGCATTTAAATAAGACATATATGTAGAATAAATCTAATGCATTGGAAATGGCATATTTGCAGCAGATATATTATTCTGATTTGTGCATAATGTTCTGGAAGTTTATTTTAGCAGAAAACTAGCAGATGTTCATTCACAGTAATATTTGTTTAATAAGTCAGTAAACATTTCCAAACAAATTTAATTTTTAACTTAAAATATTATTCTGTATTATCAATATGTACAGGCTCAAATCTAGAGAAAAAAAATCAAGAGGGAGGGACACAACTGAGTACGAAAAAGGTAACTGAATTTCCAATGCAGCATTATAACTTTTCCCTCTTGGTTTTACAGATCCTTAAAAAAAATTCTTGAACAATGCATGAAATACAAACAAGTTTAATAATTTTGAATAATAACATTCTGAAGGGAGGGGGAAGGGGATCATGACCCTATCCCCTCTAGATCCAGCCCTGGATCTGTATGTTTTTGAGAGCACCAAAATTATATCAGTACTTATTTAACATACAGGAGTGAATACATTTTTAACACAGACATGAGTTCTCAATGGTTTAATAGGCTAAATTCCAGGAAAATCATCCAATTACTCATTACAGGTTCAAATGAGAACTAAACGTTTTCAAATATAAATAATAAATACCCCCTCAAGCAGCTGCTTGCCACAGAGGTCTGACAGGAGCCTGTCAGTTTATATGCCACAGTAGAAGATCTGAGAGGATGGCAGGACCTCAGCAGAAAAACGACACACACATCCATGCCTTACCCGGGGCTCGAACCCAGGTCCCTTAGGTCAGTAGCCAAGCGCGCTAACCACTCGGCCACGTAGTAAAACTTAAATCACCAATTCCATTTTTCCTAATTAACTTTTAAAAAGTGACTTTGGAGATCTATAAAGAAATGTTGCATCAGGCCCAAACTAATGATGATACACTGCAGCAGTGAACTATTTTCATTGATGCTTTCCTGTAGAGGAGCTAATACAAAATAGTTAAATGATTTTTCTCTCTTATTCTGTCTGAAATAGACTTCAAGCAGAATAAAAAAAACCAATATAATGAATAAATATAAGTAAAGAAATTCAAAACATTACCTATTTAACTTTGCAGTATCTTCTTGGAGCTGCAGAGAAGTACAAGATAAGCATCATCATTGCTCGATTGAAACACGAGAATTACCTTCATTTTTCTCAACATACGACAGACAAGGTGCGGTTTATTGTTAATGTATTTGCAAACATACACAATGAAAATATTTCAAGAGAGGAAGTGGGAAGTCAAAATTGATGGGAAGAACAAAACCAAAAATTTCGACAATTGTCAAAAAAATCAATGGCAACTTCCTTTAATTCTCCATCCTATACCTAAATTATCTTACCTACATAGTTCCTTTTCTAAATGTTTAAGCTGATCACAGGGAATTGTAATATACCTGGCATTTTTGCCCTATTTACCTTCTGCATGAATGGAGACTCACTTTCTTTTCCACTGCAGCTTTTATCTGGCTATCACATCGCATTTACTCTGAGTGCCAATTGTGATGAAGGTGGCTAAGACAGATGCTTCCCAAATTCTTTTGGAATGTGCCAATGAAAAGCTTTGTTCATTTATCATAAAAGTAAATTATACATCTGTCTATTTCACACAAATTTCTAAGTAAATCATCATCACCCTCCTCAAGCAGTCATGGGCTACAGAGGTCCAAACAGATCATGCAATTTAGTTCTTTAAGCATCTGTCCTGAGCATACATCTGCTGCATCTGGCTATTGCACACCAATTCTAACAAGGTCCTATTTGACATTGTCTGACCACCACATCCTAGGTCTCCCCCTCTTTCTGAGGCCTTCACGCACACTATTCATAACCCTATTCGCTAATATATAATTATCAACATAGGCAACATGATCAAACCAACATAATCTCTCTGCATAATATGCTGCTTAAAGGAGGTTGTCGACTCCTTTGCCTAACCTATCATTACTTACAAAGTTGAATTACTTAATGCCCAAGATACTGCAAATGCATTTAGAATCAAAGGCATCTAGTTTCCTGTTATCTTGTTTCCAAAGCATCCAAGTTCCATTACCATAACTAACCCTAGAAAGAACCAAACTATTATACAGTCTAATTTTACTATTTAGTTGAATACATTTATTTCTTCACCCTCTCCAGATTCTTAAAAGCCCCAGCAGCAATCTCTATTTGTTTGTTAATCTCATGCCACACATCACCAGTATCTGTTACATAGCTCCTAAGATAATTAAATTGTGACACCTACTCAAAACACAACCATTCAAATTAACTGAATCACAGCCTGCCTGACCAATTTTCATCACTTTAGTTTTCTCTCTGTTTATAACCAAACCTACTCTACTACCAGTCTCATCAACAGCTCGAATGAAAGAGTTCATCTCATTGACATTATTTGCCAAAAGGGCTAAACCATCAGCATAATCTAAATCAGAAATATTAGTATCTCCAGTCCATTTAAGGCCCAAATCTTTCCCTTGAAGTGAATTTCGCATAACATAATCAATAACCAAGCTAAAGAGAAAAGGAGACAAAATGCACCCTTGTCGAACACCAGAAGTAATGCTAAACCAATTGCTACAAGCCTTACCAACTCTCACACACGACTCAGTGTTATTATAAAGAGCTTTCATTATGTTAACTAACTTGTCTGGTATACCATATGATCTCACAATCAACCACAAATTATGACGATCAACAGAGTCGAAAGCCTTTTTGAAATCAACAAAGCTAGCAAAGCAACCAAAGGTTTCTGAAACTCTAAACATTTCACAAGAATCTGCCTAAGTGAAAATATCTGATCCACACATCCCCTACCACTTCTGAATCCACATTGCTCATCCCGCAATTGACTGTCAACCAGATTCTTAATTCTATTAAGCACAATCATGGAAAGAACTTTACCTGGAACAGAGAGTAGGCTGATACCCCTATAGTTATCACAAGAACTGCGATCACCTTTTTTGAAAATAGGGATAACAATAGCTCTGGTAAAATCCTTAGGAACCATGCCTTTATCATAAAAGATATTCAGAATTTCAGTCATCCAAGTGGTAACCGAAACATTCCCAGCTCTGAGCATTTCTGTAGTAATTTCATCTACTCCTGGGGATTTATGATAGCCAAAATAACTTCAGATTGTGTTATAGGGCCAACATTAAAGCTGCCAATGCATCTATCATCATTACAAACAATGGGAGTATGAACTAACCACATTGTTTAGAACATCACTGAAATGCACAGCCCACCTAGGAATCCTCACCTTCTACAACCTTACCTTGTTTATCCTTCAATCCCTGTATACCTGTCCATTTTCTACCACACAAAACCTTAACTATCTGGTACAGCTCTCTGCTGTTGTGCTGTCTAACTGCTTCCTTGACTTTATCAGCAAAGCCATCAAGTAATAGATTCCTCTTAGCAGCTAACTGATCCTTTAATGTTTATTACGCTCTCTGCAATGCTTTCTATTAGGACTAGTAGGGTATTGATTAAGGACATTCCAGCAGTTCTTCCTTTCTGAAATACGCTCAAGTTCCTCATCACTCAAATAATTCTGCCACCTTCGTTCCTTTTTCCCTAATAAAGTGTTGTTAGTTTCAAGAAAAGCCTGTTTAAAACGGTCCCATTCTTCCTCAACTTCAGTAGCAAGCAAATCATGACTGTCATAATGACTAAGTAATCTATTATGGTAAGCTTTAGCTCTGACTGGATCATTCAGAGCTTCAGAATTAAAGGTAAAATTTTTAACCTTAAGCACTACTTTTTAAGTTTAAGTTGCATGACACTTTTAACGAGGTAATGGTCAGATCCAATTTCAGCTCCCCTCTATGCCCTGGTATTCCTAACAGAACTAGCCCATTTGCTGTTAATTAATATATAATCAATCATATTCTTATGCAGTCCATCAGGTGTAATCAATGTGTACTTATGTATATCACAGTGTTTGTAATAAGTATTAGTTATTCTGAAACCATTGAGTTTACTTACCTGTAGAAGATGTTGCCCATTGGAGCTACCAATACCAAAACGGCCTATCATCCCTCCACAAAGGTCAGAGTTAGTACCAACTTTGGAATTGAAGTCACCTAGAACAAGGGTAATATCTCCTTTCTTGACAGAATTCAGAATATCTTGAAGTTGCCCGTAAAACCTATCCTTCTCATCTTCATCAGCATCCTCAGTGAGGGCATAACAGCAGATAACATTCAAGTCCTTAATGTTTGCCTGAAATTTTGCTGTAAGAAACCTTTCATTAATGCTCATATCCTAAAAGAGCATCACTAGCGTGTCTGCTGAGAAGCAGATCTACACCTTAGAGATGCTTATTATCTTTCCTCCCTGAAAAGGGAAGTTTAAGATTATTTTTAAGAACCTGATCTTTATTTGTTCATATGATTTCTTGCAAGCTGAGAATATCAACGTAATAACAAGGAATTCTTGTGCGAGGACGTCAAGAAAATAATCTCTGTGCAGAGTTCTCACATTCCAAATACCTATGAAGAAAAAGTGGTTAGTGGGATGTTTAAAGAAACTATGTTTATTGAGAGAGGGAATGCTGACAATATCAAACAGCTCCCTAATCCCAGGCATGGGGCAAAGACCCATTCCCCCATCTCTAAAGGCTGAAGCCATCTACACTGGAAGACTTCCTCCAATGTAGAATTTGACGATGCTAGTAGAAGCAAGAGTTTGGGTGCTTGCAATGACCTCTGCTCAGGATTATCCACCAGCTGATAAAACATATCCTGTGAATGTATTTACTTGGGGTTGTCAACCCACAAACAGGAAACACAGCATAAGATTCTCCCTCCACAGAAGCCCACCAGTGTCATTGACCACTCCTCGGCAGGGTAGAAAAAAACAAAAAGTAACCATAGTTGTCCAGATCGGTAGGCCACACTGATCTGGCAACCCTCCCCTTCCGTTTACTTTCACAAAAGAGACATTCTTCTGTCTCTCTTGTGAACGCTCTTGCTTCTGACATTCCCTGTCTCAGAAGTTTTCATCTGGCACATAGTTGTTAAATAAGGCTAATGGGAGATTTTAAAAATGCGAATTTGGTTGTAAGGAAATCTAAACATTGGAATTTTAGGAATAATTCCATTTTCTCACTGTCTGTTGCACCTATGTAGCTAACATTTTGCATTGCACTTCTGCATTTCTAGTTATTAGCTTTCTTTTTTAAGAATTATGGCAATTACAGACAGACACACACAGTCACTTTTATACATAATGCATTCCAGTGCAAAAGTTAAGCTACAAAAACAAAATCGCCAGTTCTCGAACTGGGCTATGGATTTTAAGGGAAATTTTTATGTAAGTTGCAATGTGATTTCAATTCTATACTGGTTTCAATAAATTAAGGAAAACTATATGAATGATTTTAATGAAATTTGACAAAAACATGAATTACAATGCTAGTTTCAGAATGGCATAAAATATTTTACACTAAAAACATTTTTCGTCAAAAAATAAAACTTACAAAAACTTGTCCAAAAATGAGGTGTCAGAATCCAATGAGCAAAATTCTTTAATAAAGAGTGTTGTCACCCCTTACAGCAATGCACGCACAACAGCGATGTTCCATGCTGTTTATGATGTTGTGAATCAGCTCAGTAGGGAGTAATGACCATTGTTCCTTTAAAGTAGTAAAAGCTCCTCCTTTGTTTAAGGTGGTGGGTTGAGAGCAGCAACACGTCTCCCTAGAGCATCCTACACATGCTCAATCGGATTTAGGTTGGGAGATCGAGCTGGCCACTCCATGTGCATAATGGTCTCCTCTTGAAGTTATTGTTCCACTAGTTGAGCTCTGTGTGGACGAGTGTCATCGTCTTGCAAGATGAATGTTTTGCCTATTGCACCAGCATAAGGATGTACATAAGGGTCCACGATGTCATCTCTAAGCTTTTGAGCATTGAGGTTCCCACTTGTCAACACAAAGAGGTCTGTGCATCCACCTAAGGAAATGCCACCCCAAACACACAGGCTACTTCTGCCATAACTGTCTCTTTTACGGATGTTACTGGGATGATTGTGGGTACCTCATTCTCTCTATATCAAACAATGTCTGGAATCACTCTGCAAGCAATATCTGGACTCATCTGTGAAGAGTACAGACCTCCATTGCTCTTCTGTCCCGTTAGCATGCGTGCCCAATTCAACTGCTCTCTCCTGTGACGTGAGTGGTATACATATTACTGGTCTTCTAGCATAAAGACCTCTCTCATGAAGCCTTCTATGCACAGTAGAAGCTGATACAACCCTCCCAGTGGTTGCTGCAAGAGAGGATCAGAGCTGAGAGGGAGTAGACGTCCTGCTCCTTCATGCTGTTAATTGCAGATATAGGTCTTGTACAGTGGTCATAACTCTAGCCCTTCCTAGGCTAAACTTCAGAGAGACAGAATCCATGCTAAGAAATTAATTCCACTGTCTATGAACCACAGAAAGACTCGCATTCAGCCATCGTGCCATGTCTGAATGACTTTGGCCTGCTTCAAAGCCAGCCAATAGCTCCCACTGCAGTTCATTTGGCAAATGATGTCTTGAGGTCATTCCTACAAAATGGCTATTTTGAATTTCTTTATTCACATTTACAACACAAAATAATGATCCACTCCAAAACACCCATTTCTATGCCGCTATCTGATTACACAAATTGACACAACCTAATTTGCATATGATATGCAGACTCAGCATTACTTTACTGGTTACATGAACAAGTTTGGTGAGGATCGCACAATTTTTTGGCAAATTATCATGTTTTTTCTCATTTTTCCTTAATTTATGGAAATTAGTGTAGTGGAAAAATAGTTTCCATATTTCCTGTTTTTTAAGGGGTAATGGTTAAGCATGGTGGGGGCAATTTTTTATAGCACACGCCACTCCCCATGTCACAAGCTTTCATTTGACATATAAATCATTACCTCTTCCCAGATCCAGCCTGAAAAACTGTAAATCCAGAGGTCCAGCAATTTTTTGACTCTGATCAGGCAATATAAAATTAGCTTTAGAACTTTTTTTGCCAAAAAATTAATGAAAGGAATTATGGCATGCTACATGCCAAATAAATCACCATTTAATTCTGGATTTTCTGAAAATATAATATATAACAGAACAGACAACTAGTTTTATTTTAATAGGGCTTTCATAGTCATGTAGTAAAAAATGCATCTGGCAACACAAATAAAAATTTATTTTAAAAAACTAACAGAAATGATTATAAATGCACATTAATAGAAAGGCTATTTTTGTATAACAAAAAAATTAATATTTACTTGAAGCAAGAAAATTACTCCCATTTTGTAATTTATTTTTCATTTATCAGGTTTGTGACATGAGGATTGTTACAGGTTAAAAAAAAATACAAACTCCTTCCTTCTTTCCCCCTAAAAAAAGAGAAATATGAAAATGATTCCCACCTCATCTGCGAGCCTTTGAGCACAAAGACTAATTTTTACGACCTCCAATTTAGAGATCCCTCCCCACCTACTTTGGATTCAGTACTGCAGACCCATGTGTTAAGCATCTGCATACTGTTCCTCTGTTTGAGCAATTATCTGCCCTTCTCACACTGGTCCTTTGTTTGTCAGCTCCTGCTACAAGAAACTGTCTTGTGAATTTGTGCCTCCAAGGGTTCTTCAGATGCCATTTCCACCATTCATTAGTGTCTGCTTTTCTGCTTCTTCAGTGAAGTTTACTCTGCTTATTGAAATGAAATGCATTAAATGTAAAGATGATATTCCACTCAGATCTGACTATGTCACCTGTAATGGCATGTGCAAGGATAAATTATGTTTAATTTGCTCAGGCATTTCTGACCATACTTTGAGAAAATTCCAGGCATTTAGTCATTCTCAATACCATACTTTTAGAAAATTTCAGGTATTTTTAGTAATTGTTCTGAGTTTAGAACTTTTTTAAAATAACCAATCAACAAAAATAGGTCATGTTATATACCAAATTAAACAAAATTTAATTAAATTATCTATTTTCATTAAATTCATAAACAAATTTACAAGCATACTGATTTTAATAAGCCTTTTTTCAATGTGATATGGTGAAAAAACAAATTGAACTATACAATTAAGGCTTAATTTTGGAAAACCTGATGAATAAAAATAGTTAAATTATATATAAATTGAAAGGAAATTTCCTCCCGAATAATATAATATTTAACCTGAAACACGATTTTTATTTCTTTTAATGATTTTCTTCAGTATCATATATTTTAAACATGGCCAATGTTATACAAAAAGACTTGGACTTCTCACATTCACGGAATTTTCTGAACTGGTTATGAAATGGGAAAAAACTTCCTTGGCTGCCTTGGAAGCAGTATATTTAGAATATACTGCTTCTATTCAGATTTTAAATATGAAATATGTTCCCTTTCTCAAAAGTGGTTTACTGTAACATAAAAAGTAGTAACGTGGGTGAAAGTGGTGTGTAAAAGAACATTAATGTAATGCTTTCAAGAAATAGTATGATAAAATTATTCTTCTTGTTTATTAAACTATGCAATTTATATACAATCACTGAAAATTAATTTAAAATTGAAATGAGAAATATTTCTTATATTTGCAAATTAAAAAAAAATAAGTTTCTATTAAAATTATTAATCTTGTTTTTTAATAACTGTATAAAGTTCAACTGCATTTTGAAATTTAGATAAACAGTCCTTAAGTCAATTGATCATGGCAAGAAAAAAAATCTCTGAATCCTCTATTTAATATTATGGATTCAAGTTATCAAAGAATGTATAAGAGGATAATCCTTAATGGTACAAAATTTTATTCTGAAAAAACACATTTTGTAGCTTATGAGAAGTTTTTTCAAAAGAGAAAATCTAATACATAGATTCCCAACGGGGGCGATACCGCCCCCCCAGTGGGCGCTGGAGCCTTCCATGGGGGCGGTATTATGATTTTTAATAGATAAATAAACAGATAAATTAGGTACAGATAATATGCAACAATATTTTAATTCATATAAAATTAACTATTATGGACTAGGGGGACGTTGAAATTTTTGTTCTCTTCTAAAGGGGGCGGTGGTCCAGAAAAGGTTGGGAATCACTGATCTAATAGAAGGATCTTTAAAAAAAAGCATTCAATGAAGAAGTTGATAGTTATATGGAAATGATTCCAGTACTAAAATCCATATCTAAAACATAGAACATGAATTTGCAGAACTTCTAAATATTCCATCTTTCAGTGGTTCCATGACAGAATGGTGATGAAAAAGAACAGCAGCTGAAAAACACTGACTCTGCATAATGCTGCCAATAAAGTCAGATCTATCACTCAGTATAAAAATGTCTCATTAAAATTAAATAAATAATTATATATAATAATGAATAATAATTATTTACAATAATAAATATAACTAATTACTTCCTTACAGTTGAAAAGTCTTCCCAGTGGTCGAGTGGTATGCTCTTGGCTACTGATAGACCTGGGTAAGGCATGGATGTTTGTGTTGATTTTCTGCTGAGGTCCTGCCATCCTCCTATCTTCCTACTAATGGGGTATTAAACTGGCCTCTATGGCAAGCAGTTGTTTGAGGAAATAATTTTATATTTTGTTTTGAACAAATAAATTTCTAGTACTGATTGTATGATTTCACTTTTTGTATCTGCAAAAATGGCAATAGCAATAATTTAAATATTTGCAGTGCAAACTTCCTGTTGTAACATTCTGATTCTACATGGATATCAGAAAGTTAGGTTCCCTATTCAATTTCTGCAGTGGGCAGGTAAATTACACTGAAGACAATATAAGGAAATGTCTAGTATTTGTGTATTTTTCCATATAGCAACCAGACTCCTTGAAATACTTGTCATAATAGTCAATCAGCATATCAAAGTCCTGCCAAAAGGAACATCTTGCTACTGAAGCTACTTTGTGGCTGCCTCTTTGACAGACTTATTTGACGAAAAGTGTCATTCTCAGAGATGCTTCTTCAGCTTCCAAACATGTGAAAATCCAATGGTGCCAAGTCTGGATTGCACAGTGGGTTGTGAACAGTTGCCCATCACCAGGTGCAGAGATCCTCATCCACTACATTCACATGACCATTTTTAAACTCCTAGTACATCTCAGCCATATATAGCTACAAACTGACATGAGATTTCCACTGGTTGGTCTTCTATGCCCATAAACTGAATTACTGCTTGGATTTCCAGTTTCACATATGCATCTTGGCTACTAATCAAAGGGGTCTGGGTTTGAGTCCCGGGTAAGGCATTGAAGTTTGTGTTTTTCTGCCGAGTCCCATCATCCGTACAGACCTTCTACTATGGCATATAAACTCTCAAACCTCCTCTCAGACCTCTGTGGCAAACAGCTGCCTGAGATAATATTTATTATTTATTTATTTATAATTTCTGTGCATCACAGCACTGCATGTAATATTTAATTTCATGATGAAAGCTGTTACTGCTTTTACACTGCATGTAACAATGATGACTGAAGGGTGCCACCCCAACCATAAAATTCCAGAAAAAAATTAACAAAAAGAGTAGAACGTGGTAAGATACAAGGACTGCTGCCACTTAGTGACACTATTTGGTATTAACATGCAACATCAGGCAGCAAAGCCCTAGATGTTTGTTAGTCTGGTAAAGAACAAACTAGTAACCTTACTTTCTGACTTTTCCTTATATTTTTTATCTTTGAATCTCAAAAGCCTATAATTCATCTATTTAGTTAACTGTAAGCTGTGGTGAGAGACAGTTTTGTAAGGTCACACATGATTTTATACATGCAATAACTTTACTTCTTGGGGAATTTTATTGATTTTTATTCAACATTTTAGACATTCCTATAACAAAGAACAGTATTTTCAGAAAGATAAATGTTTGCTTGGCAAAAGTCAAAGTTAAATGTAATCTCAAACACATGTAATGGTGCAATGTCTTATTCAGAAGTTTATGATGTCTTTATCACAACTACATAAAATCATAATTCCATTAGAAAATCCATTCCAGGTATGAACTTTTCTTTGCATCAATTTTTTTTTCTTCATAAAAACTTTATTCAGTGAGCAGCACTTCTGTGCACACAATAGACTAAATAGATCACAAGGGTTCAGAGCTAAGAAGGGGGAAAGGAATTCACTGAATAGCTGTTAGGAGACAGAAATGTCACACATAAAATTTGGATGCACATTAGTATCTTTACAGATGAAGAATCAGATTATACATCGAAGACCCAAAACATTATGACCAGCACATCTTTATGCAATCAAAGCAACTAAAGTAAATGATGGCGCTTGTGAAAGTCATGAAACGGCATAAATAACACCTGATACTGAGCTCTGTTAATCAGTGTTATTCTTGTTCTTCAGATGGGAAAGACAGCAGACTTAAGTGAGTTTGAAAGGCCAAATCGTAATGGCCATACAACTGGGTCAAAGCATTCCCAAGACAAGGCTTGTGGGGTGTTCATGGTCAGCCGTGGTTAGTACCTTCAAAAAGTGGTCTGAGGAAGAAAAAACCATGAACCGCCAGCAAGGTATGGGCCAACCATGGCTCATTGATGCTAGAGGTAAGTGAAGGCTATCCCATATGGTATGAATCAACAGAAAGGATACTGTGGCACAACTCACCCGTAATTTGAATGCTGGTGACAGGAGTAATGTGTCACAATGCGCAGTATATCGAACCCTGCTGAAAATGGGGTTGCATAGCCGCAGGTCACTCTGAGTGCCCATGCTAACCTCGGTTCACCATCGAAAGTACCTACAATGGGCACGCGAGCATCAAAACTGGACCTTGAACGATTGGAGGAATGGTTGTCTGGTCTGATGAATCTTGTTTCCTGTTGCACCATGTGGATGGCCAGGTATGTGTGCATCATTTACCTGGGGAAGTGTTGGCACTAGAATGCACCATGGGACGAAAACAAGCCAGTGGAGGAAGTGTAATGCTTTGGGCAATATTCTGCTGGGAAACCCTGGGTCCAGTCATTTATGTGCAGGAAACAATGATGTCTACCATCTACCTAAACATCATTGCAGACCAGTACATCATTTCATGGCAACAGCATTCTCCTCCAGTAGTACCTTCTTTCAGCAGAATAATGCACCATGCCACACTGCCTGGATTGTATGAATGGTTCACAAAACATGAGAAAGACTTTCAGGTATTGCTGTGGCTTCCAAATTCCCCAGACATAAATCCAATCAAACATATGTGGTTTGTGTTGGAACAGCATATCCTATCTGTGGCAGCTCAACCATGTAACTTATGAATTAAAAGATCTGCTGGTAACGTGTTGGTACCAAATACCACAAGACACCTTTAGAAATCTTGTAGCATCCATGCCTCAGCAGGTAAAAACTGTTTTGGTGGTATTTTAATGATCAACATCATATAGGCATGTGGTCATAAGGTTTGGTTCTTCAGTGTACTTACCTTATGGAGTTACAAAACTCTAAGAGACATATTTACAGTATTAAAAATATACTTACCATTTAACCACTCTGAGATTTTCCTTTTTTGGTAGGATTTGGGTTATAAAATCTTCTAAATGTGGGAATTGTTCAACAAGTTTAGCTTTAATTCCCTTCTGAACAGATGACTTTAGCTGGGTTACTCCAGAAACATGTTCTTTTTCATCAAATCTATTAAAAATATTTTATAACACTGATTTTAAATTGTAAATTTAACTATGAAATGCAATCAAATAAAAAATACACATTGCTTTCAACAATACAAATATAAAATCCTCAAGCAGTCTTCAGTGATATCTGCTGCAATACACACTTAAAAATAGATTTCAATAAAGTCTTGTTTGACATTGCCAGTTTTACTTCCACCATGGACTTTTCCTTAAGCCTTCAAAAACATCGTTTATAATAAGTATCGGGCAGTTTCTCACAGATCATCAATCTCAATTTCAAATTGAACATGCAGTGCTTAACATGTAGGGTGCGTTGAATTAAGAGATTAAATCTTATAGAAAATAAATATTTAAGTGCTTCAACGAATGATGGCAAGAAATAGAATACTTTGTAAACCAAAAATACTTTTGATGACAGTGAAAATTTCAAAAATTAAACTTCTCTATTACACTGCAAAACAAATTTATTAACATGTCAACTGCCATAAGAATTGCACTTGTTCTAGATTACTATGCTGTGCAAATCATATTTGCTTTGCATCTAGATTTTTTAATTCAGGTCTCATAGCTCACTGTTATTCATGCTATAATGAATTGCTTATGAGCGATATGAAAGTGTGGCCCCATGAACAAATCAAAATGTTTAGCACAGACAGTATTGAACAATGAATAGACATGTTCATGTATTTATACACTAGAAAACTGTACACATGAACTTGTAAAAATTCCTGTATAAACTTTCAAACCCACAAATCATGTATTCACATGTGGCCCAGTATTAAAATTTTTGTCCTGAAGGTCATGCATTTCACTTCAGAGTTAAAAAGAGGGTAGCAAAAATTTTTGACATGAATTCAACATAAAGTCATTTTTATGGTATTTTGAGCCAAATGAAAGAAAAAAAAACTGAATGGCCTGATGGGGCCCTAAATTTCTTAACGTTGTGGCAGTCAACATGCTTATTACATAATCACCATTTTTTAAACAGTGATTATGTTTAAAAAGTGATTACAGAACATGTATAACATTATAACAAAAGAACATGTTTAAACAGTGATTATGTGATTAATGACGTTATGAATCATTGTGTCTATGCAATTTAATTAACACTGCAAAATACATTTAATCACCTCAAAACTGTAAGACAATCAATAGTTTTATACAATGCATAATACGTTATTAGTTTCAGATGAAGGGTGTATTAGAATTGAAGTAGGGCAATATCCTCTGTCTTAACTATCCATACAGTACCATATCTTTGCATATGAAGAATCAGAATTGTAGTTTGTCTAATATCTAAGCAGCATATCTTATACATCTTACTTTTGCAGCTTTTAATGCTAACTTTAACTTAAATTATGGTCTGACAGTCAGTAAGTTTAATTCACTTTAATTTTGCTGTGTGCAGCTGTATAATACCCAGTTTATGAATGTCTATAGTATATCATCAACTAAAACAGGCCTAAGGAATATAGTTTGCCTAGTATTGCTGTTTCATAAACCTTTTGGAACACAAAAGACAAAGTATGAAAACAATAGCTCTTGCACAATCTCAAATATTAAATCTTTGTCCTCTTGAGACCAATGTTTCTGCATTATGTTTGGCATGGATCTATCATGTATCAATTAATATTTTGAATATAAGCGAGATAATCATAAACTCTACCAAATTCATTAGCTCTGATTTCATTAGCTCTGAAATTTCATTAGCTCTGAAATTCAATAGCTCTGACAGAACAGTTTGCAAACTGAACAGCAAGTAAATATTGTGCACTTCCATCAACAAATTTATAACATATATATTTGAAAAGTATAAAAAAAGATTGGCATGAAACATGGTGTACATGTAAAATTTGCAATGTAGAAGAAATTGTGTGCACATTTGAATACATGAACATACAAATTATGGTTGCTATAAAAGAATGCATGACTGTGATTACCACTCATTTCTGTTGTAACAAGCTTGGTATTAACTTGAATAGCAACTCAATTTCACTTTGTCATAAGGATAATGTATCAATTATTGTGGAGAGTGAGATAAATTCTAGAATGAATCATCTAGGGCATTAACCCTTTTAATGCTAACTTTAAGAAAATATCTCCACCTAGTAATATTTAGGCACTTTGACATCGATTTCAATTTTAGAGGAAAAATTGTCTGAGCTGGCTGGGTTCGTCTGAGCCAGTTGTGGGTTCGTATCCCACCCAGCTCAGACAAGTTTTCCTCTAAAATTGAAATCGATGTCAAAGTGCCTATTTATTACTAGATGTTGAACCGTCGAGTTTATCTGAGTTTATCTCAATATTTAAATATATCCACTGCACTAGTGCACAACATGTTTGTTTTTCAACGTTACAACTAACTGGGAGGTCCTTCTTCAGGCTTTCCCAACACAACATGACTACAATGATGCTGGAGCAGCACTGATTGTGCTTAAAAAGAAACAATTTACAGTTGAAATGATTCAAAAATTCTTAGAGCAGATGGATCAAGCTATATGGCAATATGACTGTTAATGACATCTAATGCTGCAGAAAGGAAATGCGATCATTCAAAACTACACAATAAATGTCAGTTACACTTTTAAAACATTGGCAATATTGTGGTCTCAATCCTTACAACTTCTCCCATATGTGCTCCCAATGCAGATTCATGTCTGAACACCATTTCATCATGTGTGTTCACTGGGTGTGTGATGAGAACAAGGAACTCACCATAACCAAGGGAATATTTTGATGATAGTGGCATGATGGCATGGGCTCGGCACACAACTGTGGTTACCTTGTCTTCTTTAAGAGCTTTCGGTTTTAATTTTTTTTTTTTGTTTTGCCATTGAATTTCCAGATTATTAGTATTATGTGCTTATAAAGTTGAAATAGATCACCTAGCACTCAAATAAAGTATATTAAATCTATTTTTTGTTATCATTGCTTTTTTGAAACCAATATATCAGAGAAATTTGCACATTATATTTTTAAGGTTATATTTTATAGGTGCACTTACAAGTAGTGATGAAATATTTAGGCAATAGGCAAAGAGCTCATCATTACTTATAAGTCAGATGAAATGGAGTATGAAGTATTTTAACAAAATTCTGCATTACAATGACAAATATGGTCACCAGGTATATCCAAAAATATGATTAAAGCAATTCAAGTAAAAAGGCAAATAATTAGTTAGATAAAGAACTGCAAGCAAGACATCCACATGCTTTGAAAGCTGGGAGAAAAATGAAAATTACAATAAGCTACTAAAAGTGGCACTAAAAGCAGTTGCACTTTGTCCTCTATCTGTGCTAGCTAGTAGTGGTATGAAATATTGATGGTACTTGTTGATGTACCAATAGCTTTTTACTATCAACAACAATCGTAAAAACTATCAATAATACTATCGGTGGGAAAACTGTTATTTTGTTGGCCCAGGCAGGGAAGAGAAAAAGATTATCTTGTTGAAGAATGTAAGCTTTTTAAAGTGTAAATCCATCAAGTAAACTTTTTATTATATGATAAAGAAATAAATGAAGTTCGCACATCCTGGTGTTTAGAGTGCTGTTCGAGTATAACAAAAAACGTTTTTGGGACATGCAAATGTCCTGTTTTTTGGGAAACGTGTGGTTGGCTCTTGATTTATGTGGATTAAATTAACATGTTTTTGAAATAACTCAGTCACTGTATTTTACAACTTTTTTTTACTTTGGGAGGACTTTTTTTAGAATAATGGTTTGAACTGAGCAACAAACAGTGACACAATAATATCTCCACTGCACTAAGGCACAACATGTTTGTTTCTGGGTTCTGGTGTCTTAATTGAATATTGTCAGCGAGGTACAAAGTTTACCTCAAACACCAAATGTAAAGGTTTCGAATTAACCATGCCATGAGAAAAGTCGCACCTCTCCAACACGCTCACAGCAAAAATAAAAGTTGCGTCTCTGTAAGATTTGGGTTACTTTACCTCTGAGTGGCACTTTTTTGCACACAATGGGCTAAATGGGCAGGTCACAAGGACCTGAAGGCTAAGAGAAGGTTGGGTAGGGAACCCGCTGGAAAGCTGTTGTGAGATAGATGGTAGCCTCTCATCAAAGCCATCCAGTATGTTCTTTAATGTGCACAGGGTATTGCTCTCCTGTACATGGGACCATGGCTTAAAGTCCCATCCAATGCCATTGGTGTCCCCTGTTGACTGGTGGGAAATTATGTGTAGATAAATCTCAACACTCACCCAGCTGGGACTCAAACCTGGGAACTGCAGATCATAAGCCTGGTGCACTACAGACTGAGCCACCCCCACCTTTCTCTGTGAAACAAAGGATTATTATCAATATATGCTATAAATCTAAGAATGAAATTATTGCTTCTCCCACCTACTGCGAAGTGTCAGTCATGAATAAGCAGGCTTATCACATTTTCATCAACCAAACAGGGCATTTAGGATCTGGAGACAGATAACACTTGATGTATACATAGGCTTACCATATGTCCCTGTTTAGAGCTCTTGTCCCAACCAATTCATAAAATTGTCTGGGTTTTTATATTTTGATGATTGAAAATGAAGGTTGCAGGTATGTTTTGAGTAATATAAAAAAATGTGAACTAAATCATTTATTTAAATTCATTGTACAATACAGAAAAAGCTTATTCCTTTTTGTTATAAACTTCATATTTTTCACTAAAAACAAATTTTTACAGAATTTTTTTTTATAGTTCATAATTTTTTCATAAAAATTCCAGAACTGTAACCAAATGTTTCTCAAGATTGACAATTGTTCAATAGTAGCTGATTTTCCAGGTAAAGAGAATATAAATTCAACTCAATAACATGGAAAATTACTTTCAGTAATAACAGCACAAAAAAAATATAATTTCCATGAAAATGATTACAAAGTCCTATTCTTTTTGATTCAAATGTGGTCCTTTTGTAATTCTAGCCATTTCTATCTGTCTCCCAACCTGTTTGTAAACCCTGCAAATATGCCAGTTTTAACAATATCAAGTACAATAAGAGTGCGAGATTTCTGTCACTAAGCGAGATAATCATAGATAAAATATAAAAATATAAAAACCCAGACAATTTTACAAACCGGCTGGAACAAGAGCTCAAAACAGAGACGTGGTAACCTATGCATACATCAGGTGCATATGCAGAAGGCTAAAGCAATCTAAAATTTTGAAAGCTATAAATTGGAAAATGATAAAACTATTCACAGATGCAGTTGGGTTGTTTAACCTCTGAATGGCACTTTTTTTTTTTACACAAAATGGACTAAATAGCCAGCTCACAAGGGCTCAGAGATGGTTGGGGAAAGGGGCCCACTGGGAAGCTGTTAGGAAATGGCAGGCTCCCGTCAAGATCATCCAGTGTGTTCTTTAACATGTACAGGATATGGCTCATCCAAGGCTATCCTATCCAAAGGATGCCTTTACAAGCACATTGGTGTCCCCTATTGACCAAGGGCAAGGTGAGGAGTTTTGCAGAGACAAATCTCAACACTGTCTCAGCTAGGGCTCGAACTTGGGAACTGCAGATTACAAGACAGGCGCACTACCAACCGAGTCATCCATCCTCAACTCAAACCTGGACCCCAGCATTTAGTAGTATCAACTTGGAACTGTTACAACATAATATTCTTCCTCCAACTGATTGATCATGCAACTTTTATGACAGGATTGGTGAAATAAGCATGAAAATATTGAGTTACTTTTAAAATCAGTGACAATGAAAAAAAAAGTCTTTCGCATTATAAATTTGGTTAATTTGACCATATGTTCTTGATAAATTTCAAAAACCAATTTGAAACACAATCATTTTTCTGTTATCCCCCCCAAAAAAAATTATTTTTCATTGACAAGTTAAAGGTTTTTGCTCATAATAGAGATAATTTGGGCTCAAATTCGGCAAAACCAATTGATACTTATTGAGTTCAAAACACTTGCGGGCTTGCTGGGTGCTTGGTGTGGCCAGCCTATCCAAGGTGAGAAATATAAAAAAATTAAATTGAAGTATTTTATTTTCTTTATCGTAACACCATTTAGAAAGTTCAGCATACCCTCCCAATTAGGGAAGCAAGTGGCAGCTATCAATGTAAATGTCTTAACCACCCATAAATGTCACACTTTACCACTTGAATATGAAGATTCTAGCTGAAACATTATATTAAATTTACATTTGTTCTGTTTCCAAAATTTTTGCCCCTCAGTAGGTGAAAATTTAAAAAATGCAAAAGTTGGCAAATACGAATAGTTTTATTTATTAACCCTTCCCAGGTGCAGCTATTTTTTAACTCTGATCATGCAAAAAAAAAACTAACTTTACAATTTTTTCCCAAATAACTGATCGAAAGGAATTATGGCATATGTTATATGCTCTGAGTTTTCTTCTAAAAACTTTTAACATACAAATATTTGAAGGATCAACTTTAAAATTTTATTGCTCAACAACAGATAATTTTAAGTTATTTTTAACAGCATGTAATTCTGGATTTTTTGAAAATAAAATATTTAAGAAAAAAGCCGACTACCATCCTCTCAGACCTACTTTGGCATATAAACTGACAGGATGCTGTCAGACCTCTGTGGCAAGCAGCTGCTTGAGGAGGTATTTATTTTTTTATTTTAGTTTTATTTTAATAGGACTATTTTAGAGTAGTGTAATAAAAAAATGCATCTGGCAATACAAATAAAAATTTATTTAAAAAACTAACAGACAGAAATGATTATAACGCACATGAATAGAAAGAGTATTTATTTCTGAATAACAAAAAAATAATAATTTTCTTGCTTAAAGTAAAAATTTCTTCCACTTTGCATTTTTTTTCCCTCCGTACCATACTTTGAGAAAAGTCCAGACTTTGTTGCAGAGTCCAATAAACAAGTCAACTTTAAAATATTTTTAATAAATAACTAATAGTAGTTTTTTGCTAATTTTTAGGGTATTTTCAAAAATTTAAGGAAAAATATTTTGCTAATAGTTCAAATCAAACTTGTGAGCTTAAATCAGGTGATTGCTTCAATACAGAGCAACATTAACAAACAAATCAGCAATACTGTATAGCGCTTCTAAAATATAGCAATCAGATGGCCTTATCGAATTATTTATATTGCAGTTTAATAAAATATGCATCAAAAATGAAAAAAATATATATATTACTTTTGAAGCTTGAATTACGTATTTTTAAAAGATATATATAAGAAAATTTTCAAACAGCAATTAAAAAAAAACGAAGTTTCATGTTATACAAAAAAAAGTCTATAAACGTCCTTGACCTGAGAAGGGTTAATACTTATTTAACCAAAAATGAATTTTTTTTAATCAGTTAAACCACAGATGCAGTAACTACATCTGAGAGTTAACCATAGCAATAAAGTTTATTTTTATAAGTTGGTAACATTAAAAAAACTATTGAAAATACAATTGTTTTTTTCCAAAATGACTATCAATGGCAAAAAACTATCGATAATTCGGATCAATCACTACTAGCTAGTTAATCTGTTGTGGAACTTCACAACTTTTAGAGAGGCATTTTGACTTTCAATGATACAGAAACAAGATTCTTGCACTTTATGTGAGTAATAGTCAATCATAGGTTGGCTATTACTAGTCAATCATAGGTAGGTGGGTACTTACGTATTAACGCCACCGCTGGCGTTAATACGTAAGTACCCAAATCTATTACAAAATAATGTTACATTAATGTTCATTTTTACTGCTGAACTGAAATTTGAGATATCTACTGTATATATATGTTACCGCTAAAGCTTGAAAGCCGCTAATGTGCACATTACCTAGCTAATCTGCAGATTAACTGATTTGCTCCGTTAAAGTGCGGAATCAAAAGTTTTCTACATTTTACCTAGGTAATGTGCACATTAACGGCTTCCGTATCGTTAAAGTTCAAAAGTAAAAAAAAAGACTATTTCTAGTGTCCGAGAGTAGAGTTGAAACCAGGTCATCCCTCTGTCAACATGAATCAGTCGTCCGAATTATAAAAAACGCCCCCAAAATGAGCAGGCCAAGTGAGAACGAATCACTTTACTGATTCGTTCTCACTTGGCCTCCGCTCATCCGGGGCGTTTTTTATAATGCGGACGAGTGAATCACGTGACACGAAGATTCATATTCAAGAGATTCACCACTTTACGGATTCATTCTTACTTGGCCTTCGCACATTTGGGCAATTCCAAATGCCATTTTAGTAATCCCTGTTGTAACAAATGATTTTTTTGCGTCTATATAAATAACATTTTGTATGCTGTATAATTCAGTCAGATTGTTTATTTTACACTTTAATTGTCTATCATTAGTTATTTCATAGAATACCTAGTTATTTCATAGAATAACTAGTTAAAGTGTGGAATTATTAATTTATTACACGCTGCGGTGGCGTTAATACGTAAGTACCGGTAGGGTGCTATACATTAGATAAGTATAAAAGAAAAATTGTCATTAGCCAGGTGGGATCCAAACCCATGTTACCAGGAGGCCATGGGTTCAGAGCCCACCCGGCAAATGACAATTTTTCCTCTATACTTATCAAATAATAAACTTTATGGAAGAATTTTCAGGGGTTTTCTTGTCCCCGATTTAAACTTAATGGAGAATAATGCCCATCCCTATAGGGTTCGTATGGTCAGCAATTTCAAGTGAAGGCATTCACAAGTTGAAGCAGCCAGCCAGATCCCCAGATCTAAATAGAATTGAGCTTGTATGGGATGCATTTGGGAAAATTGTATGTCAGGCCACTCCCAGAATCCTCCATGAGCTAAGATCTGTAACTGTGCAGTAGTTTAAGTTCCATATAGAGGATTTTAAATCTCATCAACAGTATCAGAACACATTGCACGAGTTGCATGGATATCAGGAATGTTCATGTCTGATGGCCGATGTGCAGGTGGCCATAATGTGATCTGCATGTAACGGAGGTTGGGAGAGGATGTGGGATTATGGGAAATCACCAAGATCTGCGTATGTTGAGGGAAGCTTCATTATTTGTGGGTAGTAATTCATAATTATAATAGTGTGGTACTTTTAGTGAATTAATAGATTTCTGGTACGTAAATCTCGCCTTAATAATTATTGATACTTGATAGCATAGTCCATGTGTTGAAGTGCTTAAAAACATTTAACAGTGTCATAGAGAATTAAATTGCTTTAATTTTAAACTTGAATTTTCAAGAAAAAATTTGAACACTTTTCGGCTTGGTGTTATAGCAAAATTTCCAATACTATCAGAGTTAGCGATGGCAGCTCTTCTGCCATTTATTACCACCTATTTGTGTGAATCAGCATTTTCAACATTGACTAAGGACATTTATATACAGTGTTAGTACCTATTGCTTTTATGACATTGAGTGAAGAGTCACGAAAAAATTTATCTGATCCAAAGGGGTCTCAAGTTCAAGAAGTTTGAAAAGCCCTGCCCTATAGCACTCCCCACATCACATGCTTTCATTTGGCATAAAACGTATTACATTTGGCTCTTGTGTTCCAAAGATATAGAACAATCCTTTACACATTTAACCCCTTTTTTGGGGGGATGAAAGCACGAGACATAAATATTTTATAACCTATGACACTATCTACATCATGCATAGCTCATTACTCTTCACCTCGCATTCTGAAGATTCAGTGGAACAATCATTTCCATATTTTCCCTTTTTTAGGTGGGAAAGAAATCATGGTGTTAAATCTTTTACAACCAATGAATTAATGAGGGAATTCACAGATCTTCATATTTCTTAACCCAGAAGTGGGCATAAGCATATTGGCCATGTAACTACGTATGTTTGGTCTTTTTCCAGAATCACAACTTGTTTTGGATAAAGGCTTCTTCTCTAAAACACTTTAAAATTTTTCTAATTGTAAACATTACATTTTAAAAAGTATAAAAAACTTTGCCACTTTATTTCGGCAAAAAAAATGTCAAAATATCACTCAGATTATTGTTGATCTGTTGATCAAAGGGATCTGAGTTCAAGCCCTGGGTAAGGCATGGATATTTGTGTTGTCTTTCTGCTGAGGGGCTATTTATTTTCTATTCATTTCTAATGCCTAACATCACATTTTGCACCCATAATTAATATAATTTGTAGAGGATGCAGTGAAAGATGCATACCAATATGTGGCAAATATGACTCTTACTAGTAGGGTGATCTCCCCTCATATCCCCATGCATAAATTTTTGACACCACAGCAGCAGAAAGTATTCAAATTCAATAATACCATTGCTTTTGATCTATATCTAATGAGCTTAAGCCATCAACAAACCCAAATGAAAAAGAACTCCACAATGAGTTTTCCACATAGGGAGAGAATTTTCAAAATAGTTTTCGATTGGAATTAAAGTTCTATTGGAAGATATCATAAACAACCAGTTCTTGAAGTAATCCACTGCAGTGTGTTGAATCTTCAGTTCTACAATTATAATAGAAGGCTCTATGATTCCAAAATTGAATTTTAAATTGTTCTTCAGAACATAGTATGCTACAGTTGCTATGTGTATTAATTTGCTAAGTATTCTATGTGTTGATTATTCTACGGATCTGTCTGCACACATATAAATGTAATTTCTGTAGTGCTGGTTTATTCACTGATGTATAATGATGCTTTTTCTTTGCAATATTCCTCCTATTTCTGTTTTAATTTGTAAATATAATTGTATATAGTAGGTCCAAGGTGTGTGAAATAAATTGACTCCTTTTTTAAACTTGGTCATAAAGATGATGATTTTGAATGGCTCTAACACAATTGGGAACTAATTTTGGTCAGTTTGTTGTTCATGGTCCTCAGCCAACAGATGGCACTGCTCAAGAAGCATATGACGTTGAGGTGTAAAGTATTATATCAAATGTAACCGTTGGTTGTTGGTGGCTTATAGTTCTTTGTTTAGGTGGGTAACATTAAGTCACGTGTCGTGTGTGTGATTTCACTGGAATGTGAAGTTATGTTTGATTTTTTTTTGCCATTTTTGCTTGATAACTCCTTGGGATAACCTGCCTGTGCAGCATATGTAGAATATATTTAATGAGGAATTTTTAATGATAGCCAGAGGGAATAGGTTGGGTTGTTTTACCTCTGAGTGGCACTTTTTTGCACATCATGGGCTAAATAGCTAGGTCACATGGACCCCAAAGGCTCAGAGAAGGTTGGGGGAGGGGACCCACTGGAACAGCTGTTGGGAGACAGATGGTAGCCTCCCGTCAAGGCCATCCAGCGTGTTCTTCAACGTGCACAGGGTATGGCTCTCCCGCACACGGTGTCATGGCTTAACGTCCCATCCGACGGACGGCGGCCTTTCCAAGCCCATCGGTGTCCCCTACTGACCGTGGGCAGGGTGGGGAATTTTGCAGAGATAAATCTCAACGCTGACCCAGTTGGGACTCGAACCTGGGAACTACAGATTACGAGCCTGGTACGCTACCGACTGAGCCACCCCCACCCCAGAGGGAATAGGAATAATTAATATGTTCCTGTTGTTTTTTGAAATTTAATTAAGAATTGATAAATAATAAGTTATTTAAGATATATTGAAATTGAAATTATTTAATATTAGGAGGGTTGTTGTTGAAAGTGTTAGTGACCAGTTTTGTAATGTTATGGTCACATTGTTTGGAAGTGGGAGTTCGGTAGCTTTTTGTTGCTGTGTGTGAGGGGGAAATGTTTTTGTAAGTTCTTTGGAGGGGCATTTGAAGGGGAAGGGAGGAGTGGTTAGAATCAGATAAAAATATTTGAATTTTTTTTGTTTAGTATGATGTAGCAGCTATGTGTTTTCTTGAGAGTGTGGAAGAAAATGGCAAAAGTTTATAATGTGGGATAATTAAGTTTAAAAATAAGAGTTTTCATGGGGTGTTAGGGTTTTAGGAGAATAGTTTTTATTTTAGGAGTGAGTTTTCAGAAGATTCTAATGTAGTGTGTGTCTGGGGGGATGGAGTATGTTTGGGGGAAAGAATGTTGGATGTTTTTCCATGTGGGACTGAACATGGCAGTAGTAACGAACACGTGTATTTCGTTATAGCAGTTTGGGATGAATTGGGCGATTTTTAGCAGTTACATGTAGTATGTAGTTAGTGTATTATAGTGATTTATTAATTTTCATATATTTAGGAGTCTTTTAAAATTACTTATATGATTTTACTGTTAATATGTGGAAGCATTTGGTGACTATTTGATGTGGAAATGTCAGTGTGGAAAAAATGGCAGTTTTTGATGGAGTCAGGAAGGTTAATGAGTAATTTAGGGGAGGGTTATTTGAGCTATAAGTTTTTTGTTGTTGTGGTCTTTGAGGACATTAGTTTCTGGGGCTTTTTTATAATTCGGATCAGTGGTGCACTGTTTCCAATTTTCATACATTTTGGTATGTGTTGTTTCCAACGAGATTTAGTTTTGGGGGATTTTGTATAATGCTGGTCAGTGATGCATTTTCGATGATGTTCTTGGTTTTGAGATTTGTGTTCAATTTCATTAATTCGGCTGATTTAGGTTAATTATTTTATGTGCGACTTGATTTATTAGTTTAGTTTGTGGAAATATATTTATGGAGTTTTTTAACTATTGGGAAAAAAAAGGGGGGGAGAGAGATTTCAGGAATTTGTTGTATATGGGATGGTAAATGTGTTGTCGTAGTTTCTTTGTTTACGGTTTTGTAGTTATTTTTTTGATAATTTTAATTTTTTTTAGTAATTCGTGGTTGTGAGGGATATTTTTAGCGGAATCGTGTGTTTTTTTGTTACATTGCATTTGTTTATGATGCAAACTACTGTTACCATGTTAACGGTACTTTACGTTTGACGTAAACTCGAGTTATCATTACCATGGTAACGAAAAAAACAATCTTTTTTCTAGAAACCAATTTGGTTTAGGGTTTGGAGGATTGTGGGAATCAACGAAAAGGGCCATTTTGTTATGTTGCATCAAAAGAAATGGTGGGTGAGGATCGTGTGTGCGCACTACTGCCCTAATTTTCTTTTACTTTTAATTTTTAGATGCATAGAATTATTTACATGATAAAATCTTTTTGTCTTGTGCAAACATTCATGATAAGCAATTGAAAATTCATGAATGTTGTAATGACAAGCTATTCATTCATGAAAATGCCAAAGAATTAATTTTTGATAAACCAATAATGGGGCAGAAAACAACAAATATGCAACTACTTCTGGGTTAATGTAGGTGGGTGGGTAGAGGGGACCAAAGCTATTAAAAGAGCGCTTGGGGAATGATCCAAGATCTACTGTTTAAAAGAATTTAAAATATTATGTGATCAAATCAGAGGTATACTTAAAATAACACTAAAAGGATTGAATGTTGGATTCCCTTTATTTCTTGCTATTAAAGTGTGTTCAGGGTAGTCCTGCACATTTTATATGAAACTACAGAGAACCTTTAATAGCTGTAAAAAAATTACTTTTACAAAACTAAAAAAAATCTATATTTATGTTAAAAAAGTTTAAAATACAAGTATCACTTTATCTACAAACCTAAAATTATGAACCAAAAATACTCACTTTTTAAACATGATTGTATAGAAATTTATTATTTACATATAAGTTATGTATTTAAATAGCCATATAACTTAATAAATAATAAAGTATATTTTAGTACTTTGTTTTAGCTACTTATGCTTTTTAATAAACATACACGTTTAAATCTCTTCTTTAGGCTGGAAAAGCCGTAAGAGAAGTCCGTAATGGTTACAGGTTTAGGTTTCGGTAAAATCGTTTCCAAGTTCAAATTTAAATAAGCATTGGCCTAATGATTCACAAAACGAACTTAATTTTAAGTGCTCCGAGATAGAAAGAAAATTTACAAAATTAAGGAAATGGATATTTTTATACTACGTTTTATTTTCCTTATTAAAAATAATTTTATCTGTACTTATTTTTATTGCTTTCACATAGTAACAGATTTTGTGCTATTTTTACAGACGGCAACAAAATGTGACTTTTGTTTGCTCTATACTTTACATAAAACTAACTACTAATTAGTAATAATCAGTTCTCTGTAAAATATTAAATGGAGATAGTAGGTCAATGGCGTCACATTATTTACATTTAAGGATAGTAGTACTCTAGTAGCAAAAATATGCCATTTATTCCAAATTTAATGCAAATTCGATGTTTTAGTACACTCGATAATAGCATTTTTTCTTTACTGCTGATAATTATTCAGTAACGAAGCAACGAAAAATAGAGCAATGAAAATTTTTCCCGTAACTCAAGGTTTTGTTCCTCTTATTATTATTTTTTTATTATTTTTGTGTAGAACACGAAAAAGATATAAAATGGAGCAATATCTCGTAACCCACAGTTTCTTATATATCTGACTGATACAACTACAGTAACTTTACCACCATTCTAGTTTTGAGTTATAAAAAAAATGAATTATCCCTCAAGCAGCTGTTCGCCCCAGAAATCTGTCAAGAGCCTATTACTCTGTTTGACGTAGAAAATGCCACACCAGGATGTATTCTTTGGAGCGTCATACAAATAGATGGGTATGTGTCAACAGTTGGGTTATGTGAATTAATGCAGTTGCGACCAATCACATGATAGGTGAGAGAGATAACATGGCAAAACGGCTCGGCGTAGCTAAGTTTGGTTGTCCTCACCTGCCTAGAGAACCAAAATCTCCACAAAATAACCATAAGATATCTAATATGACTCATTGATATCTACTGGTCATCTTAGATATCTTATGGATATTACATGGAGATTGTGGTTGTGTGGGTAGGCGTGTGTAGCACTGCATTGGAGTGATCTCGGTGGCGAAAGCACGTGTAAGGAGTGATAATGCTTGAGCGATGTCATCGGGAATCCTACCATCACAGAGGCACCTCATCGCAAATTAAACGCATCAAGATACGATAAATGTCAGCTTAATTTGGCGAGAGTGGTTCAAGGAAGGTAACATGCATTTCCATAGTGGGACCATGAAGTTTGGAATAACAGGAGGGAGCATGTAGCTCTCAAAGTGAATTCAAACTGTCAGATGCATGCTGGAATACTGATCGCCAGAAACTCTCGGTCGGTAGCGTTAGAATGGGTTAGGTCTCGATAGTTAAAATATGATTTTATGGGTGTATTATGTATTGATATTAGCAAAGAATATGTGCAAGGAGAAGAATGAAAAGCTTCTTGTATCCGGAGCTTATAGCGACACTAGCGCCATTGGAATGCAGATACACATATTGCTGAGTAGCTAATGTGCATGAACAATGCCTAAACCAACTGTTAATAGTCTGCATGTAATATATCACTGCAAGTGCAGAATTCCACCAAAAACAATCTGAACCCAGTAATGTAGAGCAGCAATTTCTAATCCGCAAAAATCAATTATTGACATATGTTAATATTGCAAAGCATATTTTGAAAAAAAGAAACAGTGTTTAGCACAGATTTTAAATGTTTATGTGAGAATAAAATAATGGACTTGCTACATAAAATTATATTAACATGTGAAATGCATATATGCCTATTTTCACACAATCAAAATACGACCCAAGAAATCATTCAAAAGGAAATTGAGCACTTTAGTCAAGTGATTAATCATATGCCAACTATGTCTATCTGTTGAATTTTACTGGTGTACCAGTCATGTCTCAATGATAGACATTGGTACATTTGATATGAATTTCAAATATTTATTTGTCTTGCAGTAACATAGTACTCCCATGGTGTACTTATTAATTTTCACATGTCTACTGGTATGTCTCAATGATGACATTAGTTGTCGCAAACTATTTTTTGAAGCATAGAGTATGATTGAGTTATCATTGGTATATTTGATGTGGATTTCAATTATTTCCTTTTTTTGTTGGATGTATGTGTAGTTAATATATTTACCTGTAAGTAATTCAAAGTAATATATGTATTTTTTTTGCCATCATGTTTGTTAAATAAGTCTTTCGTTTTTTTTGTTTGTATTGGGATTTATTTCAATTAGTGATACTGATGATTTAACTCTTATAAAGAAAATAATTCTAGTCATTAATAAAATAATACAATTGCACTGATGATTTGGTCAGCTGTGAATAAATTCTGATCTCAGTTGCGTTCTTCTTAGAACATAAAGTATGTGAAATTTAAAAGTTTTATATGAAATATAACAATCATTTAGTGACAGACTGTATTGGCAATATTTATCAATATTGTTAAACCCAATTTGAAGTTAGTATGAATATATTATCCTAACCTGAGAATAGATTTTTATCTCTTCCAAATATGTTTGCATATGCAGCAGATTTAAAAAAAAATCAATGAAATGATGTTTCGAAAAACAGTGTATTCCGCTTTCATATAATATCGTTTACAGTTAAATCCACTAGAATACGATATTGCCAAGATAGCAACTTCTACCAACGCTAGATGGTGCTGGCGTTTTACCCTAAATGAACATGCCACAGAAGCATTCAAACTGTCTCGCAATGGCCGCCATAAAAGCATTTTGGCCGCCATAAAACACAATGGCCGCCATAAAAGCTATTTAACGATCTAGAATACATAGACTGCTAATATATTAGAATCAACTATCTAGAATACATAGACTGCTTTTAAATAAGTGGTTTGAAAAAATTCAGTCTATGTATTCTAGATCGTTGATTCTATCTCGTTGATTTATACTTAGTTATACGGTTAACGATACGAAACAGAATGTGGCAATAGGAAAAATCTTTCAGAGAGAAGGAAAACATTTCACAAACAATATATATGACTTCAGAAATCTGTAATTCATTGATTGTTAAAGGCCACTGTTTAGAAATTATTGACTTCTATACAAAGTGCAAATTTTCATAATTTTCAGGCGAGACAAAATAAGTTTGATACACCATATTACTTTATAAATTGCATATTACATCATTTTATTGCTTTAAGGAATGCTGATTTACATTGGGAGGGCTAAAAAAGCAGAAGCAAAGGGGCTAAATTATCAGCATAATCTAAATTTCTGATGTAGATTATGCTGATGATTTAGCCCTTTTGGCAGATGATGTTGATGAGATGAACTCTTTCATTCGAGCTGTTGATGAAACTGGTAATAGAGTAGGTTTGGTTATAAACAGAGGGAAAACTAAAGTGATGAAAATTGGTCAGGCAGGCTGTGATTCAGTTAATCTGAATGGTTGCAATCTTGAACAGGTGTCAAAGTTGAATTATCTTGGGAGCTATGTAACAGATACTGATGATGTGCGGCATGAGATTAAGAGATGAATAGAGATTGCTGCCGGGATTTTTAAGAATCTATGGAGAGTGTGGAGAAATAGGCATACACACCTAAAGACTAAAATTAGACTGTATAATAGTTTGGTTCTTTTTAGGGTTAGGTATGGCAGTGAAACATGGACACTTTGTAAACAAGATAACAAGAAACTAGATGCTTTTGATTCCAGATGCTTACGCAGTATTTTGGGCATTAGGTGGTTCAACTTTGTAACTAATAATGAGGTTAGGCAAAGTAGTCGGCAACCTCCTTTGAGCAGCATATTGTGCAGAGAGAGACTCCGTTGGTTTGGCCATGTTGCCCGTTTGGATAATTATAGATTGGACAATAGGGTTATGAACAGTGTGCCAATAGGGTTATGAACAGTGTGCCTAAAGGCTTCAGAAAGAAGGGGAGACCAAGGATGCGGTGGGAAGACAATGTCAAACAGGACGTTATTAGAATTGGTGTGCAGTGGCCAGATGCAGCAGATGTAGCTCAGGACAGACTTGCTTGGAGAACTAAATTGCATAGTCTGGTTGGACCTCTGTAACCCATGGCTGCTGGTGATGATGATGATGGTGGTGGGGGTGGGGTGGGGGTGGTGAAGGAATGGTGCGCTGAATAATTATTACTATTTAACGATTATGCTGGATCTTTATGATTATTTAAAAAATCATAGGCTTTAGAGGGAGGACCTGCTCTACAAAGATCACTTACCACCTTGTGAGCGAAACCGAATCCAAAATTGGCCTTGCCGTCCCCAACAAACGATCGGCGTTTACCGACTACCGGTAGTCGCCGATCTCGGTATGCGCGCACTGGAAGCGGAGGGTTACGGTCGTCGTGATCGAAGTTTACCGCATGCATATTTTATGATATTAACAAAACTAAATTGTTAATGATGGATAACTGCTAACTTAAATGTAACCATTATTCATCTATTAGTAATCGATATATCAAATAAATTAACATTAAAATACTGAAGCAATAATCAGAAATATATATCAAAGAACGCTGGAGCCTAATTCACGTTTCCGGTCGAATTTTTTCAAACCACTTATTTCGTTCAACTGGATTAGCTTGGAATTTAAACACTGTGCAATTGTTCTTATAGTTGTTGAGACAATTCGCAGCTGAATATCTTCCGATAATATTTTTTTCTAAACACTGTGGCATAGACGGCAGTCGAATTAACTATAATACTAAGTCACGTGACCAGTGGGAACTAATATGATGGATTGGTCGGCCTGGTATATAGGGCTCTACACCTCAACCATAATCTACTGAGGAAACTGCAAGACAGGCCAGACTCCGCCATCACCATGTCCGTCATTGACTTCTACAAATCAAGTCCATCCTGTTAGCTCTAGAGCCGGCAATATTCTCTTTCCTGACCTACCACTCCAGAGGAACAGAGAGTTCAAGATGAACGTCTCCATCCCACCTTCAGGACGAAAGAGCGACTATCCCGTGGCTGTCAGGAATCTTCCTACCTCTTATTCACTTTCCACTATGAGAGATGTACCGAAATTTACACTGATTGACTGGAGAGACTGTGCCAATCGCTATCCCAGAAACAGACATCACCAGATGATTATGACTTCCCCACCTCATTTCTTCCACCAGTCCTGAAGTCCATGCTATTCTAGAAGTCATAAATGTCATCCACATCCTCGGCAGCAGCGACTTTGTCATACTTTGCGACTCCAAGGCAGCATTAGAAGCTCTTCAGAAGAGAGACATCAGGACCTGTGAGCCTTTCCTCATACAAAATATCATGGAGATATGCCTCAAGCTCAGTTCTGCCTATTTCACAATGAACTTCCAGTAGATACCTTCCCGTCTCCGAGTTGGAACCAATTACAGTAATTATACACTTCATATCCTTGGTAGAATTAACAGCCCTAACTGTACCACCTGCCCCACCCCTGAGACTGTATCCCATCACAGATTCCTTATTCTGTGGTATCCCATCACAGATTCCTTATTCTGTGGTATCCCATATACTGCTTAACTGTCTCTGGTATAAAGCTGAGCGGGAAGTTTTCTTTCAGGAGCTTAATGTGATCGGAATCTCATATTACTCCAGTACTTCCCATCTAGGTACCCATCAGAACAAGAAGCTGCAGCGAACGTGAATGCGACTACTAACAGATTTCTTTCAGAACATCGGCTTCTTCTGCAAAATCTAATATCTTTATTTCTTTTCTTTTAGCATAACTATGGATTTTATTTGCAGACCTTAATGGAAAAGTAGAGTAGTACCTATTACTGGCTCTACTATCTTCTTCTCTCGATCTGACTGGTGTAGGGAGCCTCTTATTGGAGTCTACATTTATTATATTCTTACCTGGATCTCACCCACAGATTATCATCTTATCTGTGGATCTTACAATACCTTGAACCTTGAATTCCGGGAGGTGGCCTTATGGATAAATTAGTATTGAATAAAATTAAGTAGACGAGGTAACTCTCATTCCCCCAAAAAAATGGCGTGCATGCCAACACAACACGATAAATAATGATTACAAAACGAATATAAAAATGTTATTTTGGTTTTTGGATGAGACAATGAATATTAAATTTCAATTTCACCTACTTTTTCTTCTGAATATTTCGGTTTAGCAGTTCCCCCATTTGGCCTAATAGACGAGCTGCCCCTGAGAGATATCAATAATGTTCTTTAAATTCTTGATATCTCCTACTTTGAGTTACTCCATCAGAGAGTGCTAAAGTTGGAAATTAAGAAATCTGACATTGAAACCGAATATTTTTCATTCACCAGAGGCAATACTTTTTTTTTTTTACAATTTTTAACTGTCCGTTAAAATATTACGGGCAGTACTTTCAAAAGTCAGTCAAAATGGGAATAGCATAAACATGTATTCCTTAATACAATTTTGTTAAACGCTTTATGGATATCTCATTATTTCTGTCAGATTTATACAACCTTAGTCATATATCAATTTCAGCTCTTTTCAATTTCTCAAATTTGTGTGAAATACCTTTCACCTAATCCTCAGTGCCGGACTTACGCAGAAGCTAACTAAGGAGTTTTCCTGTGATAATTTATTACTTAATATAGCTTAGGGCCTCAAAAAATGCATTTTTAAATTTTAAATGTGTTGCCATTTGAGAATTTATATTAATACTTGTAAAATATAATAAATGTTTTCACCACATCAGCTTTATTTTTTAATGATCTCTTGAGTCAGAATAATAAACTTATATTTTCACCTCCGAATTTTTTTGGGACAAATTTGACATAGTCTTCTTCTTCTTCTTCCGGTGATTCACTGCCATTGGTTGATTGAGTCACGTGGTTTATGGACGTCATATTTTGTCGTACCGCGAGACCGTGCGTGAGAGAAAGCCTATGAGTTTGTGTATGTTCCAAGTTAAAACATCTCAGTTGTTATAGTTTTACATATTTTTACCATTTTTTTGTCTATAAAAGCTGTCATATTTTATGAATGCCTCACTGCGATGCATTTGGGTGTAAAAATTTCAGTCAAAGAAGTAATTTAATGAACATTTTTTCCCGAGAAACTTCTTCAGAAGACGTCAAACGGCTGCAAAAGTGAAACGAGCTAACTGAAAACCAAAAAATAATTTCTTTTAAGATTCGTTTGAAAAACGAGCAAAATTTTTCACTTTGTCATCTGCCTATGCCAGTATTTCTTCATCTGTCTGTCCGGACCATCTGTCTTTCCACCTGTCTGTCCGTCTGTAGACAATCAATTTTTTAACTTTTAGAGCTAAATGTAAAATTCCTTTTGGGTTGGATAGGTGTCGAACAAATATTGTGATTAGCAATTTTGAAAAATTTCAATAACTTTAATAGTGCTCTCTAGCGGTGGGGAAAGATGAAAAATGCTAAAATTTCAAACGAATATTGCAAACAAACTACTTACACTGTATATCTGAAAATTTGATAGTGGATTGTTATGGTCAGAAGGTTTACAATGGCAACAAGGCTCTGCCGTCTTAGCTAAAAGACAGGGAAGAAATGAAAATTATTTTAAGAGATAAACGAAACTATATATATTTGTTTTACATGCATTAACAAAATATTAATGATTTAAACAATATTTGATAATCTCAGCGTTACTTGTAGACGTTTAAATATCTATAAATCAATAAATATTTTTTTGTAAGAAAAGCCGGCTTTAGTTCAACAGGTTAAAATGCTCTGGTATGTTTATGGAGATTTGTGGGTTCGAATCCCGTATGTCGCGAATTTTTTTTCCACAAAAATAATATTTACGTTTTTCGAATCCCCATCAGCTGCAATTTCCAGTGTTAGAGAGTGCTAAAGGCGGTAAATAAAAACTCGAAAGGCGACCTTTAGCGGCGGAAGAAGCTGGAAAATATGAAATATTTAAATAAATATTGCAAACGATCTATTTTTGCTAGAAATCCTTAACTGGCATAGTGGTTAGGCAGCTAGCGAATGTTCCAGCAAGGCAAACTTTGTGTGTTGTGTTAGCTCTAACTAAGGCAGTGGTCAGCAGTGACTTCGGTCATAGTAGGGCATGTCCTTGTATGAGAAGGCCTGTAAAAGCTAGGAGTAGCTTCCAGGATTCTTCTCTGTCCTATATGTCGCAAATCAAATCAATCAATCAATCAAAAACTTACGTTTTTGGGCATAGAGTGCAATGATCAAGTGGTTTGCCCTAATAGTAATGATTTGTCCCATCGGTAAAATGCAACTTTTCTGCTTTAAGAGATAAATGATATTTTTTTTTTGCACATTTCAGGTACTAATAAAATATTAATAGTTTATTTTCTCAATTATACAATAGTCCGAATTTCCACTGTCAGAGGGTACTGAAAGTGTAAAACAACTAGAAGAACGCATATCGCCTGTGGCGCATGTGGGAATCTCATTTTCACAGAGAATGAAGTTCTTCCTTTGCCTACTTTTTCACTCCTTAAGTTTTAATTATGGATGTTCGTGTTGTTTTTCTGCTGAGGTCCCACCATCCTCGTGGACCTTCTACTATGGCATATAAACTGACAGGTTCCTATTAGACCTCTGTACAAGCAGCTGCTTGAGGGGTTATTTATTTATTTATTTTTTAATATATGATGGGGGAAATGCACATATTAGTATTTTATTAATAATTATAAAACATAAAAAGTATTATTCTTTTAGTTCTTAAATTTAGAAGTTGTTTTCTCCTCTGGAAATAATGGGCAGATCATTGCTACCATTGGAATTTCTACCATAACAGAACTCTACACGCCGAAATATCTACCATAAAGAGATCACTTTAAACATTAGTTAAAAGTTTTGTAGTTTCGATATGTAAGTGATCTCTAATGACATAAATTGAAACTACCTTTGAAAATGTGAATTACATTTCATTAGTAACCAACTAAAAAAGAGATTTCCGTTATCTTTCAAAACAAAACCGTTCCGTTTCTTATCTACTTTTGGGTCTAGGGGTCAACTCATTGTTGTCGATGGAATTTTCAAGACTGTCACATTCTACAACTAAAATTTCAAATTTGTAGCATAACTACATCGCTTGCAATATTCGTTTTAAATTTTTGGTATTTTTCGATTTTTCCACCGTTAGAGGGCGCAGTTATAATTTTTGGGAAATTCGCAAAATGCAAATTGTAATATTTCATCAATACCTGACCTACGGTCTGTAAATGGTAGCTAGGTAGTCACTGGAAGGAGAGCTATTTTTCTGTAAAAACATACACTTTTCTGTTAAAACAAAAAAAGTTGCATTCACCTCCTCCCTGGGTCTAAAGGGTCAAGTGATTGTTGCCAATGGTAACTTCGTAACCTTCACATTTCAACACCAAAATTTTAAACTTCTAACATAAAAACATCGTTTGGAATATTCGTTTGATATTTTGTAATTTTAAAAATTTTCCACCGTTAGATGGTGCAGTTGTAACTTTTGGGAGATACAAAAAATACAAATCGTAATGTATAATTAATTCCTATCTAACACAAAAAGAATTTTTTATATTTCTGTATAAACAAAAAAGTTCGATAGCTACAGACGGACATGACAACCAAATGAAATTATATCTTTTTTTATAGAAAAAAAAGCCGTAAAATTTACTTTTCTTTTTTAGACGTTTTCTAAAATGCTTTCAATAATGAACACTGAAATCTGTATCAAGTATCACCTTACCCTTGTCCGGAATTCATAAGTACCGTTCAATAACATTCAGCTATGCAAGCTAAAGAATCCGAGCGACGACAAAACATGGCGTCCAATTTTGAGATGGCGTGGTTAGCGCGTTTGGCTACTGATCTACGGGACCTGGGTTCGAGCCCCGGGTAAGGCATGGATGTTCGTGTTGTTTTCTGCTGAGGTCCTGCCATCCTCTCAGACCTTCTACTATGGCATATAAACTGACAGGCTCCTGTCAGACCTCTGTGGCAAGCAGCTGCTTGAGGGGGTATTTATTATTATTATAAACTCTACCCATAAATAAATAAATAAATAAATAAATACCCCCTCAAGCAGCTGCTTGCCACAGAGGTCCTATAGAACGTGTAAATGTCTGACTCTGCCTATCCTCAAAGTGAAGGAAGTAAACAATATTTAACTGAGCTGGAAGCTTCAGCTGTTGAATGTGTATTAGATTGTTTTCAAGTTTTACGTTGATTTGACGCTAAAATACATTTTCTTTCATAATTTATAAAACTATAAATATGTCAGAAACAAGCTATTTATGCTGGATTTCTTAAAAACAATTTACATGCAGTAATTTGTCGTAATTAGATGTTAACTGGTTATCTAATGTATGAACCTATATGTTTAGTATTTTTTATAGCTCGTTGCGTTTTATTTTGTTTGAAACAGCTGTTTTGAGTTCACCACAAACATTTCCTTTTGAATATCCGAACTAAAGTACGAGTATATTTTTACCTAGGAAATAAAACGTAGTCTAAATGATGCAGAGAGGAAAGTTTCCTAGCAGGTAATCATTTCCCTTAAATTTAGACAATAAATATACTGACTAATATGCTGAATTTAAAACATCAAGCAAACCAAAAGTTATATTCAAAATGTAATTTTATGTAATTATTTGCTGTTTTCATAGATATACTTTTAGTTTGATTTTTCTGTTTTAATTATTTCTTCTTCGAACACTTGAACTGTTAAAAGCCCCTGTAATAAGTATGGCCATTTTTTCTCAGATTTTTGTTTTTAGAGATTCCATATAAATGAAGATAACTACAGAATCCAGCTGTCCTCTAACTTTTTTTAGACCATTAATGATTAACAAAGAGCTATATGTATAAAGATGTGTGGGCACCAGCCTTCTGGAAATTTTGCCAGGAGGGTCTGGTAATGTATGGTATGAGATAAATGGACAAATAGGGATTGCTGCTGGGACTTCTAAAAAGCTATGGAGAGTGGGTAAAAATAGTTGTATACACCTAAAGTTAGGCTGTATAAGAGGGGCATTCAAAAAGTTCTTGGCATGCATCAGCAGAGCGAAAATCATTGCACTTAGCTCAATAAAACTTTTACTGTCCTTCAAAGCACTTCCCTCCAGCATCTATGCAAAGTTGTAGAAATCTATGCCAAACTTGGAATGCTTGGTGGTACCTTGTTTAGGAATACTCCTGAATGAATGCATTTTGCAAGGCCTTGTACCCTAAAAAAAGGCTTCCCAGCAAGTTCCATTTTAATTTTTGTAAACCAAAAATCGCATGGTTCAAGGTTGGATGAATAAGTAAGATGGGGTAGCTGTTTGATTTTTCCCTTCTCCAGATAGGCTGTAACTTGCCAGGTTTTGTGAGCACTGGCATTGCCATGAAGGAGGAGAACCCTTGACATGCCTTGACAGAAAGTAAATAAGATTCATAAATAATGTAAGTGAAAAAGAGCAGTATGTCAGTGCATAGTGTGTTTACATGGTTTTGTGTGGCCTAGTTTTATTTTTAGGTCTAAAGATAAGTTTTTAGGGGAGTAAATGGTAAGAAATTTGTACTGTTTTGTGATTTAGATTTTTTTATATGTAGCATCAAGGTGTAAATTTTGGCTCTTCAGTAAGTGTAGCAAATTAGAGACGATTTTCTTAGTTAAATATGTTTATTGCTTGTATATTATGTGGGATGATGGGATTTATAATTTGTAAATCTGTGCTGTAACTTTGGTGTTTTTAATAGGACTTATTTTTGAGGGATACTTTGATATTACCATATTTTTTCTTGGGGAGAGGAAAATATTGTTTTTACCAGTGTGTTGTTGCAATTAGTTGTCCTGATGGGGTTATTTTGTTTTGGGAGCTTTTTTTATAATGTGAATTGCTGTTAAATTGTTTACGATTTTCTTGTTTTTTATGTTTGGTGTCCCTAATGGGATTATTTTGTTCTGGAAACTTCTTTTTAATATGAATTAGTGGCAAATTGTTTGATTTTTCGTGTTTTTCACCTTTGTTGTTCCTGATAGAATTATTTAGTTCTGGGGGCTTTTTTCTTTTGTTATAATGCTGATTGGCCATGCATTGTTTATCATATTTGCATTTTTTAGGCTTGTTTCCTCTGATGGATTTATATGTTTCAATTTGCTGTTTTTAGGTTATTTCTGATGGAGAAACTGCCAAACAACTTTCATTAGTGATAACAAGCTGTTGACTCATTTTACATTGATCGACATTCATTGTATTGTAATAATTGCAATTAGGAAAAATTGTTTTAGGTGGCATTATTTTGGCTGCTTTTATTTGTGGAATCAAAATTGTACATTTAGAAATAAGCATTTATAATTAAATGTTTAGCAGTAGTGCACATCACGGTTCTCGGCCACCATTTTTTTTATGCAACGTAACAAACAGCCCTTTTCAATGATTCCCACAACCCCCCAGATCCTAACCCAAACAGTGATTTCTAGAAAAAGGATTTTTTTTTTGTTACCATAGTAATGATAACGCTGTTACCATGGTAACGGTACTTTCCATTGCAAACAAATACAACGTAACAAAAAAAACACTATTTGCCTCCCCATGCTAAAAACATACTTCATAATCATGAATTACTAAAGAAAATTAAAATTATCAAAAAAAAAAAACCCATAAGCACAAACCAAGACAACACAGCACTTGCCTTCCCACATAGTACAAATTCCTGCAATCTGTCCCCACCCCCCCTCTTTTTCAAACACTTAAAACACTTCATAAATATATTTTCACAAACTAAACTAATAAATCAAGACAAACATACAAAAATTAACCTAAATAATTAAATAGAATAATTGTAGACACAGCTAATTGTATAAGGTTTAATAATCTACACAATAATGCTGTTGTACAACTTAGAGATCCAAAAATCAAATGATATCCAAGTGAAGAGGAGTAATAAATAAATAAATACCCCCTCAAGCAGCTGCTTGCCACAGAGGTCTGACAGGAGCCTGTCAGTTTATATGCCAAAGTAGAAGATCTGAGAGGATGGCAGGACCTCAGCAGAAAAATGACACATACAACCATGCCTTTTCCGGGGCTCGAACCCAGGTCCCTTAGATCAGATTAAAATGATTGACAGAAAATTGCCCTATCGGCTTACTCATTCTGAACATTCAATGTTAATATACACCCTATGATACTTGTTCAACTCTATAACTATCCTTTTACAAGTAAAGGCTAATTAGAGCAAGAAAAGACTATATAAAGGTATTTACTGTAATCCTGAGGCTGGTACAATTGCATTAGATGACACACATGATGTAGTTTGTTGTTGTTGATATATTGAATGCTACCAGTCCTTAAGTTAGTCAACCAATTTTTTTAGCAGAGACTGTATATATCAGGTAAGTCCATCCATTGAATATTGAAGGTATTTCCCCTTTTTTTTACCGCTGTTGTAGTTGACTTTGTTTATGCCTTATAGTGACACTTCATTTTTAGGAGCAGCTACGCTGAGTTGAGCACCAGAGCATTTAATCTTCTTAAACAGCTGATGATAACTGTAGGTATTATTTCTGATATTGTCAGTTCTTTTTACCTCTGTATTAATGCATTTATATAGTTCAGCATTCGTTGCTCCATTCTCTCATAGAAAACACAAGTAATTTACGGGAATGCAGATATTATCTGCCAATACTGGGTTACCAGTACATATAAGCACTATCCTCCACACTTGGACATTTAAAATCTTTAAAATTCAAATTAAAAGAACTTTTAATGTTAAAGCAAACTTTAAAAAACTTTTAAAAAGAAAAGCCTCTCGGCATGCGTGACACGTTTCACAACCATCAATTTCGTGGCATCTTCAGGCGTGTGATGTTAAATATGTATGCCGTCGGTTAAATCATCGTCTTTCAACATGTACTTGCTAACGTTACCTATTGCATATGCATGCGCATTCTTGATTGTTGATGCAAAAGGAGATTCCACACAGAAGGGAGGGGTGGGATCTCTGTGTTGCATACATTATCAAGTTGCACTTGAATCATTAAGTTTTCTGCATATTGCAGTTGAAACTGCAATTTCGAATTTTGCCAACTGCCCTACATTTTGTTAAGTTTCCTCAATAATTTGTCCAACACTCCTTACTTTCACAAAACAAATCTCAATTTTCAGAACTCACCTTCACCAAGTGGATTCGAATTTTGTCAACTATTCTAGATTTTGCCAACTCGCTGTAATTGTACAGAAAAAATCGCAGTTTTTACATCTCTGAATTTGCCAAGTCACTTCGAATTTTATCAACTCTCCTTAATTGCACAAGAAAGGCACAATTTTCACAACTCCCCTGTATTTTACCAAGTGGCTTCGAATTTTGCCAACTCCCCTAGATTTTGCCAAGAGTTCTCGATTTTTCCAACTCTCTTTAATTCCACAAAATCAATTCCAATTTTTACAACTTACCTGTACTTTACCAAGTGGTTTCCAGTTTTGCCAACTTCCCTAGATTTTGCCAAGTTTTCTCGATTTTGTCAACTCTCCTTAATTTCACAAAATCAATCCTAATTTTCACAAATCGCCCGTATTTTACCAAGTGTATTCGAATTTTGCCAACTGCCCTAGATTTTGCCATCTCTGCCACAATTTTACAGAAAAAAAATCCCAATTTTACATCACACCTGATTTTTGCAAAGCCACTCTGAATTTTACCAACTCTCCTAGATATTGCGAAGTTGCCTCGATTTTGCCAACACGCCATAATTTTACAGAAAAAAGATTGCAATTTTTTTATCTCACCTGAATTTTGTCAACTCTCCGTGATTTTGCCAAGTCACTCCGAATTTTGCCAACTGCCCCTAGATTTTGCCAACTCGCCATAATTTTACAGAAAAAAATCAAAATTTTCACATCTCACCTGAATTTTGCCAAGTCACTCCAAATTTTGCCAACTGTCCCTAGATTTTTCAACTCCCCAAAGATTTGCCAACTTACCATAATTTCACAGAAAAAAATCCTAATTTTTACATCTCACCTGAATTTTGCCAACTCCCCACGATTTTACCAAGTCACTCTGAATTTTGCCAACTCGTCATAATTTTACAGAAAAAATCCTAATTTTTACATCTCACCTGAATTTTGCCAAGTCACTCCGAATTTTGTCAACTCCCAAAGATTTTGTCAAGTCATTCTGAATTTTGCTAACTCCCCAAGATTTTGCCAACTCACCTGTATTTTACTAAGTGGCTTTGAATTTTGCCAACTGCTCTAATTTTGCCGTCTCTCCATTTTCCAAACTGCCTTAGATTTGGCAAGTTGCCTCAATTTTGACAACTCCCCTTAATTTTCAAAAAAAAAAAAATTGCAAATTTTCACAACTCACCAGATTTTTTGAAGTCGCTTCGAATTTTGCCAACTCCGAGTTACTTTTGGGGGGAGCTCCCCCCCCATCCCCCCATGGCTACACCCCTGGAGACAATATATACTAAAGAAACATGAAAAACGGAAACAGTGCACCACCGATATGAATTATAAAAAAAACCCCAAAACTAAATGTCATCGGAGACAACTAAAAACCATACACCCAATGTTATTCCAACCTGCAATACCTATCACAATGCTAATTACATTTCTGTAGCCATTAATATATTACCCATCATTTTCAGCAATTACATATTCATATTAAACTTCTTAACCACAAACAATAACACACAAAATTTCAACTAAATAATCAATTCCATAACCAAATATATCAATACTAATTAAATAGTCCTTCAAGCAGCTGCTTGCCACAGAGGTCTGGCAGGAGCCTGCTAGTTTAATATGTCATAGTAGATTTCCAAGGATGGCAGAACCTCAGGATAAAAACAACAAAACATTCATGCCTTACCAGGACTCAAATCCAGGTCTCTTAGATCAGTAGCCTAACATGCTAACCACTCAGCAATAGAAATAAATATAAGCACACTTAATTAAGTTATTGGAAAAACTGCACGACTGCCCTCAATCCAATAAAAAGCAATTCATATTTCTAAAAAATTAATATCTCCTAAATAACTCTAATGTTCCTGCCTCCAGTATGAACTATGATTTTGCAACACCACCAATCCAAAAATACATCCAACATTTCCATGTAAAAAAAGCCATCCAACCCTTTCAAATATTCCCAATAAATCATAGAAACAACATTAAAATTAACTTAATTATAATATATAATATTATAATTAAAAATTAAATTTAAATTAACATTAAAAATGTAATAATATCCATTAACATTAAAAATGTAATAATATGCAAAAATGTAATAAATATCTAACAAAATTAATATATCACTATACTACAATAGCCGTCCTGTGGCTGAGTGGTTAGCGCGCTTGGCTACTTGGTCTAAAGGACCTTGGTTCGAGCCCCGGATAAGGCATGGACATTTGTGTTGTTTTTCTGCTGAGGTCCTGCCATCCTCACAGACAACTATGAATATAAACTGACAGGCTCCTGTCAGACCTCCATGGCAAGCAGCTGCTTGAGAGGGTATATATACCACCTCAAGCACCTGCTTGCTACAGAGGTCTGACAGGAGCCTGTCAATTTATGTGCCACAGTAGAAGATCTGAGAGGATGGCAGGACCTCAGCACAAAACAACACGAACATCCATGCCTTACCTGGGGCTCGAACCCAGGTCCCTTAGATCAGTAGCCAAGCACACTAACCACTCGGCCAACTACAATAATAATAATACAAACACTCAATTCATCTCAAACTACTATAAGGAGATACAGGTGCTCATTATAACTGCCACATTCCCTCCCATACACAAAACCTTTTCCCAAACATACTTCACCCTACTACATTAGAATTCTCTGAAAACCTACCTTACATGTTTCCCTAAAAGCTATTCTCCTAAAACACTAACAACCCTTTAAAAACTTCCTACTTTTTACCACTTCATTTCCCCATATTCCAAAATTTTGCCATTTTCTTCCACACTCACAATAAAACACATACTACATCCTACTAAACACAAAAATATTATTAAAAATAGTTTTGACCCCCACCCACCTTCAAACCCCACTCCATAGAATTTATTTCAAACATCCCTCCCACATACACAGCCACAAAAACTACCACTTCCAAATAACATGGTCATAACATTACAAAAGAGTTGACTAACACTTTCAACAACAACCCTCCTAATCTAATATATAAAGAAGAAAAGTTTGTGTCTGTTTGCTTATATACTCAGCCCCCAGAAGAGCTAGAGACTCTAGAGACCGAACTTTGTATGAATGTTCCCTTCACCCAGGGAAAGAATATAGGCTATTTGCATACGAGCTGGAATTAACCAAAATTGGGGTGGGCGGTTTTGAATTTCTTAAAATCCCCATAGACTTAACATTAACGGTTTGAAATTATTCAAAATAACTCTTTCCACTAATAAATATGAAAAAAGGAATATATCAAATTAAACTACTAAACTAATATCTGATTTCGTGTGATTAAACATTAACAGTTGAGTTATTCAAAATAACTGTTACCACCATTGAAAATAATTAATGCATCAAGCTAATTTCTTTCTTATTTTGCATGATAAACTCATTTGTTTGCTGGGTCAATAGTACAAGTGTCCATGGATATTTAAGTCATTAATTAAGCATGAGCAGAGCATGAGATTCAAAAACTAAATTTGTATAGGAAGTTAAAATCATTAATTTAATTTGAAAAATATGCAAAAGCTTGTACAAAGCTTGTACAAAAGTATATACAAATAATTAATAAACATTTTAAATATTATGTCAAGTAATAATTTTGTTTAATAATAATTTTTTGGTACTTTTACATTTTTTGTGCACCTCGGACCACAATTAATTTTCTTTTGCTATAAAGTTACATATACTTGGCTAATTGTATTCGAGGAACTCTGGTGGGTATGAAGGTATTTGAAAAGTTTGATTATCTGAGCGAGGAAATTCTGGTTTTCGGTTTAGAAATTTCTAACGTGGGGAGGATAATGGGTACCTTAAACTATGTCTATTTGTTTTCTCCCCTAAAAGAGAACGAGAATATTTTAACTGGAGGAGGAGGTTGGGTTGTTTTACCTCTGAGTGACACTTTTTGCACACAATGGGCTTAAATGGCCAGGTCACAAGGACCCGAAGACTCGGAGAAGGCTAGGGGAAGGGATCCACTGAACAGCTGTTGGGAGACAGATGGTAGCCTCCTTCAAGGCCATCCAGTGCGTTCTCTAACATTCACAGGGTATGGTTCTCCCTCACACGGTAACATGCTTACAATGTGGGGAGTGCCATCAACTCTACATTTTAGAAAGTTTCAGACCCAAGCAATGCTGGGTAAATCTACTAACTAGCAGATTTATTATTAAATTATTTAATACTAGTATTAAATAATTTTGATTCCTAAACATCTTAAATAACTTATAATTTACCATATTTTAATGAAATTTCGAAAAAAACGGGGGGATGGATTAATTACTCCTTTTCTACTTATCATTAAAAATTCCTCATAAAATAGATATTGCACATATTCATTTACTTCTGACCCTACCGGGAAAGGTATTCCAAGAGCAATGAACAAAAATACCACATTCACATCAAATCAGACACATAATATGTGACTTCACATTACCTACCCAAAAGAAATAAATCATAGAACCATAGGCCACTAACAATCCATGGTTACTCTAACGTTACGTTTCTACATCACACTTTACGCTTTGATGTCATACGTATCCTGAGCACCGCCATCTTTTGGCTGAACGTTTTATTCAATGTGTTGTCATTTTGCATTGTCTTCACTACTAGTAATGACCTTTTTTTTTTTGCAACTAATGGTCCCCTGATTGGCACTTTTGCTGCAATTTTTTTTATCTATTAGAACTTTTTTTGGAAGCTGAATATTCCTTCTAATATGATAATTCAACAGTTTTGCATTAGTTCAAATCACTATTTGATGTTTGCTTATATGGAAGAAACCAAAATAAAAATTTGTATACCATTTGGATAAAGGAAAATGGGTAGTTGCTGTTCACGGTCCTTGGCCAACAGATGCCATTACTTAGGAATAGTGATTATGGAAAATATCATTACATTTGTAAAATTAATATAGTGGCTGAGTAATCAAAAGTACAAGTTTGCTTTTTTTTGCTGTTGTGTGTTTCTGGGATACCAATATGGAAAGATCTTTTGGAACTTGAAATGTTGATATATAATTGTTTCCACACAGTTTTTGTTATTATAGCAGGAATAATCCATTGATTCCCACTATTTTTTAATCTATCATTAAATCCAAAAGGACTGACATCTAAACTTATTTTCTGAATGGCGATGTCTGGATTTTCCTTAACGAGTTCATGAACAGCAGTGATAGTTCTCTCGCTCACAGACTCCTTCGGTCTTCTTTCACAAGAGAGGTTTTTGAAGCTCTGCTGTCCTCTGAATTTCCACATCTGTCTTGTAACTGTGTCATATGAATAGGCATAATCCCCATATACTTGTGATAAATCAACATGAAATTTTTTTGCATCATCCCTAAGCTGCATCCTTGTGAAAATGTAAAACCTTTCCCAGTCTTTAGTAGACTTCATAGCAACAATGCACAGATTTCACAGATCAAACTTTATGCACTGCCAGTGAACAGAGAAATGATGTGGCCTTTGTTTTTAACATGTAATTACAAAATTAGACCAGCTTCCAAATAAGTTGAAGCTCATTAAATTTGGAGGAATGAGTGCAAATCTACAGACACGTGTCAAGAACTCTTTGAATGCCCTCTGTATAAACGGAATATAATTATGGAAATTATCTGTTACAGAGAAATTTTTGTTTACAGGTATTTTTCACCACTTGCTATTTTTAGGCCTTTGACACCAAAGTTTATATTAGAGAGACATATTAAAAGGACTTTAAATACAATTATATATGGTACAATACAATTATAAAGTAAATTATATAGAGTAAATTAGTATTAAATAAACTAAAGCAGATGATGCAGCACTAATTTCTAGATGAATACTGTGATTATTCCCACAATGCAGTAAATAATTGTTTCAAAATGAATATAAAAATACTCTTATTATTTTTTTTTAGATAAGACAATAAATACCAAATTTTAAATTTGCTTATATCTTGTGTATTTTTTTTTTTGGTGGCCTAATGGATGAGCTCCCCTGATCAGCAGAAAATGAACCAGACTATAAAACTGTATGTTGAAGTAGTTAACTAAAAGAAATAAATCATGCTATATATCAAATGTAAGAAATTTAATTGTGAATAATAAATTCAGCAAGAAAAAAAGAGCAGTGTAGATGTGATTTCAAAAGACATTACAGTGTATTCCTGCATTTTGAAGATTAAGTATCAAGGTTACAAATAATCTTATTGATAAAATACTTCAATATGTTGCTATAGTTTTTTTATACACCTGATTAGCAAAAACCAAATTAATATCTTCTGCTGGATGTAAATCTTCATTATGTATAGTGTGAGAAATAGAGTAGTTGAAAAAAATGTCTATTATAAATTGCAATATGTATAAAACATTAATATTTACTCTTACTTAATAACAGCTATTTGAAACTCTGTAAACAAATTTGTAAGGTGGGTAAATGCTTTAGAGCTATGTTGCTATAATGTATTTGAGTAAGAGTTACTATCATTATTTTATTTGTAATTACATTTTTAGTCCTTTCACTATGTCTCTCTAACATAAGTTTTGGTATGCAATGCCTGAAAATATATAAATTAAAAAATACCTAAATAGTAGAATTTCTCAGATACACCTGGTAGTGATTTGTTAGATAAATATAGAGGAAAAATTTGTCATCAGCTGGGTGGAATCTGAACCCACTGCCTCCTGATAACATGTCAGGTTCTCTGACCACTGAGCTACTGGCTGCCGAAAAATCATCCTCTATTAGTGGCTTTAAGCATTATATCATAGAATAGTCACTGAAAATGTAGTTGGCTGTAATTGAAGACTCTGGTCCAGATGGCACCTTCCAGTTTAGTGCACATGTCTTAGTTCGCATCAAATGTCATGGTATTTTTATTATTTTTTTTAAGCCGACATGCACAATAAAGCATCAGCATTGTTGGCTTGTAAATGGTAGCTAGGCGTAAACTGGAAGGAGAGCTGTGTACCAATCCCCAGTGATGATGCACAGAACCGGCCAGGTCTAGCACCTAATGTCCGACCCCGCCTTCTCGTGGTGCAGGCCGTTAGTATCTTTCAAAAGAGATATTCTCTTTTGGAAGGGAACGGAAGGGGAGGGCTGCCAGTTCAGTATGGCCTACTGATCTGGTCATCTATGGCCACTTTTTTCTTTTTTTTTCAACCCTGCTGAGGAGTGGTCAACTTCACAGGGTCCTGGTGCTGACCATTTATACCTACTAGACTGGACTTGTTTATGGATTTGAGCTTGATTATGGATCCTGGACTTGCTGCACTGGTGGGCCTCTGTTGAGGGAGAATCTGCCGCTGTGTTTTCTGTTTGCTTCTGGGTTGCCAGCTCTAAGTGAACAGAGGCATGGGATACCTTATATCAGCTGGTGGATAATCCTAATCAGAGGCCATCGCAGGTACCTGAACCTTACTTAGCTAGTTGGGCATCGTCAAGCCTAAACTGGAGTAATGTGTCTCAGGCAGGCCATATGGTTCTTGAAAAAGTCCACTTGAAAAGGTGGTGCCTGAAGTTCCTACCAGCATCGGTGACTTCAGCCTTTAGCGGAGGAGGAACAGGTCTTTGCCCCATGCCTGCGATCAGGGGGCTGTTTGATATTGTTGGCCCTACCAATCTCAATAAACCTAATTTCTTTAAAAATCCTACTAATCATTTTCTCTCTGCAGGAACGTGAGGACATTACATAGAGATTATTCTCTTGATGTCCTCATGCAGGAATTCCAGCGCTATAACCTAGATATTCTAGGCTTGCAAGAGACCAGATGGACAGGTAAAGGTGAGATACTTAAAAATAACTTTAAATTTCTCTTTATAGGGAGGGAGGATGGAAAGCATCACCAAGGCGTAGGTCTGCTGCTCAGCAGACATGCTAGTGATGCTCTTCTAGGATATGAGTGCATTAATGAAAGGTTTCTTACAGCAAAATTTCAGACAAGCATTAAAGACTTGAATGTTATCTGCTGTTATGCCCCCACTGAGTATGCTGATGAGGATGAGAAGGATAGGTTTTACAGACAACTTCAGGATATTTTGAATTCTGTCAAGAAAGGAGATATTACCCTTGTTCTTGGTGACTTCAATGCCAAAGTGGGTACCGACTCTGACCTTTGGGGAGGAGTAATAGGCCCTTTCGGTATTGGTAGCTGCAATGGCAATGGGCAACGTCTCCTACAGGTAAGTAAACTAAATGGTTTCAGAATAACTAACACATATTACAAACACTGCGACATACATAAATACACATGGGTTTCACCTGATGGGCTGCATAAGAATATGATTGATTATATATTAATTAACAGCAAATGGGCTAGTTCTGTTAGAAATACCAGGGCATATAGGGGAGCTGAAATTGGATCTGACCATTACCTTGTTAAAAGTGTCTTGCAACTTAAACTTAAAAAGTGTTGTACTAGGGTTAAAAAATTTTCCTTTAATACTGAAGCTCTGAAAGACCCAGTTATAGCTAAAGCTTACCATGATAGGTTACTTAGTCATTATGACAGTCATGGTTTGCTTAATACTGAAGTTGAGGAAGAATGGGGCCATTTTAAACAGGCTTTTTTATAAACTAACAGTACTCTTTTAGGGAAAAAGGAGCAGAGGAGGCAGAATTATTTAAGTGATAAGGCACTTGAGCTTATTTCAGAAAGAAGGAACTGCAGGAATGTCCTTAATCAGTACCCTACTAGTCCTAATAGAAAGCATTACAAAGAACTTAATAAACATGTAAAGAATCAGTTAGCTACTGATAAGAATCTTTGGCTTGATGGCCTTGCTGACAAAGCTGAGGAAGCAGTTAGACAGCACAACAGCAGAGAGCTGTACCAGATAGTTAATGTTTTGTGTGGTAGAAAACGAACAGGTATACAGGGATTGAAGGATAAACAAGGCAAGATTATAGAAGGTGAGGATTCTGTCATGGCTAGGTGGGCTGAGCATTTCAGTGATGTTCTAAACAATGTGGTTAGTTCTACTCCCATTGTTTGCAATGATGATAGATGCATTGGTGGCTTTAATGTTGGCCCTATAACACAATCTGAAGTTAGTTTGGCTATTTCTAAACTTAAACTTCATAAATCCCCAGGGGTGGATGAAATTACTACGGAAATGCTTAGAGCTGGGAATGTTTCTGTTACCATTTGGATGACTGAAATTTTGAATAACTTTTATGATAAAGGCATGGTTCCTAAAGATTTTACCAGAGCTATTATTATCCCTATTTTCAAAAAACGTGATTGCAGTTCTTGTGATAACTATAGGGGTATCAGCCTACTCTCCATTCCAGGTAAAGTTCTTTCCATGATTGTGCTTAATAGAATTAAGAATCTGGTTGACAGGCAATTGCGTGATGAGCAATGTGGATTCAGAAGTGGTAGGGGATGTGTGGATCAGATATTTTCACTTAGGCAGATTCTTGAGAAATGTTTAGAGTTTCAGAAACCTTTGGTTGCTAGCTTTGTTGATTTCAAAAAGGCTTTCGACTCTGTTGATCGTCATAATTTGTGGTTGATTGTGAGATCATATGGTATACCAGACAAGTTAGTTAACATAATGAAAGCTCTCTATAATAACACTGAGTCATGTGTGAGAGTTGGTAAGGCTTGTAGCAATTGGTTTAGCATTACTTCTGGTGTTCGACAAGGGTGCATTTTGTCTCGTTTTCTCTTTAGTTTGGTTGTTGATTATGTTATGCGAAATTCACTTCAAGGGAAAGCTTTTGGCCTTAAATGGGCTGGAGATACGAAAATCTCTGATTTAGATTATGCTGATGATTTAGCCCTTTTGGCAAATGATGTTGATGAGATGAACTCTTTCATTCGAACTGTTGATGAGACTGGTAGTACAGTAGGTTTGGTTATAAACAGAGAGAAAACTAAAGTGATGAAAATTGGTCAGGCAGGTTGTGATTCAGTTAATCTGAATGGTTGCAGTCTTGAGCAGGTGTCACAGTTTAATTACCTTGGGAGCTGCGTAACTGATACTGGTGATGTGCGGCATGAGATTAACAGACGAATAGGTATTGCTGCCGGGACTTTTAAGAATCTATGGAGATTGTGGAGAAATAGGCGTATACACCTAAAGACTAAAATTAGATTGTATAATAGTTTGGTTCTTTCTAGGGTTAGTTATGGTAGTGAAACTTGGACGCTGTGTAAGCAAGATAACAGGAAACTAGACGCTTTTGATTCTAGATGCTTACGCAGTATCTTGGGTATTAGGTGGTTTAACTTTGTAACTAATGATGAGGTTAGGCAAAGGAGTCTGCAACCTCCTTTAAGCAGCATATTGTGCAGAGAGAGACTCCGCTGGTTTGGCCATGTTGCTCGTATGGATAATTGTAGATTGGCGAATAGGGTTATGAACAGTGTGCCTGGAGGCCTGAGAAGGAGGATGAGACCTAGGATGCGGTGGGCAGACAATGTCAAACAGGACCTTGTTAGAATTGGTGTACAGTGGCCGGATGCAGCAGATGTAGCTCAGGACAGATATGCTTGGAGAATTAAACTGCGCGGTCTGGTTGGACCTCCGTAGCCCATGGCTGCTTGAGGATGATGATGATGATGATGATGATTGTTGTTTAAATAGTAAAATTTCTCAAATACACCTGGTAGTGATTTGTTAGATAAATATAGAGGAAAAATTGTCATCAGCTGGGTGGAACCTGAACCCACTGCTTCCTGATAACATGTCAGGTTCTCTGACCACTGAGCTACTGGCTGCCAAAAAATCATCCTCTATTAGTGGCTTTTAGCATTATACCATAGAATAGTCACTGAAAATGTAGTTGGCTGTAATTGAAGACTGGTCCAGATGGCACCTTCCAGTTTAGTGCACATGTCTAGTCCACATCAAGCATCAAATGTCATGGTATTTTTATTAGTTTTTTAAGCCGACATGCACAATAAAGCATAAGCATTGTTGTTGAAATAGTAGAATTTCTCAAATACACCTGGTAGTGATTTGTTAGATAAATATAGAGGAAAAATTCTCATTAGCTGGGTGGGATCTGAATCCATGGCCTCCTGATAACATGTCAGGTGTTCTGGCCACTGAGCTACCAGCCACTGAATAATTATCCTCAATTAGTGGCTTTAAGCATTATATCATAGAATAGTCATTGGAGGCCATGGGTTAAGATCCCACCTGACTAAAGACAATTTTTCCTGTATATTTATCTAACAAATCACTACCAGGTGTATCTGAGAAATTCTACACTGGTTCCATAAATTAAGGAAAAATGAGAAAAATCGTGATAATTCACCAAAATATTGTGCAATCCTCACCAAACTTGTTCATGTAACCAGTAAAGTAATACCAAGTGAGCATATTGTATGCAAATAGGTCTAGGTTGTGTCAATTTGCAAAATCAGATAGCAGCATAAAAACAGTTGTTTTGGAGTGGATCATTATTTTGTGTTGTAAATGTGAATAAAGAAATTCAAAATAGCCATTATGTAGGAATGATTTTGAGATATCATTTCCCAAATGAACTGTGGTGGAGAACTATTGGCTGGCTCAAAACAAGCCAAGTCAGCTGTGGCACAATGGCTGAATGCGAGTCCTTCTGTGGTCCATAGACTGTGGAATCAATTTCTTAGCATGGATTCCGCATCTCTGAGGTTTAGCTGAGGAAGGGCTAGAGTTATGACCGCTGTACAAGATCGATATTTGCGATTAACAGCACAAAGGAGCAGGACATCTACTCCCTCTCACCTACGATCCTCTCTTGCAGCAGCCACAGGGAGGGTTGTATCAGCTTCTACTGTGCATAGAAGGCTTCATGAGGGAGGCCTGTATGCTAGAAGGCCAGTAATTTGTATATCCCTCACAACATGTCACAGAAGAGAGCTGTTGAATTGGACATGCATGCATGTTAATTGTACAGAAGAGCAATGGAGGTCTGTACTCTTTGCAGATGAGTCCAGATATTGCTTGCAGAGTGATTCCAGATATTGCTTGCAGAGTGATTCCAGATATTGCTTGCAGAGTGATTCCAGACATCGTTTGATATGGAGAGAACGAAGTATCCCCTATTATCCTAGTAACATCCGTCAAAGAAACAGTTATGGCGGAGATAGCTTGTGTGTTTTGGGTGGCATTTCCTTAGGTGGACGCACAGACCTCTATGTGTTGACGAGTGGGAACCTCAATGCTAAAGGTATAGAGATGACCTCCTGAACCATTATGTATATCTTTACATTGATAAATTACACTGATTGCTGGTGCAATAGGTGAAACATTCATCTTACAAGATGATAATGCTCATCCACATAGAGCACGATTAGTGGAACAATGCCTTCATACCTTCTAGAGGAGACCATTATGCGCATGGAGTGACCAGTTCGATCTCCCGACCTAAATCCAATTGAGCATGTATGGGATGCTCTAGGGAAACGTGTTGCTGCCCTCAACCTGCCACCTGAAACAAAGGGGGAGCTTATTGCTGCTTTAAAGGAACAATGATTGTTGCTCCCTATTGAGCTGATTCACAACATCATAAACAGATGGAATATCACTGTTGTGCCTGCATTGCTGCAAGGAGTGACCAGACTCTTTATTAAAGAACTTTGCCCATTTCATTCTGACACCTTATTTTTCGACAAGTTCCTGTAAGTGTTATTTTTTGATGAAAAATGTTTCTAGTGTGAGATATTTTATGCCATTCTAAAACTAGCATTGTAATTCATGTTTCCATCAAATTTCATTAAAATCATTCATATAGTTTTTTGTTTATCATAATTTTTCTGAGTTTTCCTTAATTCATGGAAACTATTTTTCAACAACAATGCTTACACTTGATTCTCGGTGTGTCGACTTAAAAAAATAAAAATACCATGACATTTGACACAATGTGGGCTGGCCATGTGCACTAAACTGGAAGGTGCTATCTGGACCAGAGTCTTCAATTACAGTCAACTACATTTCCAATGGCTATTCTATGGTATAATGCTTAAAACCATTAATAGAGGATGATTGTTCGGCAGCTGGTAGCTCAGTGGTCAAAGCACCTGATACGTTATCAGGAGGTTGTGGATTCAGATCCCACTTGGCTAATGACAATTTTTTTCTCAATATTTAGGCTGACCATATGTACCATTTTGAACGGGACAGTACCGTTTTTTTTTCCATATTTCTCACCATCCCATTATTTTAATAAAAATGTCAATTTTGCCCTGTTTTTAATAAAGACTATAAATATACTTTAATATTGGTAAATCATAAATTATTATTAATAACATATAATCGTATATCAATATCATGGATACCAGTAATTTGTATAACCATGGAGTTGCATTGTTCGATACTAAGTATCGATATCTGCAGTGATTTGTTCAGAGAAAATAAAAAATACATGTCAACACTTGTGTGTCTCAGATGTGGCATCTGTTCTGCTGTAGCGTTAGTTTTTGTTTTGCCTGTATGCTAACTGGTGGCTTTGTTATTCAATGCCGGTGGTTTAAATTTTGTATCTTTTAAAGTTAAATCTTATTTTTTAAAGCTTTAAGTCTATTCTTGCAATGTCAAAGAGGCAAAACTGCAGTTTTAGTGACGATCTCCAGAAAGAATTCAAATTTATTAAACTGGACAAGTTGTGTAGTGATGGAACAAAAGTGATATGCCAACATTGTAATGTCTATTTTTCCATTGCTCATGGAGGCAGAAGTGACATCAAATAACATCTACGTAGCCGGAAACATAAGAATATTGAAAAGACTCTGCCTTCAGTTAAAAACATCAGCTCGTTTATGGTGAGATGTGATGGTGATAGTGAAAGCAATAAAATTGCAGCAAGTGAAGCTCTTGTTGCTTATCATACTGTGCATCACAGCCAAAGTTTTCATGACAGTGATTGCTTGTCAACATTGATAAAGAAAATTTATGAACCGAAAGGTTCTTCAGCTCGTACCAAATCAGAAGCAATAATTACCAACATTTTATCACCATACATATTGGGCGAAATAATAGAGGATTTGAATAAAACAAAAAGCATTACAGTCAGTTTAGATGCATCAAACTTTTCCAATCATTATGTGGTACTTTTTGCCAAATTATGGTGTTTAAGACAAAATTAGTAAATTTTTTTAGTAAAATAGTAAGGAATGTCTATAATAAAATTATAGACTTTATTTCCTTACCTGGTGAAACATCCGACCTACAGTGTGCTATGTTGAAGGAAGTAAGTGACAAATTTGCCTTACAAAACAAAATTGTTGCTTTGTATGAAGATAACAAGAACACCAATTTTGGTGATTGCAAAAGACTTGGCAAAATAATGTGTGGCAAAAACTTGAAACTGAAGAGGCAGATTATCGGTATTGGTTGTAGAGCACACACTATGGACAATTGTCTCCAGTGTGCTGTTGACTGTTTACCAATTGATATTGAATGTTTTGCAGTGGAAGTATACAAATACTTCATTATATACACAATCAGAGTTGAAAAACTTTTGTGACTTTGCAGGAAACAATTACACTAAATTGCTAGAACATGGAAATACAAGATTTTTGCCCTTAGGTTCATCAATTGACAGAAATTTAAGCATGTTTGATGGGCTTCGTTCTTATTTTCTTTCTCAAGAAAAATGCCCTGTTGCGAAAATTGTTTGAAGATCCCTGTTTGAAATTGTGATTGTCATTTGCAAGATATCAAGTGTCTATGTTCCAAACATACATTAGCTTAATTGAAAAAGATAATATTTCACCTACAAAAGTAGCCATGAACATTGAAAATCTTGTAAACAATTTAGAGTCCAGAAAAAGTGAGGTGTTTGTAACTACTGATGTCAAAAAACATCTGAAAATGTTAGTAGATTCAGGAGAAATTAATGAGGCTAAGTTTTTTGAGGTAGTTGAGAATTTCTATGAAACCAGCTTAGAATATGTCAGCAAGTGGAAGTGCAGTTTAAGAAACACTGAAAAGTTCAAGTGGGTGCTACTAAGGAAGACACCTGAATGGAAAGAAATACAGGACAGCCTGAACGATGAACTGAACGATCTCACGCACAGAAACAGAAGAAACTTGTGCATTCGATCAGTGGACCCTCATAAAATCTATAATTGTGAGGCAGTTGGATACACAGAATAAAGAAAACATTCCTGTATCTGATAGATGGGTAGAGATTTTTTTTCTAATTTTTTTTCTAAAATGAGCAAAAAATGCCTAGACTTTCAAGACTTTTGTAATATTGTAGAGTTTATTCTTTGTCTTCCAGGAAGTACAGCACCTGCTGAGAGAATATTTTCTGTTATGATCAGTATGTGGTCAAAGGAGAAATCTAGATTAAGTGTTGAGATAATGAGTGCTATGTTGTAAGACAAAATTGTGTCATGGAGTGTGAGAATTTTTATGATAAGGTATTGAAAGACCGAAATTTGCTGTGTAAGATTACTTCATTGGAAAAATATTTATGGTACAATTGTAGTGAAATACAGTCCTCCTCTATGTCTACCTAAATTTTTGTATGGTTTCTGTCACTGAAGAATAATGGTAAGCTCAATATGTTTATGTAATAAAACTTTTTTCATTGTCTTACTTTTTCATGAATACGGAATATTACATAACCCCCGTCCTGTTTTTGCCATCCCACTGTCCCATTTTTGTCTCAAAGAAATATGGTCAGCCTATCTATATTTATCTAACTTCCTATAGGACACTAAAAATTCAAAATAAACCTAAGGCATATGAAAGGTGCAATCAGTCACTCAGTTCGCATTCACTTCAAAGGAAGATGAGGTGCCGGCAATCTTGTCAAGTAGGTAAATTGGCGCTTTATCTTCCTTTGAATCGAATATGAACTCAGTGACTGATTGCACTATCAATATGCTTTAGGTTTATTTTCTACTTTTTAGGGCCCTATAAAAAGATTGCTAGTTTTGAATTTTTTTTTTTTGTTATCACTAAAAACACCTACCTTCCAAAAATTTGATATACGAGTCATAAACATTGAGCACATTTATCCCCCTTTTAGGGTCACATTTGAGGTAAACCATGACAATAGAGACATCACAAGCTTTAATTTTAGATACGATTTAAAGTTGATCCCTTTGAAAGCCCACCCCTACCCATTTTATCAAGGGGGAATAGTGTGTGAAAAATTTGAAATAGTTTACAGCCATCATTATACAAGCTTCCATTCAACACCTAACTGGTAACTGTAGGTCCTTGCATTCAGAAGATATAGTAGAATGACATTCACATTTCCTGTTTTGTAGGGGGAAAGAAAGCATGGTGTGGTCAATTTTTCAAAGCCTACAACACTCCTCGCATCGCAAGATTTCATGTGACATACAGCTCATTACTTTTGTCATTTGCATTCAGGTGTGATATAGGAGAGCAATCATTTTCACATTTCCCCCTTTTTAATGGGGGGGAAGAAATCATGGGGGTCATTTTTTCATAGCCTACAATGTTCCATTGTCAGCAGCTTTCATTAGATGTATAACTTGTTGCTTTCAGCAGTCGCTTTCTAGAGATATAACGGAACAATGGGTTCACATTTTCCCTTTTTTTAGGGGAGAAAATGTACAGGGGATCAATTTTTATAGCCTATGACACTCCTTGAGTCATAAGCTTTCATTGGACACATAGCTCGTTACTTTCCACATTTGCGTTTAGTAGATATAGGGGAACAATCATTTTCAGATTTATCCCCTTTTTTTAGGGCGGAAGAAAGCAAGGGGTGTCAATTTTTCATAGTCTAGGACATTCCCTGCATCAGAAGCTTTCATCCAATGTATGGCTTGTTACTTTTAGCCTTTGTATTGTATATAGCTGAAGAATTGTTTTTAGGGGGAAGAAAGCACGGGGTCAATTTTTCATAGCCTATGACACTCCCCATGTCACAAGCTTTCATTTGGGACATAAATCATTAAGTTTCTCCATCGTGTTCAAAAGATATGGTGGAACAATGTTTTGTCAAATTCATAAACCGACCAACCGACAAATGTTAAAGCCAAAAGCAATAAGAAGATAGGTAAAAAATAGAAAGTGGCGAAAAATGCCTATGTGGACCAAAAAAAAAATGTCCCTGTAACAGATAGTGCCCAGTTCTATATATTCTGTTTGAGTTCAATCATTTTACCTCAAAGCCTATAGCTGTGTTTGCTTGGACATGACATGCATTGTGTAAATTTGAGACATGATATAAAATGTTTGTTTACAAAAGCACTATAACAGCAGTTCCCAGTGTTATCATATTAGATACTTTCTTTTAATCTCTTTGCTGCTAAATGTTTGTTATCAAAGATATATCAAGTTTTATGAAATTGTATTAATTACGTTTCTCTAATGCTTCAAGGGGAAGCTGTCAGAAGATTTCCAGTTACCAAAGGATGGCAATGATGGCTCCAATAGATTTAGGACCTCCTGGTAGTAAACCATTAGAAAGAACAGAACTTGGGACAGAAACTGAGGCAGAAAAACATCTTAAAAAGTTGTTGGATAAACAGTTAGAAACTAAAATAACAATGAAAGAGTAAGTATTTTTATTCTAAGCTGTAGTTTGTATTTTGTGTTTTATGTTTTATTTTAATTCTAAAGTTGTTTCTGTGCAAAAACTTAGATGTTTTAATATGTTCATCTTTAAAATTTAAACGAAAAGTAGACAACACTATATTTGGATAATAGAGTGATTGTTGCATGAGTGATTGTTTCACTCTCATGCAAAGAAATGTATATAAATGAACTCATCAGTACTAGAATCAGTTACAAGTGTTTGCTTGGACATGATAAACATTGTGTAAATTTGAGACAAATCCTATATGGAAGCATCCAAAGTTGAATGATATGCAATATGTTGATGTTTTTCTTTGACTCACAGGTTCATTATTGATTTAGTTTCTGGACTATAGTGGCACCATCAACTTGCAGTGATATTAGGAAACTTTAAGTCATTTAAGACAGACAATAAGGTTGAAGTGCCCAAAACGTTTGAGCAAGAAGGTTGTTTCATTGCATGACAATGCCCATCCCCGTACTGCCTTATTAACAGTTTGCACAGGTGTCATTAGTAGTGCCAGGAATACCCTAAGTCCTGACTTCTTCCCATGTGATTTTTCAATTTTTGGTCCTATAAAAAAACATGAAAGGAAGTTGATGTCATGTGAAGAGGTGCAGCTCATGGCCACACAACTACTGAAACAGCCAAAGTCATTATATGAACAGGATATCATGTTGCTAACTACATGTTGAAACAAATATCTCAGCATGAACAACACCTGTAAAGAAATAATTCTTTATACTCTTTTTTCAACTTATTGACTTTTTTCAATGACCCTTATAATTAGTTGGAGAACATCAAACATTGAATTTATACATTGGCACTAAATGCAAATATTTCCAGGACAATGCTTTTTTTTTATTTCTTTCAGGTAGGCAGAATTGTATTTATACCTGGAAGGCAAAAAATATTGATTTAGTGTTTCTTCTGTTGTTATTAATTTCCTGGGTGTTACAGGAAGGTTTGTGTCCTGGAAAAGCTGCTGCTTGGAGGCTTATTAAAATTCAGTCAAATGTCATTGTTAATTATCAATGAATCATACACCAAAAGCAGAAAGCAATATAGAATGCCTTTCAAAATTAGTATGTACAGTCAGACAGACACACATACTCAATTCAATTAGTTCAATTAATTCAATTTAGTTCCCTAAACATGTCTGCATTTGGCCATTGTAAGCCAATCTTAATGAGATCTTGTTTGATACTGTCTGCCCACTGCATCCTAGGTCTTCCCCCCCCCCTCTTTCTGAAGCCTTTAAGCACACTGTTCATAACACTATTTGATAATCTATAGTTATTATATATTGACAACATGGCCTAACTAATGCAGTATTTCTCTACACAATATGCTGCTTAAAGGAGGTTTTGAATTCCTTTGCGTAACTTTATCATTTCTTGCAAGATCAAACCACCTTATGCCCAAGATACTGCATAAGCATCTAGAATTAAATGCATCATGTTTTCTGTTATCTTGTTTACAAAGGGTTCATGTTGCACTACCTAACTAACTTTAGAAAGGACCAAACTATTGTATAAATAGGGTGGGGGTGGCTCAGTTGGTAGCGCGTCAGGCTCTTAATCTGTAGTTCCCAGGTTCAAGTCCCAGCTGGGTCAACGTTGAGATTTATCTCTGCAAATTTCGCCAGCCTGTCCACGGCCAATAGGGGACACCTATGGGCTTGGAAAGACTGTCGTCCGTCGGATGGTACATTAAGCCTTGGCCCATGTGCAGGAGAGCCATACCCTGTGCATGTTAAAGAACACGCTGGATGGCCCTGACAGGAGGCTATCATCTGTCTCCCAACAGCTGTTCCAGTGTGTCTCCTCACCCAACCTTCTCTGAGCTTTTGGGGGTTCATGTGACTTGGCCATTTAGCCCATGGTGTGCAAAAAAGTGCCACTCAGAGGTAAAACAACACAACCCAAGTTTGAGTCCCAGCTGTGTCAGCGTTGAGATTTATCTCAGCAAAATTCCCCGCCCTGCCCACAGTTGATGAGATGCATTCTTTCATTAGTTATTATATTATACTATAAATAATAGTTGTTATTATTATTAAAACAGCCCAATTAATGATTAGATGGCTATGACTGGGCATTTCCCCAATATCAGTCCATTGGCCACAACCAGTGTGAAATTCTCACATGTATAAGAGGGTGTTTGTTGGGGGGGGGGGGGGGGGTGTAACTCTGAATATTTGAGTTCCCATTGCCTGAAATGCTTTTTTTATTGTTTTTATTTTTTATTCATTCTGTGAAGTTTTGATTAGTTATAGCACAGAAATTATTTAACCTTATTTTACTAAACAAAACTATTAAGTTCTTCATTCAGCTCCTAATTAATTTATTTCATTAATCTGTATGTAGACAGTTCAAGCAACACCGGCAGTTTACACATTCCAGCACTTACACTCCACTAACTGAACTGTTAGTTGGCACTCACACCTTAGAACAATTCCAGAAAACAGAGAAAGCTGAAGAGAAGCATGAAGAACTACAGAGGAGTGGCCTTACAGAAGAAGAAATATATATTTATCTTCTCTGCACAAATGAAATGGTAATCACTTCTTATTTAAAATTTGGCAATAAAGAAGTGGAAAATGTAGATAATTTTGAACAAATATGAGTTCATATGCACTTATTATTTTTACACTTAATATGAATTATTATATGCACTTATTATTACTTTTATGCACTCTCCATTTATGATTTTTTGAAGATACACCTTTGAACAAATTACCTCTCAGAGATATGAGGTCAGGTTTGGCTCAGTCAGTAGTACGCCATGTTTGTAATCTGCAGTTCCCAAGTTTGAGTCCCACCTGTGCAAGTGTTGAGATTTATCTCTGCTAAACTCGCACCCTGCCCTTGGTAAGGCCTTGGTTGGATAGTTTATTGGCTCCATCAACATGAAGGTAGCAACATGAAGCATGGCCAAAAATCCATTCTCACAGTGATTTAAGATGGAGGAAAATTGTGTTAATTCATAGCCTACTGAAACTATGGTTAATTGATACAAGTTTCTAACTTTCAACTGCATGCATTAACATAAGAGCAGAACATGGCAGGCTTAGGAAAGGCTGCCAAGCCTTGGTCCCATATGCAGGAAAGTGTACCCTGTTCACATTAAAGAATATGCTGGATGACCTTAATTTGGGAACCAATTGGTGGACAGCTGTTAGGAGACAGACTACCACCTGTCTCCTAATACCTGTCCAATTGGTTCCCTTCCCCTAACCTTTTCTGAGCCCTTGAAGTCCTTGTGACTTGGCCTATTTAGTGCATTGTGTACAAAAATGTGCTATTCAGAAGTGAAATAACCCAACTACAACAACCTATTAGCAAAAATGTTGGTTCTTTGTATTGATGATGAAGTTATAGTAATCAGTTAAAAGAAATAATCAATAGTAATGGGATAAAATAATCATACATTTTGTAAAAATACAAATAAATGTGAATGGAAAAAAAAAAGTGTGGGAGTTAAAAACAAAATATTTTATTTACTTGCATAAGAGCTGTCATACATTACAGATTGCCCTACATTACTGCATTGACTTATAATGATACTTTTTTGTTTGAATAAAACAGCTTTTATTTAACTTTTTGCAGTATTTATTTGAATGGCCTTTGTATAAATATATATATATATTTCAGGTAAAAAAACAGAAACAGGAAAAGCAAAATTTATGGAAAAAACTTCACTTACTGTCAGATTTGAAATGAATTCTTTTCAATACCCTAGTCATCAACAAATTTGCTGCAGTAAACTTTTCTTACATTCAAAGCTTTAAAGTAACTTATTTTATTATGGGACAAATATATAATGTTTTCATATTGCCAATCAATCATATTTTTAAAGCATTCCATATTCACTTTTATAAGGTTTATGAACTTAACTAGTTGCTACTGTGAGGAACGTAGAAACTTCAGTTAACCATAACCTCTGTAGACTATGACTTAACACTCATAATGTTTTTTCTATTCATTTTGAATTGCTTTGATAACAGTCACATCTCATGTTCTGCTCTTATGTTGATGCATGCAGTTGAAAGTTAGAAACTTGTATCAGTTAACCATAGTTTCAGTAGACTATGAATTAACACAATTTTCCTCCATCTTAAATCACTGTGAGAATGGATTTTTGGCCATGCTTCATGTTACTACCTTCATGTTGATGGAGCCAATAAACTATTACTTGGTACATTTGCACTTGAACTCTGGTGTGCAGAGTAATTGTGCTCAAATCTATGTTAAATAGATGTCACATGATGTCTCTCATGTTATAAATTTTACTAAATGCACACTTCAACTGTGGCCAGTAGCAGCCAAAAGTTTGGGGTTTTATTTATATTAGCTTTTGTTGTGGATGAAATATGTTTCATATCTCTGGTGTCACATAAATAAATATATTCATGATAAATTAATAATTTTTGAATGGGGAAAATGATTGTTATTGTCAGAATCTATTTTTTACTTCCTAATTATTCTAGAGGGCTTATGTGCTCCTTAGGATGCGTTATCACCGAATCAAAGTGATAGATGTATTTTCACTTTAAGATACCTAATTAATATCACCTCCAGTTCTGTTATTTATATTTGGTCATTTATATTCCTTGTTTGTAAGAGTACTGGTCACTATTTTTAATATGCAGAATTAATATTCCATATTTTTGTTAGTTGGCAATATTCCCTGCTAAATGAGAGTTATACTGCAATGAATCCCATTTTAAAATAAGGGAAAATTTTAAGGAGATGACTTTTTAAATTAATTTTTCTGGAGATCCAAACATATACTGTGTGATCAAATTCTGCAGCTTTGTCCAAAGGGAACTTTTAGCAAAGTTCTTATATATATTATATTATAATATTGCACCACTCTTTGGTGACAGTCCTAATCATATTATTCCATTCCAATTCTTAGCATTTTTAACCCTTACCATGTTAAGCCTAAAAAACTAAATTTTATTTCTGGCCATGATTTTTTTTTAAATATACTCTGCCAAAAAAAAAAAATGAACTTTAGAGCTTTTTTTGCCAGATAACTAAGGAAAGGAATTATGGCATGTTGTATGCCAAATTAATTCTTAATTCTAGCTATTAAAAAAAAGCATTTAATTATGGATTTTCTGAAAATAAAATAGTTAACAAAAATGACAACTTGTTTTATTTTGAGAGGGATATATTTAGCCATATCATAAAAGATGTATCAGGCAGTCCAAATAAGAATTTTAAAAACGTAATAAACAAAAATAATTATGATGCATATCAATACAAATGCCAATTATTTCTGAATAATGGAAAACAAAAGTTTTACTTCAAGCAAGAAATTTAGCTTGTTCTGCAATTTTTTTTCGCAGTGATATACATTGAGAAATGTCAAAACTTTTGCTAACTCTGCTGACTCAAATAAAAGAATCAGCTTTGGAATTTTTTTGCCAAATAATCAGTCAAAAGAAATAGATTTTGTTATATATCAAAAGAAAGTGCATTTAATTGTAGTTAAGAAAATAATAAAAAGTAAAAATGGGAAACGAGTCAAGTTTTATAAGAATTTTTGAAAAAGAAAGTTGTTAAGTTTTACTTATTTTAACTTCAGTAAAAAAAAATTAAAAATTAATTTTACTGTATTTTCTAAACAGCAAGTTTAATTTTTTGCTTTAATATATTTTATTACTTTAATATAAATCATTCATAATATTTTTGTCATTACTTAATATTTTCATTGCTTTTTTACTGATCAGCAAACTTGTAAAATTAAGATAGTAGTGTTACAAAAATTTATTATGCTTTAAAAAATGGCAATATAAATGACTGAAAATTTTGTAACTGAAAAGAACAAAGAGCTGTTAAAAATTATTGTTTTTTGTTTCGAAATATTTTTTAACCATTGAAATTGAGATCAAACTATTTCAGGTCAATTTGCAATTAATATTGCTACAGAAAAGTTAAACTTCACAACAACAGCAGAAATTTAATTTAAAAATTCCAAATTCTGAATGGCTACATAAGGTCATTACAATTAGGAAGTTTACTATCATCTTTCTTATAGTATGTAAGGTAGAGAGAGAAAGTACTGTAACTTGAATTGCTCATTCACCATCATGATAATTTAATAGTGATTAAATGTAATAAAAATGTATCAAATGTTTGCTGTCTAAATTAATTTTTTAAATTCATTACTCATTTGTGGTCACTAATGATTTAATCTTCAGTCAAGTTTCAAATAATTATTATTTCTAATTGCAGTATATATATTTGAGAAGCAATATAAATAATTCCAGAAGTAGAAAAGTGAAAAATAATTACATCACTAACATTATACTCACTTGGAATCAATATTCCACTTTTGAATCAGGAAAGCCTAAAATTGACTATCAGAAGCAAAAAATGCTTCTGGAAAATAATTTTTTTATGGATTAACTTTGTTTGAAACATCCTTACAAGATATTGTGAACAAATTAAATAAGAAACTAAAAACAAATGCAAAAAAAAAAATTCAACACTTGCCCAACACCTGATAATATCCTTAACACTGCAAAGTTATGTTCCACCCTCAGCTATGCACTAAGTTTCAAATCAAAAACTTTTGTAGCTAATACATGCTGATCACATGCTAGAAAAAATAATGATCAGTTTTTTTTCCTCTGTACAATAAAAAATAAATAAATAAATATCACTTCGAGATAATTTGGGCTATGTTAATGGCAGTTTCAATGATCAGAAAGTTTTATTACTTTCTCAGCCATCAATTTTAAAAATAAACTGAAGACGGTAACGTTATTTAGGAGCTCTGAATTGTCTATTTTTAATATATATTTAAATATGAAGTCCAAAAATTTATATATATTTGAAATTTTCATAGGTTTATGGACATTTGCAAACATATCAAATTTCAGCTAATTTTTACTATAATTTGGTAATCCTGGTTCACCAAAGAAGTGGTTTCAAATTTTATTACCTAATCTAAATATAATCATTGCTTTCCCAAGTTTTCACTGTTATTAAATTTTTTTTTTTCAAAACTTTTAAAAGAATTTTCTGCTGTATTTTGAAACCTTGGTACTTCTTCATTTATAATAGTGCATGTTGATGTGCTAAAAGAATGCATATCACTTCTTGGCTATGAGTTCCACAAAATATTGCACAAAAGTATTCTTTAAAATGTGGCAGAATTTTGCAAAGTTAACAGCATAGTTGAATTCCTTCTTCACATACAAGATGCAACTTGTGATGTTAACAATCGAAGTTTCACAATATATAAATATTGTTACGACAGAACGAATCTGGCAACCGAAAGCAAAAAGTTTCAGCCAACGAATAAGAACGTTGGGAGAATTTGGAGAAGAAGAGTGGAGCGTTAACGGTCGTTGTATTGTAACGGTCGAAGAGTTCGAAAATGGACGGTGAGCTGTTCTGAGACAGTGCGCGTAAGTATCAAGAAGTAACTTGATGTGTTGTGTATACGCGGAAGTATAAAAGTGGGATCTTTTATCGTTAAGTATCAAGAAGTAACTTGATGTGTTGTGTATACGCGGAAGTATAAAAGTGGGAACTTTTATGGCTAACTTCGAATGTCTACACGGACTGTCTTTTTGTTCGGCTAGTGTGTGAAAAGTTATTAGCACAGGACGAGAATTGGTTTACGAGTGAAGATCTTCGGGTGACCTGGTAAATCAAGTAAAAGGTAGTATTTAGTAAAATACACAGAGCTGATGTTGTGTGCTCTACGCAGGAAGATTGATGACTTGTGCATGTTAATAGTTGATTTGTTAATAAGATACTTCATCCATATTTCCTTTGTAACAATTTACCTTGTATTGAATTTGGTTTTGAAATATAGCTTTTAATACTCACGCTCAGTGGCTATCAATTTTTGTGATCCGCAACATTTGGTGTCAGAAGTGGGATAATTTATTGAATGCCGTTAACTAGAAGTATGGACGAATTAGTAAAGTTGATGAAAGATATGAAAGCCGATATGGCTACGCAGATGACTGATATGAAAGATATGAAAGCCGATATGGCTACACAGATGAATGACATTAAAAGTCAAAATAATGAGTTGAGAATGCAAAATAATGAGTTGAGAACTGAGATAGTTTCTCAAAAAGATGATTTGAAAGCCGAAATGGCCGCACAAAATACTGAGATGAGAGCTGAAGTGGCTTCTCAAATTGATAAGATTTCTGATAAGTGTAAGGACATTATGACCGAACTAAATAGTGTAAAAGATGATCTTGATAGTGTTAAGTTAGATTATAAACATGAAATTGAAATTGTAAAAACTGATTGTGAACGCCAGTTTCAGATTTTGAGAAATGAAATGTTACCTTCTACTTGTGATGATAATAATTCTAGTGGAAATAATGTTATTACACATATCGCTAAAAATACAACTAAACCTTCTACATATGATGGTCAATCGTCTTGGACAGTATTTAAAACACAATTCGAAGTTATAGCTACAGCCAATGAGTGGAATGAATTCCAAAAGGCCAGTTTTCTTGCAGCTTCCTTAAGAAATTCTGCTGCGGAAGTTTTGCAGTCTGTTCCAGAAGAAAAACGACTTGATTATCAAAGTTTAGTTGCTGCATTAGAACTAAGGTTTGGTGATAGTTATTTAAAACAATATTACGTGACTCAATTTAAACATCGCATGCAGAAAAATGGTGAAACTTTGCAAGAGCTTGCTAGTGATATTGAGCATCTAGCTAGATTGGCTTATAGTAACTGTCCACCAGAAATTCAAGGTAATTTAGCTCAATTACAATTTATTGATGCTATTGCTGACCCTGACACTCAGCAATCTCTGAGGATGTTGGAAGGTGAATCCTTAAAGTCAGCTGTGGTACATGCTATGAAATACGAGTGCTCCAGGCTTTCCTCCCGAGCGAACAAACGTGCAGTGAGATTTGTGAGTGCAGAAGAAACTGTAGAAAAGGATAATGAAATGAAAGAACTAACCAAAGCCATACTATCCGTTTTGAAAGATATAAAAGGTTCTTCTTCAAAACCTACAACAGACCTTCAGTGTTGGAATTGTGGCAAGACCGGACACATTCGTACCAACTGCACTAGGAAACGAATGAGAAGTCCAAGTCTATCAACTAGACAACAGGATCAGGGAAACTGAAATTAGTCAGTCTTGCGGGGCAAAGGCTGGCTGTTGATTGGTTGGCCCCAGGGGAAGTCGCCCATGTTTCAACATTACATGGTGATAATAATGGATTAGTAGCTGATGGAGCCATAAATGGAATACCTTGCCGTATGATAGTCGACACTGGTGCAAATGTAACTTTACTCAGAACGGATATAGTAAAGAAAATAATACCTCACCCAAACTTGAATACTACACAGTCTAAAATAAGCCTACAAACAGCCACTGGAGATCGTGCGAAAGTCCATGGAAAAATAGAACTTAACATCCGAGTTGGTAGCTGTCTGGTTCGCCATCCTGTTTACATCGCTGACATCTACGATGAATGCATATTAGGTCTTGATTTTCTTAAGAAACATGGATTCGACATCAGACCCAGTGATAACCTACTCATCTATGAGACAGAAGAGATTCCTCTGCTTAGCCGGACGTCTGATTCTTTATCAAGTGTAACTCCAATATTAGTGACGGAAGACACAGAGATCCCAGCACAAAGTGAAGTTATAGTCCGTGGACATCGGGCGGAGACTTCTGGGGCCTTCCGATTGGCAGTTACTGATGCCTCTGGTAAAGGAGCTTTGGCTCATAATATCCTGGTTGCAAGGACGTTAGTCAGAATAGATAAAGAACAGATCCCTATCAGAGTGATGAACTGTAACAAATCCAATAGAATGTTAAAAAAAGGTGAGGAATTAGCAATATGTGAAGCTGTTACCTGTGTAACAAGTATAAATAAAATAGAAGTTACCGATTCACATCAAAATCATACAGACATCCCATCTCATCTTACTGAATTATGGAGAGAAACAAGACAAATATTAACTGAAAACCAAGCTGTTAAGGCCGAGAACCTATTAAAAGAATTTTCTGACATTTTTTCTGCCACATCAAATGATTATGGCCGTACTAACCTGACAGAACATAAAATCAACACTGGTGATTCTCCTCCAGTCCATCTGCCGGCAAGAAGGCTTCCATTGGCAAAAAGAGAGAAGACGGAACAACTCATAAAGGACATGGAAGCTCAGGGCATTATAGAACCATCACAGAGTCCCTGGACATCACCAGTAGTTCTTGTCAAGAAAAAGGATGGATCTACACGATTTTGTGTAGATTATCGCAGATTAAATGACGTAACAAAGAAAGATTCCTTTCCTTTACCCAGGATTGACGATACACTAGACACTTTATCTGGGTCAGAATGGTTCTCAACATTAGATTTAAAGAGCGGCTATTGGCAAGTTGGTATACGTCCTGAAGACCGTGAGAAAACAGCTTTCAGTACAGGGAATGGACTTTGGCAGTTTAAGGTGATGCCATTTGGACTTTGTAATGCACCTGCCACATTTGAGCGACTAATGGAGTCAGTGCTCAAAGGTTTGTCTTTGGAGGTCTGCCTGGTTTACTTGGACGACATCATAGTTCTTGGAAGAACTTTTGAAGAACATTTGAGCAATCTTTGTCAAGTATTTGAAAAACTTAAGGCAGCCAAGTTAAAATTGGGACCGACAAAGTGTAAACTGTTCCAGCAAGAAGTTCATTACCTTGGTCATGTGATCACTACAGCAGGGATTAAGACTGATCCTAGTAAGATAGAAGCTGTAAGAGACTGGCCTCCACCACAAGATGTTCATCAACTTCGTAGTTTTATTGGACTTTGCACCTACTATAGAAGATTTGTCAAAGGTTTCTCCAACATCGCAAGGCCATTACATCGTCTGACAGAAGAGGGCCAGCGGTTTATGTGGACCACCGAATGCGATATAGCCTTTCAACAGCTAAAGAAAACTCTTTCCACAGCACCAGTGCTAGCGTACCCACAAACTGGAAAACAATTCGTAATAGATACTGACGCAAGTAACACAGGAGTTGGTGCTGTGCTTTCACAAGAACAAGACGGACAAGAGAGAGTTATTGCATACTTTAGTAAAACTTTATCCAAACCAGAGCGGAATTACTGTGTAACACGCAAAGAACTGTTGCAATAGTAAAAGCAATAGAACATTTTCATCATTATCTCTATGGCCAGAAATTCCTTATACGTACTGATCATGCTGCACTTAGATGGTTATTAAACTTCAAAAACCCTGAAGGACAAATCGCTAGGTGGATACAACGGTTACAAGAATACGATTTCTCCATCGAACATCGAAGTGGTAAAATGCATAAGAATGCAGATGCTCTTTCCAGGCGCCCATGTATTGACAACTGTAAACATTGCTATAATGCAGAACTGAAATTTGGAACTAAAGAGATAATGCCCATAAGACAAATAGTATCGACACAAACAAACAGTGACACCCCTAACATCTGGAATCCAATTGAAATCAGGAAGGCTCAACTAGATGATGAAGACATAAAACCAATATTAGAATTGATTGAAAAATCTGATGTAAGACCTAATTGGGAGCAAATCTCGAGGTATAGTCCAACTACTAAAAGTTACTGGGCACAGTGGGACTCCTTAAAAATGGAAGACGGAGTATTATACAGAAGATGGGAGAATCCCACTGGACGGCTGATCCGTTGGCAGATAATCCTTCCTCGATCCCGAGTGGAACTTGTGATGAAAGATGTACATGATAGTGCCACTGGAGGACACTTCGGTGTTAATAAGACATTAGCCAAAGCCAGGGAACGATTTCATTGGTTGAAAAGTAGGGCAGACGTTGAGAGATGGTGTAGGCAATGTGAAGCCTGTGCAGCAAAGAAAGGCCCTAAGACTAGGAGTCGGGGTAAGCTGCAGACGTATAACGTTGGTGCCCCTTTTGAAAGAATAGCCATTGATGTAATGGGTCCGTTTCCTAGAACTGATGATGGAAATCGATATTTATTAGTGGTAATGGATTATTTCACAAAGTGGCCTGAGGTATATCCCATCCAAGACCAGGAAGCAACAACAGTGGCTGAGATGATAGTTAATAACTTCATTAGTAGGTATGGGGTACCTTTACAACTCCACTCTGATCAAGGACGGAATTTTGAATCCAATGTGTTTAAAGGCATCTGTCAACTATTAGGCATTCAGAAAACCAGAACAACTCCCTTACACCCTCAGTCGGATGGTATGGTTGAAAGGTTCAATAGAACAATTGCTCAGCATTTAGCATTATTTGTGAACGACCATCAACGTGACTGGGATCGCCATGTACCACTCCTTTTGCTGGCATATAGGACGGCAGTGCATGAGACAACTGGACAGACACCTTCCATGATGCTTTTTGGAAGAGAGTTACGTCTTCCCTGTGACCTTTTGTATGGTCGGCCCGAAGCAATGCCTGTGTCCACTCCACAATACGTACAAGAATTGCAACAACGACTAGAAGAAATCCATCACTCCGTTAGACATAACATCGACATAACAAGTGACAGAACCAAAACAAGATATGACAGTAAAATAAATGGAACTATTTTCAATCAAGGAGATCTTGTCTGGTTATACAGTCCACATAGAAAGAAAGGACTATCTCCAAAACTTCAGAAACCTTGGGAAGGTCCATATACAATAGTTAACAGGATTAATGACGTGGTATATCGCATTCGTCGACGTCCAGCTACAAAGTGCAAGGTGGTTCACGTGGATCGTTTGGCCCCGTTTCATCGAAGAACTGAAGAAACTTTGGAATCCAGAATTGTTCGGGACAAACAAGATGTAGGAAGGGGGCAGTGTTACGACAGAACGAATCTGGCAACCGAAAGCAAAAAGTTTCAGCCAACGAATAAGAACGTTGGGAGAATTTGGAGAAGAAGAGTGGAGCGTTAACGGTCGTTGTATTGTAACGGTCGAAGAGTTCGAAAATGGACGGTGAGCTGTTCTGAGACAGTGCGCGTAAGTATCAAGAAGTAACTTGATGTGTTGTGTATACGCGGAAGTATAAAAGTGGGAACTTTTATGGCTAACTTCGAATGTCTACACGGACTGTCTTTTTGTTCGGCTAGTGTGTGAAAAGTTATTAGCACAGGACGAGAATTGGTTTACGAGTGAAGATCTTCGGGTGACCTGGTAAATCAAGTAAAAGGTAGTATTTAGTAAAATACACAGAGCTGATGTTGTGTGCTCTACGCAGGAAGATTGATGACTTGTGCATGTTAATAGTTGATTTGTTAATAAGATACTTCATCCATATTTCCTTTGTAACAATTTACCTTGTATTGAATTTGGTTTTGAAATATAGCTTTTAATACTCACGCTCAGTGGCTATCAATTTTTGTGATCCGCAATAATATTAACATGATTAATAATGAGATAATGTGTAAATGACAACAGCATTGAGTTCTTTATTTTAAAATAAGAAGTTACACTATGCTTTTATGGACACTATCATATCAGTCCTCTGGGGTCTGCCATCAGAAATCATGTGTATAAGGGGGGGGGGGGTGGAAATCCACCTGAACTAAATAATAGTATGTTTTTAATTATATGAACATTAGTGTTTTCTTAATCTGTGAACTTTATACTTTCATGTTATACAAATCATTTTTAATTTAGCCCTAAATATGCTTAAAAATAGTAAGTTTTGATGTCATCAGTTTTATATGAAGAAGTTACAGAATGATGTCCATACATTTATAGTAATTAACATCAACCTCTTTTTCAGAAAAAAGAACAACAGCATTTTCCTGTGGATCCAAACATTCTAAAAGAAAAAATTAAAACTATTGAAAATAAATTAAAAATTCATCAAGAAGGTTTATGCCAGCCTCAAACATTTAGTGATGCTAAGAAGCTGAGCAGACATGAAATGGATATTGAAAAAACTCTTTATGCAGGTTGCAACTCAAAGAACCAGTTGTCATCCTTAGTAACTGATACTAAATCACTTTCTGAAACTGGTCAGCCCAGTGATCCATTTGAACATGTAAAAAGGCTATCAGAACAACTAATGGAAAAAGTTCGAAAGAAACGAAAGAGGGTAAAAGGTAAAAATGATACTGGTTGTAACAGTACTCTAAAACTAAGAATTTTTAACAAGGCAACAGATAATGTTGGTTCTGAGTTTAGTGATGTGAAACCCATCTCCTATGATCCAAATATTCATCATGTCATTGTACCTCTTGAGGAATCAGAAGTAAATGAAAAAAGGCTGACTATTAAAGAAATACAACAGTTGCCTAGGTTTGAAAATTATAACCCAGGAGTACCAAGTAAGGTAATATTTATTGTTATACAGAAATTCAAGGCATGAGATACTAGTAAGGTTGTATCATAAAGCCAAAGAATTAATTGTGTTACCGTCATTAATTTTTCATATCATAATTTTATATCAGACTTGCATGTTAGTTACAAAGCAGGAGCAAATATGAAAAACTATTGATAATACATATTGAATGAAGTGGGTAAAATATGAGTATGAAATATTAGCAACAAATTCAATATTTAAAATTCTAATATTTTGGGGATACAATATTACTGAAAAAATTAGGCATCTGAGATTTGTGGAGCACTGGTGATATTCTTTTCAATAATGGTTGTGTTCCCTATATGTTTTGTACTTATTATGAAAATGACATTGAAATCACCTAATTTTATTTTTGAATAATCATGTTTCATTCAAATATATCGAAATAATGCATATTAGTGTACAAAATCCTAGCTTTATTTTCATAAATCTTATTTTTATTTTACACTTGTAAATAACATCTATAGCCTCTCTGAGTGTCCATCAGTGACCAGATAACATATTTCAATTGTTGTGGCTTGTATCATTTTTCAGTTAAACTGCTTCCTATGTCATTAGCATCTCCAAAATTAGGTGAAAAAAGATCAAATGTGAATGTAAAAAATGGATTTGGGGAGATACATCTTAGTTTCCTTTCTCTCTAACACTTAGTTCTTTCACTTAGTTCATAAAATATTCCTGAAAGTTCTTTATTAGTTCACAAAATATTCATAACTTATCCTTAAAATGTTCTGGATAACTGATTTGATGGCATTCCAAGTTCTTTTTCTTTCAAGTCTTCATAAAAAGTGCTAAATTTCATGAAACCAGTTATTTGTTGACATAAAAATGGGCCTCTTTCATTTTGGCATCAAAAATTTAATAAATTTTATTTTCATATAAATTTAAGTGCTAGAATCTATTATTTACTGTAATGAAATTTTTCATTACTGTTTTTCTTGGGGAGGGGGATGATGCAACAGTTCTTTGTTCAGGAATTAAAGCTTAAAGAAGTGGCCAGTCCTTAACACCATAATGAATTCATTTCTCTGCCATTCCATTTGCAAAGAAAACAGTAAAATTTTATGTATACACACTACAAACCAATGATGACTTTAAGATCACAGATTTTTCCAGTTGTATTTTGTTATATTCTTTTTATTAAGGAGACTCCATATCTACTTTGATGATTTGGTCAAGTACCCAACTTGGGAACTGATGGGTATACAGTTTGTTTGGAAGATAATATTTTTCAGACTTAATTTTAAACAATGCACCAGCCAATATTTTGGGGGTGTTGGGGGTGGCTTTACAAGCAATATTTCAAACATGTTCAAGGAACAATAAATTTGTGGATGTAGCTGGCCACGGAATAGTTTTGGTTCTTTGTAGATATGCCTTGCAGATGGCAGCAGTGTGTGAACAAGCAGTAACTTGTTAGAAGATAGCATTAGTGATAATCATCAGAAATGGTAGTGCTACTGGCTGTAAGATGTTGCCAGCATATTACTGGGGCATTCACATTACTGATTACATATACCAGAAGTGACCTGTCATAACTGACTCTCTTAAATAAGAACATTCTGTGGGTGAACAGAATAGTGTTTACAAATAATGGCTGGATTTGCACTCTTCCCACATTGTCTCCAGATTGGATGTGATGATCATCAGCACCCAGGCAGAACTGGGACTCATTCAAGATATGTTGCTATTACTCATTCCATGTAGTTACCTGGAATGAGAAGTACCTACCTCTAACCCAACACCAGTCAAGCGTAACAATGGTGCACAGTCAAGGGCAACCTATGCAGTGGACACCAGGCTTGCATCCCTATGTCTTGTAATCTCCTGGCAGTGGTCCTGGTCATGATGAAAATTTGAATGGTAACTACAATTGAGGTTGGGTCTGCCACTACCAAACAATCCACTTGTGCTTTAGTGTTTTTGCATGTTGCCTCTGATCCTGATAAGAAGGTACTCAGAATACTTCCATGAGCCATTGGTGCCAGCAGTGTCTAGTGGTGCAAAAAGTTCTGTTTTTTTTGTTTTTGTTTTTGGGCATCCTTAGTTGTATAATGTATGCAATATTGAACTAGATATTTTGCTTCTGAAGTAAAAATGAAACACGTTTACAAATATTACACTAATATCCTGTTGTACTATATTGAACCTGGTAGTAACTTGAGTTAATGAGGTTTTCTCATTATTGAAGTATATTCTGTATACATATTTACAAGTTCCATAACATTATAAGGCTTCATATTTAGCATTTACTTTAATTTTTAATAACATTTTGCCTAATTTCGTAATTGAATTAATTTTACAGATTCTCTACTTAAAAAATTTGCATCCAAAGGTAAAAACAGAAGAGCTTATTGCTTTATTTGGAATATTTGAGTCTGCAAATGTGGAACCAATACATTATCGTCTTTTATCAGGCAGAATGAAGGGACAGGCGTTTGTTACATTTTCAGGTAAAAAGTTGTTCATAATAAAAGGTTAAATAAGTATTTCCATAAATATTTTAAGCAATTTTTGAAAAGAATATTATAACTTTTACTTGTAACTGATCCTTTTGGCTAATATTAAACTGTAGCTGAAATCTAAGGAACCAAAATTTGAGAGCAATTGAAAATTAAACATTATAATAGCAATTTTAGACTGAAATCTGACTTATTCTTACATGTAATATTGTTCACTTATACAGTCTTTTCCTAAGACATCTATCACAAAGTTCATGGTGATCAAGTGATCAAACACCACTCAGTTTCAAGAAGCACAATAGCAAGGAATGGGAGTGCCCATATGCAAAATTCACTGGAAGTGCCCCCTCGTCATCCTCTTGAAAAAGAAAAAAAAAGTATTCTTATTTCTAACATAAATGCATTTATCTTAACCTGAACTAATGATATAATAAAATGTGAATTCAGATTTTTTAAATTCAAATAAAATGAAAAAAAAAAAACCTTTTTTTTTATGTTTACACAGGCATGGTTTCCAGTAATATATTGATAAAAGGTGATGATCAGAAAAGGTTTTTGAAAGATTCTGGCATTGCCTTTGCTAGATATATAAAATCAAATTATGCAACAATTTTTAAAAGCTAAAAACAATAATTCCCAAATATTCCAAATTTATAGTCATGTACTTGTAGATCAAAGAGCAGCTTTTAAGATAGCAGAAAAATTGTCTGCAGCTGGATGGAATAAGAACGCTTTGAAATCCTGCAACATGTCAAGCCCTGTAACTAAACAATAAGTGTAACCCTTCCCAGGTCACCATAGAACATAGATGTTGACAGAATCCGAAATGAGAGGTCAAGGATGTCAATAGACATCTTTTGTACAACACATGAAACCTGATTTTTTTTTTAATTGCTGTTTGAAAATTTTCTACCCATATCTTTTAAAAATGTGCAATTCAAGTTTGAAAAATAATATATTTTTTTATTTGATGCATATTTTATTAAACTATAACATAAATAATTTGTTAAAGCCATCTGGTTGCCATTTCAATAAATAATTTTGACACAGCTTAGTAGGTAATATTTAATCTCACAATAAAAGCTGTTAACTAGAATTTAAAAAAAAAAATTCAAATCACAGGAATTGAGGAGTGCATTATGAGATATGGGTGAATTGAACAAATTTGCCCTAAGGCCTAATATTGTTACTTTTCACTCCTTTCATATTATTTTACCATAATTATCAATAACTCATAATTATCCTTAGTCTTCAGTCACCCAAGGGAATCTAGAGTAGATAAAGGTAATTACCATTGATATGTTGGCTGGTACAGCAGCAATGGAGCTCAACCTCAGCATGGCGATCCTTCCAGCTGATTAATGTTCTTTTGTTGAAGGTGTTGAAACTTTCCACGACATACTAGTCCTCCATTAAAGCACGCCTTGATGTTCAGTAGTTTGCAGGAAGGCCATTTTATTGCACACACAAGATGGTTGATGTAAAGTCTTGTAGTACTTCCAAGGTGGATGTTGTTTCGCCATTATTTGGGCTATGTGGGCAGTCCTTTGCTACTTTTTAGGAGATGTTATGCTTTTTCAGTATATCTTGACGGGTAATACTTTTGTGCTTACATTGGCATAGTATAAAGGGCTTCTTAAAAATCCCAGTGGCAATTACTATTCTATTTATGTCATGCCTCATATCACTTGTTACCTGTTGCGCAGCTCCTGAGATAATTAAACTGAGACACTTGCACACTTTTCTGGAAAGCTAGGATGTGTGCAAAGGGAAAAAAAATATATAAGTTTGTATAGTTCAAAAATGGAAAAGTACTAATGAGGAAATCAAATGGTGAAAGAATCATCAATATTGATATGTTCACCAACTTTAATGATTTTTGAACTTTTAGATATATCCGATAAACCTTACTTCTTTTAACTTTTTAGTTTTTAGTTTTTATTTTGTTCAATACTTTTGCTATTTAATAATTTGATGAACATTTTCTTAGCTATGTTTAATGTGAATTTTGAAGATTTTAATATAAACTGTGATGTTACTTATGTAACTACAGTTTTAGAAGTAGAAGCTTGGTTCGGAAATAATTATGGTAAATTTATTCACAAAAATAAATTAGGAATTGCTCATGTTAATATAAAAAGTCAAAGAAAATATTGGGATTCATTAAAAATAAGTATTAACAATTACATGAAACATATTGGTTTTAAGTAAAACAAATGTAAATAAATATGAAAATTATTTATATGATGTTGACAAATTTAATAAAATTACAAATGATAATATGAATAAAAATATTAGGGGATTTCAGTATACTATAAAGAAAATCTAGATATTGAAATTATAACACAACAAATACTTCCAGCAGAAACTATAAATATATATATATAAAAGTAAAAAATAATATATATAATGTTTTAGTACTATTCAGATCACCTAGTACAGATGTGAATTCTTTTCTGTTGAATTTCTGAAACTGGATGGAAAATACAGAAAAAAATCAAAATCAGATTTTAATAGTTGATTTCAATATTGATACAATGAACACTAAAAAGCATGGCATGGAAAATTATATCATATTACTGGCAGAAATGAATTTTGAAAGTTTAATAAGGGAAGCTATAAGAGAGAAATAGTAAAAAGTAAAATTGCCAAAACGTATAAATAAAAAAATAAATAAATACCCCCTCAAGCAGCTGCTTGCCACAGAGATCTGACAGGAGCCTGCCAGTTTATATGCCATAGTAGAGTAGAGAGTCTGAGAGGATGGTAGAGCCTCAGCAAAAAAAGACACCAACAGCTATGCCTTACCCGGGGCTCGAACCCAGGCCCCTTAGATCAGTAGCCAAGCGTGCTAACCACTCGGCCACAGACCATATTAATATAAAACTGATTAAAAATATGTCAGCAAATTCAATAATTCAAACAAGCAAAATAATGGATCACTATATGATTTTAACATTGAATAGCAATACCAAAAAATAATTTGAATAAAGTTAATTATACTGAAACAGACCAAGAAAATAAGAATTGGTCTTTTGACCATAACAATATAAACAAAGCTATCTCTGAAATGAATTGGAATTTAGAAAATTATGAAGACAACTCAATGGAAGAATTAAACCTATATAAAGTATTTAAAGACATTTATGATGGAATTTTAGGAAAAAATGGAGTATATATGAGGAGTGTAGGAAAGGTAAAAAGAAATCATAGCAAAAACTGGATAACATCGAACTTGATAGAGTTAATTGAGAAAAAGAGATGAAGCTTGGATTAAATTTAAGAATAATGATAAAAGTGATGCTTATAAAAATAGTTATAAAAAATTAAGAAATATGAAATATAGTTAATATTCAGATTAGAAATCAGAAACAACTTTATTATAGAAATAAACTTATAATGGAGAAAAATGATATGAAGGCTACCATGGCAATTAATATATGAAATGTTACAAGGAAAACAGAAAAATCAGCGGACGATGTAATAACTGACAATATGTCCAAAAAGAAAATCTAAGGAAGAAATAGCAAATAATTACAATGGTATTTATAATACACTAATTCTACAAATAAGAGATACAAATCACCAAGATGATATAAATTATGGTCCAACCATGATACAAAGATATACTCTATTTATATACATGAAATCCCTGAAAAACTGATGAAATAATTACTACATTAGACACCATATATCACCTGGTTAGATAATGTTTACATTAATTAAACGTATAAAACTTAATAAAGAAATTCTACTAAATATTATATCAAAAATTATAAATCGGATTATATTTACTGGGAACATACCTACTGAACTCAAAACAGATATTGTAAGACCTATTTTTAAAGGAGGTATTAAGGAGGACTTTTCTAACTATCGACCGATTGTTGTACCTATATTTAAAAATATTATGGAAAATTATATTTCCTATAATAAATAGTTGAATCTATATTTTCAAAAAAATGGAAAAATATATTTATAATACTGTTTATAATTTTTTACTTAAGCACACCCTAATTAATGAAAATCAATTTTCATTTCAAAAACGAAAAACACAATTCAGCTAATTTCTAAAATTGCAAATAATATTAACAAATCATTGAATAATAGGGAAAAAAATTGTAACTATGTTCTTAGATTTAAAGAAAGCCTTCGATACAATAGATCATAACATTTTACTAAATAAATTGGAAAATTATGATATTCACAGTATAATGTTTGATTGGTTTCAAAATTATTTATCTGACTGATACACAATTACTAAAATAAAAAACTGTTACAGCAGAAAAGTAATTACATGATATGGAATTCCCCAAGGTTCAATTTTAGGTCCTTTATTGTTCCTGGTATTCATAAATGATTTGTTCAATACAAAATTAAAGTGCTATTTATCTATATGCTGACGACATTGTTTTAATAAACAGTCACAAATATTTAAATGATAGCATTTCAGAGATTCAAATAGATTACAATAATATAATTAGATGGTTAAATCATAATAAAATCGACTTGAGTGAAAAAAAAACAAAATGGATGATTCACCAGGATTTAATATTCATCAAAACCTCTTTATCAAAACACATAAAATAAATTGAAAAAAAAAAAAATGATTCTTCTGATTGTGAATCATTATGTAGTTGCCCACTTGTTGAGCAAGTAAATCAAATACTTAGGAATGTTTTTTAATGAATATTTTAGGTGGATTGCCCATATATCCCACATATGTGAAAGCTTGAGAATATCAGCAATAAAAATTCAAAAATTGAAATACTAAATATGGAAACCTATTTTTTTATATAAAGCAATATGCGAATCTATTTCAAATTATGGAATAATTATGCATGGGACAACTAACTTAACTAACATATATAAAATAGAAAAACTGCAGTCTATAATAGTTAAAAATATTATTCTGTTTCATTTGCAAAAAAATTATAAAACTTCCACAGATAGATAAAATTTTTTTAGACCTTTTATCCTACAATAATTTATATAAATATAATTTAATAATTAAAAAATCTTTTGACAAAAATTTTTACAAACTGATACTTTGCTAAAGACATATTTGGAATAGAAAGAATGAAATGCTCTCGGTGCTGATAGGATATACATATTATTAAAAGAGTTTTATTCAATATTGGTATTATAATACTATTATTATTCTTCTAATTCAAAATATTTACCTTGCATTTATCTTCCTTTCAGATATTTCAGTTGCAGAAAAAGCCATGAAGTCTGTAAATGGTTACAAATTGAGGGATCAACCAATAATTATTCAGTACGGAAAAAAGAGTTAGCTGTGTCTTTTCATTAAGCACTTTGGATATTCAACTATTGGTGTACTTTTTATGTAATATATGTATATTTTGTACATATGTTCTTAATAAGTGTATATATAATATATATTAATGTATATAGTGTGGAAATATCAAAACTTATGTAATCAGCTGCAAATATGCACGAATCTACGAGATTGAGCTTAAAGACAAAAGAAAAGTACAACCTCTACCTTATAAACTTATAACAAAATGCTGCAGTACCAGTTCGAGGAATTTCATCAGCATAACTATATTACAAATGCCTGATAATTATAAAACCTCATTTAAAAAATATTAAATCTTTGTTCCACTGATTATGAACCTCTATGTAGTAAAATTTGGAAATGAAATTTTTATGGATTTTATGAAGTATATACCTATTGAGATAATAAAGGTATTTTTTTTTAAATATTACTAGGGCTAGATAGTCTCACTGATCTTCCATCATCTCAAGTGATAGGGTAATGTGATTGAAAAGTTTAGCAAGACACTAACAATCATCATTTTGATTGCTTTGTAAATAAGTATTAGGATAATTAAGTGCACAAATTTAAGCTAATTCTGTTGGTTAGCATACTTGTCTACTGATCAGAGGGATTTGGGTTCGAGCCCCGGTTAAGGCATTGATGTTTGTGTTTGTCTTTCTGCTGAGGTCCACCATCCTCACGGACCTAACTAACAGTCTTCTGTCATACCTATATGTGACAAGCAGCTGCTTGAGAGGGTACTGGCACATCTCCTCCAAAATGTGATGGGATCGAAACGAAATTCTCCAAAAGATTTATCCATTGACAACTTCATCTGCAATTTATCACAGTCTCAAAGCAATCACTCTGGCATTGATAGATCCCCCATGACTTCTTTTACAAGATTGTCCATATAAATTGCATCTGTGCATGGCTCCAATAATTGCAACTAAAGTTTCTTTAGCAATATTGTCCACTTCTCCAATAATAACATCCTTTAAATCCTGCACTGATTGAAGGGGATTCTGCTAAATTTTGCATTTTAGATGTCCCCATAGGAAAAACATTCAGTGGCATAACAGCTGAATGGCTACACAATGGAACCCTTCCACTCCCTTCCTCGAAAGTCCTCTCTCTGGAAAATGATCTAACCACTGGCAAGCATTTATGGAGAAATGAGTGCTAGAGGGGATAGGCAAAAAAATGCAATAAAGAGAAAAGACATTTTGTAAACATCCTGGGTGGTTCATGAATTCACATTTTCATCAAAGAAGTAGAGCCTGATCATTTGATCCTTGTGAACACTACACCATTTCTCATGGATCTTGAAGTGGTCGTTCCTGTTCCAATGATCTTGTGCATCGGAATATTAACTAAAGGTTTGCTGACTGATGTGACCAGCCAGATCGAAAATTGCATCGTCTTAGATAATCCTTTGGACTACATTGTCTCATGATGCAGCACACATTTACATAACTCCATCCTGCTGTCATAATTGTCGGGATCGTATTGCACAAATTGAATCTTGTAAGGGTGGAATTTGCGTGCTTTTAGAACGTGATGTACCGATTTCTGTGCCAGCTTCCACATTGACCTCATGTGATTCATCACTATGGCAGCAAGACGTGATGTCATCAGTTGTGGAAATAAGTTGATCAGTTTAATAATGATCTTTTACACTTCCTATCTTCAAAGCTGTTTTTATTCTTGCTTCTGTAATATGTTTACACTTTTCCAAAATAATTTTTTGTAGCAGCAAGATTATGGCCATATGCATCATACAGATAAATTATCTAGACATGAATAACAAGGCATTGACTATTAATAAAGTGAATACAATGATTGCAAGCACTAGACTGACCATAGGGCAAAGCTGAGTAAAGGGTTTAGGGCACTTAGCTGTGCTTCTGACTCAAGGACAGTAGTTAGCATAGCAAGTATAGACTTTTGTGGAGAGGAAATTATATATGATATAATTTCATACTGATGAGAGGTTTGATATATTTGAATATGTTCCTAATTTAATAAAATTAATTTCAAATCTCTTAGTGTTGAATGCAAATGTTTGTCTGCCATTTCTGATCGAATTTGCTTTTAATAAAATTCATTCGAGAAAATGTTCAGAATTAGGTACTAGCGAACAGTTATTATTCCAGCTGAGAGTCATTTGAGAAGAGGAACTGTAGAATTTGATAGCGTAAAATTGCGCAAACTCTACAGATTTAGACAAGTCTCAACATGTTTGTTTATTAAATATTTTGGACAATAAACTTATTTTGTTGTTACTTAAAAATTTATTCCTTACTAGTATTGTTAGCTGGATAATTTTACGATTAACCGAAAGCTACTGTATACACTGATAATACACCGAAGAGCCAAAACATTATGACCAGCATATTTTTATGCAAATCAAAACAATTGCAGGTAAATGACAGTGCGTGTGAAGGTACTGAAACGTTATAAATAACACTTGATACTGAGCTCTGTTATTCAGTGTTATTCTTGTTCTACAGGTGGGGAAGGCAGCGAACTTGAGTTTGACAAAGGCCAAATTGTAATGGGCAGACGACTGGATCAGAGCGTTAGGAGACGGCAAGGCTTGTGGGGTGTTCATGGTCCGAGGAGGGATAACCCACGAACTGCTGGCAAGGTGTGGGCCTACCACAGCTGATCGATGATGGAGGTGAGCGAAAGCTATCCTGTATGGAATGAGCCAACAGGAAGGATACTGTGGTGCAACTCACCCATAATTTGAATGCTAGTGATGGGAGTAATGTGTCGCAACACAGTACATTACACCCTGCTGAAAATGGAACTGTATAGCCGCAGGCTGCTCTGGATGTTGTTTCTCAAGTGTTATTTATAACGTTTCAGTACCTTCACACGCATGTCATTTACCTGCAATTGTTTTCATTTGCATAAAGACATGCTGGTCATGAATGCTGCTGCTCTGAATGCCCATGATAACCTCTGTTCACCATTGATAGCTCCCCGATTGATAGCACACGAACATCAAAACTGGACCTTGAATGATTGGAAGAAGGTCGTCTGGTCAGATGAATTTAGTTTCCTGTTGCACCATGTGGATGGCTGGGTACGTGTGTCACCTGGAGAAGTGACTCCAGGATGCACCATGGAACAAAAGCAAGCAAGTGGAGAAAGTGTAATGCTTTGGGAAATGTTCTGCTGAGAAACCTGGGTCCAGTCATTCATGTGCAAGAAACTATGACGTCTATCACCTACCTAAACATTGCAGACCAGGTACATCTTTTCATGGCAACGGTATATCCCTCTAGTAGTGCCTTCTTTCAGCAAGATAATGCGCCATTCCACACTTCCTGGATTGTTCGAGAATGGTTCACAGAACTTGAAGACTTCCAGGTATTGCCCTGGCCTCCAAATTCCCCAGACATAAATTGAGCATCTGTAATTTGTGTCGGAACAGCATATCCGATCTGAGGTGACAACCATGTAACTTACAAGAGTTAAAAGATCTGCTGTTAACATGTTGGTACCAGATACCATAAGACACCTTTAGAAATCTTGTAGCGTCCATGTCTCGCCGGGTAAGAGCTGTTTTGGCAGCACATGGTGGACCAACATAATATTAGACAGGTAGTCATAATGTTTTTGCTCTTCAGTTTCAAACAATACACGCCCACCCCAGACATAACAGTCAGTGATGGGGTCTTGTACTGAATAGACCCTCAGTCATTGAAGATATCTGGGTTAACCCTGGCCACATTTGCATAGCTCTACATCATGAGAGATGCATACTTTCTGGAGAGGGAGTTAACGACAGAGTGTGCACAAATAGAGTCAATGTACTATGAAAAAAGTTGAGAAGTAACTGCCCATGAATTAATAAGGACAGATGGATTGTGAAAAAAATTATAATAGAGATTAGTACTTTGTATAAGGCAGAAAAAGGGTTATAGCTCTGTCTCTTGCTAACATAATATGCCATGTAGACCAAGTGATTTTGCACCTAAAAATTATAGTCTTTGTATAAGATAGACAAAAGGGTTGTAGCCCTATCACTTGGTAACATAATATTATATTGTGTACGCCAAGAGATTGTACACCTAAAATTACAGAGAGAGATTTTATAAAATTGATGAAAGGTCTGTAGTCCTGCCATTTTGTGAGAACGATATTATGCTTTGTGGATCGAAAGACAGTGAATTATAGATTGAAACGAGTCAGGTGTTTAATGTACTGTAGATGGTTCATAACCCAAATGCGTAAATGGAAATTGACAAACTAAGAATTAAAATCATTGAATAGGGACTCAAGGAACGTAAATGTTATAGACATAAATTCATCACAAGCATAAGTAGGCGACCATTACAACAGTAGGAGGCACACAGAGTATGCATGCCATGTTGAACACTTTTTACACGTTTGTTTCTTTTCACATATGCCTCCACCAACGATGAGATGAGATCAATGTCACATACCGTAGCATCAAACAACTGGATCAAGCTGGACTTTACAGTCAACCACACCACTTCCACTAGTAAATCTCCATGCAATGATGCTTCGTGTGAGGTGTATACAATGGTCTAACCAATGGATATTTATAATCGATTCCTCCCTCTCTTTTGAACAAATATGGTCACTGAAAGGAGATGAACTCACCAATATTTTCCAACATTCCCAAGGTTGCCACTTCTGCATCATTTCTCGTCAAATAGTATACTGATTGCTGCAAAACAATTGTAATGAAGACACCCAAGTATAGAATATTCTCCTTCCCTTCTGTTTTCTTTTTTCCTCATGTTAGGATTCTTCTCTGCCCTGACCCATTGGCCTCACCCAGAGTAGGGTAGGTATGCCAACCCAATAGTTTTTCAACGTGCCCCCTCCCCCAACTTTGCACAATTTTCGAAATGGGTCACCAATTTTCCTGTCTTTAACTCCTTGATCGAACACCTCACTAACATTCAGGAAGGAAGATGCCTGAGGCTCATCTATTCTTGGAATCATCAGTGGCTGAAACCACTTCTGAATTTTTCAGAACGATCGGGTCTGACATATGCACTTCTACGTGATAGAAACACGTCTACAGCATGCATAAATAGCCCAATTGCAGCGCCAAACTGGACACAACAACATCCTCACACACCTTGACCAGAACGGACCTGTGTATCCCTTGAAACTTCCCACTTATGTTCCTGACATCTGCCAAGGAAGCAATGTGCATAATGCCAAGGCAGACAAAGCCCTATTAAGCACCTTACCTCATGGAAGAAGCCATAAGGCATTGAGCTTGCTAGGAATGGAATCGCCAGCCTTCCAGTAGATGACTCTGACCATATCGGAGACTATTTCCTATAACTCTCTACATCCCACATCTTTCTTACTTATCTGTGGTCACCTCCTTAAGCCACGGATTACTTTGTAAACTAACTAGCTGCATTCTTGCAGCTTGATGCCTGTCCATTCATAATTCTGACATTCATAATTCTGATGTTGATCCTCTAAGTAAAAATTGCAATGTGTGCTCAGAAGCGAGCAATAAATAATATTAAGTTGACCAAAACGTGCTCGTGTATTCATGTCTGATATGCCTTTCTTGCTGGATAATATAATGAACTCGTAGCTCTTGTCGCAGATTAACTAATGTATCGTGGAAATCCTGTAAACGAAATCTATATCACCACTAATGAGTTTAGGTGTAAAAACAGTGCGTACCCCCTAGATGTATTTATCCCACTTTGTCACCCCAATCTCCCAGCACAGAGTTAGAGGGTCCCGACAGTATTGCTAATTTTACAGAACCGAATATTTTGCTTAGAGCGATTAATCCCCCCCCCCCCACACACATAATATTTTTCTTTGCTCTGATGCACAGAAAATTTTAAGAGATAAATGTACCAAAACTTAAAACATGTTACTCAAAATTTTGTGAACAGAATCTACCCACCCCTGGGGATTCATACTGGCAACATGGCCAAACCAATGGAGTCTCTCCTTGCACAATATGCTGCTTAAAGGAGGTTGCAAAGTCCTTTGCCTAACCTCATCATTAGTTACAAAGTTGAACCACCTAATGCCCAAGATGCTGCGTAAACATCTAGAATCAAAAGCATCTAGTTTCCTGTTATCTTGTTTACAAAGTGTCCAAGTTTCACTACCGTAACTAACCCTAGAAAGAAACAAACTATTATACAGTCTAATTTTAGTCTAGGTGTATACGCCTATTTCTCCACACTCTCCGTAGATTCTTAAAAGTCCAGACAGCAATCCCTACTCGTCTGTTAATCTCGTGCCGCACATCACCATTATCTGTTACATAGCTCCCAAGATAATTAAACTGTGACACCTGCTCAAGACTGTAACCATTCAGATTAATTGAATTACAGCCTGCCTTACCAGTTTTCATCACTTTAGTTTTCTCTCTGTTTGTAACTAAACCTACTCTACTACCAGTCTCATCAACAGCTCGAATGAAAGAGTTCATCTCATCAACATCATTTGCCAAAAGGGCTAAATCATTAGCATAATCTAAATCAGAAATTTTCGTATCTCCAGTCCATTTAAGGCCAAAATCTTTCCCTTGAAGTGAATTTCGCATAACATAATAACCAAGCTAAAAAGAAAAGGGGACAAAATGCACCCTTTTCGAACACCAGAAGTAATGCTAAACTAATTGCTACAAGCCTTACCAACTCTCACACACGACTCAGTGTTATTATAGAGGGCTTTCATTATGTTAACTAACTTGTCAGGTATACCAAATGATATCACAATCAACAACAAATTATGACAATCAACAGAGTCGAAAGTCTTTTTGAAATCAACAAAGCTAGCAACCAAAGGTTTTTGAAACTCTAAACGTTTCTCAAGAATCTGTCTAAGTGAAAATATCTGAACCACACATCCCCTACCACTTCTGAATCCACATTGCTCATCACGCAATTGACTGTCAACCAGATTCTTAATTCTATTAAGCACAATCATGGAAAGAACTTTACCTGGAACAGAGAGTAGGCTGATACCCTATAGTTACCACAAGAACTGCGATCACCTTTTTTGAAAATAGGGATAATAATAGCTCTGGTGAAATCCTTAGGAATCATGCCTTTGTCATAAAAGATATTCAAAATTTCAGTCATCCAAGTGGTAACAGAAACATTCCCAGCGCTAAGCATTTCAGTAGTAATTTCATCTACCCCTGGGGATTTATGAAGTTTAAGTTTAGAAATAGCCAAAATACCTTCAAATTGTGTTATAGGGCCAACACTAAAGCCACCAATGCATCTATCATCATTGCAAACAATGGGAGTAGAACTAACTACATTGTTTAGAACATCACTGAAATGCTAGCCATGACAAAATCCTCTATAACCTTCTATAACCTTACCTTGTTTATTCTTCAATCCCTGTACACCTGTTCCTTTTCTACCACACAAAACATTAACTATCTGATACCGCTCTCTGCTGTTGTGCTGTGTAACCGCTTCCTCGGCTTTGTCAATCAAGCCAAAGATTCTTATCAGCAGCTAACTGATCCTTTACACATTTATTAAGTTCTCTGTAATGCTTTCTATTAGGACTAGTAGAGTATTGATTAAGAACATTCCTCCAGTTCTTTCTTTCCGAAATAAGCTCAAGTGCCTTATCACTCAGATAATTCTGTCTCTTCTGCTCCTTTTTTCCTAAAAGAGTACTGTTAGTGTCCAAAAAAGCCTGTTTAAAATGATCCCATTCTTCCTCAACTTCAGTAGTAAGCATAGAATGACTGTCATAATGACTAAGTAACCTATCATGGTAAGCTTTGGCTATAACTGGGTCTGTCAGAGCTTCAGTATTAAAAACAAATTTTTTAACCCTAGCACAACACTTTTTAAGTTTAAGTTGCAAGACACTTTTAACAAGGTAATGGTCAGATCCAATTTCAGCTCCCCTATATGCCCTGGTATTCCTAACAGAACTAGCCCATTTGCTGTTAATTAATATGTAATCAATCATATTCTTATGCAGCCCATCAGGTGAAACCCATGTGTACTTATGTATGTCGCGGTGTTTGTAATAAGTGTTAGTTATTCTGAATCCATTGAGTTTACTTACCTGTAGGAGACGTTGCCCATTGCCATTGCAGCTACCAATACCAAAAGGGCTTATTACTCCTCCCCAAAGGTTAGAGTCAGTACCAACTTTGGCATTGAAGTCACCAAGAACAAGGGTAATATCTCCTTTCTTGACAGAATCCAAAATATCCTTAAGTTGTCCGTAAAACCTATCCTTCTCATCTTCATCGCCATCCTCAGTGGGGGCATAACAGCAGATAACACTCAAGTCTTTAACGCTTGTCTGAAATTTTGCTATAAGAAACCTTTCATTACTCATATCCTAGAAGAGCATCACTAGCGTGTCTGCTGAGAATCAGATCTACGCCTTGGAGATGCTTATTGTCGTCCCTCCCTGAAAAGAGAAATTTAAGATTGTTTTTAAGAATCTGATCTTTATCTGTCCATCTGGTCTCTTGCAAGCCGAGAATATCTAAATTATAATGGTGGAATTCTTTTGTGAGGACATCAAGAGAAAAAGCTCTGTGCAGAGTCCTCACATTCCAACTACCTATGGAGAGAAAATGGTTAGTGGGATGTTTAAAGAAGCTATATTTATTGAGAGAGGGAATGCCGACAATATCAAACAGTCCCCTAATCGCAGACATGGGGCAAAGACCAGTCAGTCCCCCACCAGTAAAGGCTGAAGCCATCTGCACTGGAAGACTTCCTCCAATGTAGAATTTGACGATGCCAATAGAAGCAAAGAGTTCAGGTGCCTGCGATGACCTCTGCTCAGGATTATCCACCAGCTGATAAACATATCCTGTGAATCTATTCACTTGGGGCTGCCAACCCACAAACAAAGAGAAAACACAGCGGAAGATTTTCCCTCCACAGAAGACCACCAGTGCAGCAAAATCAGGATCCATAATCAAGCTCAGAGCCATATATCTGTCCAATCCAGTGGGTTTATATGGTCAGCACCAGGACCCTGTGTGGTTGACCATTCCTCAGCAGGGTAGAAAGATTTCAGACCAGTAGAAAGTCACCAGACCAGTAGGCCACACTAATCTGGCAGCCCTCCCGTTCCGTTCACTTCCGCAAGAGAGTAACTCTTTTGTAAGGTACTAACGGTCTGCACCACGGGAAGGCGGGGTCGGACGTTAGGTGCTAGGCCTGGCCGGTTCCATGCATCATCACAGGAGATCGATGCGTAGCTCTCCTTCCAGTAACTACCTAGCTACGTGAGATAAAATGGAACTAGTTAGAACAAGAGCTCCAATTTCATTCTCGTGTTCTGTATTTTCGAAAGGAGAAAGAAAATGTGTTGGCCAACGCTGGGTATAAACCACTATTATTTTTGACATTGTCGAATTTTTTAAAATCCTTTAATAACAATTATTACAATGTATGTAAAATGTGAATGAATCATCTGCAGAGCATTCGTATAGTTTCTACAGTAGCGGAAAAATTGTTAGAAAGGCCTAAGACACTTTGAATAACTTGGAAAACATTTTAATGTGAGAGATATTTTAATACCTGTTATTTTTTCCAACCATTTTGCAGAAAAGGAACTGAGATATTTTTCTTGAAAACATCAAGGAAACAAACTGGGACACTTTTAATTAGCAGTTTAATTTTCCTTTGTAATTTTAACTGATCGAGCCAAACTTTTCTCGAAGTGCTGGGCAATATTTACTGGATGGAAATAAGAATAGGAAAAATGTTTTCCAATGGAATATAATACACTACAATATTATATGAAAGGTAAATCTCTGCATACGAAGAAATTCCGGACTTATAAAAGCCAATCGGCTGCACATCAGGCTCGACTGATACCTGATGTTCCAAGGTTAGAGTCCTGCTTGCAAAAGAAATGCGTTTGGTGGTCTTAGTAGCATGCTAATTTTACCTGTTTCATGACAGCTTTAGAGTAGATCCTCTTCTCTATCCTCGTGATTAGAACGTTAGTTATGTTCTGGTCAAAGGAAAACACGTCAGGTAGAGGGTAAAACAATCCAAATCACCTGATAAAATCAACATACTAATAGTATAGTAGTTGTTTCTTACAGAATTAATAACCAATAATTAACTAGAAATTTATCTAGATATGCATAGGCTTGCTGATCAATTTTATAGAAGTTCTTATCTCATGGAAACGTATTATGATCCATTTTAACATCCAGATGAATTTAACTGACCATTAATTTAGAAATTGATTATTGACAATTTAACCACTTGAATGTACTTATAAAGTACACGATTCGTGAATTGGGTTTAATGAACCAAATTTGTAACTTCAACCGCAGCTCATCTTGATCCCTAATTGGAGACTGAAGATGCAAGATGTATGTATAAATCAAAAATGCAGAAAATTCTTCTTTTTGATTTAGCTTCGAGCCCGGGTAAGGCATGGCTGTTTGGGTCGTTTTTCTGCTGAGGTCCTGCCATCCTCTCAGACCTTCTACTATGGCATATAAACTGACAGGCTCCTGTCAGACCTCTGTGGCAAGCAGCTGCTTGATGGGGGTATTTATTTATATTTATGCGCTGATCACGGAATGGAGCTAAATCGTAATATTTTGTGGCCAGAAGTTCCTCGAAACATCACAAGATGACGGCAATGTAGCCGGAATCATGTCTGATACGGTCCATTAAGTGTGCTTCTTAAGCACAGCGTTGTGAAACAAAGTTAAAGGAGTCACTTTTAGTTAGGACCAAGGCCTTTTTTTTCTACCGTTTTCAATTTAATGTGTAGAATTCATTTTAGCTAAAATTTTAACTGAACACTCCTTTTCTAGGTAAATTAATCTTTCAAGGGATATAAATCTTAAAAATCTTGATCACGACAGAAGTGTAACGTTGAGAAATTCAATTCCCCTGGTATGTATTAATTTTATGAGGCTTTTTTTTTCTGTTCTACCAACCTCGTTGAACATCACTGTGCAGCTGGCTAGTCGTCGTTATTTTATAGAAGTAGTGCCCACGAGTATCGCAACTTGGATTTGGAAGTTAAGAGACAAACTGGCAATAGATTTGTTTGCGTTATTCGGCAGGCATCGATCTTTTGGCCGCTACTGACAGAAGGAAGTTTGATTAATAGCAATCAAAAGGTTAATATTTTCCTCGATACATTCATTGTAATTTTGTTTCTCGTTCATGTTGCTCTTTATTGTTTGAAAGAATATAAAAATAAAGCGGAACTTCGAAAATCCGAAGTAATTACTGCACGAGGGCCTTTGGATTAATAGATTTTAAATGAAAATTCTATTTTTATTAAACTTATTTATTAGAATTATTTTGTGTATATTTTTATTGACAACTAAAAATTTGTATGAAACTACATTTTGTTAATAATAAGAGCAAATTCATCAATCTTCGGTTCCGTTCCTTTCCTATTCCTCTTATCATGCTTATATGCTTGTCCACGCAACTAATTAAGGAAAGGAATTTCATGAATAGGTATTTCATTTCTTGTCTGCTCACTCTAATAAGCAAGCGCTAAAACTGGGGAAGGAATCCTTGAAATTTACTCATAGATATATTTATAAATGTCAGTTGCATTGATTTTGTTACCGGACTCCATGTTTTCTTGCAAAATATTTTCAATAATTTTATTCAGCGGAGGTTTGTGAGTTCCAAAATATCTGTGCCAATGCGTTTTTGTATACAGAGAAACCAACTAGGAAGGGCGGTGATGGCTCAGATGGTAGTGCACCATGACTGTGATTTTCTCCGCTAACCGAGGCTCTGTCCTCGGTGATAAAAGGAACTTCGATTGGCTTTGAAAAAAATATATACATGTGTAATAAAATCTTCATATATATATATACACAGTCGTGTCAGAATAACATGACCACCTACCATTTGTATTATTAGGTAGGTGGTCATATTATTCTGATACGACTGTGTGTATATATTTTTTGGCTTATATTACAGGAGTTTCTTTATGTTCAGAACTAAAAGGGACTGCGTTAAAAAAATTTTCATTTAGTACATAAATATCATTTATTCATTTACGATATTTATTACATAAATTCTCATATTGATTGTATCTGAATTTCACATCGGGTGAAACTGTCAAAATATTGTAATGCTCCGAAATTTTTCGTACAGATATCCACCGTACATTCTGTTTTGCGCTAAAATAAATTAAAGTTTTGACCAATAACAAACTGATCCGAATTTAAAACCATTTTTATTTCTACCCTTGCATATCGATTGACTTCAATGAGTCCGGTGGAGATTCACCGGACATATTGAACTTTAACCGGAAATTTGTTATTAATACTAGACTAGGCGTGGATGTATGTGTCGTTTTTCTGATGTCCTGCCATCCTCTCCGACCTTCTACTATGGCATATAAACTGACAGGCTCCTGTCAGACCTCTGTGGCAAACAGCTGCTTGAGGGGGTATTTATTATTTTATTTTAGTGAACTTCTGCAAAAGAAGGGTAGTAACCTGGACTGCTTTTCTGTGTAGATATTCGGTGCTACTACCAACTATTTTTCTGTCGAAATAAATTTTATCTTTCTAAACATAAACTTATTTGAAAAATAACCTGAGATTTTAAGAAGTCAAACTCAAATATTGCTGCTGCTTGAGATTTCATTTGGTGTAAAGGGATGATTACGATTACTACATGATCGGGTAGTAGTTTTACATTTGCTCCAAATAGTGTTATTTATTACCAATAATGGAGTGGGACGTGACAGGATAGCGTCCCACCAGTTCTGAAGATGAAAAGATTGTAGCTGTAGAAATGTGTTAAGCGAAATTCACTGCAAGGGAAAGATCTTGGCCTTAAATGGTCTGAAGATCTGAAAATGTCTGATTTAGATTATGCTAATGATTTAACCCTTTTGGCAAATGATGTTCATGAGATGAACTGATTCATTCGAGCTATTGATGACACTGGCAGTAGAGTAGGTTTGGTTATATAAACAGAGAAAAAAACTAAAGTGATTAAAATTGGTCAGGCAGGCTATGATTCAGTTAATCTGAATGGTTGCAGTCTTGAGCAGGTGTAAATTATCTTCGGAGCTATGCAACTGATACTGGTGATGTGCGGGATGAGATAAACAGACGAATGGGGATTGTTACAGGGGATTTTAAGAATCTATGGAGAGTGTGGAGAAATAGGCTTAAACACCTAAAGCCTAAAATTAGACTTTGCAATAGTTTGGCTCTTTCTAGGGTTAGTTATGGTAATGAAACGTGGACGTTTTATAAAGAGGATAATAGGAAACTTAATGCCTTTGATTCTAGATGCTTATGAGTGCCTTGGGTATTATTATTTATAATTTAATATTAGATGGTTCAACTTTGTAAGTAATGATGAGATTAGGCAAAGGAGTCGACAACCTGCTTTAAGCAGCATATTGTGCAGAGAGAGACTCCTTTGGTTTGGTCATGTCTATATGGATAATTATAGATTAGCGAATAGGGTTATGAACAGTGTATTTAAAGGCCTAAGAAAGAGGGGGAGACCTAGGATGTGGTAGACTGACAATGCCAAACAAGACCTTGTTAGAATTGGTGTGAGATGGCCAGTTGCAGCAGATGTAACTCAGGACAGATCTTCTTGGAGAACTAAATTGCACGATCTGATTGGATCTCCATAATAGCCCTTGGCTACTTGCGGTTTATGATGATGATGCAGAAAGCTAAAGAAAAAGCAAACCCAGTGGTATCAAACCAAACCCTCCGCTTTGGTTGTCTACTTTGAGTATTATTTCGCGTAAATCCTTTCTTTTGTTTGGGGGAAAGGAGGGGAGGGAAGGGTGCCAAGGAATCAATGTGTTTTGCCATACCTCTAATTTAAAAATTCAGCTTCCAGTATTGATTACATGGTCTACAAAAAAAAAATTTCCTCCCTTCAAAATTTTATCTGACTTTTGTATTTTTGAAGGTGCTGAATCCGAATCTGACAACCGATTTTTTTCTACCACCTACAGTTCTCTAGAGATATGGGTTTAATTTTAAAAACACTATTTTATTCTGAGAAAATAAATATATTTTACCAAATATTTATTTACATTATAAAAAGTTAAAGCTGATACTAATAAATCCTGATATATGTAAATATTTACGCAAAAAATTGTTTTGTCTTCTGTGCTTACTTTTATCTCTGGAGCCTCTCGTTGCAGGGACCAACAGTACTCCACCAACACACTCTTTTCCATTTGCCGCTCTATCGTTTTTCCATTTCGGATATGTCTTGATGGAACTTTCTCCATGCTCATCCAAGACCGTTCTCATCAATTGTAGAAAAAAAATCATGTGGGAATATAAGAAATGCAGCTTTAGCGACATATTACATCCTAATACTCTGTATAGCTGATATAACATCTGAATGCCAGGTTCAGATTCAACACCTCAAATCTATAAAGTACACCTATTTCTTTTCGAGGGATGATTTTTCATGCAGACCGGTGTTATTAGTAAAGAAAATCTGTAAATTTTCATTGGTTGTCTGCAAAGACTTAAGACCTCATTTATTCGTTGCTATAATTCAATCCAGAAAAATCGTTAATGTCCTAAAGATTGATTCGGTCTCGGTAATTTCAATTGTGGAATGGAGCTCACTTGCGACACCATCATATCAGAATAATCCAATCAGAGAAAACTAGTTCAAATGACGGAAATTCGTGAAGACACTTCCTTTCCGCAGTTATGAAAACAACTGAGACTAAATAATCCTCCAATAACTAAACGTTATTCACGATTTTCCGGAGTAAACTGTTTTAATGAATAAATGTTCCTGTCATTTCAGACAACGAACACAAATTTATGGAATATCCTTAGCAACATTATAACCCATGGAACTGTATTAGCGCACAATTTTTGTTGGCTATGCGTTATACAGTTAATATTTCTGGAGGAAATTTCACTTTTTTTGAAAATTACCTGGAGTTTTTTAACAACTTGTTTTAAAAATATAATTTGGGCATAAAACTCATTATAGTACTAAGAATTACGATTGCATACTATGCAAGAATGCTTAAATTTTTTTATTAATAATGCTCCATTTTATTGTGAACAATTCCTAGAAATTTGGTGAAATTTCTTCAGTCAGGGACGTATCCAGGGGGGGTGGGGTTCACTCCTCGAAAATCCGGTCGTTTTATGCGAAATCTCAATCTTGTCTACCTGGTTTGAAATCCAAAAAAGCTTTATATAATTTTTATTTTAGCCTCATATTTTATGTCCGACACAAAAAATAGATAAGAAAATAACTGTAAATTTTTAATCCATATATCATAGAATATCATGTTAACTTTTCCTGTCAGGTGAAATATTTTAATAATTAGGACACCAGTAGTTTGTTCCCACTACACGGAGTCTCCTTTGCAAAGTGGTTTCCCCCTACGACGTCAAAAGCCCCCACTTCCGGTCACGTGACCACGACCCCTTATTCATATTAATAATTCATAATTAATAATAATTAATTAATAATTATTATAATATTAATCCCCTTTATTAAAAACCCCCTTTACTAAAAATTCCTTTCCCCTCTATTAAAAAACCCCTTCCTCCCTCCCTTTAAACCCGTGGCGCCATCTGGTGACTATGAGTAGTACTATTCTTAGAAAAACCCCTATTTTAGCTCTAATTTCCGGATTTTTGACTCCCCCCATTAAAAACTCACCCCTTTTTAACCACCTAGCGCCATCTAGTGACTATGAGGAGTATTATTCTTAGAAAAAACCGTATTTTAACTATAATTTCTTGATTTTTGACCCCCCCTCATCAAAAAAAATCCCCCTATCAAAAGTTCTGCCCCTTTATTTAAAATTCCCTTCCCCTTTATTTTAAAAAAAACCCTGGCGCCATCTAGTGTATATAATGAGTACTTGGAAAAAAGCCTCGATTTTGGTTGTAATTTTCCAAGTCCAAACTAAACTTTGGGTGGCAACAATCGGATGATGCATGCCTCAGAATAATTGCTTTGGGTGGCAACCTCGTGCAGAAAGGGATGATGCAAGCCTCAATTACAAAGTCCCAATTTTTTAATCCCCCTCATTAAAAACCCCTTATCAAAAGCTCCCCTCATTAAATCACTCCCCCTTTATTAAAAACTCCCCAGATCACAAATTCCCATGGTTTCTATCCTTTTACAAGTCAAGCTAAACTAGTGTCTGGCAACGATCAGAAAATCCCCTTTATTAAAATTCCCTCCCCCTCATTAAAAAACCCCTTATCAAAACTGCACCACTGGTTGACCCACCTGTATTTTAAGCCCCCTCTTTAAAGAACCCCTGGTCGACCCTTCACGTGGTAAATCAGTTTTCTCTATGCGCATTTAATCTAATGGTGGTGTCATCCAACGTCCAGTATTAAAAAAAAAAATTCCTTCCCGACGCAGTGATTTGAACCCGCTACCTTGGTGTCCACGTTCATCTGAAATTTGCCAAGTCCAGCTAAACTTTGGGTGGCAATACCTCGCTGAAGGTTGATGCAATCCTTGTACAAGGCCCCCGTATTTTATGAATTCACCCTTCACTAGAATAAGGACTATCCTGCAGTAACTGTTTAACTGTCTCACAGAAAATGAAAAAATGCTATTGGGTAAAAAGAATAATAAAAAATTAATAAAAGGGAAAAAAAATCTGATTTTATTCGTCATGATGAAAAATATTGAAGGCAATAGGGTCGACATAAAAGCCCGCGTTCATACGGACCACGATTTATTGAGGTTGAATCTTGGATCTGTGCTGCTTCCGTATCAGGAGCGCTGTCTTACATCGTGAAAACCCACAGGCACTCTTGAAACGGTTCTACACATTCCCAATTCTACCCTTTATGATAGCAGCGTTTCAATGTAGACTTTCGAAATAAAGCGCCCTAAACTTTCAAGAGTCGAGCTTATATAGCCTCCATCGGATTGATGCCGTCAGATATCTGTGCTTCCATGTCAGGACTTGTCTTGGAAAGTGGTTTTACGTTAAATTCCTTACAAATTTCAATCACCTCACAATTTATTAACTTATTATCCTTTACTAAGTCACTTCAAAAACATCGTGATTGCAAAAGTATGACTAATAAAACTAACTCTTTTAATTCCTATATACCAGTTACGCGACACGGTTTAAAAATACTTATTAGCACTGTATCCTCAGTACTGGGAAGTAACGCTACTCGAAAAAAAATCAGCTATAGGAGTAATCATTAATCTACAAGCGCTCACACAGTTTTTAAAAATCGTCTCTTCCACCGTTTATCGGCGAACGTGAAGACGCTCATGAAATTCACTTTACTAGGTCAGTTGTTTTCATCGGGTAAAGACTATGCAGTTAAAAGTTGAATTCACACGTTACCGTAAAAAACACAACACGAATGCGTGTTAATAGAGGACAATAGTTTTAACAATAACCTACTATAAAAAATAATAAGTCTCACTCGAACGTACCCTTCTCAACATATGTGGGTTAATCCACCGAAATGAGAAAGCTTCGGCGCAACATGAAAATCCACCTATATGTTCTGATCGGATCTGTCCTGTACTTATGCTGTTGTTCTCACGTACAAGAAGCGACATGTCTTTACAAACTCTCCCCCTTCGACACTGTTCATGTGATTCTAAAGCGGGGAGAAGTGCGCACACCAACAAGCAACTGGTGACGTACAAAGGTCACGGCGCACTCACCCACGCCACTTGCACTGACCTTTGGGACAGCCGTGGAAACAGATAAAATAATTAGATATGGTTCGACTCACTTTGAGAAGTGCAGTCGCTCCATCCAAAAGCCTAATGAGAAAGTTAAATAATGACATGACGAAAATGCTCAAAACACCGGAAATTCCCTGTATGGTGCCTTCGGATCTTAAGTTATCGCATTCTCCAAGTGGTCAGCTGAATTTACAAGGTCGTCATTGCAATTAAAGAATGTAGCGGTTACAGGGAGAATATGGTTTGACCTCGTACATTAGAAAAAGGAACAATTGTTAATGTCATAAGAAATTGTGGTGTGTAATTCAGTGTGATATATGAAGTAATACGAAATCTTTAGCATTATTCCCTGCGTCCTTTGTTAGGTGATCGTGTTAACATCCACGAATATAATGATATTCGGGGGTTATCACTTAAGTTTCAACTTTTATTTTTTCCAATCGCAATAATGTACTGTTTCTGCGGAACACTGATGACTTTGATGTAAAAAAATGGGTCGGGGACGATCTTTCTCACAGTATCGATATGACCATGGACTACAAAAGAAACCTGGAACCCCATACACAATAAAGATTTGAACTAAAAAGTCATTAAAACCGTGAATGGACTGATAAAAATATGTGAAACGTAATGTACTGAGCTTGACAACATTAATATAGACAGGGATCCTCGCTTGTTTTCTCTATACTGTCATAAATTGAGAAACCTCGATGCTTGAGAAATGATTCATTTAACTATCAAAGATGAATAGAGCTCTGTAAAGTTTAATTCTCCACACAGTCTTCTGAGTTCATTCGGCTGTAGATGTCTAATTCTGTCAGGATCACAGGGGATGTTTTACTCATTCAAGGACTTTCTCTTTTTCTGACATTCGTTAATCAAAGTGTCTATCTACAAAAGATACTATGCATCAGACTCATCATTACACAGACAAACTACCTGTCCATAGGTTGTGTAAGCATTTATAATGAAAAACCGATAGCACGGTTGCTTCACTGTCATAGAGAAAAAACTCATAACTTAATCTTCAGATGCATGTTTCTTCATAGAATCGTAAACTCCCAATATTTATGCATTTCCTCACATATCTCGCAAGATAATTAAAGTTCAATCACTGATTCACCTTCCCTACGTGTATATTTACTTTCTAATAAACCAAACTTTAACGACCAAAGTAGGTAAATCGCAAGCATCATCAGATTATTACTGCTTACGTTGAAAATCTCACAATAGCTATTTAGCACTTTACACCCCGATACATCTATAAGTTATGATAGCCAACATCTGTCTCATAGACAGTAGGTTAGTTACTTCTAACAAAGCCAAGGTTTGAGATCCATAGTAAGACATGAATGTTGTTTACCGGTCAAGATCCCGACATCCTCTCATCCCTTCTACTGGGTCGTATGAAAGGTAACTGTTACGACAATTAGCTGTGTGAAGTCGTATTTATTTTTAAAGCAAAGGTACACTGATTTCGAACTCACTCTTACATGCACGAACCTTCCATTTCCTAATGTGTGAAAAGGAAAGTAGCACGAACAATCATTCTTTCACAATAAGTCACTGTTGACTGCATTAAACACGATTCGAACGGAAGACATTCCGGCTTTTGTTTGAAAATCTGAAAATTCACTGTTTATATGAAAACAACAATATTTTCAGTATTTGCATGAAAAGTTGGGTCCCAGAATCGATCCGCTAGACCTAACTTTGCATTCACTGACTTCAGCAACCGATAAAACGTAACGTAAGAGTACGTCTCTTACGTTACGTCTGAGAGAGCCATCTGAGAGAGCTTACGTAAGCTCTCTCAGCGGTTATTCCAAGCTGCTATCTCATGCTCTTTTCAGAGTTCGTGGTCACCCGGTACGTTGGAAAAAGCGCATAAGTAAACTGCGTGTATAAGGGCGAAGGTGGCTATTTTTCGCTGCAAACACAAGTTTTTCGACAAAGATAGGGTGTTTCACTACACACGGAAATCTAACACACACATTTTCATATCTAAGAATCGGTTTAGTTATTTTTCCTACATAAGAATATTTCTACACTAGTGTGGAATTCTTAGAACAAGTGGTACTATGTTCGTGTGAAAGTGGTTCGGGCAAGCACACAGTTTTGATAATGTTATGTATCCTGTTTGGAAATAACACTGTCTATGGAGCATTACTCCTGTAAATTCCATAAGCATAATGCTTCGCAATTCTAAGGGCCCCATAACTGATAGATAATACTTTGTGTTTACAGCACCTAACGTATAAAGTCTTTCAAACCAAGACAAACAATATTGCAGAAAGAAAGAAAGAGAAGATTGAAAATGAAAGGAGAAGTGATAGAGAAGCGAAAGAAAAGCACCCTACCCAGCATTCTCACATTAAAGGAAAAACGTAACGTGAGCATTCATCGCCTCAAAACAGATAAGACAGAGGGCGCCATGTACCAGCAAGGGGAATACAAGAAGTAACTATAGTTTAAACACAAGTATACATTTTTAAGTATTAGGGCGTTCATGTCACAATTTCTTACAACAACTTTCATATCTAGTGAAGATGCAAGTCTGCACCATTCACTTTTCGTGTAAGCATGTGAATATTACATTTCAGATGCATGTGAATCAAACAATCAGTTGAGAAGAATATTTAAAAATATCAGTGTGAACTCATTGATACATAAAACGTGTCTCCTTCTTAATATCTATATACGATTCTTACGAGCACAAAAGATAGAACTTTCGAAGGAAGATGAACACTGCAACAGTTAAAAAACGATTTTCCGTGTTTTGGACATTTAACCAGCGCCATCTATCGGTACAGGAATCATCAAAACTAAGAAACAAATACGTCTTTACTAGCAACGGGAAAATTATTACTTTCAAGCAGTCTGTTTATGAATATGTAGGAGAATGTTTCTCTGATCTCATGCAAAGTATATTCTTGTGTGGTGTATGGCATTATTCAATGGATGTTTTTCTAAGTGTAAGTCTCTATGCATACATGAATGCGATGGACTAAGTTTTTCTTCATATTTGTCTCTGTATATGTGTTAATTGCATGTGCGTGCGTATGCGTATGTTTATATTTTCATGTTTGTTTCAGTGAATCGGATGTGTGTGCATGTGTTTGTGTGGATATGTTTTCATGTTTCTATGAATCGTGTGTTCTAAACATGTTATCTGTCAGTTACAAAAGAACCTAACACTTTACAAACGTCAACAGATTGGCATTATAGCTCTATTAGGAAATCTCATCGAAAAGTCACTATACTTGTGAAAAGTGTACGAAAGATGTATTTTCCCTCTCCAATATTGTATACAGTCTTATTACCTTTCTCGATTCAGTTAAGTATAACAATAAAACAGCTTTGCAGGAAAAATATTTTATTCATACACTATCTTCAGGAAGGTTACAATTATTTTTTTTTCGAAAACACTATTAGCATTTATTTAGTACATATTCAGAGGTGTAGTTCGTCGTTCACTTCGTTTAGTAATATAGGAAAGTGTAACATGTAGGAATCATCAACTCTTCCACAAAAAGTTTGACGCTTAAATGAATGTTTCTCACGGCTTCTTCGAAATGAACATCAACTGACTGATCGGAAGAGACGAATGGCGAAGCTGACGATCGACCTCACACCCAATACAATCCGAAAAAGTTCTTTTCTGACAAGTGTGTTTAATGTTTTTACTTAGCTTTGCTCTATGACTAGGCAATTTAGACAGTCTTGGAATATAGTCTACAGTTAACAACCTATACGACTATACCGAGAAATAATAAAACTATGCACACAGTGAGAATCATGCTGTTTTATTGACTATTCCTTAACTGAATCGAGAAAGGTAATAAGACTGTATACAATATTGGAACATGCATCTGAAGATAAAGTTATGAGTTTATCTCTATGACAGTGAAGCAACCTTGCTATCGGTTTTCATTCTAAATGCTTACACAACCTATGGACAGGTAGTTTGTCTGTGTAATGATGAGTCTGATGCATAGTATCTTTTGTAGATAGACATTTTGATTAACGAATGTCCGAAAAAGAGAAAGTCCTTGAATGTGTAAAACGTCCCCTGTGATCCTGACAGAATTAGACATTTACAGCCGAACGAACTCAGAAGATTGTGTGGAGAATTAAACTTTACAGAGGTCTATTCATCTTTGATAGTTAAATGAATCATTTCTCAAGCATCGAGGTTTCTCAATTTATGACAGTATAGAGAAAACAAGCGAGGATCCCTGTCTATATTAATGTTGTCAAGCTCAGTACATTACGTTTCACATATTTTTATCAGTCCATTCACAGTTTTAATGACTTTTTAGTTCAAATCTTTATTGTGTATGGGGTTCCAGGTTTCTTTTCTAGTGCATGGTCATATCGATACTGTGAGAAAGATCGTCCCCGGCCCATTTTTTTACATCGAAGTCATCAGTGTTCCGCAGAAACGGTACATTATTGCGGTTGGAAAAAATAAAAGTTGAAACTTAAGTGATAACCCCCGAATATCATTATATTCGTGGATGTTAACACGATCACGTAACAAAGGACGCAGGGAATAATGCCAAAGATTTCGTATTACTTCATATATCACACTGAATTACACACCACAATTTCTTATGACATTAACAATTGTTCCTTTTTCTAATGTACGAGGTCAAACCATATTCTCCCTGTAACCGCTACATTCTTTAATTGCAATGACGACCTTGTAAATTCAGCTGACCACTTGGAGAATGCGATAACTTAAGATCCGAAGGCACCATACAGGGAATTTCCGGTGTTTTGAGCATTTTCGTCATGTCATTATTTAACTTTCTCATTAGGCTTTTGGATGGAGCGACTGCACTTCTCAAAGTGAGTCGAACCATATCTAATTATTTTATCTGTTTCCACGGCTGTCCCAAAGGTCAATGCGAGTGGCGTGGGTGAGTGCGCTGTGACCTTTGTACGTCACCAGTTGCTTGTTGGTGCGCGCACTTCTCCCCACTTTAGAATCACGTGAACAGTATTGAAGGGGGAGAGTTTGTAAAGACACGTCGCTTCTTGTACGTGAGAACAACAGCATAAGTACAGGACAGGTCCGATTAGAACATATAGGTGGATTTTCATGTTGCGCCGAAGCTTTCTCATTTCGGTGGATTAGCCCACATATGTTGAGAAGGATACGTTCGAGTGAGACTTACTATTTTTTATAGTAGGTTATTGTTAAAACTATTGTCCTCTATTAACATGCATTCGTGTTGTTTTTTTATGGTAACGTGTGAATTCTACTATTAACCGCATAGTCTTTACCCGATGAAAACAACTGACCTTGTAAAGTGAATTTCATGAGCGTCTTCACGTTCGCCAATAAACGGTGGAAGAGACGATTTTTAAAAACTGTGTGAGCGCTTTTAGATTAATGATTACTCCCATAGCTGATTTTTCTTCGAGTAGCGTTACTTCCCAGTACTGAGGATACAGCGGTAATAAGTATTTTTAAACCGTGTCGCGTAACGGGTATATAGGAATTAAAAGAGTTAGTTTTATTAGTCATACTTTTGCAATCACGATGTTTTTGAAGTGACTTAGTAAAGGATAATAAGTTAATAAATTGTGAGGTGATTGAAATTTGTAAGGAATTTAACGTAAAACCACTTTCCAAGACAAGTCCTGACGCGGAAGCACAGATATCTGACGGCATCAATCCGATGGAGACTATATAAGCTCGACTCTTGAAAGTTTAGGGTGCTATATTTCAAAAATCTACATTGAAACGCTGACCTATCATAAAGGGTAGAATTGGAAATGTGTAGAACCGTTTCAAGAGTGCCTGTGGGTTTTCACGATGTAAGACGGAATTCCTGATACGGAAGCAGCACAGATCCAAGATTCAACCTCAATAAAACGTGGTCCGTACTGAACGCGGGGCTTTTATTTCGACCCTATTACCTTTAATATTTTTCATCATGACGAATAAAATCAGATTTTTTTCCCCTTTTATTAATGTTTTATTATTTTTTTTGCCCAATAGCATTTTTTCATTTTCTGCGGGACAGTTAAACAGTTACTGCGGGATAGTCCTTATTCTAGTAAAGGGTGAATTCGTAAAATACGGGGGCCTTGTTCAAGGATTGCATCAACCATTCAGCGAGGTATTGCCACCCAAAGATTAGCTGGACTTGGCAAATTTCAGATGAACCTGGACACCAAGGTAGCGGGTTCAAATCACTGCGTCGGGAAGGAATTTTTTTTTTAAATACTGGACGTTGGATGACACCACCAGTAGATTAAATGCGCATAGAGAAAACTGATTTACCACGTGAAGGGTCGACCAGGGGTTCTTTAAAGAGGAGGGCTTTTAGGTCAACCAGTGGGTCTTTAAAGAGGGGGCTTAAAATACAGGTGGGTCAACCAGTGGTGCAGTTTTGATAAGGGGTTTTTTAATGAGGGGGAGGGAATTTTAATAAAGGGGATTTTCTGATCGTTGCCAGACCCTAGTTTAGCTTGACTTGTAAAAGGATAGAAACCATGGGAATTTGTGATCTGGGGAGTTTTTAATAAAGGGGGAGTGATTTAATGAGGGGAGCTTTTGATAAGGGGTTTTTAATGAGGGGGATTAAAAAATTGGGACTTTGTAATTGAGGCTTCATCATCCCTTTCTGCACGAGGTTACCACCCAAAGCAATTATTCTGAGGCATGCATCATCCGATTGTTGCCACCCAAAGTTTAGTTTGGACTTGGAAAACTGCAACTAAAATCGAGGGTTTTTCCCAAGTACTCATTATATACACTAGATGGCGCCAGAGTTTTTTTAATAAAGGGGAAGGGAATTTTAAATAAGGGGGTGGAACTTTTGATAGGGGAATTTTTTTAATGAGGGGGGAGTCAAAAATCAGGAAATTAGAGTTAAAATAGGGTTCTTTCTAAGAATAGTACTCCTCATAGTCACCAGATGACGCCAGGTGGTTAAAAAGGGGTGAGTTTTTAATGGGGGAGTCAAAAATCGGGAAATTAGAGCTAGAATAGGGTTTTTCTAAGAATAGTACTCCTCATAGTCACCAGAAGGCGCGATGGGTTTAAAAAAGGGGGATTTTTAATGAGGGGGAGTCAAAAATAAGGAAATTAGAGCTAAAATAGGGGTTTTTCTAAGAATAGTACTCCCCATAATCACCAGATGGCACCAGGGGTTAAGGGGGGGGGGGAACTTTTAACGGGTGGAGTCAAAAATTGGGAAATTAGAGCTAAAATAGGTTTTTTTTCTAAGAATAGTACTCATCATATTTATCTGATGGCGCCACGGGTTAAAAAAAAAAAGGGGGGGGGGGGTTAATGAGGGGAGTCAAAAATTGGGAAATTAGAGCTAAAATAGGGATTATTCTAAGTATAGTACTCCTCATAGTCACCGGGGGTTAAAAAAAGGGGGGGGGAATTTTTAATGGGTGGAGCCAAAAATCCGGAAATTAGAGCTAAAATAGGTTTTTTTTTAAAGAATAGTACTCCTCATAGTCACTAGATGGCGCCACGGGTTAGGGGGGAAGGAAGGGGGTGTTTAGTAGAGGGGGAGGAATTTGTAATAAAGGAGGGTTTTTTTAATAAAGGGGATTAATTTTTAATTATTATGAATATTAATAAGAGGGCGTGGTCACGTGACCGGAGCTTGTGACGTCATAGGGGAAAGCACTGTGCAAAGGGGTTCCGTGGAGTGGGAACAAACTACTGACACCCTACTCGTCTTATTCTCAGACTCACCTCACATATCTTTGAATTCAACCCCCCCCCCCCCCCTTTCGAACTAAATTTTCAAATCCACCTCGAAACTAAATCCTGGTACGTGCTTGTTTTCAGTAGTTTTGATTATATGGTTTACATACATTATACATACAATGGCGTCATCGTATTTATTCATAACTGGGTTTTCTAATTGCAATTTTTATTTCATTATTATTCTTAAACTACAATTTTTAAGGAGCTACATGCTCTCTACTCTTCTTTCCTACCTCCATGGCTGGAGAAAATGTTAAAAATCGTATTGTATCAACTAAAGCAACCGAAGAGAACTGATTTCCAAAATTCTGTTATTGTTTATGTAAGGGCATTTACTTTGATCTCTACCGTCAAAAAATAATTGCAAAATGAATATAAAAATATTATGTTGACTTAAATATGACAAATAACAGATACTAAATTTGGAATGCCGTCCCGTGGCCGAGTGGATAGCGCGCTTGGCTACTGATCAGGACCTGGGTTGGAGCCCCGAGTAAGAAGGCACGGATTTTCGTGTTTTTCTGCCGAGTTGCTGCCAACCGCACAGACCTTTGACAATGCGTATAAAGTGACAGGCTCCTGTCATACCTCTGTGTCAAGCAGCTGCTTGAGGGGACATTTTTTTTATTTGAAATTTATTATATTTTTGTGATTAGTTTGGTGGGGCATTGTCTCAGGTGGTTAATGGATGTGTCACCACTGCACTTTCAGGTCTAGTCACTTAATTTCCTTACAAAACTACTAAATAAATTTTAATGCATTATGCTTTATTACTTTACTCGGTATATAATATTCACTTTACAATATTTCGTTCCTTCCATCTTGTTCGGTCTAGAGGCCCTATACAAATAGAGGTTGGCCATCTCAAAATAGAACGCCATATTTTATCATCTCTCGCATTCTACGAATGCTTACAGATTCCAGAAAGCTTAGGGTAATATTTGCTAACTATTTTAGTGCTCATGATTGGAACTTTATTAAAGGCTAAAAAATCAAAAGCGAATTTTATGGCACATTCTGTAATATAATTTTGAACATAAATTACAAAATATGAACGCTTTCACATTGCTTGTTTTTTCACATTTGTTTCAATTACAAAACAAATTTGGAACTCTGGAGCTCTTTTTATAGGGAAAAATATCACTGAGGGAAAGTTAAATATTTTATGAAAATATATTTCAATTTATTATTTCCTACATTTTTCCGCTTGCTTTTTTTGAATTTCAGATTTTTCATTACAACAGTCAAAACAGTTCTTCCAATGTTGCTCTCCAACATGTATCGATTATAGGAATTTAATCATGTATAATTAAGAAAGTTATATCATGTACATAGTTACTGTGAATGACATGCGATAAAGCAGAAGTTGTAAAATTGAAAATTTGCACATTTTTAGTAATTCACGTTCTAAACCTCGGTAAAATAATTTTAATTTGGCACCTGAAGTCTCTCTCTCAAGTCCAAATAGAAATCACGTGTAGGTCAAACCTTGATCAAGAAGTGCTTAAAACTTGAAAATTCCTAGGGTGTTTAATACTGTAAATCTCGGAAACGTTATGAAATTTTGCATCTAAGAGACCATTATTTGCACACAATGGGCTAAAATTACCAGGTCACAAGACTCCCAAAGGCTCAGAGAAGGTTGGGGAACGGCATCCACTGGAACAGCTGTTAGGAGAGATGGTAGCCTCCCGTCAAAGCCATCCAGCATGTTCTTTAACATGCACAGGGTATGGCTCTCCCGCATATGGGGCTATGGCTTAATGTCCCATCCGACGGACTTTGCATGCTCATCGCTGTTTCCTACTGACAGTGGTCAGTGTAGGGACCGGTGGGTTCGTCGAGGTCAAAAATTAACTTTTGATTTAGCAGTGTTGGAGAGCTAAGAATTGGAGCTTAAGGATATTTAGGTCGTAGATCTCAGAATGTTACGAAATTTGGGATTGTTAATTTTTAATGGTTAAAGGGCAAATTTCGATGTGCTGGTGCTAGAGAGCTAAAAATTGGTGGTTACGGATAGTAGATAAATAATAATAAGAAAAATCTTAGAAACGTTACGAAATTCAGATCTGAAAAATCCATCAAAATCATAGGTCAAATTTTGATCTATGTGACCTACAAACCTGAAAATTTGTGCCTCAAGGTATTTCCAATTCTGCATCTTAGAAACGTTATGAAATTTTTAAACCAGTGGCTCTCTCAGAAGTCAAATTTCTACCTTCCTATGCTAGAAAAATGAGAACTATTGCAAGTGTATTTCGAGTTGCATTTTTCATTAATGTTAAGATATTCGGATCTGGTATCATTTTAGAGATCAAAAGGTGAGGAAGGCAGCAATTGCTTTATCACATCAAAGATGGTTATATTTTTTATCTACATCATAAAAAAATTGCCCCCCCCTTCCAAAATATTTCTTGCCAAGATGCTTGTTTATTACGATTCTCCAAAAAGGAAAGTTAAAAAGTGAATTAAAAAAAATATATATATATACCGCTCCCAAAATTTCCAATGATTATTTAAAGACACACTTTTTGTATTGGTATGACATGAAGATATGGTAATTACCTTGTCAGTAACTGTTGTTTGAAAGGTCAGGTTTCGTTTTTTTTAAATTTTCTTAAGTGCTACAGAATGAGATACCTAAAGCAAAGAGAGATATTTTGATAATTAGACGCATATTGCCTCTGGCGAATATAGGAATCTCGTTTTCAATGAGAATGAAGTTCTTAATTACTTTGCACTCTTAATTACTTTCACTAACTTTTGCACTGTTTAAAAGTTTTAATTCGAACTACTGAATGATTGGAAAAAATGCAAATAGTTTTATTACTACTTACACAACAAAAAAGTAGGTATTTTATTTTTTGAAATTAAAAAGTTGCTTTTCTCACACTCCTCTAAGGGTCAGATTGTTGCCGTGTTTTCCAATTTCTATTATAAACAGATCCTTGCAATATTCGTTAAATGAACCTAAGGATTCAAAAAATATGAATTATATTTCATAGTAAAATAAAAAATACCCCCCTCAAGCAGCTGCTTGCCGCAGAGGTCTGACAGGAGCCAGTCAGTTTATATGCCACAGTAGATCCGAGAGGATGGCAGGACCTCAGCAGCAAAACGACACATACATCCATGCCTTACTCGGGGCTCGAATCCAGGTCCCTTAGTTCAGTAGCCAAGCGCGCTAACCACTCGGCCACAGGACACCAATCTAAAAAAGAATTTTCAAATCATCTCAAAAAAGTTACATTTTTTCACCCACTCTAGATTTGTTGGGTTGTTTTACCTCTGTGTGGCATTCTTCTGCACACAATGGGCTAAACGGCCAGGTCACAAGGACCCCGAGAAGGTTGGGGGAGGGGACCCACTGGAACAGCTGCTTAGACAGATGGTAGCCTCCCGTGGTCATCTAGTGTGTTCTTTAACGTGCACAGGGTGTGGCTTTCCCACAAATGGGGCCACGGCTTAGCGTCTCATCCAACGCCGACCCAGTTGGGACTCGAACTTGGGAACTGCAGATTACGAGCATGGCGTGCTACCGACTGAGCCACCCCCGCCCACTCTGGTTGTAACTAGGGCCCAACTCATTGCTGCCAATTCCACCACTAAAGGTCAGAATTTCTAGCATAAAAGATTAGTAATATTCGTTTAAATTTTCCCACCGCTAGAGGACGCAGTTATAGCTTTTGGGAGATTGGGAAAGCACGTATTGTAATATTTCATCAGTACCTATTCAACTCAAAACAAAAAGGTTCCGTTTTCTCAACCCCTTTAAAAGTAAAGGATCAACTCATCGTTGCTAACTCATGATAAATAGCTCATTTGCAATATCCGTTTAAATATTTGGTATTTTGTTTTTTTTTCCCCACCGCTAGAGGAAATTTTTTGTCTTCATTTACCGCCTTTATCACTCGCTAACAGTGGAAAGGCAAACTTATGGGTGATTGGAAAAAGGTTAGTAGTATTTTATTAGTACCTACAAAACACAAAAAGAAAGTTCCTTGCATCTCGTTCAAAAAATTCATTTCTTCCCCCGGGAGTTAGAAGGAAAAACATTACCATTGCAAACCTTCTGGCCACGCCATTTAGCCCATTGCATGCAGAAAGGTGCCGCTCAGAGGTAAAACAACCCAACCTTCTGGCCATGAGGCTACTACTATTACAGTTTCCGCGTAAACAGATCGTTTGTGATATTAGTTCAAAATTTTAGAATTTTGCCACCTCTAAAGGGCACTGTTAAAATTATTGAAACATTTGGAAATTATGAATCGTAACTAGTTGACTCTAACCAACACGAAAAGAATTTTTCATTTACCTCTAAAAGTAAAAAAGTTGAATATCTAAAGATAGACAGGTGGAAAGACAAACAAACATTAGTATAGACAGACGACAAAGTGAAACCATTAGCTCCTTGTTTTGCAAACAAGAAAGCAAAAAAAAAAATTTGTTGGTTTTCAGTTATCTCGTTTAATGTTGCAGCCCATTGCTGTCTTCTGGAAAGGTTTCTTGAAGTCTTCATTTACTTCCAAGTGGAATTTTTACCGAAATGGAATGCAATGTGAAAATGAAAGCTTTTATAGGCAAAAACGTGGTAGAAATATGAAAAATCATAAAAAACTGAGAAACTTTAACTAAGTACACACACAAACTGGTAAGCTTTGTTATCACGGTAAGGCAAAAACAGAGTGTTCATAAACCTGACTGACTAAAATCAACCAATAGTAGTCAGTTACTGAGATGGCCGGCCTCTAACTGTAGACCTCTAGTTCTGTCTGGTTTATGCACCCCCATTGACAAAACTCAGCAGCAATGGTTAAAATGACTCTCTTCAAAGTATGAAAATGATTTCAGAATAATCGTTTTTATAGTCATATTATCCTTCTGATGGTAATTCACAGAAACTTGAGAATAGGTCAGTATATTTACTCAAACATTAAATAAATTAATATAATTCTGCTGAGGGCCTGCCATCTTCTCATACCTTCTACTATGGCATATAAACTGACAGGCTCCTGTCAGACCTCTATGGCAAGCAGCTGCTTGAAGAGGTATTTATTTATTTTTACTGTTTGAAACTGCGGCATGACCTGTAATTGAGTTTTTTCCGCCGAAATTATCTTCTTTTCAGGACACAAGAGTTGGAAAGAATACAAAAGTTAATGATGATTAGGTGGGTTGAAGCAGGGCCGGATTCAAAAATTGTGCGGGGCCAAAACACACATTTATATGTACTTCTAAATTTTATAACCAGAATTGACTGATTTCGCATTCTATTGAAAGAACAGTTAGTCATCGATTAGCGGATTCTGCGATTGGATTATGAAAGTAGGAAGCATGTCAGCTATTTTCCAAGCCCAATAGCCTTGGAAAATAGCTGACATGCCCTCTGGTGGTGGGTTATGGAGCTAGAGGAACGAGGATACATTGTGTCAGCTGCTGTGTTAAAAGATAGGAAAATGGCGTCGTTTTTTACGATGAGCTTTTCGTGGACCCCGTGGTTTTAAAGCGCGGGGCCGGTTTCCGGGGAACGCGCCGAATCCGCCGGTCATGGGTTGAAGCAAAATATTTCAGCTTTCTTCAATGAATTATTAAGGGCTTCAGAAAGCATTCAAATAATGCATTACCCTCATAAAACACGCAGTTGTGAATATTATATTATGAAAGTAGGAAGTTTTTTGAAATATTCCATCCTTCCACGTTCACCGTCTCAGAAGAAAGAGAAGTTGCAATCTAAATGCTAAACTGAAATAAACTGTTTTGCTCTAAGAGATTTAAATAAACGATAGAGTGTCAAACGTTTTTCGACATCCATTAGAATTATCTTCGGATTCTTATTTTTTCAAACTTCCATTAGAACTATTTTCGGTAAACGGTATAATTAACGAACTTTTAAACCTTTTTTAAGTTCGTATAGAAATGGATTGCTCCAAGTTTTTTTTTATCGTCGCTGTTTTCACTAGGAAGTCCCTATAGTGATTCTATTTTAATATTTTCTTTTAAAGATGCGTTATCAAACAGAATTTTTCATAACGAAAAAATGCTTTTTTTAACTTTTACGTTGTATTTGACTGCAGAGAACTATTAATTCTAAGTTTTAAAGCATTTAGACTAGAATTTGTATCGCATCTTACATATACAAACCAGATAATTAAAAAAACTTTTTTTTAATTACATTTTTGTATGCATATTATAGAATTCATTATTTGCAATCTGATGCACGAGTCATTAGTTTTATTAGGGTGAATGGCGATCCCTTTATAATTATTTAAAAAAAATTATACAGTTAAACTTTTCGTATCTTTAACTGCATTTAGTGCAAAACTCAGCCACAAGTTTTCAAAACTGGGGAGATTTTGAGGATAACAGCTGAAATAGTGCAGTGAAATTTAAATAGCGTTATTACACGGTGTATTTAGTACGCCAAATACTGATTTATGCAACATAAGGCTTTTTCTGATATCTTTTTAACGTACGTACACACACAAAAAAATGGTTTTCAGATAATGCACCTTCCGGTACAATCTACAATACATCCTAATCTTTAATTGACCTTAAACTATGTGGGTTTTTCGAAGAAATAGAGTATATGCTAATTCATTTCGTTTACATCTTTTTCCCATTAATGCATGCAAATACAACCCTCACGATATTTTTTTTAGCAAACACTCGAGATTCACTAGTTGAAAACTGTCATAAAGTTGAGGATGAAAACGGAAGCAATGACTAATGCTTATCGACATTTAAAAAATAATGAACTTAATAGTTACGTTAAAACTTTAGTTCGATTATACTACCGAAATGAAATTTTTTTTCCTCATAACTAATGTCCATCAGATATATATGTAATGCACACAACTTAAATCTATAAGCAAGGACGTACCTCCAAATAACAATTTGATGCACACAAATGGGAAAGGAGGCACCAAATTTAATATTCAATGTTAGACTGAAGTAGCAAATAAGAGAGTTCGTCAAATGGTTGGGCAAATTGTTTTACCTCTGATAAGCATTTATTTGTATACACTGGGCTAAATTGCAAGGTCACAAGGATCCCAAGTACTCAGAGAAGGTTGGGGAAGGGGATCCACTGGAGAGCTGAGTAGGAGACTGATGAAAGCCTCCAGTCAAGGACATCTAGTGTGTTTATCGTGCACAAGGTAATGGCTCTCTTGCACACGGAGCGAGAGCATATCATGCTATCCGATTGACGGCTGCCATTTCAAGCCTAATGGTGTGCCCTTTCTGACCGAAGGCAGGGGTGGATTAAAAAGTGCAGTAGATTTCAACACTGGTACGGTTGGGGCTCGAACCGGGGAACTGCAGATTACGAGCCTGGCGTGCTAACGACTGAGCCACCCCAATATTGAACAGCATATCGTTGATAAACGGGATAAATCATTGCTGCCAATGCAAACCTCTCTCTCTCACATTCATCCAACAAAATCTCAAATTTCTAGCATAAATAATTTCTTGCAATATTTGTTTAAAGTTTTTGTCATTTTTCAACCGTTAAAGAGCGCTATTAAAGCTTGGAAAATGGACAAAATGTTAAATCAATAACTATCCAACAAGAATGTTTCTACTTCTAAAAACAAAAAAGGTGAATATCTACAAATAGACGAGTTTTTATTTCTCCCAAAATGAGTTAAAAACTGACATTCTTTTCAGCTTCCCTACATTATGAATGAGGGTAGGCTTATTGTCAAAGCATATGGCATATCTTGGTATAGGCCACTTTATATCATTATCCGTGATTTATCAAATTCTCTTTAATTTAAAATATAATTTGGGCATGCTCAAATATAAAACATCACACCCATATTTGCTGTTGTTTTTTATTCTTTCAAAAAAGGACAAAAGCAAAACTTACCTTAGGAAAATAATATTTATTAAAAGCAATTTAATTTTTTCTTTGAAGAACTGCACATTCATTTCTATTGCGATGAAGGGTTTTCTTTAAAAGTTAAAATTATTTTAATAAAAACCTATTTTTAAATCTTCCATACCAGTACTTTCTCTCTGCATGTTATATGTAATACCTTAAATCATTTTAAACAATTTTAAAACTAGAAGTGATATTGTATATTTAGAATTACATAGATTTTAATACATTAAAAATCATTTGCACTGTACATGACAATGAACATGGTTACATTTAAATTTCCGCATTTGGAGTATTTATGATAAACCAAGTGCATTAGTCAAAATTGTTCCACAATTTTCCATATGGGCATATTTGTTTAAAGTTTGACTTGTTTATGGTAAAAAAAATGGAAAACAAAATTAAGTGAATCATTAATTTTTTTGTTTACAAAATCATATTTATTACTAAACATGTACAGCAGTATTAAATGTTTATGTAGTGACTACTTTCTGGATGAAACAGTAACACAACCCTTTTCTTCGAAACCATACTTTGACGCTGAAAGACCCTTGTGCTGGGCATACAGTTTGCTGTTCCCGCTTGATATAGAGCGATGACCTGAATGATCCACAGTGTAACTTAAAACAGTCAAACCACTGGTAAGAAATTAATCTTAGAGCTGGGAAAGAAACTTTTGTCACATGCAACATAATAATAGGCATCTGGAATATTATGCTTCAGGCTCATAAGAATGCATATGGGAAACCACAGGACCACTCAATAATAAACCACAAGTAGAAAGGGCTGAGGTTAACATGCTTTTGTAGCGTCCCTATGATAATGCTCAAACTATTTCTTGAACTTCCAACAATTATTTTACAGTCAACTAATACATAAGTTAGAAACTACACACTTTATATATATAAAAATAATCAATAACTTAAAAATAAAAATGAAGAATCGGTCATTTACATGATGAACATAAAGAGAACAAAAAAAAATACAACATAAAACAAAAATGATGGAAAGTTCTTACGTTGTAAATTCAAATATCAATATACATATATATTTATTATTCACAGCTGTATTGTGGGCAATTGCATACCTGACTAAAAACTAAACAAGGTATAAAACTTTGAAACATTCTTTAAATATTTTTTTTCTAACTCTTAACAAGCGATAATAAATGATGAAATAAATATGCATCTGCAGTAGATTATCTGCTTCATTTGGTTCATAGGCACGCAATAAATCAATTACTATGAAATAGATATAAATATATATATTTCTAGCTTAGTACAGAATTTTTTGTTGGAATTCATATTTTTTGCATTTCTAAATTAAAAAGCATTCTATGTTAAGTACTATTAGAGTAAATAAAAATATGATTTTTTTTACTTAAAATATTTTAATATAATTAAAATATGATTGTATAATGATTGTATTGCCATTTCTTAAGGAGTACACTTTTAGTCAGTTTCACTGCATTCAGAATTATGTTGATGTGTAAAACAAAAATACCTTACTAATGGCAAAAATATTTCCATCTTCTTTTACACAGATTTTACAATGTAAAAACAAACAAATCTGATAAGAACAACCCTATCCAAGAGAAGTATTTTAAAATGACGGAAGAATTAGGAGCAAGGCCAATAAATATTCACGCCATTTTCTTTTAGTTTGGAGCTACAATAATCCAATTGTACATTATAAATATTTTTCTTATTTAAATCTACAAACAAATGCTTATTTATTTTGGTTAAGAAATATTAGCATCATGTACAAGACCGTTTACTTTCAGTGCTAGTGGGGTGTAGGAAAAAAGTGCTGCAATAGTGGAAATTAAACAACTGGTACTACAAAGAAATAATTTATGAAAGAAAAAGAAAACTGCCACCATAAAAAGTTTATTTGTAAATTTTAAAATTCATACATAGCATAAACATCTGTTTGGCTGGACTAAAAGTGACAGTATTTTCTTAAATTAAACGCAGTTTATAGATCTACTCTTTTCTTCTATATAAAATTTTTGTGCTTGACAAATAAAGCCTGAAGGCAATTCTTCCATTTCGATTTACTGCAGCTTTCACTCTAAAAGAAAACTCGCAAAACCAACAGCAAAGACAAAGACCGTAAAATACATATACACTGCTGCGTAACAGGCACTTCAAAACAGTTTTACAAGAAGTGACACACTAAAACAAAATGGACACAATTATGGCAGCTTTTCTTTTATAAATTAAGTTTCTTTTACATTTTAACACCATCTGCATCACAGATGCTCTATCTCGGTCCTAATTTTTTCATATTAACAATTAGAAGTGTTACCATTTCATAGCTATCTGCAAAATTAGTTAAAACTTTGAAAACATAAACTGCACATTTTTAAAAATTTGTTTATCTACAAAAATACCAATTCCTGCCAACTGTGGCCTCTTTGGTCAGAGTGAGTCACAATTTCATGAATGAAGCATTACTGCTGGTGGCTGGCAGGTTTTTCATTTTATACAAGAACAGGTGTGATGTTTATGTAATATATTTATATATATGTATAGTTGAATTCTAACTACATTCATTATAAAAACGAAAAGCACAGCCAGAACTGACAGTGTTAACTTTTTTTATTTTCAAAAGCCAAGTACTTTTATACATGGCTGACAGATCAGGTGTTGTATGAAAAAAAAAACGAAACACCTTATGCTGCCAAAAACTGTCAAGTACAAAAGGGGTGAATTTGAACCATGGCTGATTGGTGTAAGTAAACATTGAAATGATTCTTTACTGGTGATGATGTGTGAAAGGAAATGTATACCAGTCGATAATTTCCCTATGAACTTTTGTGCAAACAGTTTTTGTACAATGTGAACAACTGTGTACAGGAAGGTTTCTTACAAAAAGATAAATGAGAAATATGGCATGTCGCGCTATGTATACTCACTGGACACAACAAGTAACTGCTGCCCAACTAGCCAATGGACTATACAGGTACATAAACACACCACTCGGATATCAACCCCATAGAACACTTCCTTATATGATGTATTTTCTTAACTGAATCATCAATAAATAAGTTATAGGTTTTTTAATCATACCCACACCTTCTACTTGGTTGGCTATTCAAAAGCATACCTTAAAATGAGTGGAAAAATGTGGGAATATAAAGTATTTTTCAGTCTGTACCACTGAAGATGCAGCACTTACTTAGAACAATTGCTGACCTATATTTGTTACTGCTTTTAGCAGTCTTGGGTTTGCACATCTCCTCAGGGCCAAAGGATGTCTCAGTTTTGAAGTCCCCTGATAGTCAGAGAGGAAGAGCTGTGTCACAGTCTACACAAGCACCATACTTTCATGATGAATCCATGTAATCTGGATCACTTCCTGAATCATCTGATCCAGAATCTATCACCCGTCTTCGTTTCTTTTTATGTTTCTTTTTAACTTTTTCTTTTGCAATCTTTGGAGTCTTTCTATGAGAGCGACTATGAGATGGTGACTTGCTCTTTTTATTTATCACTATTTTTGTTTTTTCAGGGGTAGGCCGAACAGGTGTAGTTTCAGTGCTTGCTGTATCACCAGAAGCCTGAACACTGTTTTTGTCTGCATTGTTCACAACTGGTAAAGCTGAATTTACTGCAGATTTTGTGCGGTCATCATCGTCGTCGTCATCATCTGATGGATCAATAGTCAGCATCAACTGTTTAAAATTGAGGTACTGATGAATTAGCTTTTCTTTTCCTTTTTCATCAAGCACACCCTCAAGACTTTCACATTTTATAAAATCTGTCACTGTTTGTGGCTTAAACCTCACATGCCCTTTGCGATTCAAAGGCCTTTCATATACCTTTGCAGCTTCATTTGGGGAGTACTGTTGAATTTTATTATCGGTGAAGCCATACATTTCCTTAAGTGTTTGTTTGACAAATAAGAGTAACACACAACCTTGAGAAGCTATGATACACTCTTGTAATATAGTAGTGTCTTCTGGAAGACGTTCAAAAATTGCATCATAATCATCATCGTCATCATCATAATAATCATCAACATCTGCAGTCTGATTATCTCCTGCTGCTGGCTGCCGTGACAATAATGCTTCCCGGAAAGACTGAAGCAGATTTGAACCTGATACAGAAAGCATAATATCAATTTGATGCATGATGAATAGTGGTTCATCTTGTACCTGATAAGGAAAATATACAATATTATCAGCTATATACAAAAGTTCTGCCAAAGGTGTTTTAGCTTGTTCATCAAAAAGTTTTAATAAGCATAAAAGGAAAGCACGCCTGCTCTGCCGTGTTCCTCTTATCACTGAATATAAAAAACCATTACGACTCACTGGGTTGTCAGCTAAACGAAACCCACGTATTATTTCATTACTATCTTGTATCAGCTGTTGAATTTTAAAGGACATTCTTACACCTGACATAGCTTTCATTTGTATAAAACCTGGGTACTTCTTTTCTATTTCTTGAAGTAGTTGATCTGCTTTTGTTCGCACTATCTGATCATTATCAGATCCCAAACATACAAGATATGGAACAATCTGTACAGGATGAACCAAACCCTGGCTTAGGATTAATTGAATTACATGAAGAGAAACTCTACGCACTGAAATTTGTTCATGCAGCACCGATTCTAGTATTTGCTTTAAATAAACCTGGATTACAGTACTAGCCATACCTGATGTTATATCACCCATTTCTTTCAGATCTTCACTTTTTGATACTTTGCTCCACTCTGCATCTTTTTGTATCATTCTTATTTCTTCTTCTATCAAGTAGACTGTCAGATTTTTCAGTACTTGGCATTTTAATATGGATGATGCTGTGGGGCATGTCAGCAGATACTGATACAGATCTTTCACATCAGGGCCAAGCATAAACTCATAGTGTCGAATCATAATAAATCCAAGTCCAGTTAAAGCTTTTAAGCGTATATCTTCATCTTCATGTCGATTAAAGTATATTATGCCCTCAAAAACACGATCTTTCAGAGATTCTTGCCCATTAGATTCACAGCCTGCTTCCATTGCATCAAAATCAAAATGCCTACAAAAAAGCCCAACAGTAAAAAGAGAACGAAGCAGTTTTGGTCGCTGCAAATTTAGAAGTGAATTTTCAGGATTCTTCTCATGCTCCTTTTTAAAGCCAAGTAACACAACAAAAAACTTTTGGAAGCAGTCTCGGACAAGTTGATAATTTCGTGTAACTCTGTTAACTACAGCACCAAGACAACTAACACAGCTAGGCAGAATCATCATACCATGGCGAAGAATTAATTTTACCATATCTTCTTCTATTTGTGCTAAAAATGATTCACTAGGATGTTCGATCAAAGGCACTACCAATTCCAGAGTTCGTGCAACGTTCTGTAATACATGGTAGTCAGAATGGGTATTGCACTTCATGCTAAGATAAGGCTGAATTGTGGTTGCATGTGGAACAACAAAATAAGGATGAATTTTACTAAATAGGTACAGAGTGGTCAAACAAGCAACAAGATTTTGACTGGCTCCACCATCAACACTTTGAGATGATTCTTCAAGCTGTAAAACATTTTCCACCAGACAGTCTACAATCTGTCTGCAAGATTTTACCACACCTTTATAATTGCTATCATCTTTATTTTTCAAAAGATTAGTCAATAACTGTTCAAACCATTCCAAACCAATGTCCTTGCAAGCAGCAACAACATGAGTAATATTCTTTACTTTTTGAAGGATTCTCTCAGGAGTTCTTTCTGAAACAGGTGAAAACCACATACTTTGAAATACTTCACCTACTAACTTCTTGATACCATCTTCATCATTAACTCGCCTAATTATTTTTACACAAATTTCAGGAATTTTTGGAAAATCTGGCTGCTCAAGACAAACATCTTTAAGAATTTTTATCACTCTTTTACGAACACTGACACCTGTATCCAATATTCTGTCAGTCAGCATTTCATAATATTGACTGGTGAGCTCTGGACGGATCAAAATGAATTTTCCCACCAGGTCCACTGCTGCTTCTCTGACACTAGTTGACTGATCCAATAACCTCCCATGAACACCTCTTTGCATATCAGGCCTAGCTAGAATACTTGGATCAGCTTCAACTACAAGTGTTAAACACTTCATTGCTTTTGTACGTACTGCAACAGCAGTCTCATTCAGCACACGAAGGATCTGTGAAAGATAAATATCAAAACTTTGGGAGAAAGGTCTTCGTGATGCTAGAAACCTAGATATAAGTTCTGCCGTTTTATAGTCTATATGTTCTTCATCTTTCATATTTACTTTAGTCACAACTACTTGTTTAATAACAGTCAGAAGAAAACGTTTTCTTTCTTCAGCTAAAGCCAGGACTCTGGCATTTATTTCTTCAATCTCTACTTTTGGTTTTTCTTCCTCCTTTTCTTCTTCTTCCTCTTCATCATTATCGACATCATAGTTTACTTGTGATGATCTTCTGCCTCGTAGTCTCTGTGATTTACTGCTTTTGTGTTTACTACGAGACTGTTGCTCCTCTTTTTCTTTTTCTTTGTCCTTAACAGGGAGGACAGTTTTATCTGTTTTCTTAATTTCTGCTGCAGCATCTCTGTACCACTGTGCTATATAAAAGCGGCGAGAGAACTGAAGAGCTGGATCACTTTCCATATTTGCATCAAGGTACTGAAGCAGTGCTTTCTGTAAAACCTGTGTATCATCTCTTTTTGATGGTTTAACTTTGTTCTTGGACTTTCTTGATTTAATATGATCAAAATCATCTCCATTTTCTTTTATAACTCTTTTAATTATATCATTAATCATTTCTTTTCTTAACTGACTTGTCACAGCATCTTTTCGTAAACGGGCTGCCACCACTCCTAAGTAGTCCAAAGATGCTACTCTTAAAGTCATATCCATAGATTTATTACTGAAATTTTGAACTAATAATCTACCCAGCAAACTGAGCAAAAGTTCAGAAGCAGGCCATTCAGGTTTATTAACTGTACTTAAAAGGTCTTGAACAAAGTTTTCAAACAAAGGTCGATAGTCCATTTCTTCATTTTTTGTCCCACATTTTTTAAGAAATACAGACAGAAAATTAATTGCTGTTCTAACTGAGGCTTCATAAGATGTGATGATTAAAACATCTTTATCAATATATACTTTTTCTTTTGTGTCATGATTCTTTTCACCATCATCATTCATTAAGTATTCATGCTTTGTATCGCTTTCGGACTCTGGTAAGCGTACTACGCTATGAATAAGTTGCAATACCAGGGCTGTCAGCATTTGTATGTTTTCTTCTGAATTTAATCTATAATTTCGCAAACTTCTTTTACTTGTAGGGAGTCGGGCAATGGAGGCTAAAATATCTTCCAGTATAAGTTGTCTGTGCTTGTCATAGCGTGCAAAAACAGAAGTTACAAGGCGTAATGCATTCAACTGAAGTTCACTAACACCTTCAACAAAAAATGGACTAACACCTAAAGTAGATACTTGCAAGATGATGGTATCAGTTAATGACTGTACTTCTAATAATTCTGCTAATAAACTTACAGCTTCATGAAGCTTGTTATATAACTGTATAGTTGACTTTTCTTTTACTTTATGTGCATGAGCTCGTTTCTGTTTAATGTTTCCTACATATCCATCCTTTGACTTTGGATCAAGTCTATAAGCTGGATCAAATACAGGAAAAACGGTGTTTTGTAACTGAAACTTCAAAAATAGTACTATTCGTTCAATAACATCCTCCAGAAAGACCTTTTCTGGCATCTTTGGTGATGTCATAATATAAAGTGCTGTTAATGATGCATCTGCACTACGCATAACTCTTTCCATTGTCAGTTCTAACCATAATCTTCCTTCTTCCTCATCTTGATCATCCATACTTTGTATAGGCAATAATTTTGCACCATCTAAAATATTTCTCTCTAAAATGCTAAGCAGACGAACAAGACGTTCAGGAGGAAACTGATTCATAGCCTGCAACATTTTCAACTTTGCAGATTCATTACAAATGTCTTGAAGTTGATGCAAAGGAATCAGAGCTTCTGCTGGACATTCAGCATCCTCATCTATTTCTGCTGAAAAATCTATGTCTTCCATGGCATCAAATATTGCTTCTACAGTTCGTGAAAAATGTTGGTAAGTATTCGTGTCCATGAGATCTTCAACAGACAGAGGTTCTCCTGTCATTTCCTTTTTTATCTTCTTGGCCTTCTGTTTCTTTGTTTTCATATTAGCAACTGGTGGAGGTGGAGGAGGTGGAGATGATTCTTGATAGGATTCATCACTATTTGCTGTCTCTGAAAGTGGGGACTCTGCATAACTAGTTTGTTGACTTATACGCCTTCTCTTTTTAACTCTTTCACCAAGAGAGCTTGAATTATGTTTACCTTTGTTTAAATTAAAATTACTTCCTACACTTGTATCATGGCTTCGTTTCTGCCCTTTTTCCTTCCCCGCATCACTTTTTTTATTATGCCAGTATTCATTATTTTTAACCTTTTTACGAGGTGAAACTTTTCCAGTGACATCAGAGTCACTACATGCAGATGACCTTCTTCTTCCATCTCGAACAGTCTGCTCAATAGTTTTGTTCTTTGAAGATTTCTGTGGTTCTAAAGTAGGTACTGTTTTTCGACTTTTTAAAGTGAATTGTTTGACACTTCTCTGTGCAAGCACCTGATCTTCAAAGGTAAGTTTGGAGAGAATAACAACAGGTTCAGTCACAGATTTTCGTCGTGCAGGAGTCACAACAGCTGGTGTTTTCTTCGTTTCTTCTGTTTTATTACTTTTTCCCTCCTGCTTAGAATTTAAATTTTTACTTACATCTGTTTTACTTACAGGCACAGATATCGTAGTGGGTTTCAAGGAGTCTTTTAATGATTCAGAGCTTTTATTTACATCAGTTTTTTCCTGCTGGGCAGATTTGCTAGTCACAGCTTCTGCTGACTCTGAAAGAGTTGTGCTTGATGTTTGCTGATTAACAGCTTGCTTTTTAGAACTGCTCCCATGCTGTACACTAGGGGTAATAATAACACTTGATGAATTAACATTTTGTGATAATGACAATGAAGAGGATGAAGAGGACAATGAAGCTTCATTGGTGGTATTTTGCAATGAGAGATGAGGAGAACAATTTGGTGTTGTATTTCCCACCAACTGCTGAGCATCAGCAATGTGATTTTCTGTCCTGTCATTTGGTTTGGTGGGAGATACAGAAATAGCATTTTCCACACAGTTCCCATTGCTAAATGAATGCACTGTGGATGGTTGAGTAGTTGTACCTGCAACCTGCTGACCAACAGCAGGAGTGCCATAAATCTGCTGATTTTCCTGAACACCCGAGGGCAAGTGATCTGATCCTTGAGAAATTGCATTATGATGAAGTGCAGAATGTTGTTGACCAGTTGTTACCGGATGTGCATACTGAGGATATACAGAAAGTGGAGATTTAGGCTGCACCACATTCAAGGCTTTATTATGTACATGTCTGCCACTTTGTGATGCATGGTCTATTGGGAAATAACTTGGACTATTACCCTGTGATGGATGAGGCTGACAAGGTGACACTGAGGGTGTACTAAACACTGGCTGTTGTGAATGAACAGAGGCTGTGGAGCACTGTCTCTGCAACCAAGGAGATGCAGCTGTATGATGATCGGCAGTGATGTTTGTTGTGGTGTGGGCCACACCTTTGAACAATCCAGGATTTCGGCTAAGCAAAAACTGCACAAGCTGTGAAATTTGCCCACCATGAGGTGCACCTCCATAATAGCCATCTTTCACTTCTATGTGGTCTGTTGTTGTACAGCTCAATGCTTCAATAAGTGGTGGGACAAGAATGGAGTCCTGGGTATTCAGCAACCTTCTGGCTTCTTCAGAATCCCTTAGGTGGGATAACAGGCTCTGGTGGCCAGTTGCACCTGGGAGTGGAGTTGGTAAAGGCAACTCAAGAAGAAGATCAGTGAGGCTCTGTATGCCTGCTAATGTAGTAATTGGTACACTCGGTCCTTCCCCATTCATCATTGTTCCTGCATGAGGAGGTCTGCTTCACAACCTTCCAATCATACTGAATAAATGATATAGAATCCCTGAAGATCCGGGTCATGGAGACTAAAAGAGAAAACCAAAATTAAAAACTGCAACACATTTATTAGATGAATGGAAAAACATATTTAAATAATTGAAAAACATACAACTATTTTTAGGACATTAAAATTCACAAATTGCAGATAAATATCTATTACTTTTTCACAGTTTGTACTTAGTAATGAAGAACATTTCATTGAAAGGTATGCATGTTTTGAAAAATTATAAGCAGGCAATAACTTTAAGTTTCTAACAATTAACTTGATCAACCCTATTTGCTATTTAAACTGTAATCTGATAATGCAGAAATAATTATAATGATGCAATTGATAATGTAGTCTTTCAGCCAAACAGAAACAATCATTAAGCAAACAATTATTACAATTTACTAAAACATAAATTTTAAAACCCACTACCTTGGATGCCACATTGGTTTGCAGTGACACTGCAGTTACTGGGGTCCGGGTTCGAGTACCAGGCATGGTGTGTTTGTAGCTCTGAGACAGTGGTCAGCAGGGTCTTTGGTCTTAGTGGGGCATGGCCTAGAATGAAAGGGTGTGTACAAACTAAGACCCTTCCCTATCCCATATGAAGCTAAAAATATTAATTTAGATGAAAAATAAACATATATAGAACAGTGCTTATCAACATTACTCATGTTGCAGCCTGGCACATTACATGACCACGCTGTCACAATCTAGTACTAATTCTAAGTATTTTAATTCCACCCTAAAGAAATGCACTAATGCATTATTTTACTAGGCATTGAAGAAGCAGGAGTTGGCTTAGTTGGTAGTACGTCAGGACCATAATCTGTAGCATCAAGGTTTAAGTTCAAGTTATGCATGCATACACGTGATTGCATATGCATGATTGGAAGGTTGTGAAGCAGACATCCTTGTGCAGGAAAAATGATGAATGGGGAAGGACCGAGTGTACCAATTACTACATTACCAGCATACAGAGCTTCACTTTTCTTCTTGAGTAACCTCTACCAACTCCACTCCCAGGTGCAACTGGCCACCAGAGCCTGTTATCCCAGAGATACTCTTCATTATATCACCACTCTGCCATTAGTGTTGTTGAGCTGGGTTGTTTTACCTCTTAGCAGCACATTTTTGCACACAATGGGCTAAATGGCCAGATCACAAGGACCCTGAAGGCTCAGAGAAGGTTGGGGGAGGGGACCTACTGGAACAGCTGTTGGGAAACAGATGGTAGCCTCCTGTCAAAGTCATCTAGTGTGTTCTTTAACGCACACAGCTTATAGTCCCATTTGACGCACGTTAACCTTTCCAAGCCCATTGGTATTCCTTACTAACAGTGGGCAAGGAGTTTTGCAGAGATAAATCTCAACGTTGACCTAGCTGGGACTCAAACCTGGGAACTGCAGATTACGAGCCTGGCCTGCTACCAATGAGCCCCCTCCCCCTAGGTGAGAAACAGGACACCAATGGACTTGGAAAGTTGTGTTGTTTTACCTCTGAGCGGCACATTTTTACCCACAATGGGCTAAATGGCTAGGTCACAAGGACCCCAAAGGCTCAGAGAAGGTTGGGGAAGGGGACCTACTGGAACAGCTGTTGGGAAACAGATGATAGACTCCTGCCAAGGCCATCCAGTGTGTTCTCTAATGCACACAGGGTATAGTTCTTCCACACACATGGCTGCAGCTTAACATCCTATCTGACGGATGGCAGCCTTTCTAAGCCCATTGGTGTTCCCTACTGAAAGTGGGCAAGGAGAAGAGTTTTGCAGAGATAAACCTCAAAGCCAGCCCAGGTAGGATTCAAACATGGGAACTGGCTTGGAAAGGCCATAAATCTTTGAACAGGTGGCTTAAATTCATTAAAACCATAAATCTTTGAATAGGTAGGTTTATCATTAAACTATAGTCCTGTGAGCAGGAGACATACCTTGCACATGTTAAAGAATATGTTAGATGACCTTAATGGGAAGCTTCCACTTGTCTCCTAACAACTGCACAGTGGATCTGCTTTCTAAACATTCTCTTAGCCCTTGGGGTCTTTGTGACTTGGCCATCTAGGCCATTGTATGCAGAAAAAAATGTTAATTACTGAGAAAAAAACAATCCAATTAAGCACCAAAAACTTGAATAACCTAAAAATGTACACTTTTGCAATAAAATGGTATTATTGAAAGAACCAAAAAAAAAACAACACACTTTAAGACATTAACATTTGGGATACATCAAGTGTATTTTCAGCAATCACACCCCAACAGTTGAGAAGCACTAATATTAAAATTGGTCTGTAAATTTGGTATATAAATTGGTCTGTAAATGGTAGCTAGGTAGTCACTGGAAGGAGAGCTATGCACCAATCCCCTGTGATGATGCATAGAACCGGCCAGGCCTAGCACCTAATGTCCGACCCCGCCTTCTCGTGGTGCAGACCGTTAGTACCTTTCAAAAGAGATACTCTCTTGTGGAAGTGAACAGAAGGGGAGGGCTGCCAGATTAGTGTGGCCTACTGATCTGGACAACTATGGTTACTTTTCTTTTTTTTTTCTACCCTGCTGAGGAGTGGTCAACCACACAGGGTCCTGGTGCTGACCACATATACCCACTGACAGATATATGGCTCTGAGCTTGATTATGGATCCTGATTTTGCTGCACTGGTGGGCTTCTGTGGAGGGAAAATCTTCCGCTGTGTTTTCTGTTTGTTTGTGGGTTGACAGCCCCAAGTGAATAGATTCACAGGATATGTTTATCAGCTGGTGGATAATCCTGAGCAGAAGTCATCGCAGGCACCTGAACTCTTTGCTTCTATTGGCATCGTCAAATTCTACATTGGAGGAAGTCTTCCAGTGTAGATGGCTTCAGCCTTTAATAGTGGGGAAACGGGTCTTTGTCCCATGTCTGCGATTAGGGGGCTGTTTGATATTGTCGGCATTCCCTCTCTCAATAAACATAGTTTCTTTAAACATCCCACTAACCATTTTCTCTCCATAGGTAGTTGGAATGTGAGGACTCTGCACAGAGCTTTCTCTCTTGATGTCCTCACACAAGAATTCCACCGTTATAATTTAGATATTCTCGGCTTGCAAGAGACCAGATGGACAGATAAAGGTCAGATTCTTAAAAATAATCTTAAATTTCTCTTTTCAGGGAGGGACGACAATAAGCATCACCAAGGCGTGGGTCTGCTTCTCAGCAGACACGCTAGCGATGCTCTTCTAGGATATGAGTGTATTAATGAAAGGTTTCTTACAGCAAAATTTCAGACAAGCGTTAAAGACTTGAATGTTATGTGCTGTTATGCCCCCACTGAGGATGCCGATGAGGATGAGAAGGATAGGTTTTATGAACAACTTCAGGATATTTTGAATTCTGTCAAGAAAGGAGATATTACCCTTGTTCTTGGTGACTTCAATGCCAAAGTTGGTACTGACTCTGCCCTTTGGGGAGGAGTAATAGGCCCTTTTGGTATTGGTAGCTGCAATGGCAATGGGCAACGTCTCCTACAGGTAAGTAAACTCAATGGATTCAGAATAACTAACACTTATTACAAACACCGTGACATACATAAGTACACATGGGTTTCACCTGATGGGCTGCATAAGAATATGATTGATTACATATTAATTAACAGCAAATGGGCTAGTTCTGTTAGGAATACCAGGGCATATAGGGGAGCTGAAATTGGATCTGACCATTACCTTGTTAAAAGTGTGTTGCAACTTAAATTTAAAAAGTGTTGTGCTAGGGTTAAAAAATTTACTTTTAATACTGAAGCTCTGAAAGATCCAGTTATAGCCAAAGCTTACCATGATAGGTTACTTAGTCATTATGACAGTCATGGTTTGCTTACTACTGAAGTTGAGGAAGAATGGGATCATTTTAAACAGGCTTTTTTGGACACTAACAGTACTCTTTTAGGAAAAAAGGAGCAGAAGAGGCAAAATTATCTGAGTGATAAGGCACTTGAGCTTATTTCGGAAAGAAAGAACTGCAGGAATGCCCTTAATCAATACCCTACTAGTCCTAATAGAAAGCATTACAGAGACCTTAATAAACTTGTAAAGGATCAGTTAGCTGCTGATAAGAATCTTTGTCTTGATGGTTTGGCTGACAAAGCCGAGGAAGCAGTTAGGCAGCACAACAGCAGAGAGCTGTACCAGATAGTTAATGTTTTGTGTGGTAGAAAATGGACAGGCATACAAGGATTGAAGGATAAACAAGGTAAGGTTATAGAAGGGGAGGATTCTGTCATGGCTAGGTGGGCTGAGCATTTCAGTGATGTTCTAAACAATGTAGTTAGTTCTACTCCCATTGTTTGCAATGATGATAGATGCATTGGTGGCTTTAATGTTGGCCCTATAACACAATCTGAAGTTATTTTGGCTGTTTCTAAACTTAAACTTCAGAAATCCCCAGGGGTAGATGAAATTACTACGGAAATGCTTAGAGCTGGGAATGTTTCGGTTACCACTTGGATGACTGAAATTCTGAATATCTTTTATGATAAAGGCATGGTTCCTAAGGATTTTAACAGAGCTATTGTTATCCCTATTTTCAAAAAAGGTGATCGCAGTTCTTGTGATAACTATAGGGGTATCAGCCTACTCTCTGTTCCAGGTAAAGTTCTTTCCATGATTGTGCTTAATAGAATTAAGAATCTGGTTGACAGTCAATTGCATGATGAGCAATGTGGATTCAGAAGTGGTAGGGGATGTGTGGATCAGATATTTTCACTTAGGCAGATTCTTGAGAAATGTTTAGAGTTTCAGAAACCTTTGGTTGCTAGCTTTGTTGATTTCTAAAAGGCTTTTGACTCTGTTGATCGTCATAATTTGTGGTTGATTGTGAAATCATATGGTATACCAGACAAGTTAGTTAACATTATGAAAGCTCTCTATAATAACACAGAGTCGTGTGTGAGAGTTGGTAAGGCTTGTAGCAATTGGTTTAGCATTACTTCTGGTGTTCGACAAGGGTGCATTTTGTCTCCTTTTCTCTTTAGCTTGGTCATTGATTATGTTATGCGAAATTCACTTCAAGGGAAAGATTTTGGCCTTAAATGGGCTGGAGATACGAAAATTTCTGATTTAGATTATGCTGATGATTTAGCCCTTTTGGCAAATGATGTTGATGAGATGAACTCTTTCATTCGAGCTGTTGATGAGACTGGTAGTAGAGTAGGTTTGGTTATAAACAGAGAGAAAACTAAAGTGATGAAAATTGGTCAGGCAGGCTGTGATTCAGTTAATCTGAATGGTTGCAGTCTTGAGCAGGTGTCACAGTTTAATTATCTTGGGAGCTATGTAACAGATAATGGTGATGTGCGGCATGAGATTAACAGACGAATAGGGATTGCTGCCGGAACTTTTAAGAACCTATGGAGAGTGTGGAGAAATAGGCGTATACACCTAAAGACTAAAATTAGACTGTATAATAGTTTGGTTCTTTCTAGGGTTAGTTATGGTAGTGAAACTTGGACACTTTGTAAACAAGATAACAGGAAACTAGATGCTTTTGATTCCAGATGCTTACACAGTATCTTGGGCATTAGGTGGTTCAACTTTGTAACTAATGATGAGATTAGGCATAGGAGTTTGCAACCTCTTTTAAGCAGCATATTGTGCAGAGAGAGACTCCATTGGTTTGGCCATGTTGCCCGTATGAATAACTATAGATTGGCGAATAGGGTTATGAACAGTGTGCCTAAAGGACTCAGAAAGAAGGGGAGACCTAGGATGCGGTGGGCAGACAATGTCAAACAAGACCTTGTTAGAATTGGTGTGCAGTGGCCAGATGCAGTAGATGTAGCTCAGGATAGACTTGCTTGGAGAACTAAATTGCACGGTCTGGTTGGACCTCCGTAGCCCATGGCTACTTGAGGATGATGATGATGATGATGAATATTAAACAAAAGAATAATAATTTGTGAGAATTTGCAAGGAATGCTGTGTCATTCATGCAAGGATTCAATGATCATAAAAAAATAAATACCCCTTCAAGCAGCTGCTTGCCACAGAGGTCTGATTGGAGCCTATCAGTTTACATGCCATAGTAGTCTGTGAGGGAGGCAAGACCTTAGCAGAAAGACAACACAAACATCAATGCCTTCTTACCCAGGGCTTGAACCTCCGTTCCTTTGATCAGTAACCAAGAATGCTAACCACTCAGCCACTGGGCGATATTAGTGATCATATGATCTGTAAAATAGTAGCTTAGCACATACTAGAAGGAAAGCTGTGTACCAATCCCCTGCAATGATGAACAAAACTGGCTAGGACTAGCACCTAATGTTGATGCCACCTTTTCATGGCACAGACTATTAGTACCTTTTAAAAGATATTCTCCTCTAGAAGGGAATGGAAGGGGAAGACTACTAAAGCACTGTGGTCTATTGATCTGGATTTCTGTGGCTACTTTATTTTTTTCTACCCTGCTGAGGAGCTGTCAACTTCACAGGATCTTGGAGCTGACCACTTATACACACTGGACTGGTTAATGGCTTTGAGCTTGATTACAGATCCTGACTTAAGGTACTGGTGGGCTGCTGTTGAGGGAAATCTACCCTGTGTTTCTCTTTGCTTATGGGTTGATAACCTTGAGTGAAAAGACAGAATACCTTATATCGGCTGGGTGAATAATCCTGATTAGAGGCCATTTTAGGTACAAAAAACCTTGCTTCTAGGGACATCAGCAAACCTACACTGGAGGAAGTCCTAACTGCATAGATGGCTTAAGTCTTTCATAGTTGGGGAATAGGTCTTGGCCAATGCCTGTATTTATGAGGTTGTTTGACATTATTGCCACTACCTCTCCCAATAAATAAAGTTTCTTTAAAAATCTCTGTACCATTTTCTCTCCCAAAATAAATGGAATGCAAGGACTCTTGGATGTTGGGGAAAGGGTGAAGGTCCTTTTGGCACTGGTAACTGCAATGGCAATTGGGTATGTCCTCCTACAGGTAAGTAAATTTAATGGTTTCAGAATAATTAACACATACTACAAACACGACATTTATAAATACATGTAAGCTTCACCCATGGGCTGCATAGAAATATGATCGCTTATATAATGCTGTTCACTCAGCCAGAGGCCAACTCCTGGATGAGTGGTTAGCATGCTTGACTACTGATCTAAGGGGTCTCAGTTTGAACCCCAGATAAGGAATGGATGTTTGTGCTGCTAAGTTTCTGCTAAGGTTTTGTCTTCCTTACAGACCCTCTCTATGGCATATAAACTGAAGGCTCCTGGCAGACTTCTGTGGCAAGCAGCTGCTTGAGGGGGGTTAATGAATAACTATTCTTACCACTATATAAATGGAAACTGTTCAAATGGAAAACTGAGGTACAGTAGACCTCAGTTTTCCATTTGAAAAGTTTCTGACACTTTTTTGTTTTCCTGTGGTATTTTGTATGCAAAGGTGGAACATTTTTTTCTTACACAAACCTGTTATGTCCCAACAATGGATATATCGCAGTTTTACTGTCTCCTGAGAAGCATTATCTCACATTTACACTTAAAAACAGAAAGATACAAGACAAAATGTTCACAGCAGCTTACATGTTGGTTACATGAATAAAAAAATTTGAAGTATATTTTTGTTTTTCTTTGCCTTTACATTGGCTTATGGCTGCTTTAAATTAAACCACTGAAATGAACTAACTGCAATGCATTTACATGTTTGAATTCACTAATTAATAAGCTCTATACACATTTTCTAGCAGTTCCACAGCTTCACTCATTCAAACTGAAGTTTGAATTCCAAGTTACTCATTACTGCTTTTATGATCTGTAAACTTTTCATTACAACTATGATGTCATATCAGTTAAGGATTGAAAAACAGGTTTGTGATAATTAACATTAACCACTCATGAAATTCAACTAGATATTTTGTCATTTACTGAATTTTCAAACAATATTCTCAAACAATTTAGTTAAACTTTCCAATTAACATTTGTTGATTTGTAGAAAATTAAACACAAATATAATAAAACATTTGTTCAATGTTTTGGTTTTTACTTCTGTCATGCTTCATGACCTATGTAAATTTGTCTTTAAAATCATTTTATGTAGTGCATTTGGTAGAAGCAAATCACTAAACAACAGAAAATGGATCAGTATCTCTCATCACTAATATCTTTTGAAAGTTTCCAATTATGCTTGATCCATGGGTTAAATAAGACTAGTTGTGTTCTTGGGGAGAAATAGAACTTTTACACTGATATTAAATGCACTATGTGGCTGTTAAGCATAAAATTAAGAATTCGTTTTTTAATTTTTTGATCCTTTGATATAATTTGTTTTTTCTGGTCCACTGTTTCATAAATTTAACTGAAAAACTGCATTATCTCTGCATATAAAAATGGCAGGAATAAAACTGTTGAAAAAAAAGTTCTTGAATATTTCTTGCTATACATGGATTTTATCCATATTGTCAAAAATAACATTCAAGTTCTGTCCATTCACATTCTTAAAAATTCTTGGGTTTATCTTAACAACAAGAAGCAATTTTACCTCAATTTCCTGTTTTATCTGATACCAAGAGAATTGTGAATTTTTGTTTCTTATAAACTATGTTTTAAGCATTTTCTTTTTTCAATGCTTGGGTTATATTGAAGGAAATTCCAAAACAAAACAGCTTCATCTGTACTATACACTGGTACAAATGTGTGCATTTCATTATCCAAATGGAGTTCTTTAAATTCTTTCATAAGGCTATCAGAGAATTCAATCTGCTGATAATGCTATTGCAGCATGATCAGTAAATTGAATTCAAGCTTGAATTTTTACTTCTCCTCTGTAATCACTTATTATTAATGTCAAAATCACCTGTTTCTTGTTTGAAATTCAAAAACTTTTCTTTCACTAAAATTTTTGTTTTTTATTTGATAATCAGACCCAATAATGATAAAGCATATTGTTCAGAGAACCATAAACAAGTTTTATTAATTTCATCAAAAATTTACTATATATTTTCTTAGCTATGCCTTTTCTTATACTCATTCACAAACTGTAGCAGCACTCATTCCCATTTTTTTTTAACTACACCAACTTTTTTTGCTCGACATCTTCTAATTTAAATTACACAAAAACTTTCTTTCACTGATTGGACACTATCTTATATTGCTGCTTGGATGCTATTTTTACAGAACAAAAGTGTCAGTCATTTCTGCTTCTCTGAATGAAGTTGAAATTGATGTTCTAATAAAGGAGATAAACATTCACTTGCTAACCTCCCCTTCCCACTACTTATCCTGCATCTAGTAAGACAATAGTAGACTAATTCAAATTACCCAAGTGATAATCCTAATATTTTTGTTTCCTTGTAAACTTCAGAACACAACTGCAGAGGTGATCCTCATTCATTTCAAAATAGTTCAAAAAATTCTTCAATATAAGATCACAATTCCCAAAATATATTTTCTGGAACAGACTGCTGAAATTCAACTTTCTTCTGGAAGATTATGAAAAATGCTCAATTCATTGCACAGAACAAGTTAAAGTATAACCAATGTTATTGTACAGTGAAACATAATCTATCATTCTTGCATGCACTGTTTTCATTAATTCATCCTTCATTTCGTAAAGTCCTACTAAAATCTCATATAAACGATGTTAATTTTTCTCCCATTCACCATTGTTAAAAAAAGAGCATAATTAAAACTTGCATTTAGCAGTTGCAAATATAAACTGTATCTACACATTAACGTATGCATAAATATACATTTATATATAAATATGTCATCAGGAGGTTGCAGGTTCAGATTCCACCCAGTTCAAACGTAACCATCGAGACTCAAGGCCTTTTCACTGGTGACATCAGCATTCGTCGATCTAGCATCTTGACACCCCGTAGCTGCTTGTGTGTTTGTTGGCTGGATTATTATCTTTAATTATTATCTGGTGTTCAACAAATGTATTTTTAAACAATTTTTGCAAGATAAAATATAATTGTTAGAGAATTTAGGAAATAAGAAAAAATGTCTTAGTGCCAAAAAGAGAAAGTTGTCTACCCTCAATAAATAGTATCCACAGAGTTAACTGTTGACTTTGATATTAATAGTTTTGTGACAAACAGTTTTTCTGGCATGTGGGATTTGAACCATATCTCTCCAGGTACATGCCACAGTGTTCTAAGACCACTAAACTAATAAGTTATATTAGTGGAAAAAAAGGCAGTCTGTTAATTTAATGGTCTTACACCACTGGCTTATATCTGGAAAGATGAATGCCTAAACGATTTAATCTTTCTTTACCAGGGTACATAAAATTATTTTTTTAACAATTGAAGATTGATTAGAGACTATTTTCTTCACATTTGGGAGGTTAGTTGAGCGATTTATTGTCAAATCTTTAGTCACAGATTTAAAGGTAGCTTTGTAAACCAAAATATATATGTGTGTGTGCTTGCGGTAAATTGTAGTTTCTAAAGTTTAGATGCATTTGTCCTGCTAGTTTTTGAATATGTATTCCATTGAAAGGTTGTATCTATATCCAAATATTATTCAAATTTAATGAGAGTTCAGAAAAAAAATACAGCTCAATATTCCTATAAATTCAGTCTAATCACTAAGAAAAAATATTGAAATTAAATCATAACCAACTGAAATTGTTACAGCTAAAGTTATTACAGTATATCGTTAATTTTTAGTTCACATTTGCCAATAAAATTGTTCTGAATAATTTTTGTGTTTTTTTCTCTTTTTTAATAAAACACACTAATTTTCCATAACAATTTATATGTCACAATTATATTTTAATGGTACAAAAAACTGGATCAGTTATTGACAGCATTTATCGTGAAAAATATGTGAAGGAAATGATTTTATTTTTGTTAATATATAACTGAGTAATTATTTGCATTTAACTTTATTTTTAAACATATTGTGTCACTGTAATTATACATACAACTGATTATGATGCTCCTGGTAATTTATATATTGTTCTACATGTTCAGAGAATATTAAAAGACAATTACATTTTGAGTCATCAATTTAGCACAATTACAAATTGAGATCTATATTAGTTTGGAAGAAGTAGCCGTCCCATGGCCGAGTGGTTAGCACGCTTGGCTACTGATCTAAGGGACCTGGGTTCGAGCCCCGGGTAAGGCATGGATGTAGGTGTTGTTTTTCTGCTGAGGTCCTGCCATCCTCACAGACCTTCTACTATGGCATATAAACTGACAGGCTCCTGTCAGACCTCTGTGGCAAGCAGCTGCTTGAGGGGGTATTTATTTTTTTTTTTTATATTAGTTTCAACGTCTTCATTATTTTAAGGTTTGCCATAGAAATATTACTCTAATGTACAATATACCATATAATAATACCATGTCAAGCAGTTTTTGAGCACAGTACCAAACAAAAATGCCCTCCCGATCTTATGCAAAAAAGTAAATGCTCGATTTGCTATGATAGAACTACGTGTGCAGGATGCACTGTGGATCCACAGGATGTGACGTCAGTTTAGACTGCAATGGCCTTGTTCTCGAAGGTTACGGCTCAAGACAACTTTTCTTTTATACCCACATCATCTTGCAGAATAATAGTGCTTCAAATTTTATAACTAAGAAGTGATGTAGACATTAAAATGTAAGAGTTAAAATTCTCAGTATATATACAATAAAGATGTAAATAGTAAAAAGAACCTTAAAACACTGATATAAATTCTTATATGATGTAGATTAATTTTCTTGTTGGTAAAAGTGCAATTATAAATCCAGTGAAGATGAAAATATTTTGCAATAATACAATTTAATATCATGTAGAGATGCATTTACAGTTCTGAAAGGTAGATTGGTGAAGAGCACATCCTTCATATACAAAATTGATAACCTCATTTTTGAATGTTGGAAAATGCCAAAAATTTAACATTATAGTTGAATTACACACGTTGTAGGAAGGAGATTAGTTAAAATTACATCATAGAAATTGAAAGTAGCACAAAATATATCACACAAATATGAAGATCTAGATTTTGAATGTACCACATATTCTTAATCAGCAAAATGATAGACAGTTCTATATCAAATTTTGTTATAAGAAAGTTTATTTGAAAATGACATATTAATGTTCGATAGTATGCATTTGATATATCATTATTGAGCAGATGAAGGAATAACTGTATGCTCTATTTTTGTAGTAATGTTGCAAGAAAAATGGTAGTATTTGCTATTGTTGATCAAAATGTTAGGATTAGGGAGGTCTTTTAATAAGTTTCCAAGTCATAGGTAAAGTTGGTATCATCATTGCAACATACTTCTTGGTTGACATTGAAAATTAATTTTTCAGTGTAGGAAAGTTTAAATTGTGAAGCAGGACTAGCACTGATTCTAGCTTCTTCAAAGATGGGAGTTGCATTATTGTTGATAATTATGTTGGATAAAGCTGTTGCAGGTATTTTTTCTTGATAATGTACTTGTAGTGCATTAAAAAAAAAATCAAACCCTTACCTTTAATATAAGGTGGGTTCGTGTGAAATAGGTATCGATGGGTGATCTCCTAGAGGGGCATCCAATATTACTCACCATGTACAAGTGTAGTGTGTAACTGCACCATGCACAGCAGATGGCATTGAAATCCATTTGATAAAATAAAGTGTATACAGTCAGTCTATGTATGTATCAAAGCTGTTCAAGTGTGTGGCATTAAAACTGGAGACTATTGACAAAGAGGAACAATGTGCTGTTATCCAATTTCTTTGTATGGAAAGAATGCAACTTGTAAGAAGTCACAAATGCCTGTTGATGGTCTATGGTAAACATTGTCTCCCACAAGGCCATAAAAAAATTACAAACATTTCTGAGAGGGTAAGACAAGTTTGCAGGATGATGCATGGTTAAGCTATGCATAAGGTTACCAATGAGCAGATTGCAAATCAGTGATCTTGTTCATGAAAACTGACAGGTGAACATTTGAAACCTCAGTGAGTAGGTGCCAAAATGTCTTTTGCTGAAATAGAGGAACTTGCAGATGGGACCGTAAATGTAACAATTGACATGGAACCATGAGGAGGAACCAGTCTTCTTGTTCCATATTGTGGCAGGAGATGAATCATGACATCACCATTTTGAGCCTGAATCAAGGCAAAACAACATGCAATGGAAATATGCAATCTCACCACCATCTAGGATCAGCTAGTAAGGTTCTGTTGTCATGTTTCTTCTATGAGAAATAACCCTTTACTGATTGATTTCTAACAATATGGCACCACTGTCACAGCATGTGTCATTTGAAAACAGCCATCAAGAACAAACAGCCAGGCATGCTGACCAATGGGATCATGTTGCTTTATGGTAACACCAGCCTTCATGCAGCAAGAATGACAACCAATCTTCTGCAACAATTTCACTGTTGAGATTCACTAATATGGAGCATCCTCCATATTAGCCTTGACTTTCATGTCTTTGGTCTGCTGAAAAGTGCAGCATTAAAGAGTCGCATCATTTGGATGATGATGAAAGGATAATAGTGACATATAGTCTCATTCCCAGGAGCAGATATTCTAGTGATGGTATGCAGCATCTGATTTCTAGGTGGTATCTGTCTTCAGAAATAGGTAACTATGCATGAGTTTCTAATGAAACAAAGGATTGACTCAGTAACTTTTTATATGAACACATCATACAGCAGCAAATTTGAACATCATACCTCTTTTTTGTTAGAAATCATATAAATATTAGCCATAATTGTTAATGGGTTATATTGCTTATGCAAATGCTTGAGTTGAGTTGACTTTAGATGCTCTTGAGAATGTTACTATGTCTTATGGTGTTTGAACTAAAATTTTATTATGTGTATTCAATGAACTCCCTTACACTTCCTCAGCCAAAAAAGAAGGGAGAATTGCAAAACAATTACAAAGCCTAACTAGTTATATCTGAAACAAAAGACTACTTATATGGGGAATATTATGTCCCCTACTTTCTTGCCCAACAACAGAGGTGGAGGAAAATCTCTCGCAGAGTCGATCTTACCAAGTTTTATCTAAAATAGATACTTATTACTTTGGGTGTATCATTTACTGTATATTAAGATCCAATAAATGCCAGGAAAATCTACTAGTTACACATATTACTTTTAAGGTATAAGATGGAACTCTAAAGTTTTTATTTAAATAACTTTTCACTTGAATAATAACCACTTGCCCACAGCAATAAGTATGAGATTTTATTGTAATGTATAGTGGTAATGAGTTTTTAACCATGAATTTAGATATCTCAAAAACATAATTTTGTTAGTTATCAATTTTTCCACCAAACCCAATAAACAGGTTTTTCCTATTGAAAAATGTTGTACAACTCTCTATTTTTGGGATGCCTAATAGCTTTGTTAGCCAGACTACGATGCCAAAGATTCATATCAGCTTCCAAAAATTCAAACATCTATTTCGTTTCTTGTTTGTGTGTTTTTTTTTTGTTTTTGCTATGACTAGAAGGGTGTTGAATAAGTTTGTATAATAACCTTTCCTTTCAGAAATAATATATGCTGCTCACAAAAATTAAGGGATATTTCAAAATCAATATGAAGAGATAAAAAAAAGAAGCATTTTATTTTTTTTTATTAAACAAGAACATTAGAAAAGCAAATGACAAGTCAAAGAAAGTTGTTTGATTATGCAAATGAGATGCAAAACCAACTTTTATTTCATTGGTGAAAATGCACTATACAAAAGGCTGAAAGTACTGGAGTATCTGCACATTCCCTGATCTTGAAAGTGTACATCCTGCAATTTCCCAGCCCTTGCAATCCCATGCAACACGATTTGCCTGAATGTGAAGCCTGGAGAGCCATAGGACGTCTTGAAGCTGGTCAAACACAGAGGACAGTGGCAACAGCACTTGGAACATCCCAAAGCATGATTAGCAGACTGTGGAATCGCTTTCAAGAGACTGGTACAGTACGAAGAAGACGGGGGCAGGGTCGCCCATCTGCCACAACAGCAAGAGATGACCGCTACTTGACCTTATTGGTAAGAAGGAACAGGCGCAACAATGCAACAGAGCTGCGGGGACAGTTTCTTGCTGCCACTAGACGACGGATATGCACCCAGATCATATGAAATCAGCTCCGTTGTGTTGGACTGCATGTCTGGCGACCAATGGTATGCATTCCATTATCTATTTATTATGGTATTATTATGGTATGCATTCCGTAATGGTATGAACACTGTAGAAGGTGGGCTGATGAGCATCGTCATTGTACCCATGATGAGTGGTCAACTGTCATCTTCTCTGATGAGTCACGGTTCAGTCTGCAGCCTGACAATCATTGTGTCCTGATCTGGCATGAACGAGGAACACAGGGGAATCCACGTTTCATGCGAGAAAGGGACTCCTTCGGCAGTGGTGGAATCATGGCGTGGGATGGCATCAGCATTGGTGGTCGTACTGACCTCCACGTCATCAGAAACGGATCGCTGACTGCTGTCAGATATCGAGATGAGGTCCTGCACCCTATAGTGGTACCCTATGCTAGAGCAGTTGGAAACAATTTTCTTTTCATGGACGTATAATGCAAGGCCCCACCGTGCACATCTCATCAACAACATGCTTCAGGAGGCAGGAATCGAACGCATGGACTGGCCTACACGTTCTCCAGATATGAATCCCATTGAACATGCTTGGGATGCACTGGGAAGATGTCTGGCAAACCGTCCAATGCCTCCCACAACACTTCTTGAGCTGGAAGTTGCCCTGGAGCAAGAGTGGCAGAGGATCCCACAAGAACTGCTGGACATTCTGATCCTGTCCATGCCCCATCGCTGTCAGTGTGTTTTGGCAGTGTTGGGTGACCACACACCCTACTGAACAGTCAATGTGTGGCACTCTCGTCCAGTTTGACATGCTTCTGTTCACCCCCACCAATGTCACTTGCTACTCAATCACGACAATTAAGTTTGCATCTCATTTGCATAATCAAACAACTTTCTTTGACTTGTTGTTTGCTTTTCTGATGTTCTTGTTTAATAAAAAAAAAATCAAATACTTCTTTTTTTATCGCTTCATATTCATTTTGAAATATCCCCTAATTTTTATGAGCAGTGTATATATACAATTAAATTATTCTATTTCCTATTTTCTCCATTTTTCCAAAACACTATAGTTTTAAGTATAAAACAATGGAATGGATATTCTCTTTTGGAAGGGAACGGAAAAGGAGAGCTGCCAGTTCAGTGTGGCCTACTGATTTGGTCATCTATGGCCACTTTTTTCTTCTTTCAGCCCTGCTGAGGAGTGAGTCAACTTCACAGGGTTTTGATGCTGACATTTATACCTACTAGACTGGTTATGAATTTGAGCTTGATTATGGATCCTGGTCTTGCTGCACTGGTGAGTCTTTGTTGAGGGAGAATCTGACACTGTGTTTTCTGTTTGCTACTGGGTTGCCAGCTTTATAAGTGAACAGAGGTATGGGATACCTTATATCAACTGGTGGATAATCCTGATCAGAGGACATCGCAGATACCTGAACCTCACTTAGCTAGTTGGGCATTGTCAATCCTAAACTGGAGTAATGTGTCTCAGGCAAGTCATATGGCTCTTGAAAATGTCCACTTGAAAAAGTGGTGCCTGAAGTTCCTACCAGCATAGGTGACTTCAGCCTTGAGTGGAGAAGGAACAGGTCTTTGCCCCATGCCTGCGATCAAGGGGCTGTTTGATATTGTTGGCCCTACGTATCTCAATAAACCTAGTTTCTTTAAAAATCCTACTAATCATTTTTTATCTGCAGGAATATGGAATGTGAGGATGTTACATAGAAATTATTTTCTTAATGCCCTCACACAGGAATTCCAGCATTATAACCTAGATATTCTAGGTTTGCAAGAGACTAGATGGACAGGTAAAGGTGAGATACTTAAAAAAAATTTTAAATTTCTCTTTTTCAATTTTCTTTTTTTTTAAATGATGGAAAGCATCTTCAAGGTATAGGCTTGCTTCTCAGCAGACATGCCAGTGATGCTCTTCTAAGATATGACTGCATTAATGAAAGATTTCTTACAGCAAAATTTAACACACAAATTAAAGACTTGAATGTCATCTGTTGTTATGCCCCAGAGAGGACTCTGATGAGAACAAGTAGGATACGTTTTACAGGAAAGGTTTTTTCAGGATATTTTGAATTCTGTGTAGAAAGGAGACATTTCTCTTGTGCTAGTTGACTTCAATGATAAAGTTGGTACTGACTCTATCTAACCTTTGGGCAAGAGTTTTAGGTCCCTTTAGCATTGTTTTTTTGTATGGCAATGGTGAACATCTTCTATGGGCAAGTAAACTTAATGGTTTACAAATAACTAACACATACTATAAACACTGGATATTTATAAATATACATGGGTTCCACCTGATGGGTTGCACAGGAATATGATAGATTATATTTTAATTAACAGCAAATGGGCCAGTTCAGTTAGGAATACCAGATCATACAAGAGAGCAGGAATTGGGTTTGATCATTACCTGGTCAAAAGTGTATTGCAGCTGAAGCTTAAGAAATGTTGTGCTAAGGTTAAGAAAATTATCTTTAACACCGAAGGTCTGAAAGATCCAGATATAGCCAAAGTTTACCATGATAGGCTACTTAGTCATTATGGCAATCATGGTTTACTTACTGCTGAAGTTGAGAAAGAATGGGATCAGTTTAAGCAGGCTTTTCTTGAAACCAACAGTACTCTTTTGGGTAAAAGGGAACAGAGGAAACAAGATTATTTGAGTGATAAAGCTATGGATTTCTGAAAAAAGGAAGTGCAGGATTAACATGAATCAACACCTTACTAGTCAAAACAGAAGCCATTACAACGAGTTTAATAAATGTGTAAAAGATCAATTAACAGCTGATAAGAATCTTTGGTTTGATAACTTGGCTAACAAAGCAGAGGAAGCAGTTAGCACAACGGCAGGGGGTTGTACCAGATTGTTAATTATTTATATAGCTTTTCAAATATATATTGCAATTAGAAAGAATAATTATTTGAAGATTGACCAAAAATTATAATGAAAATTTTAATTTTTGCCACATCAGATAAAAATCGCATTGTATGTTTAAATAAAATTATTATTTCCAACAGTGCAGGACTAGAACCCACGACTCTACAGATACATGTGGAGATATCACTTTCAGACCTAGTTTCTTTAAAAATCTTACAAATCATTTTCTCTCTGCACGAGCATAGAACATGAGTATATATAGTATAGGGGATCAATACCCTATGGGAGAAGAAATAATCACATTATTTAGAACATCTATGAAATGCTCAGCTCACCTAGTCATCACAGAATCCTCACCTTCAACCACCTTGCCATGTTATCCCTCAATATGTACCTGTCTGTTTCTTCCCACATTAAACATTAACAATTTGGTACAACCCCCTGATGTTGTGCTGTTTAACTGCTTCCTCTGCTTTGATGGTAAAATGGCTAGTAATAATTGGGATGATTTTGGGGAAAGGGCAGAATTAGGATAAGGTGATGGCTGCAAAACGAAGTATGAATTTAAGTGAAATGGGAACTGGTAGCACAGATAGGGCAGTCTCAGTAGAATATGCCAATCCTAACTAAGGAAGTGATTTTACTATGCAAATTAAACTGATGGAATTAAATTAAGAGAGAGTGAGTTGAAGAATGAAAAGGAAATAGGATCTAGAGATAAAGAGTTGGAAAGATATTCACAAGGATAAAATTAAGTGAATTAGATATAAGAAGTTGAGTGCCAACAAAGTGTTAATAATAGGAATAGTAATGAATTAATTTAGAAATTGGTATCATACATCCCTAGAAATAACAAAGAGTTAACACAGTGTATTGATCTTGCTGCAAATATTTTTGAATTGCATAGAAATTGCATTTAATTTTGTTACTGGGCAAGTATGTCAAGAATGCACTTGCCACACTGAGCACAGAAGAATTAGGAGTTTACAAAACTGTAAAAGATAAAACTTAGCAAAGTGTAGGCTGATCCCAAAACACATTTAGGCAATGATTCAACCAGGTTTCCGAAAATGATAGTGAAAGTTGGCCACACACAATTAAATACAAGAATAGCTAACATTTGGATTTTTTATTCCAGAACAGAAAAATTATTAATATGGAGCAAATGAATCAATAGTAGTTCGAAAAATGTAATTTCTACTACCAGTGGAAAAGCTAGGTAATATTATTTGTCAGGAAGGTAAACATTGGCTAGAGCCACAGAAACCAGCTGAAAAAGTCAAAATGCATAAAGACAAGAAAACATACTTCACATCCAAGCCCTACACAACACAGAAAGCAGGACAACAATAGACAAATCACAGAACACAGTGTCAATGTCAAGCATATCCTAGCAGGATGAATTTTGATCCACATGCAATCAAATATTTAGATTGCGGAACACCAGAACAGATTGTCCCCAGAACAAGGCAAGAAAAATTGCACAAACACAACAGGTATCAACAGAAAATGGTAATGAGAAGGAAGAGGAAGCTATTGTTGCTGAATTTCAGAGCTATTTGGCAAGTCAGAACTGGTTTCGTAAGTATGTTATAATAAAAACGTCATAGAAAAATTACAGGAAATTAAGGTAAGGTGATTAACCCTTCCAGGGTCCTGCATGAAAAACTGGTTTACATCTAGAAGCCCTGCTATTTTTCACTATGATCAACCAAAAAAATTAACTTTAGACTTTTTTTGCCAAACAACTAATGAGAGGAATTATGGCATGTTATATACCAAATTGACCAGTATTTAATTCTGAATTTTCTGAAGATCATTTGCAAAACAAGGGATCAATTTTATTTTAAAAGAGCATTTTTAGAGTTATGTAATAAAAAAAATCTGGCAATGCAAATAAAAATTAATTAAAAAAACACTAATACACAGAAATGACTATAATGCACATGAATAGAAAGCCTATTTATTTCTGAGTAACAACATAAAAATATTTACTTGAAACAAGGAAATTACTCCTGTTTTGTAATTTTTTTCTTGGTATACTTTGAGAAAAATCCAGGCTTTTTGCCAACTGTGCTGAGTCAAATAAACAAGTCAACATTAGAATTAAAAAAAAATAACCAATAAACTGAAATATGTCATGTTATATACAAATTAAACAGAATCCTAATTTTTTGAAAATAAATTTAAACAAATTTCTGAACATATTGATTTAAATAAGACTTTTTCATGTGATATAGGAAAAATATAGTACAAAATTAAATTCCAAACCATAGCACTTATTAAAATATAGTTAATATTTACAGAATTGTGCTGTATAAGCATTAAAATATTCTTGAGGAGGCCTTATACTATATTTAGCTTATTGTTATACATTGCTTCTGTTGCAATGTCATCTACATCTATGAAGGGCATTCAAGTTCTTGGCATGCATCTGCAAAATGAAACAAAAACTATTGCATTTACCTCAACAAAACTTTTACTGTCCTTCAAAGTACTCACCTCCAGCATCTATGCAAAGTTCCCGACGTCTATGCCAATTCTGGAATGCTTGGTAATACTCCTGTTGGGGAATACTCTACAATTCTGAATGAATGCACTTTGCAAGATCTAGTACCTTTAAAAAAAAAGGCTTCCCAGCAAGTTCTGGGTTGGGTAGTTTTACCTCTCACTTTTTTGCATACAATGGGTTAAATGGACAAGTCATAAGGACCCTGAACACTCAGAGAAGGTTTGGGGGTGGGGGGGACCCACTGAAACAGCTGTTGGGAGACAGATGGTAGTCTTCCATCAAGGCCATCCAGTGAGTTCTTTAACCACAAATGGGGCCACAGTGCAATGTTCGATTCAACACATGGCAGCCTTTCAAGCCCACTGGTGTCTCTTATTGACAATGGGTGCAACTGACTGAGCCCCCTCCCCCCCAGCAAGTTCCCTTTTAATTTTTGGAAACAACTAAAAATTACATGGTGCAAGATCATTTGAATATACAGGTTATATACTATTTTTTATTCAGGATGGGGTAGCTGTTTGATTTTTTCCTGCTCCAGATAGGTGGTAAACTTGCCAGGCTTTGTGAGCACTGGCATTGTCATGAAGGTGAAGAACCCTTGACATGCCTATTGTTCACAGCTGCTCCTTCACCTCCTTAGTAATTTTGGGCAAAACAAAGTTGGGATAGTATTGCCTGTTTATGGTCATTTTCTCAACTAAGGTGTCCTCAGCTACCACGCCTGGGAAATTACAAAATCGTGAACATCCTCTTCCCTGAACAAAAGTCTTGTTGGTGGATTTGGGAATGCAGTTCGTCTTCCATAACCCAAACATAGTTGTCCATCTTTCTAGGAGTCGTATGGTAATAAAACCATATCTCATCATCTGTGACAATGTCTCTTAACCATTCTGGACCATTTAGGTTCAAACATTGCCAACATCTCTTTGCACGAGTCGACTCTAATCCTTTTTTTGCTGTTCTATCAGTTTGTAGGGTACCAATAAGGCATAGAACTTTTGTAAATTTAAACGTTGAAGAATAATTATTTCCACAATGCCAATTGGTGCACTGATATCTAAACTTATTACCTGAATGATGATGTGTGGGTTTCCTTAATAAGTTCTCAAACAGCACCAATTTTTCTCTTGTTCACAGTCTCCTTTGATCTTCCTGCACAAGGAAGATCTTTGAAGCTCTGATATCTTTCTTTGAATTTGTGCATTCATCCCTTAACAATGCCATATAAACAGACATCCCTATATACTTGTGATAAATCAGCATGAATATTTTCTTGTGTCATCCCCAAACTGCATCGCTATGAAAATGTAAAATATTTTCCCCATCTTTAGTAAACTTCACAACAACAACATACAGATTTCACAGACCAAAATTTATGCATTGCCAGTGAAGAGAAAGAAATGATGATATCTAACATGTTTAGACAAGCTTTCAAACAAATCATAACTTTGGAAAAACGAGTGAAAATCTACAGACATGTGTCAAGAACTTCTTGAATGCCCTAAATATACAGTATCAGCTTAAATTTAAAGAAAATTTTGAGCTTGAAAAAGTTTCAAAGAATGGACTTTAAAAGGAATATTCTTGTGATTTCTTCCTAAGGTTGGCCCAGACAGTCTCACCGTTGCTGGGTTACATCACCGTGTTACATCCCCTTTTTACTGTGCCAATTTGTTTGTTGTTATTTGTCAGTCGGGGTGTCTTTTTTTCACTGAGAGCATGGGGTACTTGTTTGATGCTATATACCAATACTTTTGTTGAAGATTCATATCACTTTCAATGTGTAGGCTCATAGACACTGTTGTTGATCACACATGAATCGGAAATAAATGGGCAACTTCTTTATTCAGACATATTGATGACAGCAGAAAATGTCATCAATATATCCTAATTGGAGGTTAATTTCACCGTTTTCTTACAACTCCTTGAACCTTGAACAGTGCTAAAGGATAATGCATAAGTGTGTAACTATTACAAATATCGGAGTCTTGGTTTCCATCATTAGAATTGTTATACAATGACAGTTGGTTGGGGTTATATAGTGCAAAGGAACTGACTGTGCCAAAAGAGGTGTAAATGAAAAGTAGAAATATAAAATTCATGAAAACCCACAACCAAAATTAAAACCAGAAGACTAACAACAAAGACCAAAAATGTAAACTAGAACAACAAAGGGCCAATAAGGTCCACGTATAATCAATAACAAATGAAAAATCCAAAAGCAACAATGGGTGTATAGGACCTATAAAATAAAAATCATGTCAAAAGATCAAATAGGTAAAAGTATTAAATTAGAATAAATAGCCAGTAAAATGGTAAAAACAATAAATGCTCAAGCTGGACAAATAATTAAAATGTTTAAAAGTTAAAATGGTGTCGAAAAACTCACACTTATGTTCATCGTCTGCCCTTAAGAGAAATGAATGCATAATAAATGAACGACCTAAGTGAAGCCAAGCAAGTAAAACTTCTTTGCTATTCCTGTGAAAAATCACTGCCATAGTTTGACACTAGGCTTGATCTCAAAAAGTTTATTAACAACCTGTTCAGACCATGAGCTCTGTGTAAAAACACTGCTGGAAGTCCAGGTATGGAATTGGCAGTGGAGGGTCAGAAGGGGCATGGCCAACTTGGCAGCAGTATCTACCAAGTCACTGTCCATAATCCCAATGTTAGCCAACATGTGGTCCAAGGTGAGGATGATAGCATGCAACTCTGCAGTGAAGATGGAACACTGCTGCGGAATCTGGTCCACAATGATTACATCATGCAGACCATGACCAATCCCACTGATGTGCTGTCTTCAAGCAATTGCCAACACTCTGGGGAATCTTTTTCCTCCATCCCTTGGGATGTAAAAGATTTTGAAGATGGGTAAGAATTTCAAGTGTACAGTGGCCGGAAAAGAGTTGCTGATACATGCAGTTGAGTGTAAAAGCCTTCCTCATCCTGCAAAGAGAAAAATCGCAGGAAGGGGAAACAGCAAGCTATGGTGGAAATCGCTTGGCTGTTGACTGGGTAATGTTATCAAGACTGATGTTAATGACTTGCAGGTAGCCTTGGACATGCAAACTGAAAGGATGAATGGCAATCAAGTGATTCTAAATGAGGACTGAAAACACAGTCCCAAGTGAGATGGCATAGCAGAGAGTAGTAGATGACACATACAAACATAGAGGACTTGATGGTGGAAAGGGTCCAGCACATTCACCACCGAATCCCAAGAGGAGTCATACACCTGGGATCCAGAGTCCAGTTTCGACTGGAGAAGTGTATGGTACGGGTGGAGCAAAGAACATCAGTCTGTTTCCCAGGAAAGGGCTTTGAGGATGTTCAATGCTTATGTGCACCTGAGATGACTTAGATGACTTGTGTTTGGACCTGCAATGACTTAGGTGGGATAAAAAGGCCAATTTCTGGTTGAAGAAGATGAGAAAGAGAAACTTGTCTCTGCCAGAACTGGAATGATGTTACCCCTGAATCATAGCTTGGTGTCCATATAAAGATTACGTTGCGGGAAAAGTGCATGCAAACAGTCTTCTATGCACAGAATCAAAACTCAGTGGCAGTTGCCCAAACTGATAGATTGTTCAGGGCAATTGTTGTTCAATGACCATCATGCTGGATGATGGAGAAAAAGAAGTTAAAATCATCTAGATAGGGCATTACCAACAGTCAGGGGAAGTTGTCAAGTTATACATAGCAGTTGGCTTGACAGCGAAAAGCATAATACTCAAGATGCAGCCTTATGGTACCCACTGGGCTTGCGGTAAAAGCTGCAAAAAAAAAAATGTTGCCAATGGGGACACAAAGGAACGAGAAAATAGAAAGTTGGAGATGAACACTGGCAAATGCCATTGCAAGTCGAAGTTGTGGAGGTCATGAAGAATGGCGAATCTCTGAACCATGTCATATCCTTTTTCAATGTTGAGAAAATCAATGCCAGGTACTCTTCGTAAAAATTAATTCCTGATTGCTGATTTAAGATGAATCAGGTAGTCCATGGTAGACAGTTGCCTAAGAAAGCCAAACTGGCTTAAAACTTAAGAAGTGTTATGTTAAAGTTAAAAAAATTAACTTTAATTCTGAAGCTCTGAAAGACCCAGTTATAGCTAAAGTTTACCATGATAGGTTATTTAGTCATCATGACAATCATTGTTTGCTTACTACCGAAATTGAGGATGAATGGGATCATTTTAAACAGGCTTTTTTGGAAACTAACAGTACTCTTTTCACGAAAAAAAGGAGCAGAGGAGGCAGAATTATTTGAGTGATAAGGCACTTGAGCTTATTTCAGAAAGAAGGAACTGCAGGAATGTCCTTAATCAGTACCCTACTAGTCCTAATAGAAAGGATTACAGAGAGCTTAATAAACATGTAAAGGATCAGTTAGCTGCTGCTAAGAATCTTGGCTTGATGGCTTGGCTGACAAAGCTGAGGAAGCAGTTAGACAGCACAACAACAGAAAGCTGTACCAGATAGTTAATGTTTTATGTGGTAGAAAATGGACAGGTATGCAGGGATTGAAGGATAAACAAGGTAAGGTTATAGAAGGTGAGGATTCCTAGGTGGGCTGAGCATTTCAGTGATGATCTAAACAATGTGGTTAGTTCTTACTCCCATTGTTTGTAATGATGATAGATGAATTACTGGCTTTAATGTTGGCCCTATAACACAGTCTGAAGTTATTTTGGCTGTTTCTAAACTTAAACTTCATAAATTTCCCAGGTGTAGATGAAATTACTACAGAAATGATTAGAGCTGGGAATGTTTTGGTTAACACTTGGATGAATGAAATTTTGAATATCTTTTATGATAAAGGCATGGTTCTTAAGGATTTTACCAGAGCTATTATTATCCCTATTTTAAAATAAAAGTGATCACAGTTCTTGTGATAACTATAAGGGTATCAGCCTACTCTCTGTTCCAGGGAAAGTTTTTTGCATGATTGTGCTTAATAGAATTAAGAATCTGGTTGACAGGCAATTGCGTGATGAGCAATGTGGATTCAAAAGTGGTAGGGGATGTATGGATCAGATATTTTCACTTAGGCAGATTCTTGAGAAATGTTTAGAGTTTCAGAAACCTTTGATTGCTAGCTTTGTTGATTTCAAAAAGGCTTTCGACTCTGTTGATCGTCATAATTTGTGGTTGACTGTGAGATCATATGGCATACCAGACAAGTTAGTTAACATAATGAAAGCTCTCTATAACAACACTGAGTCGCGTGTGAGAGTTGGTAAGGCTTGTAGCAATTGGATTAGCATTACTTCAGGTGTTCGACAAAGGTGTATTTTGTCTCCTCTTTTCTTTAGTTTGGTTATTGATTATGATATGTGAAATTCACTGCAAGGGAAAGATTTTAGCCTTAAATGGGCTGGAGATATGAAAATTTTTGATTTAGATTATGCTGATGATTTAGCCCTTTTGGCAAATGATGTTGACAAGACGAACTCTTTCATTTGAGCTGGATGAAACTGGTAGTAGAGTAGTTTGATTATAAACAGAGAGAAAACTAAAGTGATGAAAATTGGCCAGGAAGTCTATGATTCAGTTAATCTTAATAGTTCCACTCTTGAGCAGGTGTCACTGTTTAATTACTTGTAACAGATATTGGTGATGTGCAGCATGAAATAAAAAGACAAATAAGGATTGCTGCTTGGACTATTAATGATCTATGCAGAGTGTGGATAAATAGACATATACACCTAAAGACTAAAATTAGACTCTATAATAGTTTGGTTCTATCTAGGGTTAGTTATGGTAGTGAAACTTGGACACTTTGTAAACAAGATAACAGGAAACTAGATGCTTATGCAGTATCTTGGGCATTAGGTGGTTCAACTTTGTAACTAATGATGAGGTTAGGCAAAGGAGTTTGCAACCTCCTTTAGGCAGCATATTGTGCAGAGAGAGACCCCGTTGGTTTGGCCATGTTGCCTGTATGGATAATTATAGATTGGTGAATAGGGTTATGAACAGTGTGCCTAAAGGCCTCAGAAAGAGGGGGAGACCTTGGATGCGGTGGGCAGACAATGTCAAACAGGACCTCGTTACAATTGGTGCGCAGTGGCCGGATGCAGCAGATGTAGTTCAGGACAGACATGCTTGGAGAACTAAATTTCATGGACTGGTTGGATCTCCGTAGCCCATGGCTGCTTGAGGATGATGATGATTATGATGACAGTGACAGCCACCACTCATTCACAGTGACCATAAGGAGCAGTTCCAAGTGTTTTGAACAAGCAGTCTCAACAAGCAGTTGTTGGATCGTAGAGGGCTTGACAGATTTTTGGGAATCTGCAAGACAAACCTTTGCTTATAAAAAAGAAAATGGGGACATGTCTGAAATTACCTGATCACTGGCAGAATGGAAGATAAGGAATTGAGAGACAACATAGATATGTGATGAAGAAAATGGAGGCTCATGTCAAGCCCTCTTGGCAGCAGTGGTTGAATCTTCTGAAATTTGCGATATCATGATTGTTTTATTTGTGGTTCAGTGTCTATGATCCCCACCCACCATGGAGCCCAACAAGAGTACACCCAATTGGGTGCCAGGGCTGCACAGGCACTATACTCACACAATCAGTGAGCTGAGCCCTCACAAAATGAAATAAGAAGAAAAGCAAAGGAAAAGTATGAGAACTAAACTGTCCTGACAAAAGAAATATCACAGCAAAAGTTTTAAAAAAATGTATGAGAAAACTCATAAAAACCTGTACCTGGATATGAGCAAAGTACTCACCGCACTGCACAGTTGCCCTAGAAGATCTAACCCACCAGCAGATTAATAAGGGGGTTCAGGCAAGTGAGAGGGCCACCCCAGGATCTCTTGCTTACCTGAAGCATAGTCCAAAGCAGTGCCCAGTCCTGTGATGAACAGGCACCCTAATGTCAAGACAGGCCAAAGGGGACTGTGCTAATCATGAACTCGGGAGATGTGATGAGGACTACCCTCCCCAATGAGCAACTACCAGGATCCTTCTTTCCAGGGACAACACACAAAACAAACTCGCAGGTGAGCAATTAGGACCCCGGGAAAGTACTCGAACCAGTAGAATCTTCACAGGCATATATATGCCTGTGAATTTTACAAATATATAGGCAGGCTAGAAAATGACATATATATATATGCCATTTTATATACTGTTGTAATGTTATTTGTAGTTGGTTTGTTATGTTATTATGTTTTGATTACTCTATCACTGTTACTCACACCAACTTCCCAGAATTTTGAATCAGCACAGGATAATTAGTCTTCACATTGGGGCAAAGTTGAATGAACTATTGGAACACTGGTAACAAGTGCGATTACATAATTCTAGAATATTTTCAATAGCAGGTGAAATTTTAAAGGACTCTGGATATAATTGTCAGGAAAGTTCTGACAGAAGAGAGAGTCTGGATAACTCTAAAGAAAGGAGAGAACTGTCAGGATCATACCCAGATTCTCAAGGTCAGGTCTGTAGCCATGACACCAATGACATGAAGTCCACCTGGTAATCTGGAAATCTTGATTGGTACAGGAGTAGATTAAGAGATTATCCTTCCCCTAGACAGATATACTGTGAAAGAGCTATGGTAGTGCTTTCACTTCACACAGTGAGGCTCTCTGACAGATCATGTGAGCTGGTGCTACTCTACTTACAGCGTGGTACATATATAAAAGACACACAGATTAATTATTCAGTATTCAGTCATTACTTATTCCTACATTATTATTATAATCACTTATTCAACATTCAGTCATCATTATTAGTATCGAGCACTTGGTTTGTGCTCTATGGCTTTTGCTGCTGAACATTTGCCTCTTGTGTTGGAGAGTGGAACTATGTATATATGAATATTTAATGTTGTATTGCCTTCGTTAGTAATAAAATTATGTTTGTTACGTAAAATCTGCATTTAATTTCATCAAAGTTACAGGCATGACTAAGAACATTTTGTTGGAGCAGTTCATGAGTCATGCATTGAGATGATTCAAAGCAAACATAAAGCAGGGTGTACCCACAATCTTTATCAACAAATATGATCATATTCCTTGTAGTCCTTATGCTGAAATACCAGTATGTTTGCACTAGTAAAAGCTGTTCACTATGAATTATTTATTTGCATATAACATTATATTAATTCTATAATTTAGTTTCTAATGAATTAAGATTTTTTTTTGAGCACCCCTAAAGCATTCACATCTAAAGTAAGTCTCTTGAAACATCCATGGTTAATGAAAAGCAAAATTAATCACCAAAATTTGGATATTTAACACAGGTCAGTGCACACATACTTTGTAAATTGCAAATGCATTGCGGTTTGAGGTGAATGATATTAAACAGAACTAACATTACAGGATGAAAATTATGATTATATTTTTCTTTGAAGAATAGAAATTAGAAGAGCAATTATGGCATTTACATGAACTAATAAATTCAGCTTTTGGTACAAGAATACACACTTCACATCTAAGCCCTACAACACAGAAGGCAGGACAACAGATAGAGAAACCCCAGAACACATATTTTTTGATACTATTGAAATAGCAAAAAATGTTACAAGTTTACCATCACAGCATTTTGAAACCCAATGGACACTGTCACTCCTTGCGTGGAGAGCTCTGAGTAATTCCTGCTCAGTACCTTTGAGAAGTTTCCATGCAGAGTCCCAATCCATGAGGAATTCAATGATTGGTGGGGTGTAACCATGACAGCCACCCCACCAATCAATGTAACCTTAACCCTTTCAGTGTCCAGGTCGAATGTATATGTTGGACAGAATCTGAAATGTGAGGCCTAGGATGTCTGTATCCATTTTTAGTAAATAAAATAAAAGGGTTAGGTTACAAGACTGGCTGCAGCTGCAATGAGGCAAACTAGGTCACTGCTCATTGTCTGCAGCCAAGGATACAGGTGATTCATATGTATACTTTCCATTCTGTGTGTTATAAGTGGCTCCATAAAAGATTGTTTACAGTGTTCTTCCCATATCTATATCGGACACACTTGCTCTGTAAAGTTAGTATTGACTTTTTTACATTTAAACCTCAGTTATCATTACAGTAAGATTTATTTTATATTTGTAAATTATGAATCTTTCGGTCAGTTATCTATCAATTGATTTTTTGGAGTCATGCTACATTCAGATGGCTGGTTTACAACTTGTTGCTATAGATATTTCATTTAACATCACATTAGGTTATATATTAATTTTTCTTTTATTATTTCTTCATTTTCCAGTAAAATAACTTTGATCTTTTATCGTTTCCTGAAATTCTTGAAAATGAATGAGGTCTTGGATATGGAAACAAAAAGGACTATTTTGGAAAGTAAATCAGTCTTTCTGTGGTAGGGCAATTTTGGCATTAATTTTTTTGCTATTCAGAAAAAAACATCCTTTTCTTCATGTGCATTATAATTTTTATTGTTTTTTTCTTAATTTTTATTTGCATTGCCAGATGAACTCCAAAAAAAGTACTATTAAAATAAAACTAATCATCTTTTTTGTCAAATATTTTATTTTCAGAAAATCAAGAATTAAAACTGATTAATTTGGCATTAACATGTCATAATTCCTTTCATTAGTTATTTGGCAAGAAAGTTCTAAAGTTATATTTTTTTTGGCTGAGCATTGGGAGAAAATAGCTTGGCCTATGGATGCAAACCAATTTCTCAGGTTGGACACTGGAAAGGTTAAGGAGCAGTTCCAAGTGTTTCGAATAAGTGGTTGCAACAAGCAAGTTGCCAGATCATAAGTGCTTGACAGATTTCAGTGAACCAGCAAGACCTTCCAAGCCTTTGTTAATAAACGGAGGACATGTACCCAATTACTTGATCACCCATGGAATGGATGATCAGGAACTGCGTGGGGTACAGAAGAAGGCAATGAAGATGATGGTGAAGAATAGGGCAATGAGGACGGATTCTCAGGTCCAAACCTCTTTGTGAACGAGGCGGAATTTAAAGAAATGTTCTTCATTTTATGTTTTTGGTTTAGGGTCAATACTTATGGTCTCCATCTACTACTGAGTCCAATATGGGGATGCCCTATCAGGCACCAGGGCTGTACAAGCAATATCCACACAGTCAGTAAGCTGAGCCCCCACAAAGAAATAAAAGGAAAAATAAAGCAAATATGAAAGGAACTGAGGGAAAATAAAAGAAATACGAGGAAACTCACAGACCTATACCCAGATGTGGGTAAGCAATCACTGCACAGTTGGCCTTACTAGGTCCAGCAGTGACTTTCATGAACTACAAGGCCTGGACAGCTCTGAGCAATAGAGGCAATGAGTCATCCTTTACATCCTAATGTCATTCTAGCTGAAGTAGCGAAGTACCAATTATCTGTTCTTTTGCTGCTCGTTAGTTTGCATATTGCCAATTATTTTTGCAAATTTATGAATTTAATAATCTAAGTTTTTATTGCTTTCAAGTTTTAAAACGTGATGTCACATTTTTTTAATTCTGAAGGTTTCAAGTTGTTTTTGCATTTTTTTGTGTTAATTCAAGACACTGGTTCTGTGATTTTGAATTATTTTCTGTCTGTAATCTAAATAACTGAATGTTTGGAAAGAAATACAGTAGTGCAAAAAACATTATACTTTAAAATATTATTTAGTTCATTATGCTTGATCACTTCTGTAACAGAATATCAGTCACATTTTCAAAGTAAAGCTACATTGGAATAGGTTAGGGTTTTTCAATAAATGCCGAGATAAAACAAATTGGCTAAAAAAATTCAAGATGAAATTATTACCAATTTTTGCAAGAAAATTATTATAAAAAACCCCCCAAATTTACCAATGAAAATTCAAAATTCTAAAAATATTCCTCAAAAAATGGCCAAATTTAAATTGTTCCTATATATTCATAGGATGTCATATCTCTCAAAAAAGCAGCAAGCCAAAAAAAATTGCAAAATGAGAGGCAGAAGCACATATTGCTGTTAAAAAGAACAATAAAATATTAAATTCTGAAACATTTTCAACAGACATTTCTACTTAAATAAAGGAATTTATTTAAAATGCAAATGTGATCATTCATAATAGAAATAGCTTAAAAATTGATAGTGAAGATATACATGTTTCAGAGTGATAAACCTATTACCAATGAATGCAGTAAGTAATAAAAAAAATAATGCAGTAATGACTCATAAAGTCTGTTTATGGAGTAAATTTCAAAATATTTGAAGGTTTCTAAAAGATTTTGATAATAATTATCAAACCATTTTTGATAATAACAATTTTTAAAATGCCACATCTACATGGAACACATGGGCAGATGAAGCTGAGTGAAACACAGTTTTGGTATTTTTAAAAATATAATATCCGTGGAATACGAATTCAAGGCATTCTGGCATTGCCCCTGATCCCGACGTGACTAGGCACCCAACAGCAGAGAATGGTGGTTGTAGCTGCCAGATGATGGAGCTGTCAGCAGATCTCGGAAAGAACAGGGTGAGGCATATGCCTCACTGAGATCAAGGCCTGTAGTGAGCTAAGTGAGTCTGAGTAAAGCACACACCGACAATGATGCTCAGCTGGTATGTGATCCAAGGAGGGGTTGATAGCATGCAACTCTATAGTGAAGATGGAACACTGCTGTGGGATATGGTTGATCCCACTGATGTGCCAGACTTTGAGCCATCTGTGATGGTGGGCAAGAAATCTGAATGCTGAGCACAGTGGCTGGTCTCAGTGAGGCATATTCCTCACTGAGATCAAGGCCTGTAGTGAGCTAAGTGAGTCTGAGTAAAGCACACACTGACAATGATGCTCAGCTGGTATGTGATCCAAGGAGGGGTTGATAGCATGCAACTCTATAGTGAAGATGGAACACTGCTGTGGGATATGGTTGATCCCACTGATGTGCCAGACTTTGAGCCATCTGTGATGATGGGCAAGAAATCTGAATGCTGAGCACAGTGGCTGGCAAAGAGTTGTTGGTACATGCAGTTGAATGTAAAGGCCTTCCTCGTCCTGCAAAAGTCACAGGAAGGGGAAACAGCAGCAATGGTAGAAGTGGCTTGGCTATTGACTGGGCAACACTATTAAGACTGATGATATTTCTGAAGTAACCTTGGACACACAAACCAAAACGACTAATGGCAGTCAGCCGATTCTGATATAAGATTTCCTACCGAGGACTGAAAACGCAGCCCCAAGTGGGATGACCTGGCAGGGATCGGAATATTGCTACATATTAGCAATAGGGACAACTGCCGATGGAAATATATAAGATGGTTTGCTGGTTTTAACACAAAGACTCTGGACTGGTGAAGTGCAAAAGGCCCCCGCACAGCCACAGAGACAGATGATGGAGGGGAACCAGCACCTTCACCACCGAATTCTGGGTAGAGTCATGCACCTGGGATCCATAGTCCAGTTTCGACTAGACAAGTGCATGATACAGGTGGAGTAATGAACATTAGTCTGCTACCAAGAGAGGGAGGAGATGACCTTGATGACATGCAGTGCCCAAGTGCACTTGGACTGTAGATGATGAATGTTTGATGAAATGGTCAATTTCCAGTCAACGATGACACCAAGAAACTTGGTCTCTGCCACAAATGGAATGGTGGTACCCTGAAGCCTCAGCTCAGAGTCAAGATTAAGATTACAACTGCAGCAAAAGTACATTCAAGTGGTCTTCTGTAGGGAGAACTAAAATCCATTGGCATTCACCCAAACCAAGAGATTGTTCAGGGCAGTTTGCAGCTGTTGTTTAATGACCCTCATGCTGGATGATGCCAAATCAAAAGATGCCACAATCGACAACATAGAGGGCACTGCCTACAGTAGGAGGAAGTTGTTGCATAATGAAATATATATTTACAACAAAAAGAGTAACACTCAGAGCACAGCCTTGTGGTACCCTCTTCTTGAGAGAAAGACTGCGACAGTATTACAGACACGAACAAGAAGTTAGAAAGTTGAAAATGAAGGTCGGCATGTGACCTCTCAAGCTGAAGCTATGGAGGTCATGAAGAATGCTGAATTTTCACACCATGTCATAAGCTTTTTCGATGTAAAAGAAAATAGACACCAGGTGCTCTTGACATAAAAATGAATTCCTGATTGCTGATTCGAGGTGGATCAGGTGGTTTAAAGTAGACTGTTGCCTGCAAAAGCCACAATGGGTGTTCCAAATAAAAGGCCAGCCTGGTATTTATCATTCTTTCCAACACCTTGCACACACAGTGGTCAAAGCTATCAGACAATAATTTGAAGGAATCTTGAGATCCTTGCCTGGCTTGGGGAAGGCCAAAATGATAGTCTCCTGCCAGGATTCTGGAAACTGCTCCTTGATGAAAATACAGTTGAAAAGTCGGAGTGGCTGATCCTTACTTGATGATGAGAGATGTTGGAGCATGGCATAATGGACATTGTATGGCCCTATGGCAGATGTATGAGACATGTGCAGAGCAAGGCAAAGCTTCTCCACTGTGAATGGCCTGTGACTGGTGAATGGCCCCCTACTCTTCAGGGCCAGAAACTCGAGGAAAGATGAAGAAGAGATGTAAGTCTCTAGCCCCCAGAGTGTCATCAAATGCTTGGGGATCAGCAATTGCCTGTCAATTTTGCTCCAGGATCAATAATGAGTGGGATGCGTAGTTCCCACCTATCTTTCGGAATTTATCACATATGACCTTAGAACTGGTCATGTCGGTATAGAAGATGTATATTTGATCCAAGATTCCTTCTAGCTCTGGCACCTGATGAAACGGGCTTGCGCCCTAGTGCATTTTAATGCTTCAAGTTTGGGGGTTATTGGATATCTCTGCCTTGTTCTGAGCCTTACGAGCTGCGGTGCAGTCAGGATTCTACCAAGGTTTTGGAAACCACAGAAACTGGGTCGAGGTCTGAGGAATAGTCAAGGCAGCTGCTTGAACAATGCAGTCCATCATCTCTGCCACTGCAACATTGATTGGCTTCTGGCTGACCAAGCATTCATTGAACTTGCACAAGAGTTTGAAGCCTCTCCCACCTACGGGAGATGGTGCACATCACAGGAGCTGATTGCTTCTATAGGGATTGTTCTTGACCTCCCATGTAAAGAGTGGAATGATCAAGGAGGAGCAGATGGTGAGATCAATGGTAGTGAATATGTGGGTCGGCGAGTGGAAGCAGGTGCTGACACCAGTGTTCAGCAGGAAGAGTGATTGATCCAGGAATCACTGCTCCAGGACTCCACTCCACCCCTCTCACTGATGTCAGCAGTGGCCCAAAGTGGACTGTGTACATTAAAATTCCCCATGATGAGGAAGGAGGATGGCAAAGCAAGACAAGATTATCACCATTAACCAAAAATCATTAATTGTAAGACAAGATCATCATCATTAACTTCATCATCAATTTAGAGGCGGATGGCTACTGCCTCTAAGTTGCTGGTGAGGGGTACGACTTGGAATAGTGAATGGCTGCTCATGAGGATGGTGACACCTCCATGAGCTAAACCATTTCCATCCCAGCAAACGAGAGTGAAGTGCCGAATAATGGGATTGTTGACTATCGCAAGACGTCTCCTGCAGGCACACAAAGATGGGCTTGTGCCCTCAGGAGGACCTTGATGTTGTCAGTATTCTTCTGGAATCCACGATAATTCTATTGTAAGAGTGTGGCCATCGGGTCTTAGGAGATCGGGTGGATGACTTTGAGTTTATTTTAACCGTCGCCAGCAGCAGTTTCAGAAAAATAGGGTGGTCTATGTCCATGTCCTTGGAGTCATCCAAAGGACATTGGGTCAGAGACTGACAAATGAGGAGGGGCTAAAAATTTTTTCTTAGGCCCAGGTTTCGAAGGTCTGGGTGTCTGCAGGTAGGAAGGAAGGGGCCTTCCAGTGGTGGAAGTGGAAGTAACCACAGCAAGAATGGAAACCGGAGTTGATATTGAGATGGACACTAACGTCAGCTTTGCCTGCATAAGGAGGTACTTCAGTGCAGGTGTGAAAGATTCAGCAGGTGAAATGCTGATGTCAGTATGCACTGCCATGGAAGCCATCACAATGATGGGCTTTCTGGTCACAGCACTGGCATAGGAAACTTGCCAGGTGGGGCAGGCGGGACAGCAAGCTTTCTCGCATCTGGATTTCTTTAGGAATGAAATGGTATGGTTGGATTATGAAATAATTAGTTTAGGGGTTTCTTCAGTAAAGGTGGTAATTGCAAAATTCCATACTCAAAATTCCAGTAAGTATAATGTGTTCACATAGATGCTATTGAACATTTTCAGGTGCTGTACCTCCTTTTCCTCCAACCATTTGGACAGTTGCGGAGTACACTGGATGTTCGGCATTACAATTCACGCAGCTTTCCTTTTCTGCTGTGCGATAGAGATGATCCTGGCTGCCACAACGAACACAGGTGAGTTTGCCCCAACAAGCTATGTGGGCATGGCCATACTCTGGCATTGAAAACAATGTAGAGGGTTTAGTACATATGGCTGTACCTGTGATGAAAAATTAGTACCCTGGTGGGTACTAATTTCCCATCACAGCATTGTGAAACCCAGTGGACTGCTATCACTCCCAAGGATTACAGCTTCAATAGTATTTCCTCTTCAGAAACCTTGAGGAGGTTCCACTCAGAAATCATACCCTGGGAGGAATTGAGTGTCTTGTAGGGCATGATGGTGACTGCCACCCCACTAATCACTGTAACATTCAACATAGCTCAGAACATTTAGAGCAAGCAGTTTCTATCTGCAAGTCACCAGATCTTAGACGCTTGACAGATTTTGGTACTCCCACAAGATCTTCCAATTCCTTATTAATAAAAAATGGGGACATGTCCCCAATTACCTGATCACCCATAGAACGAATAATCAGGAACCTTGGGAATACAGAAACAGACAGATAATGACAGCGAAGATGATAGAGAAGATGGGATCTCATGACGAGCCCTCTTAGCGGCATTGGCCAATGAATTTCCTTTAATGGAATTCACGGTTCGTTTTTGGGTGTTTCAGTGTCCATTGTCCCCACCCACCAACAAGGGGATGCCTAATCGATTGCTATGGCTGCCTGGCACCATACCCACACAGCCAGTGAGCTAAGCACTCACAACTAAATAAGAAGGAAAAGAAAAAGAGAAACATGAGAAAGTCACCTGAGTTCTCACAAAAAGAAGTGAAAAAAAAAACACAAGAAACAAACCATTCCCACAAAAGAAAACTACAAAATTAGTAAATGCGTGGGGAAACTCGCAACCATTGCCTGGATGTGGGCGAGACACTCACCTACTGTACAGTTGGCCCTAGCAGGTCCAGCCCACCAGCCAATTGATCATTTGGGGGGGGGGGGGGGGGGGGCTCATGGCCTTCTGATTACCTGAAGCAGAAGCCAAATCAGGGTGTGCAGTGGCTGCAGACAAACAGGCTCACCAATGACAAGATGGCCAAAGGGAACCCCTGCCAGTCATAAACTAAGAGAAGACATGGATTCCCGAGAAACTACCAGGATCCTCCTTTCCAGGGGGACATGGGTATTCACACATGGCAAGCATGTGGGCAAGCATTCAGGCTCCTGTGAAGGTACCCGAACCAGCAGAACTTTCACAGGGTGGTTCCCTCACTACATACAGGAACTCGCACTGAGAAGTCTAAAATAAGTTTAGCTAACTTGCAATAAAGTAGAAAGTTGATCAGAAGGTCAGGACAGTCACCCAAATGTCTTCAACCATAGCAAAAGTTTTAATCCTTTGTTTCCTTTATCATAAGGAAAGAAGTTTTTTTTCTTAAAATTAGTGAAAACTGCTTGATCTGCAAATAAGCCAAACCATGATAAAAATAGGCATGCATAAGTCTTATTCCTGTTGAAATGCCAAGCATCACCTCCCTTACCTTGAAAGAATGGGAGTCTAAGTTATCTAATTTGTGATTAGTTATCTAGAATGGGAAGAGTAGTAGTGTAAAAGTTATACACACCTATAGTGGCATACCTAGTGGGGGGGGGGGGGGGGCAACTTCTTCCTAGGCTTCATTATGTTTATTTTCTAAGTCCTTGAAAATCAGACACCTGATATGTATTGCACTCTCATTAGACTCAAACATATGAACTCTCCCCCTTGTTGGAAAGTTCTGGGTGTGCTAATGTACTTCTATTTAAATACAATCAGCACTCTCAGGTATATTTAGGTACACCTATTGCCCAGTTTCTGGTTGTAAATGAAGCTTTACAGACTCCTTCTGACCTGTAGGTTTGGTTTGTTTTACCTCTGAGCGGCACTTTTTTGCACACCATGGGCTAAATGGCCAGGCCACAAGGACCCCGAAGGCTCAGAGAGGGTTGGGCGAGGGGACCCACTGGAACAGCGGTTGGGAGACAGATGGTAGCCTCCCGTCAAGGCCATCCAGCGTGTTCTTTAACGTGCACAGGGTATGGCTCTCCCGCACACGGGGCCACGACTTAACGTCCCATCCGACGGACGGCGGCCTTTCCAAGCCCACCGGTGTCCCCTACTGACCGTGGGCAGAGCGGGGAATTTTGCGGAGATAAATCTCAACGCTGACCCAGCTGGGACTCGAACCTGGGAACTACAGATTACGAGCCTGACGCGCTACCGACTGAGCCACTCCCCCCGCCCCTCTGACCTGTAGGACATTAGTATAGATGTGCCCAAATTCAAGCACAGATTAAGAAGTAAGGACAGAGCTTTATTTTTAGTACAGTAAAAGAAAATGAAAAATAGTACTTCTCTTTTATTACCATTTACTTTTGGAAAAAGGCAAAAAATTATCTAAAAAATCAAATCTAAAAAAAAGTCAGCAGTTGGTAGCTTTGAATTTAAAACTTCTAAACCTTGGAATATTCAAATGAAAATTGCATTGGACTGCAGGCTGTCTATAGAGAGCGTTTGACTGAGTAAAAGCATTTGGACTATAATTTTCTTACCACAAAATAAAAATTTAGACAAATGATCAAACTTAAGTCTATTAAAAATCACAATACAAGAGCAATGTAGTAAGTTTCAATCTAAACGTTCTCAGTGTAGTACTGTAATAGCTGAACCATTATAGAAAACTATCCACAATAAAGAGTATGAACATCTTTAATTCTATTCTTGCCAATTATTAAGCAATGCTTCAAAAGGCAACAAAAGTTTAAATTGTTGAAAAGTAGTTATGAATTATGAAAACAACTTACCTGTGAATTGTACTCTTCATTAATCAGAAGGGCTTCACAGTCCAAACAACATTGTGGATATTAAAAACAATGGAAAAATTCTAGCTAGCCCATTGTATAATGTTTTCTTGTTAAGGATATTTGCATTCAATAACCAACTTTCAGTTGTTCTTCTGAAAAAATAAAGTTACTTTGTATAAAACTAAATCAAGAGAAAAATCAGACAAAATTCATATGCTTTAAATCCTTACCATTCACAATGGCCTAAGGTTTCGGAAACTAACAAATACTAATATTAGGGTGCCATATGAAAAAAAAATTCCCCTTCCAAGCTCAGAGAAAAAAGTACAGAAGAGCAAATGTAACACGAATACACATTACAAAAAATTATGTTTATTTACAGTGAGTGTATTACAAGTGCATTAAATATTTTAAATAAAATAATAATGTAAGGTAAAAGTATTTCAAAAACTTAGCAATAATGATGTTGGAGAAAGGATCAGAAGACTAAAAATCCTTCTTAAGGATCATACAGGAAGATGGAGACCCCACAGAGAATTGAAAGATAGTGACAATAGAAGTTCTGACTTCTGAAAATAAACTAATGATGGACAGCTGTCTTATAGATTTTTATAGACTTCCTTATATAAGTGAGTTGTCCCATGGCTGAGAGGTTAGTGTGCTTAGCTGCTGATCAAAGGGACCTGAGTTTGCGCCTCTAGTAAGGCATGGATGTTTTTCTGCTGAGGTGCTGCCATCCTCACAGACCTCTATGGCAAGCAGCTGCTTTAAGATTTTTTTTTTACAAATTGAGTAAACCCTCCAGCTTACTCTAAAGTACAAAAAGAACATCTATAAAACTTAAGCAATTAACTTTGAGAGACAAACAAAAGGCTGCTGACATTCAACTGCAGTGTGGCTGTGGGAAAAGCAGAACACAAGATGAGGGATATAAACAAGATTTACTGTGAGCATTATGCTACAAGATGCTAAGAAACCCCAACTATAAGAGCAGTGACCAAACAAGTATTCAAGCAATGCTGCACCTTTGAGAGGAGGGAGTTACCCTCTGCAGACTGCAAATAACCAAGGAGTTGCAAATTGCAAACAATTACTACAAAAAATTTCTTGCAAATAAGTAAAATTATGAATGGGAAGTTTACTGTGTACAGGAAAGAAAATCATTACATAAGGCATTTTTGCAATCAATTTGTTGAGACATTTAGTGATGCATTTTTATTGATGAATATGGATTATGCAAATTTTACAATTGCTGGGTGGGGTCATTTCATGTTATTTCACAGAATTTTTTTTCCAGTAAAATATATGACATTCTGTGCGTGACTATGCTCAGGATGCATACAATTTTGACAAATTACTTGAAACAAAAAGCCTAAGCTGATATTAAAGTTGGCCTAAACTGACAGGCTCCTGTCAGACCTCTGTGGCAAGCAGCTGCTTGAGGGGGTATTTTTTTTTACAAACATTTTAATTGCTATATTTTTCACATTTCATTTTAGGCCTAGATCAATCCTTTAAATAATTATGTTGCAATCAGTGTTGAATTGCACTGGTTGCAACATAACATTAATGTAACTCTGTTGCAATGAAATGAAACAGACTCTGTGTACTGTAACAAAATAAAAAACATTATTGGAATTTCAAATTCTAAAAAAGAATAATGAATGTAAATATTACAATAAAACAATGAATAATGGAAAAAATTAATTTCATTATTTTGTTATTTTTGCTGTTGTTATGTCAATAACATTTTGCTTTTTCTAGTTTTATTTTGTAAGATATACATAGAAAGGTCCAAGTTTCTGGCCCAAACATGTTAGAACAAGAATTGACAGGTTTAATTCTGTCAACATCGCACCCCATGTTTTGTTGCACTGCAGTTAAAATTTTGCAACTCTAGCATCATAGCACTCCACTAGCAGAGTGTTGTTGCCCAATATTTTAAAATGTTTAAACTTGAGTATTGCACAGTCATTAAATTTTTGACAAAAGAAGGTGAAATCCCGGCAGAAATTAAATGACATTAAAAGGCTGTGTATGGCGAATCTTCCCATCATATTCGATGGTTAAAGAATGGGCTAAGCAGTTTCACTTAGGAAGAGATTCGATTGAAGATGAACCTTGTCAAGGCAGACCTGCAGAAACACTCATTCCAGAAACAACTGCACTGGTGCAAGAAGAGGTGATAAAGGATAGACGACTGAAAACTAAAGAATTATTAGCAAGGTGTGGACTTTCAAAAACCATGGTGCTTCAAATTTTACATGGCCATCTTGGTATGAACAAAGTGAGTACAAGATGGGTCCCAAAACTTTTGAGTGTTGTCCAAAAACAACAATGCATGGAATGCTGTACTTAATTTTTAGCACTCTGTGAGGGGCAAGAAAAAGAAGTGATTGATTCAGTTGTCACGAAATGAAACTATGGTTCTGTAAATGATCCCCTGTCTAAACGGGAATCTATGGAGTGGCGGCATCCTGAATCCCCACAGCCAAAAAAAGGAAAAGTGGCAGATCCCAAAAAAGATCATGGTCACCATCTTTTGGGATTCTGCTAGTTGACTTTAAAGAATGAAAAACTATAGTTACTCGTGAAATTATGCGTCATTAATGTACAAATTAAAGGATACCATCAAAGAGAAACACAGAGGAAAGCTGTCCCAGGGAGTGAGGTTATTGCATGACAATGTGTTAGTGCACACTTCAGTTGCTGAGAAGGCTGCTATTCAGCAATGTGGTTTCCAGGAATTAAATCACCCACCGTATAGCCCCGACCTAGCAACTATTTTTTGTTTTCAAAATTGAAGTCGATCTGCATGGTTAAAAATTTACAAGTGATGAAGAAGTCATTTCTGCAGTTTAAACCATTTTAAGAACAAAAATTCTGATTATTTTTTCAGTGGTTATGGAAAAGCTGATTAGCTGTTCTAAAAAATGTATTGAAATAAAGGTGATTATATTGAAAAATAAAAATTGTTTGATTCTATTACCTCTTTAATACCCTTGGGCTGGAAACATTTGGACCTTACTATGTACTTTGAAGTTGAAATTAAACCTCTCATCTTTGGTAGATGCATAATTTAACTTTTGCTTTAAATAAGCTTAAGCAGACTACTCAATATCACATTCCTAAACAATATGAGTGGAATCAGCTGTCCTAGACACTCTTCTCATAATTAGTACCCAAAGAAAGGTAGATGTGATAGAGATAATAGTGGGAATGATAAAAAAGGGTTGGATGCCATTCATGCAGGACAAACAGCATTACAGTTACAACAGGTTAAAATCCCAGATGTATTGCAATGCCTTGCTATCTGTTTAAATACTGGAAGAATGAATCTGTAAGTGAGGTATTTGGGATATCATAGGAGAGAAAGGGCCATTAATCTTGACAATAGTAGATACTTCCAATTTTGACCTTCGAACTTTCCATTGGGTTTGTTGGAAAATCAACAACTGTAAGACTTGCCTTGTAGATTTGTTGGGAGAAAGAAAAAAGTAGATCTCTTGTTTCATATTAAAAAAAATACTCTCTCAAGCAGCTGCTTGCCACAGAAGTCTGACAGGAGCCTGTCAGTTTATATGCCATAGTAGAAGGTCTATGAGGATGGCAGGACCTCAGCAGAAAAACGACACAAACGACCATGCCTTATCAGGGGATTGAACCCAGGTCCCTTAGATCAGTAGTGAAGTGCACTAACCACTCGGCCATGGGACGACCGTTTCACATTAACAATGACATCTTTTATACTTTTCTGTAGCTCCATTAAGAACAGACTGTATAAAGCTACTACGCAATGTCTCCGATTTCTTATACATTATTATTCATTAGAATTTTATACAATTTGAAGACTCTCCTGTGACATAAGAGGTGAATTTTTATTTGTGACATCTCTCATTCTAATTTAGGCCATAGTAAGAGAGGAAATTTCCATCTTTTATTTGGAGCTACCTGTTATTTGTAATGATGTTCACAAACAAAACAATATATTCTCAACAACCACATCTATCAGAAACAATTTTTTTACGTTGTGTCATTCAATGATATTTCACCAAATTTTTAATAAGTTGATCAAATTACCCCCAAACAAACCTTTTTGTAATATTTGGAGTAAAATTCACTTAACAAACAGCTTTTCTCATTCATGTATGTAAGCCATGTCAAAAGGTTGGAAGATATAGTAGAATGCTTTTACATTTACTGATTTTTAGAGTGGAAGAAAGCATGGGTCAATTTTTAATAGCTTATGACACTACCTGCACCAGAAGCTTTCATTTGACACATAGCTGGTTACTTTTGGCATTCACGTTCCAAAGATATAACAGAAGAATATTTTTTATATTTCCCCCCTTTTTAGGTGGGGAAGAAAGCATGGGGGGTCAATTTTTTATGGCTTATGACAATGCACACATCATAAGCTTTCATTTGACACATATATCATTGTTTCCTCACTGTGTTCAAAAGATATGGTGGAAAAACTACTTTGACAAATCCACAAACTGACAAATGTTAAGCAAAAAGCAACAGGAATATAGGTATAAATTAAAACTAGAAGAATGCATATTGCCTCTGACACATATGGGAATCTTGATTTCAAAGAGAATGAAGTTTTTTCTTTACCTACTCTTTCACTTCAAAAGTTTAATTTAACTTGTGGATGATGCCAAAAATGCAAATAATATTTTATTAGTAATTACACAACATAAAAGGGTTGGGTTGTTTTTACCTCTGAGCGGCCCTTTTTTGCACACCATGGGCTAAATGGCCAGGTCACATGGACCCCGAAGGCTCAGAGAAGGTTGGGGAGGGGACCCACTGGAACAGCTGTTGGGAGACAGATGGTAGCCTCCCGTCAAGGCCATCCAGTGTGTTCTTTAACGTGCACAGGGTATGGCTCTCCCGCACATGGGGCCATTGCTTAACGTCCCATCCGACGGACGGCGGCCTTTCCAAGCCCACGGTGTTCCCTACTGACCGTGGGCAGGGCGGGGAATTTTTGCGGAGATAAAATCTCAACGCTGCCCCAGCTGGGACTCGAACCTGGGAACTACAGATTACGAGTCTGGCACGCTACCGACTGAGCCATCCCCGCCCCCAACGTAAAAGGAATTCGTATTTTAATTCTTAAATTTAAATGTTGCATTTCCCATATCTATCTTTGAAAAGTGGGTAGATTATTTATTGCTGTCGGTGGAATATCCTTAAATTTAAAATTTTATCACATTCATATTATTTGCAAAAGTCGTTAACAGTTCTGCTGTTTCCATATTTAGTGATCTGCAACTGTGGCAAGCAGCTGCTTGAGGGGATATTTTTTATTTTTTAACAATGTATATTAAAACTGCTTAATATTTGAAAAAATGCAAATTATAATATTTCATTAAAATTAATTCAATTAAAAATTAGTTTTTTAATTATCATTTTCATTGTTTCCAATGGAATTTGGAACTTCATGATTTTCACATTCCATCACCAAAATTTCAACTTTTTCCACAGTTAGAGGGTGCAATTATAGTGTTCAAATGATTTGAAAAGTGCAAATCACAATATTTTATCAATTTCTATCAAACAAAAAAATTTGTTTCTCTCTCTCTAAATACAAGCAATTATGTACTAAAAAAAGTTGTGTTTTCCTACACCCCTAGTAAGATGCCAACTCATTGTTGGCAATGAAAATTTCATGACCTTCACATTCAATTACCAAAGTCTAAAATTTCTAGCATAAATATGTCATTTGCAACATTCATTTGCAATTTTGGAATTTTTCCACTGTTGGTGCAATTATAGGTTTTGGAAGATTCCGAAAGAGCCATGCTAACCTCGGCATGTTGGCACTAGGATGCACTGTGGGATGAAAACAAGCCTGTGGAGGAGGTGTAATGCTTCGGACAATGTTCTGCTGACATGACAGGGAAACCCTGGGTCCAGTCATTTATGTGCAAGAAACTATGTCTACCACTTACCTAAACATCATTGCAGATGAGGTACATCATTTCATGGCAACAGTATACCCCTCTAATAGTGCTGCCTTTCAGCAGGATAATGCGCCATGTAACACTGCCAGGATTGTTCGAGAATGGTTCACGGAACATGAGGAAGACTTCCAGGTATTGCCCTGGCATACAAATTCCCCAGATATCAATCGAATCAAGCATTTGTGGTTTGTGTTGGAACAGCATACCTGATCTGTGGCAGCTCAACCATGTAACTTACAAGAGTTAGAGAATCTGGTAACGTGTTGGTACCAGATACCACAAGACACCTTGAGAAATCTTGTAGCATCCATGCCTCACTGGGTAAGAGCTTTTTGGCAGCATGTGGAGGACCAACATCATATTAGGCAGGTGGTCATAATGTTTTGGCTCTTCGGTGTATATTGCTCTTGGGCAAAGAAAAGTGACACATCAAAAATGGCCAATTTTAAAGTAAAGTCTAGACAAGTACTTCCAATAGATTGCAGTTGTATTTCTTTTAATTAGGCTAGGTAGGTGAAGTAATGCTGTTCAAAAGTGATACTTCTCAGTTTGTTTTTAAGGGGCTCTAGGAGTTGGTATCCACTTTGAATATGAGATTGGTGATCACTAACACCTACAGTGCACTGAACCAAACATCAATAATTTTTCCTAGAGTAATTATATTCATTTTTTAAAACATCAACTTTCAAACTGCTGTTCTGACCTGTGTTACTTTACTAGCCCAAGAGTAACATATAAATTACTTAATGCAGGATAAAACTTACCTTGGGAAAATTGCAATTGTTATGCACAACTGCATGCATTGTGAAAAATCTGATACTTTAAGAGTTAAAGATATACTCTAAGGAGTGTTTATAAATAAAACTCTCAGCAGTGAGAAATAGGCTAAATTAATAGAAACACTGCCATAGAATTGATGATCTCTGCAGGAAATTTATGATCCTGTATGTCACACTGTTGTAGCTCACAGTAGTTGTGCACTTGTCATTGACAGGGCAATATCTGACACCATCAGGAATATTGAGAGGGATCCCTCATCAAACAGCTTCACAATAAAAAAAAAAATTGGCAACTGAGACTAAAGTTTTTATTCAAATAATAAGGTAATATCTCCACAACATGGGCTATAATGGCATAGTGCAAGATTGCAGTTATAAAGAAATTAAGATGTCCAATCCTGTTCACGCCACAGTATATTATTAAGTAGAAGTAGGAACATAAGATACTGCCAATCTATCTGATCTTTCTAATACCATTATTTTTTTGGATGAGATTCAATTTCCCCACTACTCCAATAGTGGTGGAATGTGGGTCAGGAAATGTTCAGCTAAAGAATTTCCTCATCTGCATAATACAATGAAACACAGTGGCATTTCTGTCATGTGGGATGGTTGGATGCTCAGTTACTGGTCTGCAATGGAACAGTGAATTCAGCTATAATGTCAGTATATTAACAGAATGGTTTACAATCAATTTATACCAAAAGACACAAACACATTTCCCCCCAAATACAAAGTATATATATATAGAATGAGCAGAAAAATCTCAATTTGCATTTTCTTACAATTTTATTGAATTTTAACTCATCTATGGATTTAATTATATAGGAATTTGTTTATCTGTATTGCACCATTATTTCTTTTCCTTTAGTTGTTTTGTATCTTTAGCATTAATCAGTGCTTCAAGTATGAGTGAATACAGTATTAGTTTTCTTTCAGAATATCCTATAAAAAATTGAAATGATTTTTTTTTCCTTTTGAAACAGTGCTTGTTTCCTTTTTGCATTTGATTCAACACAACATTGTTGAAAAAACTTTTTTTCTGGGACAAACTTATTAACAAGTCTAATTTTGTAACATAAAATAAAGAACTTTTTATGTTGATTTATTCATTGTGTTGCATCCACACATGTAAAAATAAAATAAATAACCCCTCAAATAGCTGCTTGCCACAGAGGTCTGACAGGAGCCTATCGGTTTATATGTCATAGTAGAAGGTCTGTGAGGATGGCGAACCTCAGCAGAAAAACAACACAAACATCCATGCCTTAATGAGGCTCAAACCCAGGTCCCTTTGATCAATAACTTAGCGCAGTAACCACTCAGCCATGGGACGGCATACAGTAATGTAATTTGCAGCTGTCCAGACACTGTGATTCACAATTTAATAATAATTTGGTATAAAATTAAGATGGAATCGTATATACAAGATAGGATAGAATCTGAGGTTTTTTTAAAACCTAGATTGTATTCCATCTTTTATGTAAGAAAATCATCCTAAAATCGGATATGATGTGTGGAATTATCATAATGAAATATTCAGTCAATTAATTCTTTTAAGTTGTACATCAGCATAGATATAAGCTACTTTTGTAATACAATACAATCTTTTCTAAATTCTCAGCTCAAAAGCTAAAAAAAAGTACTTCAAAATTTTGTCCTTTCCACTACTAAAGTTCTTCACAAATATCTTAATCAGGACACACAGGGAAATTCAAATAAATGATTTGATGTTCTTAGTTTCTAAATACCCTGATGTCACTTCGCACATTTTTAATTATGTGGTTATGTAAAAAGTCCAAAAGGAATATGTTATCCATCTAGTTTAATATTTTCCCCTTTTATTTTATGGCACTTTTTAGGCAAGAAATAACCACAAAGCAAAACAATTTTTTCTGGTGTTTTTGGATCCATATATTACATATATACATATACTCTATTACCTGGAAGAATGTTATGTTTAGTTTATATGTGTAACAAACTTGGAACCAGAAATGATAATAAAAAGCATGCATGCTACTAGATGGCATGCACACACACACAAAGTTATTTAATTAGCAGAATAAGAAGATGCAGTACATAGTGCAATACAGAGAATATTAGTAGTTTTCCACATATCATAAGGTGCCCTCGATAAACCCCTGCCCTCGATAAATTGAACATGAGTTAGCTTTCAGTATGGACATTATCATCCCAAAAGATGAAGGTAGAATCAAACTTAATGACTGCTCATCTTCAGCCACATTTGGGCAAATGAGAACACTCAATTCATTTAGATTTGGCTCATTCATTTCCCTCTATTAATTGATATTGCACTTTGTTCTGCATCAATGGATGACATGCAATGGATACATAAGTAAAAAAAATTATAGTGACCATGATTGGCTACATAGCAATGGGATTTGGGTTTGAATCCCCTCTAAGGCATGATAAGCAAAAATTGTCATCAAAATGAAATTGTATGACATTAAAGAAAAAAATTTAAAAACTGTGTTGTACTCACAATTTGTATACTTCCCCCTCAGGTTAAATGACTAGCTCATTACATTTCTCTTGCTTCAAAATATTTTGGGGAATTGCACAATAAATGCATATATCTAAAAACATCAAATAATGAATAAAGTAAAACTAATATTAGTATTCTGCTGAGGTCCTGCCATCCTCTCAGACCTTCTACTTTGGCATATAAACTGACAGGCTCCTGTCAGACCTCTGTGGCAAGCAGCTGCTTGAGGGGGTATTTATTTATTTATTTTAATATTAGTATTTTGTATTTTTGTAATGTTTAGGTAATTAGTAGGCCACACTGATCCGGCAGCCCTTTCCTTCCGTTCACTTTCACAAGAGAGAATCTCTTTTGAAAGGTACTAATGGTCTGCACTAAAAGAAGGCAGGGTTGGACATTAAGTGTTAGGCCTGGTGGGTTCTATGCATTATCACAGGGGATTGGTGCTTGGAGAACTAAATTGCACGGTCTGGCCAGACCTCGTAGCCCATGACTGCTTGAGGAGGAGGAGGAAATTATAGCTTCTGTATCATCACTTTTGTTATCCTAGTCACCATGCATGACTACATAGCAAAGGGACTTGGGTTTAAATTCCCTCTAAAGGTATGATTAGCAAAAAACTTTTCATTTGAGAGGGAGGGAAGGTTGTTAATGTAAATTGGTGAACTGCTGATGGATCATTCCAGGTAAATTCAATCAGGCCTGTCCACCACCAATCACAGATTTCAATGATATTTGATATAAATGTTAGTACACATAAGATGTGCAATTCCTCAAAATATTTTGAAGCAAGAGAAATATTGTAATGAGCTAGTCATTTAACCTGAGGGGGAAGTATTACAAATTGTGAGTATGACACAGTTTTTAAATTTTTTTCTTTACTTCTAAGCCACTATCTAACGCCCAAGTCAGTGCAAAACAACTGGAACCTTGATTCATCAGACCATGCTATGATGCCACTGTTCTGCTGTCCAATTTTGATGTCTTTGGGCCCATTCCAGATGTTGAGCTCTGTGACGATGTGTAAGCAATGGGACATGAGTGGGTCTTTGGCTACCAAATCCGATGGAGTGCAGGTGGTGACGGATAATCCTTCCAGAAACACTTTGTGTTTGGGTGACATTCAAATTGGCAGTGATTTCCTGCACTGTAGCCTGTCTGTTGGTCGTTACCATTCGTGACAGCCGACATGAGTTCCGTTTGTCAATTGCACATGGCCATTCCATTCACTGGCATTATCTTATGTATGGAAATGTCATCAATAGAATACTGACAATAAACTCTTGACACCGCAGACCTGGGAAAACCGAATTTCTGCTCAATCTCCAACATTGCATGCCTATCCTTCTGGCACCAACAATCAAGCCACGTTCAAAGTCAGACAACTCACGACGTGCAGCCATGCTGAATTAACAACTACCCCAAAATGAATGTTGGGTTTGTAAACTACTGCAGCGCCATTCTGCAGTTGACGTCCAATGCATCAGTTATGAGTACAGCACACTAGTTCTACTTTAACTGCTATTCCCATGACTTTTGGCCTCTCAGTATATTTGCATTTTCCCCCATCATCTACTAGCTCAAATGAAAACTTTTCAGGATTGAAATAGCAGCTAAAGTAAAAACTTAATTCTCTTTGAATACAAGTTTCTGATATGCACCAGAGGTGATATGCGTTCTAGTTTTAAATGTTTATTCCTTTGATGTTCTTTTAATCGAGTTCAGCAGAGTCTTCATGCAATTGGACTTTATATAACACTTCCTGTTTTTCATTCTGGTCCCAATTGGTTTCAATTATATTGATTATAGTGTTACCCATTTTAACTGGCACTTGGCATTATATGGCTCCATTGCATTTTTCAGTGAATTAAGCTAGACATGGGATGTTTAGAATGCCTGCGGTGAATGTATTTTTCTTAGATTTGCTGTATTGGTGTCGGCTGTAATATTTCTTGTGAAGTATGTTTTCAGCTAATTTTAATAGTTTTAGCACGTAAAACACATTTTGAGTATCAGAGTAGATTTTTTTTTCATAAAATTGTGGTATGGAGGCATATCTTACATTTCTGAGGAATGCTCTCTTTAGTGTGCTTATTTTTTTGTGGGCTTGTGGCTGTTGTGAGGTGTATGGAATGATAAGGGTGGTGATGTAGGATTATGATAGACTTCATTTTCCAGTGTTTGCTCCTGTCAATGCAGTAGCACATCCAAAAATGGTAATTGGTCATCCTTTTTCTTTCTGGTGGGACTTTTTCAAACAGGATATTAAGGGTGGGAAAGACTTCATTAATTTGTGCTTGCAACTCATGTAAATTTTCTTATTGTCTGCATAAAATAATGATATTATCTACATATCTTTTATAATAATTTAATATCTGGGGAGATATTCCAGTGACAGTTTCCTCAATATGTAGATGGTTGTCAAAGAATTCAGGTCACTCCAGGACTTTTTGAACATGTTCGACAGTCAATAAGATGTTGTGAGGAGTGTATTGCTGTTCACAGAAGCCATTTTAACTCTTGTTCTGATGCAGCCTTACGTAATTGTTCTCATCAGTCATTTACAATATTCTGTAATAACTGGAATAAAAACTAACTTACTTGCAATCTCAAAATGTGCTATAACTCAGAAGGGAACTGTTTCTAGCACAATGTTCATAGGAATATTTTCATCACTGCACACAGTAGAACACGATCCCAAAGTTTGACTGAACTTTTTCGAAATATCCTGTATAATATTTATATCAAGTTTGTAGTATGATCATTTTCTAGATAACTGGGGTGGGGGGAACATTAAACTTTTACCTATGTTACCTTTAACCCTTTAATGCCCATAACAGCTGAAATTTTGAAATGGACTTGTCCAAATAGTGCTATTCCTTTGTCTCTAATACCCCTACCTTTTTCTGAAACTTCCTAGTGTGTGTTAATGGGTTAAACATACACTTCGCAGCTATGATATGTTGTCAATGCAATAACTTCTGGTAAAAGGTCATAACGTTTGGGAAACAAGCAACCAAAACCCCATTGCTTGAGTAAACAATTTATTACACAGGCAATAAAAGTGCACAGTGATATCATATTTTAAACCACAGTTAACTAACCTCTCCATAACAAAGAGATTCATGCACTGCTGAAATAAAATTAATAGCACAATTAAAACTGTTATTGTCATCAATGAACTTTATGAAATAATATTAACAGAAATATAAGTCAAATGTAATTCACTTATATTTCTGTTATATTATTTGATGAAGCATATCCTTAAATTGTAATGTTACTATCGGCTTTCTTTTCAGGCACATAGCAGGAAAAACATTCAATGGTTCATCCATAAATTATTCAATACCTTTAGAAGGAGGTAGGGTTGCAATTTAATTATGAGGAAGGAGAATTAGCAAGATGTCAGGTAATACTAAAATGCTTAAATTTCAGCATTTGGGATTCCCCCTCCCTGTTTTCTAATGACAATATCAGCTTATTACTTTATCAGTCATTAATTATTGATACCACAACACTCACCAAGCTGACTACCATATTAAAGTGGAACCCTTATTAAAAGGAAAATATTATGTAATGCGATTGAGGGGAGAGAAATCCTATGAATTACAGTGGGGGAAAAGGGAAGTTAGAATTTGGCTAAAACAACATTAATTAATGGATAACTCTCGAGACAAGAGGGAAAAATAATTATGAAGGAAAGAAATTCTATATCTGGTGCAATATTCTTTAATGTTGGTAAAGTATGTACACCCATCCCTTGATTTACACAGACAGGCTCCAGCAATCACTGTGTAAATCGAAACCAACAACTTATGAAAAAAAGGGCGATAGGTTCTGAAAAAAAAAATATTTTGTTATGAATAAAACTTAGTTGAAAGTTTTATTTATGCATATTTTATCTCAAATTTCAGTTAGTGGTAAGTGGTAATAAGCATTAATGTAGCATTTTTTTTTAGTTTATTTGAACTAATTCAGATAAGATTAATTTCTCATACATTTCTTTTTGCTCAAGAAAAATACTCATCATTAATGTACAATATCGAATTTGATGACAAAATTTTACAGGATATTTATGAACTGAATACACAGGGTGGTTATAATTAAACTGATTGTACTCAGAGCAATGTAGAGAAGGATCTACTTGACAGATCACAGAGAAAAGAGGTGGATACCTTAATAAAAACATGGGGTAGAAAATCTGTGAATAAAAAAAAAATAGTTAGTGTTAATGCCAACAGGTGGTGTGGGTGCACTAAAATAAAGAAAATGCCAAGTTGAACAAACATAACCTTTATTTTACAAATAAAAATACAAATAAAAAAAAAAATTACAAACTGGTGCATATTTTACCAGAAGTTATTGCATCAAGATTCTCAATATGTAAATCATTCGTATGCAAAATGTGCTGGAAATGTAATACGGCATGGTCCACAGTTGTTTGAAACATGTCTCGGGGAATGGCTGCAACATGCTGTGTTATTCTTGCCTTCAGTTCAGCAAGCAGTTCAACATTGCCTTGATAAACTTGGCTTTTCAAATAACCCCATAACCGAAAATCGCATGGGTTTAGGTTAGGGGAACATGGTGGCAAGCATAGGAAAATGCTCGAGAAATTATTCTATCCTCACCAAATGTGGTACACAACAATTGCGTTGCCATATGTGCAATATGGGATAGCACCCCATCCTGCATGAAGGTTAAGCATTTTCTTTCTTGCAAAGCCAGAATAATCTTGTGGTGGAAAAGCTCTGTGTAATGTGGTCCATTCACCGACTGATGCATGGGGCTTTGAGGTGTGATCTCCTCAACAAAAAATTATCTGATTATAAAGTTTGTGGTAAACCCGCACCATACAGTTACATAGTTGAAGTGTAGAAGCACATCATGCGGATGTGTACGTCCTCATATTCGGCAGTTGTGCATATCCACTGCTCCATGTAGGGAAAAATGCGACTCATTGGTCCATAAGACCTTCGAAGGCCATGTCGTCAAGCTGCATCCTCGCCAGAAATCACAAAGCAAAGTCAGTGTGCTGTTCAGAATCATGTGGTTGCAAATGCTGCACCCTATGAATTTTATAAAGATATCATTTCAGGATGGACCATATAATTTTACGCACACTTGACCATGGAAGTTGGCGGGATATCTGTCTCACACTAACTAAGGGTAGCTCCAATCGCAACTGGATTTCTGCAATGGTAAGTGCGATGTCTTCCACATTGCTTTCTGCAACAGGCCGTCGACCTCTACCCAGAGCCACACCCAACTTGCCTGTTTCTTCGCATTTCTGTATCATATTCTTCAGCCCGTTTAGCAACAAAGGTCATTTCCTTATATCTTTCAGAAGACAATAATGCAGAGGTGGCACTACTGCCATTTTGGTGAAAGTTTCATTAGCAAAGCTCAGTCCTTCTTGCAGATACCCATGGTTCCTTCTAGCGATTACAGGAATGACATCACATTTTATAGTGTGCCTCATGCGACCATCATGCATGATTGACTGCAATGTCACAAGAAATTAGCATGTTCTACCATGTTTTTAGCACACCCATGCCACCAGGTGGCACTAACACTAACTAATTTTTTCATCTGCAAATTCTCTCTCTACCTTATGTTCTTATTAAGGTATCCACCACTTTTCACTGTGATCTATCAAGTAGATCCTTCTCTACATCACTCTGAGTACTGTCAGTTTAATTATAACCACCCTGTACATACAACTATTAACCACTCTGGAAGTCGATTTAATTTTTAGAGGAAAAATTGTCTTGAGTCGGGTGGGATATGAACCCATGACTCCTGATAACATGTCAGGTGCTCTAAACCATTGAGCTACCGGCCGCCGATCAAGATTTCCTCCAACTGATGATATGAACATTCTCAACCAATAGTATATATCCCATTATGTCTTGTATAGGCGCTGTTCAGGCGATCTTAGCCACAATACGGCCAATAAATGCCTTAAAGATGGAAAGTACATCTTACGAGTATACAATTAATTAAATATTGAAGAATCTCGACATTCTTGGTATATACAACTATTAACCATTCTGGAAGTCAATTTAATTTTTAGAGGAAAAATTGTCTTGAGCCGGGTAGGATATGAATCCACGACCTCCTGATAACATGTCAGGTGCTCTAAACCACTGAGCTACCGGCCGCCGATCAAGTTTTCCTCTAATTGATGATATGAACATTCTCAACCTATAGTACATATTCCATTATGTCTCATATTATATGGTAGTGAAACTTGGACCGTTTGTAAACAAGATAACAGGAAACTTGAATCTTTTGATTCTACGCATTATTTTGGGCATTAAGTGGTTCAGCTTTGTAAGCATGATGTTAGGCAAAGAAATCGGCAACATCCTTTGCGCAGCATATTGTGCAGAGGCTCCATTGGTTTGGCCATGTTGTGCATATGCATAACTATAGATTAGTGAATAGGGTTATGAACAGTGTGCCTAAAAGCTTCAGAAAGAGACCTAGGATGCAGTGGGCAGACAATTCAAATGGGACCTTGTTAGAATTGCTCTAGAATGGTGAGATGCAGGAGAGATGTGTTTGAAGAGCTAAATTGCACAATCTAGCTTGATCTCTGTAGCCCATGGCTGCTTGAGGATGATTACCAACACTTAGTGCTTTATTTTCTAAAATTAGCATTTATATGATAGTTTGTGAAACAGTGTACTTAAAAATAAACTGCATTTAGCTATAAAACAGTCTACAAAGTTTTTACTAAAAATGAGATAAACACGGTTTTTCTAGTATGAAAAATTTAGTCTACAAGTCATATCTTACTGCAGATTGCATTATAATGGTAAGAATATGATTTTAGTGGAAGAATATAAATAACTTGTTACATATGAATACATGATTTTATTAATATAGGAATTTATTATTATCTATTTATTCTTAAAAATATATATTAGTTAAAACCATTCAGTTGATTTTCTTTAGGATGACTAATAATCTTTTTTATGTTATACCCCAGCTACTGTAAAACTGAAACTGTGTAAACTGAGTACCATGCAAGTCAATGGATAGGCTTACACCGATTTCCATTAAAAAAAGTGACATCATAAAATCCTAACACCAGAAATTAGGCAAGTGTGACAAAAAAAAAACAACAACAAAAAAAACGCCCATCAGCCTCCTGGATTATATTGCTACAAATGAATAGCATTGTAGTCTGCTTCATTCTTTCCTGACAATAGATATGCATAAAAGTCATATCTGGTATGTAAAACATGATGCACGATTGAGTCATGGTATGGAAATGAATGGCACTTGCAGTAATATATGCAAATATGTCAAGCATGCATTTTGAAGCTGTTCTCCAGATAAGTAAGAGGTGGAGTTGTTGAGATAGATTTGTTGGGTATGTGTACCAGACATCATTTATCAGAAGAAGTGTGATAGTGTACTAAAAGTTGGCTCGAGACAGGCAAAAGTGAAGCAGAGACTTAGTGACTTAATGCAAGTTGTTCAGTGGTGCATACACTTTGGTAGAGATTTCAACAAGGGCAGATCCAGATGGTTAAGTAGTGGATGACAACAGGTAACAACTCTAAGGGAAGACAGCTATTTGGTGTTATGTACCTGGAGGATTATTGCAATCAGACTTCACAGCAGTAAATGGAACAGCAGTATCTGCTACCACAACATGCTGAAAACTTCGTGAGGTGGGCCTGTACACTACATGGCCAGTGACATTCATGCCACTGATCTGATGCCACATGGGGAAGCCATCTAAACTGGTGTAAGATATCACAACAGCTGGACCAAGGAGCAATGGCAGTTCATGCTCTTCATGAATGAATCAAGATTTGACTTCTACAGCTATTCACTGCTTCAGCTAATATGGAGGGAACTAGGAATATGGTATCATGTTACAAATATCCATGAATGGGACACCTATGGTGGTGGTAGTTTCATGGTTTGAGGAGTGATATCTTTGGTACATGTCAAGTACGCAGATACTTAAAAGTATTGACATATGCAGCATTGGGTTCCTTGAAATGTACATTTACATATAACATAAAAGTTTGATTTCTTTTCTGGTTATCTAGAAAATGATCATACTACAAATTTGGTATAAATGTTTATAGGCATAACAACATGCAAATTTTAATCTTTTATCTATAGAAAAACATCAGTTTTTCCTTTTTTTTAAATTGTAAAATGTTTTGCAAATTTGATTTTTTTTTATTGAATCCACAATCTGAAACAGCATTAGACAACCAAGTTTAAAGTTTTCGTCTACCACAGAAGAAAAACTGAAATTTTTTTTAAGTCTCAATCACAATTTGTAATAGAATTACCCTGATTCTTAAACAAAATTTCTTCGAAGTGTATGCAAGGAGTGTCAAGTGAAAAATATAATGAATTTTAAGAATTCCAAAGTTAGTTTGTTCATTGATTAATATGTAAAAACTAACACAGATTCTGGGAAAATGGAATTACCTGTTGCCTTCTTCAGACCTTGGGCAAATTTGACCAGTGTTATCAGTGAAAATAGAACACTAAACTAGGAGCAAATATACAATACTTTAGACACTGCAGTTGTGGAGAAGCCCGAGAGAAGCACCATTTTAGCCCGTTTCCAGAAAACAAACTATCACTTTGTCATTCGTCTGATATATACTCAGAATATTTATTTTAAGCGACAAATGAAAATTCTTTCTGGGTTGGATAGGTACCAATAAGATATTATGAGTCACATTTCCCAAATCTTTAAATAGTTTGAATTTCTCTTGCTGAAGACTCGGAATTTGGAAAATGGCAAAAATTAAAACAAATATTGCAAACATTATATTAATTCTAAAAATCTTAAATTTTGGGGTTAGAGTTGAAGTTGAGGGGTTTATATTAATAATGATTTGCCTCCTTACTCTCAAGGAGATGACAGATTTTTTTTCCCTTTAAGAGAGAAAATTATTTCTGAGCTATATCTCTACATTTTGAACTTTCACTTGTTTTTTTTTTCTTCCCCACTGAATCTTAGAGCCATTAATGATAAAGAAAGGTTTCAACAGGAATTTTAGTTATGGAAAAATTATATCAAGGCAAGTGGAGTCCAAACATGCTGAATGAATATTGCTAGACATTGATAAGGGAATAAAATTTAAAAAAAATCTGCCTTTAACAAAGGCATCATTTTTGGGAGAACATTTTTTTCTTTCCTTTATACAAAAAACTAATAAGTTATTATATAAGTAAAATATACATCCTTTAAAAAAGGATTTATGGTTTGTTTCATTTTCTATTATGCAGAGTATCTGTCGAAACTTAGTTAGAAGTAAGTCAAATTTGGCAGTATTGTGTAAATAAAACATGAGATAAATATTTTGACATATTTATGCAAGAGTAATGGCAAAAAATACTACTACAGTGTGATTTATATAATAATGTGAGCATACTATCATCATATGTGGCAGCTTGGCTGCCTGATTCCTGATAATAGATGGCACCACTGACGAATAAAAAAAAAAATTGCAGGAAGGCTTATATGTCACATTGTTGAAGAAATGGTTAGCTTATAGTGGTCTAGCAGTTATAACACCTGGCATGCTTCTGGGAGACGTGAGTTTGAATCCCACTCCGAAAAAAAAAATTTTGTTCAACTAATTTTTACTTATCTTCCTATTGTTTTTGGCTTTGACATTTGTCAGCTGGTCAGTTTGTGGATTTGACAAATTATTGTTCCACCATACCTTTGAATGCGATGGAGAAAATGATTTATATGTCAAATGAAAGCTTGTGATGTGAGAAGTATCATTGGCTATAAAAATTTGACCCCCAAGTTTTCTTCTCCCTTAAAAAAGGGGAAAAATGAAAACTACCTTTCTGCTATATCTTCGAGTCATAGTCAGTACCAATATACTGACTATGACCCAGTTATATACTACAAATGACGAAAGTAATAAGCTATGTGCCAAATGAAAGCTTCTGATGCGGGGAATATCAGTCTATAAAACACTGACCCACCCATAAAAAAGGGGGGAAACATGAAAATGATTGTTCCCTATATCTCCTGAACATGATGATTTATATGTCAAATGAAATGCGAGAGTAAGTGCACGAGAGAGTAACAAGCTACATATCAAATGAGCTTGTGATGCGGGAATATCATTAGCTATAAAAATGTCCCAAAATGCTTTCTTCCCCCCTAATAAACAGGAAATGTGAACGTCATTCTACTATGGTTGCTAATAAACTGGAAGGAGAGCTGTGTACCAAACCCCAGTGATGCATAGAACCAGCCAGATGTAGCGCCTAATGTCCAACCATGCCTTCTTGTGGTGCAGGCCGCTTACAAAAGAGATATTCTCTTTTGGAAGGGAACAGAAGGAGAGGGCTGCCAGTCCAGTGTGGACTACTGATCTGGTCATCTATGGCCACTTTTTTCTCTCTTTTTTTCAATCCTTCTGAGGAGTGGTCAATTTCACAGGATCCTGGTGCTGACCATTTATACCTACTAGACTGGGCTGGTTTATGGATTTGAACTTGATTATGGATCCTGATATAAGGAGTGCTCCATATATATCCCTTTATATGGAGGGCCTCTGTTGAGGGAGAATCTGCACTTTTGGAAGGGAACAGAAGGAGAGGGCTGCCAGAATATCTCTTTTGTAAGCGGCCTGCAAACTCGGAGATATAGCAGAAAGGTAGTTTTTTATTGTGTTTTCTGTATGCTTCTGGGTTGCCAGCCCTAAGAGAACAGAGGCACTGGACTCCTTATATCAGCTGGCAGATAACCTGATCAGAGGCCATTGCAGGACCTGAACCTCATTTAGCCAGCTGGGCATCGCCCATCCTAAACTGGAATAATGTGTCTCAGGAGAGTCTATGGCTCTTGAAAAAGTCCACTTGAAAAGGTGGTACCTGAAGTTCCTAACAGCATCGGTGACTTCAGCCTTTAGTGGATACAGGAACAGGTATTTGCCCCATGCCTGTGATCGGGGGGCTATTTGATATTATTGGCCCCACCTATCTCAATAAACCTAGTTTCTTTAAAAATCCTACTAATCATTTCTCTCTACAGGAATGTGGAACGTGAGGATGTTAGAGATTAATCTTTTGATGCCCTCACACACGAATTCCAGCATTATAACCTAGATATTATAGGCTTGCAAGAGACCAGATGAACAAATAAAGGTAAGATACTTAAAAATAACTTTAAATTTCTCTTTTCAGGAAGGGAGGCCAGAAAGCATCTCCAAGGTGTAGGTTTTATTCTCAGCAGACATGCCAGTGATGTTCTTCTAGGATATGACTGCATTAATAAAATATTTCTTACAGCAAAATTTAAAACAAAAATTAAAGACTTGACAGAGGACCCTGATGAGAACGAGAAGGATATGTTTTACAGCCAGCTTCAGGATATTTTGAATTCTGTGAAGAAAGGAGATATTTGTCTTGTGCTAGGTGATTTCTGTGCTAAAGTTCATACTATGATCTTTGGGCAGGAGTTTTGGGTCCCTTTGGCATTGGTAGTTCCAATGACAATAGAGAACATCTGCTATAGGTAAGTCACCTTAATGGTTTACGAATAATTAGCATATACTACAAACACCAGGACATTTATAAATATACATGGTTCACCTAATGTGTTGCACAGGAATATGATAGATTATATTTTAATTAACAGCAAATGGGCCAGTTCAGTTAAGAATACCAGATGATACAGGAGAGCAGAAATTGGGTCTGATCATTACCTGGTTAAAGGTGTATTGCAGTTGAAGCTTAAGAAATGTTGTGCTAAGGATAAGAAAATTACCTTCAACAATGAAGGTCTGAAAGATCCAGATATAGCCAAAGCATATCATGATAGGCTACTTAGTCATTATGACAATCACAGTTTGCTTATTGTTGAAGTTGAGAAAGAATGGGATCAGTTTAAAGAGACTTTTCTTGAAACCAACAGTACTCTTTTGGGTAAAAGGAAACAGAGGAAGCAAAATTATTTGACTGATAAGGTTATGGAACTTATTTCTGAAAGGAGGAAGTGCAGGTAATGTGAATCAACACCCTACTAGTCCTAACAGGAGGCATTACAAAGAGTTTAATAAACATGCAAAGAATCAGTTAACAGCTGTTACGAATCTTTGGCTTGACAGCTTGGCTGACAAAGCAGATGAAGGAGTTAGCACAACAGCAGGGGGTTGTGCCAGATTGTTAATGTTTTATGTGGGAAGAAACAGACAAGTACACAGGAATTGAGGGATAACATGGCAAGGTGGTTGAAGGTGAGGATTCTGTGATGGCTAGTTGGGCTAAGCATTTCAGAGATGTTCTAAATAATGTGATTATTTCTACTCCAATTGTTTGCAATGAGGATAGATGCATTACTGGCTTTAATGATGACCTTATATCACAATCTGAAGTTACTTTGGCTGCATAAATCCCTAGGGGTGGATGAAATCACCACTGAAATTTTGAATATCTTTTATGGTAAAGGTGTTGTTCCTAAGGATTTTAATAGAGCTATCACTGTCCCAATTTTTTAAAAAAGGTGATTGCAGTTCTTGTGATAATATATGGGAATTAGTTTACTTTCTGTTCCAGGTAAAGTTCTTTGCATGATTATACTTAATAGAATTTAGAATTTGGTTGATGGACAACTGTGTGATGAACAGTGTGGATTCAGAAGTGGTAGGGGATGTATTGATCAAACATTTTCATTTAGGCAGATTCTTGAGAAATGTTTAGAATTTAAGAAACCTGTGGTTATTAGCTTTATAGATTTCAAAAAGGCTTTTGACTCTGTTGATCGACATAATTTGTGACTGTTAGATCATAAGGAATACCTGATAAGTTAGTTAGTGTAATGAAAGCTCTCTATAAAAACACAGATGTGTGTGAGAGTTGATACATCTTGCAGTGATTGGTTTAGAATTGCTAGTGGAGTTAGACAAGGGTGCATTTTGTCTCCTATTCTCTTTTGTTTGGTTATTGATTATGTTATGCAAAATTCTTTACAAAGGAAAGATTTGGCATTAAATGGTCTAGAGATTTCAAATTTTCTAATTTAGATTATGGAGATGATTTAGTTCTTTTGGCTAATGATGTTGATGAGCTGAATTCGTTCATTTAGGGCTGTTGATGAGACTGGTAATAGAGTAGGTTTGGTGATAAATAGGGAAAAAACTAATAAAATAATAAATACCCCCTCAAGCAGCTGCTTGCCACAGAGGTCTGACAGGAGTCTGCCAGTTTATATGCCACAGTAGGAGATCTGAGAGGATGGCAAGACCTCAGCAGAAAAACGACACACACATCCATGCCTAATCCGGGACTCGATGAAAATTGGTCAGGCAGATGGTGCTTCAGTTGTTTTAAATGACTGTATTCTTGAGCTGGTGTATCAGTTTAATTATCTTGGGTGCTATGTAACAGATACTGGTGATGTGTGGTATGAGATAAATAGAAGAATAGGGATTGCCGCTGGGGCTTTTAAGAATCTATGGATAGTGTGGAAAAATAGGTGTGTACAGCTAAAGACTAAAATTAGGCTGTATAATAGTCTGGTTCTTTCTAAGGTTAGTTATAGTAGTGAAACATGGACCATTTGTAAGCAGGATAAGGATTGAGGTAAGCAGGATAAGGAGACCACTATAACCAAAATTGTTCATTCAAGTTCTTGCTTTTTAATTAGCTATATCATTTATCAGAAAGTATTACACTATAAACACTTGAAAAAAAAAAAACTATTCCTATAGGACTTTAAAAAGTAGAAAATAAACCTATAGCATATCTGGTGCAATTAGTCACTAAGTTCATATTCATTATTCTTGATGTCTTTGATTCTAGATGCTTATGCGGTATCTTGGGCATTAGGTGGTTTGACTTTGTAAGTAATGATGGGTTAGAAGAGGAGTCATCAACCCCTTTTGAGCATCATATTGTGCAGAGACTGCATTTATTGGCCATGTTGCCCATATGCATAGCTGCCGACTGCCAAACAGGATTATGAACAGTGTGCCTAAGGGTTTCAGAAAAAGGGGGAGACTTAGAATGCAATGGGCAATGTCAAACAGGACCTTGCTAGAATTGCTGCCAAATGCAGCAGCTGTAGCTCAGAAGAGACACACCTGGAGAGGAAAATTACAGTCTGGTTGGATCTCTGTAGCCAATGGCTGCATGAGGAGTTTGTATATATGGTCTACTATATGTTCTGAACATGAGGACCAACAGTTATGAATTAGGTGTTAAATGAAGTCTCATATAATAACCGTTGTGAATTATTTCAAATTTATGGGATTCGACTTTAATGAATCATATCTGAAATTAAAGCTTGTGATGTTTCCCAATGTCATGGGCTACCTCAAACAAGATTCCAAAAGAGGGGGGGGGGGGATGCGGTTGATGTTTACGAGTTATATATCAAATGATAGTTTTTGAAGGTAGGTGTTTTTAGTAACAAAATATATATATATATAAATAAATTTAAAAATACCTTTCATCTTATAGGGCAATAAAAAGTAGAAAATAAATCCAAAGCATATCAATGGTGCAATCAGTCAATGAGTTTGCATTCACTTCAAAGGAATATGGGGTGCCAATTTACCAACTCAACAAGATTGCTGACATCCTATCTTCCTTTTAAGTGAATATGAACTTAGTGACTAATTGCACCAGATATGCTTTAGGTTTATTTTCTACTTTTTAATCCTATAGGAATAGAGCTTTTTTTTTAATTGTTTATAGTGTAATACTTTCTGATAAATGATATAGCTAATGCAAGAACTTGAATGAACAATTTTGGTTATAGTGGTCTCACTATAACCAAAATTGTTTCATTAAGGATTGCAAAGATGAAATTATGCTCTAAAAAATGTAACACTTCAAATAAGTCCTTGAGAAGCACCATCATAATGTATCAAAATCTGAAAAAATAAAGATAAAAAAATAGAGTTTATAGAAATTCCAGAATTTTTTCAAGCATTTAATTCTTGTGCACTTGTTTTGGGAATAAACTACATGCCCTGAGAGTTTCATTAAATGTTGTCTATACAGCTGCTGACAGCAAAAATGGTGACTTTAAGAACAGTGACATAACAATACAGCTATGTCAGCACAGCTGACAAAAAAAAAGCCAAAAATAATTTGCAAATGCAGTGTTTTTAGAAGTTTCTTGCTCTCACTGACAAAGATAGGAGTATTTTCTAAAAATAAGATACAGTAATATGGTAAAAATTCGTAAGTGAAAGCATTTTATTGGCTGATGAGATACAGTTACATTTTCTAAAGATAAGATACAGTTACATTTACAAAGTCAGGATAAAATACAATGTAACTGTATACAATGTAACTGTGCTTTCAGAGTATATGACATGGTAAAAATTCGTAAGTGAAAGCATTTTATTAGCTGTTGTGGGGTAACCAATACTTATTTCAATAACAGGAAAACTACATACAACACATCTGTGACATCAACATCAAAATGGCAGTGAAATTCAACAGGTAGTCAAACATAAAGGTGAGTGTATAATTCATTTTCTGCATGCAAGGGCAACACACAAATGAAACTTTCACCATTAGCTTACCATGGATAGTGCTACGTCATGAACTGGTTTCTGTGTGATGCACTGCAGTCTTAACATGCTGATTTGAATGAAATCAAAATCACAAGTAGGAAGAGAATGTTCATTCACATCTGAAGCATTTTGTGTTGATGCCCTGATCAAAGAGGGCTGATTGATGCCTGAAAATTGCAGTAGATGTGAATGTTTTAGCAATGAGTATCTATGAAATCATCCAAATTTCGATAGAGGAAGGTAGCATCACACTGATTGCCATGGTTGCCTAAGAAACATAAACCATGTGTATGGGATCAGGCCTGGGTTTTAGAATGAATGGGGTGTGCGCAAGATCAAGCAGGAATGAACCATAATGCTGTTCCGGTTTGTAGTTTTCTACCCTGCTGAGGAGTGGTCATCCACACAGGGTTCTGGTGCTGACCATATAAACCTACCAGGCTGGACTGAAATAAGGCTCTGAGTTTGATTATGGATCCTGAATTTACTGCACTGGTGGGCTTCAGGAGAGAGAAAATATTCCGCTGCATTTTTTCTCTTTGTTTGCGAGTTTACAGCCCCAAGTGAATAGATTTACAGGATATGTTTTACCAGCTGGTGATAATCCTGAGCAGAGGTCATCATAGGCACCAGAATTTTTGCTTCTACTGGCATTGTCAAATTCTACATTGGAGGAAGTCTTCCAGTGTAGATGGCTTCAGCCTTTAGTGGTGGGGGAACGGGTCTTTGCCCCATGTCTGCGATTAGGGGGCTGTTTGATATTGTTGGCATTCCCTCTCTCAATAAACATAGTTTTTTTAAACATCCCACTAACCATTTTCTTTCCATAGGTAGTTGAAATGTGAGGACTTTGCACAGTGCTTATTCTCTTGATGTCCTCACACAAGAATTACACCATTATAATTTAGATATTCTCGGCTTGCAAGAGACCAGTTGGACAGATAAAGGTCAGATTCATAAAAATAATCTTAAATTTCTCTTTTAAGGGAGGGCAGATAATAAGACCAAGGTGTAGGTCTGATTCTCAGCAGACATGCCAGTGATGTTCTTCTAGGATATGAGTGCATTAATGAAAGGTTTCTTACAGCAAAATTTCAGACAAGCATTAAAAACTCAAATGCCCCCACTGAGGATGAAGATAGGTTTTAGACAACTTCAGGATATTTTAAATTTTGTCAAGAAAGGATATATTACCCTTGTTCTAGGTTACTTCAATGCCAAAGTTGGTACTGACTCTGACTTTGGGGAGGGGTGATAGGCCCTTTTGGTATTGATATCTGCAACAGGCATTGTCTCCTACAGGTAAGCAAACTTAATGGTTGCAGAATAACTAACACTTATTACAAACACCACAACATATATAAGTACACATGGATTTCACTGCATGAGATGTATAAGAAAATGATTGATTATACATTAATTAAGAGCAAATGGGCTAGTTCTGTTAGGAATACTAAGTCAAAGGGGAGCTGAAATTGGATCTGACCATTACCTTGTTAAAAGTGTCTTGCAACTTAAACTTAAAAAGTGTTGTGCTAGGGTTAAAAAAATTTTACTTTTAATACTGAAGCTCTGAAAGACCCAGTTATAGCCAAAGCTTACTATGATAGGTTACTTAATCATTATAACAGTCATGGTATGCTTACTACTGAAGTTGAGGAAGAATGGGATCATTTTAAACAGGCTTTTTTAGACAGTAACAGTACTCTTTTAGGAAAAAAGGGGCAGAGGAGGCAGAATTATCTGAGTGATAAGGCACTTGAGCTTCTTTCAGAAAGAAAGAACTACAGGAATGTCCTTAATCAATACCCTACTAGTCCTAATAGAAAGCATTACAGAGAACTTAATAAACGTGTAAAAGATCAGTTAGCTGCTGATAAGAACCTTTGGCTTGATAGCTTGGCTGACAAAGCAGAGGAAGGAGTTAGACAGCACAACAGCAGGGGGTTGTACCAGATTGTTAATGTTTTGTGTGGGAAGAAACAGACAGGTACACAGGGACTGAGGGATAACATAGCAAGGTGGTTGAAGGTAATGATTTTGTGATGGCTAGATGAGCTAAGCATTTCAGAGATGTTCTATATAATGTGGTTATTTCTACTCCCATTGTTTGCAATGAGGATAGATACATTACTGGCTTCATTACTGGCTTTAACACAGTCTGAAGTTATTCTGGCTATTTCTAAACTGAAACTACATAAATCCCCAAGGTTAGATGAAATTACTACAGAAATGATTAGAGCTGGGAATGTTTTGGTTACCACTTGGATGACCGAAATTTTGAAAATTTTTAATGATAAAGGCATGGTTCCTAAGGATTTCATCAGAGCTATTATTATCCCTATTTTCAAAAAAAGTGATCATAGTTCTTGTGATAACTACAGGGCTATCAGCCTACTTTATGTTCCAGGTAAAGTTCTTTGCATGATTGTTCTTAATTGAATTAAGAATCTGGTTGACAGGCAATTGTGTGATGAGCAATATGAATTCAGAAGTGGTAGGGGATGTGTAGATCTTCACCCAGGTAGATTCTTGAGAAATGCTTAGTTTCAGAAACCTTAGTTACAAGCTTTGTTGATTTTAAAAAGGCTTTCAACTCTGTTATTGTCATAATTTGTGATTGATTATGAGATCATATGGCATACCAGACAAGTTAGTTAACGTAATGAAAGATCTCTATAATAACACTGAGTCGTGTGTGAGAGTTGGTAAGGCTTGTAGCAATTGGTTTAGCATTACTTCTGGTATTCGACCAGGATGCATTCTGTCTCCTTTTCTCTTTAGTTTGGTTATTGATTATGTTATGCAAAATTTACTGCAAGGGAAACATTTTGGCCTTAAATGGGTTGGAAACACGAAAATTTCTGATTTAAACTATGCTGATGATTTAGCCCTTTTGGCAAATAATGTTGATGAGATGAACCCTTTCATTACGGCTGTTGATGAAACTGGTAGTAGAGTAGGTTTGGTTATAAACAGAGAGAAAACTAAAGTGATGAAAATTGGTCAGGCAGGCAGTGATTCAGTTAATCTGAATGGTTGCAGTCTTGAGCAGGTGTCAAAGTTTAATTATCTTGGGAGCTATGTAAAAGATACTGGTGATTTGCAGCATGAGATTAACAGACGAATGGGGATTGCTGCCGGGACTTTTAAGAATTTATGGAGAGTGCGGAGAAATAGGCTTATACACCTAAAGACTAAAATTAGACTGTATAATAGTTTGGTTCTTTCTAGGGTTATTTATTTTAGTGAAACTTGGATGCTTTGTACACACGATAACAGGAAACTAGATGCTCTTGATTCTAAATTCTTACGCAGTAACTTGGGCATTAGGTGGTTCAACTTTGTAAGTAATAATGAGGTTAGGCAAAGGAGTTTGCAACCTCCTTTAACCCATTTCTTCCCAGTGTTGCGTACATGCAGCACGAAGTGTTGCGTGTACGCAACACTGGGAAAAAATGGGTTAAGCAGCATATTGTGCAGAGAGAGACTCTGTTGGTTTGGCCATGTTGCTCATATGGACAATTATAAATTAGTGAATAGGGTTATGAACAGTGTAGTGTGCCTAAAGGTCTCAGGAAGAGGGGAAGACCTAGTATACAGTGGGCAGACAATGCCAAACAGGACCTTGTTAGAAATGGTGTGCAATGGCCAGATGTAACAGATGTAACTCAGGACAGATATGCTTGGAGAACTAAATTGCACACTCTGGTTGGACCTCCATAGCCCTTGGATGCTTGAGGATGATGATGATGGTAAAATGTTTTCCTTATATTTTAGTGATCGTTTACATTTTTCTGAGGAAAAAAATGATACTACATATATATTTAATATTTTCTTTTGACTCCATTCCAGTTACCAGATTACCTAGATCTGGTCCTTATGGGATTTTGTTTGCAATATATCATCTACTACACGAAAAAGAACTAGACAGAATAATCATTGCAATGAGGCTTGGGTGCATCATGGTCCACACAGTCAAAAAGACTATGGTATGGATAGCATGTAGCCTCCTCGTCATGCAATAAATTTCAGCAAAGTCACATCACAAAACCAAAAGCTATTATGGTAGTCTTTTGGGATGCAAATGCATCGTGTGTGTGGACTTTCTCCCAATGTGACCATCAATGTAGCCCATTAATGTCAACCACACTGGATAAATTGAGTGAAGCTTTGGTTGAAAGAGACCATGAATGATGTAATATGGTGTGACTGTTCTCCAGAATATTGCAATACTGAATACAATCCAGCACACTGATCGACATCCTGACTTTCATCTCAATGAACCCCTAAAACATTATTTAGCAAGAGAGCAGTTTGTGTGTGATGTTATTGTAGTTAGATCTGCTTATTGGTACTGACCATAATATTTTGCCTAAGGGCTGGTTTATACAGGGACAAGGTCTCTTTTTAGAGATGTCAATTTTGTAGAAAAATTATGGCACAGGTCTGTAAATGGTACTTAGGGATTCACTGGAAGGAGAGCTATACAGCAATCACCTGAGATGATGCAAAGAACGAGCCAGGCCTAACAACTAACTTGAAAGGTGCTAATGGTCTGCACCACCTTCTTGTGGTGCAGACCATTAGTACCTTTCAAAAGAGATAATCTCTTGTGGAAGGAAATGGAAGGGGAGAGCTGTCGATTCAGTGTGGTGGCCTACTAATCTGAACTATTATGGCTTTTCTTTTTTTTCCCTACCCTGCTGAGGAGTGATCAACCAAAAGGCTCCTGGTGCCAACCATATATATACCAACCTGAATGGAATAATGGCTCTGAGCTTGATTATGGATCCTGAATTTGCAGCACTGGTGCACTTCTGTTGAAGGAAAGTTTTATACTGTTTTTGGTTTGTTTGTGGGTTGACACCCCAAGTGAACGGATTCACAGGATATATTTAATCAGTTAGTGGATAATCTGATCAGAGACCATTGCAGATATATGAACCCTATCATCAAACCTACACTGGAGGAAGTCGTATCAGTGAAGATGGCTTCAGTCTTTAGTAGTGGGGGGAATAGATCTTTGCCCCATGAGTAAGATTAGGCAAATGTTTGATATTGTCAAACATTCCTCTCTCACACAGTTTTATTAACCCTTCCAGGGCCCACTTCTATTATACAAGTTGACAGAATTCAAAATGAGAGGCCAATGATGAATATATCAGTTTTTAATACAAACACAGAAGAAGTTTCAATTTATTTTTAATTTGCCATTTGAAAACTCTCTTACATAAATCTTATAAAAATACACTATTAATGTTTGGAAAATAATACTTTTTCCATTTGATGCATTTTATTAAAACTATGATATAAATAATTTGTTAAAGCCACCTCAATTGCCATTTCTTAGAAGTGATATACGGTATTGCCGATTTGTTTGTTAACATTACTCTATGCTGAAGCAATCCCCTGATTTAAGTTCACAAGTTAGACTTGAGCTATTAGCAACGAATTTTTTCCTAAAAGTTTCAGAAATCTCCTGAAAATTAACTGAAAAATAAAACTAAATTTTTTGAAAATGGAAGATTTTGGAAGTAATTGTATTACCTATTTTTTTCATTATATATACATACACTGAACAGCCAAAACATTATGACCAAGTGCCTAATATGATGTTGGTCCTCCACATGCCCCCAAAACAGTTCTTATCCAGTGAGGCATGGATGCAAGATTTCTAAATGTGTCTTGTGGTATCTGGTACCAACACATTACCAGCAGATCCTTTAACTCTTGTAAGTTACGTGATTGAGCCACAGCAGATGAGATATGTTGTTCCAACACAAATCACAGATGATTGATTGGATTGATTTCTGGGGAATTTGGAGGCCAGGGCAATCCTCCTGGAAGTCTTCCTCATGTTCCGCGAACCATTCTCGAACAATCCAGGCAGTATGGAATGGCACATTATCCTGCTGAAAGAAGGCACTACCAGAGGGGTATACTGTTGCCATGAAAGGATGCACCTAATCTGCAATGATGTTTAGGTAGATGACAGACGTCATAGTTTCCTGCACATGAATGACTGGACCTAGGGTTTTCCAGCAGAACATTGTCCAAAGCATTACACTTCCTCCACAGGCTTGTTTTCATCCCATGGTGAATCCTGGTGCCAACACTTCCCTAGGTAAATGACACACATGTACCCAGTCGTCCATATGGTGCAACAGGAAATGAGATTTATTGGACCAGATTACCTTCTCTTAATCATTCAAAGTCCAGTTTTGAAGCTCGTGTGCCCATTGTAGGCACTTCGAAGATGAACTGAGGTTTGAATGGGCAGCGGAGCGGCCTGCAGCTATGCATCCCCATTTTCAGCAGGGTTCGATGTACTGTGTGTTGTGACACATTACTCCCATCACCAGCATTCAAATTATGGGAGAGTTGTGCCACGGTATCCCTTAGGTTGGCTCGTACCATATGGGATAGACTTCTCTCATCTCTAGCATCAACGAGCTGTGGTTGGCCCACACCTTGCCAGTGGTTCATGATTTTTCCCTCCTTGGACCACTTTTTAAAGGTACTAACCACGGCTAACTGTGAGAACCCCACAAGACTTGTCATCTCAGAAATGCACTGACCCAGTCATCTGGACATTACAATTTGGCCTTTATCAAACTCACTAAAGTCCACTGCCTTTCCTATCTGAAGAACAAGAATAACACTCATTAACAGAGCTCAGTATCAGGTGTTATTTATACTGTTTCATGACTTTCACACTCGTCGTCATTTATCTGCAGTTGCTTCAATTTGCATAAAGACGTGCTGGTCATAATGTTTTGGATATCCAGTGTACATACAAACATACAAAAACCTCATACAGTCAGGGGCTATGGACTGTAAGACCCTGACTATGGACCTACCAGACTGTAATTTTCCTCTCTAGACATGTCTGTCCTAAGCTTCAGCTACTGTATTTGGCCACTGTAGGTACTGTTTGACATTGTCTGCCCAGTGCATTCTAGGTCACCCCCACCTTTTTACTGAAGCCTTTAGGCACACTGTTAATAATCCTGTTTGCCAATCTGCAGCTATGCATATGGGCAACATGGCCAAATCAATGCAGTCTCTATGTGCACAATATGATGCTCAAAAGGGGTTGATGACTCCTCTTCTAACCTCATCATTACTTACAAAGTCAAACCACCTAATGCCTAAGATACTGTGCAAGCATCTTGAATCAAAGGCATCAAGTTTCTAGTTATTCTGCTTGCAAAGAGTCCATGTTTTGTAACCATAACTAACCTTAGAAAGAACCAAACTATTATACAGCCTAATTTTAGTCTTTAGGTGTACACGCCTATTTTTCCACACTCTCCATAGATTCTTAAGAGTCCCAGCGGCAGTCCCTATTCTTCTATTTATATCATGTCGTATGTAACCAGTATCTCTCATATAGTTCCCAAGATAATTAAACTGAGATACTTGTTCAAGAGTGCAGCCATTCAAAGCAACTGAAGCACCATCTGCTTGACCAATTTTCAACACTTTAGTTTTCTCTCTGTTTATCACCAAACCTATGCTATTACCATTCTCATCAACAGCCTAATGAACAAATTCATCTCATCAACATCATTAGCCAACAGGGCCAAATCATTTGCATAATCTAAATCAGAAATTTTGAAATCTCTAGATCATTTAATGCCAAAAACTTTCCTTTGCAAAGAATTTTGCATAACATAATTAATAACCAAATTGAAGAGAAAAGGGGACAAAATGCACCCTTGTCGAACTCCACTAGCAATGCTAAACCAATCGCTGCAAGCCTTACCAACTCTCACACACAACTCAGTGTTATTATAGACAGATATCATTATACTAACTTGTCAAGTATTTCATAAGATCTAATGATCAACCACAAATTATGTCGATCAACAGAGTCAAAAGCATTTTTGAAATCTACAAAGCTAGTAAACCACAGGTTTCTAAAACTCTAAACATTTTCCAAGAATCTGCCTAAGTGAAAATATTTGATCAATACATTCCCTACCACTTCTGAATCCACACTGTTCATCACACAGTTGTCCATCAACCAAATTCTTAATTCTATTAAGTATAATCATGCAAAGAACTTTACCTGGAACAGAAAGTAAACTAATTCCCCTATAATTATCACAAGAACTGCGAACACCTTTTTTAAAAATTGCGACAATGATAGCTGTAGTAAAATCATTAGGAACACCTTTATTATAAAAAATATTCAAAATTTCAGTCAGCCATATGACAACACAAATGTTCCCAGCTGTAAGCATTTCAGTGGTTATTTCGCCCACCCCTGGGGATTTATGCAATTTTACTTTAGAGATAGCCAAAGCAACTTTTGAAATGTGAAATACAGCCATCATTAAAGTCAGCAATACATCTATTTTCATTATAAATAATAGGACTAGAAATAATCACATTGTTTAAAACATCTCTGAAATGCTCAACCCACGTAACTATTACAAAATCCTCACCTTGAATCAAGTTACCATATGTATCCCTCAATCCAAGTTTCTTCCCACATAAAACATTAGCAATCTAGTACAAACCCCTGCTGTTGTGCTGTCTAACAGCTTCCTCTGCTTTGTCAGCCAAGCCATTAGGCCAAAGATTCTTATCAGCAGCTAACTGATCCTTTACACGTTTATTAAGCTTCTTATAATGCCTTCTATTAGGACTAGAAGGGTGTTGATTCATATTAATCCTCCACTTCCTTCTTCAGAAATAAGTTCCTTAGTCTTATCACTCAAATAATTTTTTTCCTCTGTTACCATTTACCCAAAATAGTACTGTTGGTTTCAAGAAAAGCCTGTTTATGGACCAGATGACAGGGAGGCATTCTGCCCCACCCCCCTTTAAAGTGGTCCAGTTAACGGAAGAGATATTTAAACAAAAGCCTTTTTAAACTGATCTCATTCTTTCTCAACTTCAGATGTAAGCAAACAACGATTGTCATAATGACTAAGTAGCCTATCATGGTATACTTTGGCTACAACTGGATCTTTCAGCCCTTCAGTGTTTAATTTTTTTAACCTTGGCATAACATTTCTTTTCGCCAGGTAATGGCTGGTAATGGTAGGACACTTTTAACCAGGTAACGGCCAGACCCAATTTCAGCTACCCTGTATGATCTGGTATTCCTAACCGAACTACCTTATTTGCTGTTTAAAATATAATGACTAGAAATAATCACATTGTTTAAAACATCTCTGAAATGCTCAACCCATGTAACTATCACAAAATCCTCACCTTGAATCACCTTACCATATGTATCCCTCAATCCCAGTTTCTTCCCACATAAAACATTAGCAATCTAGTACAAACCCCTGCTGTTGTGCTGTCTAACAGCTTCCTCTGCTTTGTCAGCCAAACCATCATGTGTATTTATAAATGTCCTGGTGTTTATAGTATGTGTTAATTATTCAGAAACCATTAAGTTTCCTTACCTGTAGGAGACATTCCCCATTGCCAATGGAACTACCAATGCCAAAGGGACCTAAAACTCCTGCCCAAAGATCATAGTATGAACTTTAGCACAGAAATCACCTAGCACAAGAGAAATATCTCCTTTCTTCACAGAATTCAAAATATTCTGTAGCTGGCTTAAAATATATCCGTCTCCTTCTTATCAGAGTTCTCTATGGGGGTGTAACAACAGATGGCATTAAAGTTTTTAATTTTTGTTTATCACAGAAATGCTTAGAGCTGAGAATGTTTCTCTTATCCCATGGCTTACTGAAATTTTGAACATCTTTTATGATAAAGGCAGTGTTCTTAAGGATTTTACCAGAGCTATTATCATCCTTATTTTTAAAAAAGTTGATTGCAGTTTTTGTGATAACTATAGGAGTATTAGCCTACTTTCTGTTCCAGATAAGTTGTTTGCATAATTATGCTTAATAAAATTAAGAATCTGACAGTTGCATGATGGGCAGTGTGGATTCAGAAGGTGTTAGGAGATATGTAGATCAGATTTTTTTCACTTAGGCAGATTCTTGAAAAATGTTTAGTTTCAGAAACCTGTGGTCACTAGCTCTGTAGATTTCAAAAAGGCTTTTGACTCTGTTGATCGTCATAATTTGTGGTTGATTTTGAGACTGTATGGCCTACCTGGGAAGTTAGTTAACATAATGAAAACTCTCTATAATAACACTGAGTTGTGTGTAAGAGTAAGAAAGGCTTGTAACAATTGGTTTAGAATAACTTCTGGTATTCGAGAAGAGTGTATTTTGTCTCCATTTCTCATTATTTTGTTGGTTGTTTGGGGTTTTATGGCACATGAGCTACCGAGGCTATAATGCGCCAAACGAGATAAATAGAAGCTAAAAGACAAGTACCCCTGAACCAAAGTTAAAACCAAGTGCTGTAAAAGGCAAAAGATAAACCAACAAGATGCATAGATATATAACAGAAAAACAATAAAAACAAGTTGTAAATAGAACAAAAACAACAAGATGTATATAGTACAAAAACAACCCAGGTGTAAAGCCTGGGTTAGACATAAAAAATACAAGGTAAAATCAAAGTCGATTAAAGTAGCCACAATGTTTCAAAAAGGTAAAAACTGGTGGCAAAACACAATGATCAGATAAAAGATGTCCGAGTGACACAAAACTCGGCTCGGACAGAAAATTATGAAAGCCAAAATAAAATTGACATTCGACTAAAATATGTTTAAAGTTAAAATGGTGTCACAAAACTCGCAATTAGGTTCGTCGTCCGTCATTATTTTGTTTATTATGTTATATGGAATTTGCTGCAAGGTTAAGATTTTGGCCTTATATGGTCTAGAGATACGAAAATTTTTGATTTACATTATGTTGAACTTTTGGCAAATGATGTTGATGAGATGAACTCTTTCATTAGAGCTGTTGATGAGACTGGTAGTAAAGTAGGTTTGGTGATAAACAGACAAAAAATTAAAGTGATGAAAATTGGTTGTTTATGTTGCTTTACCTCTTAGCAGCACTTTTTTGCAACAATGGGCTAAATGGCCAGGCCACAAGGACCATGAGGATTAAGAGAAGGTTGGGTGGGAGGCCCATTAGACACTGTTGGAAGGCAGATGGTAGCCTCCTGTCAAGGCCATGCAATGTGTTCTTTTTTTAATATGCACAAGGTATAACTCTCCTGCACAAGGCTTAACATTCCATTTGACAGATGGTGGCCTTTCAAAGCCCATTGGTGTCCCCTACTGAATGAGGACAAAACTAGGAATTTTGCAGAGATATATCTTAATGCTGGCCCAGGCTGGACTAGAACCTGGGAACTGTAGATTTCGAGCATGGTGTGCCAAGGCAGGTTGCAAACTGATCTGAATGGCTGCACCCTTGAGCAAGTGTCTCAGTTTAATTATCTTGGGAACTATATAACAGATACTGGTGACATATGGCATGAGATAAATAGAAGAATAGGGATTGCCACTGGGACTCTTAAGAATCTATGGTGAGTGTGGAAAAATAGGCATGTACACCTACAGACTAAAATTAGGCTGTACAATAGTTTGGTTCTTTCTAAAGTTAGTTATGGTAGCAAAACATGGACTCTCTGTAAGCAGAATAACAAGAAACTTGATGTCTGTGATTCAAGATGATTAATCATAAAGTGATGTGTCATAAATGATAAAGTGATTCAAGATCATTAATTCACAAGATTTCCACCTAATGCCCACACTATCTTGGGCATTAGGTGGTTTGACTTTGTAAGTAATGGTAAAATTAGAAGATGGAGTCATCAATCACCTTTGAGCAACATTTTGTACAGAGAGAGACTGCATTAGTTTGTCATGTTGTCGTATGCACAGCTGCAGATTGCTAAACGAGATTATGAAGAGTGTGCCTAAAGGACTTCAGGAAAAGGGGGAAACTTAGGATGCGATGGGCAGACAATGTCAAACAGGACCTTGCTAGAATTGGTCTACAGTGTCAAGGTACAGCAGATGTACCTCAGGACATACATGTTTGGAGAATTAAATTGCACAATTTGGTTGGACCTCTGTAGTCCATGGCTGCTGGAGGATGATGATGATGATTATGTCTCAAACATATGTCAATACTATATCTCTATGGTAATAAATAGTGTCACATTGACCATATCCTTGTTGACCTTACTTTTGGGACATCCCTCAGTTACTATGGCAATCTTAAAAATTTAGCAATTTATCTGCAAGATGTCACTTTTCTTTCACCTATTACTCTTTAATAAAAAAAAAACTGGCTTATTGTCTGTAAATGGTAGCTAAGCATAAACTGGAAGAAGAGCTGTGTACCAATCCCCAGTGATGATGCACAGAACTGGCCAGGTCTAGCACCTAATGTCTGACCCTGCCTTCTCGTGGTGCATGCCATTAGTACCTTTCAAAAGAGATAATCTCTTTTGAAAGGGAACGACTGCCAGTTCAGTATGGCCTACTGATCTGGTCATCTATTGCCACTTTTTTCTCTTCTTTTTTTTCAACCCACCTGAGGAGTGGTCAATTTTACAGGATCCTGGTGCTGACAATTCATACCTACTAGACTGGATTTGTTTATGGATTTGAGCTTGATTATGGATCCTAGACTTGCTGCACTGGTAGGCCTCTGTTGAAGGAGAACCTGCCGTTGTGTTTTCTGTTTGCTTCTGGGTTGCCAGCCCCAAGTGAACAGAGGATGGGATACTTTATATCAGCTGGTGGATAATCCCGATCAGAGGCCATTGCAGGTACCTGAACCTCACTTAGCTAGTTGGGCATCGTCAAGCCTAAACTGGAGCAATGTGTCTCAGGCAAGCCATATGGCTATTGAAAAAGTCCATTTGAAAAGATGGTGCCTGAAGTTCCTACCAGCATCAGTGACTTCAGACTTTAGCGGAGGAGGAACAGGTCTTTGCCCCATGCCTGCGATCAGGGGGCTCTTTGATATTGTTGGCCCTACCTAGCTCAATAAACCTAGTTTCTTTAAAAATCCTACTAATCATTTTCTCTCTGCAGGAATGTGAGGACATTACATAGAGATTATTCTCTTGATGTCCTCATGCAGGAATTCCAGCGCTATAACCTAGATATTCTAGGCTTGCAAGAGACCAGATGGACATGTAAATGTGAGATACTTAAAAATAACTTTAAATTTCTCTTTTCAGGGAGGGAGGATGGAAAGCATCACCGAACGCATGGGTCTGCTTCTCAGCAGACACGCTAGTGATGCTCTTCTAGGATACGAGAGCATTAATGAAAGGTTTCTTACAGCAAAATTTCAGACAAGCATTAAAGACTTGAATGTTATCTGCTGTTATGCCCCCACTACAGATGCTGATGAGGATGAGAACGATAGGTTTTATGGACAACTTCAGGATATTTTGAATTCTGTCAAGAAAGGAGATATTACCTTTGTTCTAGGTGACTTCAATGCCAAAGTTGGTATTGACTCTGACCTTTGTGGAGGGGTGATAGGCCGTTTTGGTATTGGTAGCTCCAATGGGCAACGTCTCCTACAGGTAAGTAAACTCAATGGTTTCAGAATAACTAATACTTATTACAAACACTGTGATATACATAAGTATACATGGGTTTCACCTGATGGGCTGCATAAGAATGATTCATTATATATTAATTAACAGCAAATGGGTTAGTTCTGTTAGGAATACCAGGGCATATAAGGGAGCTGAAATTGGATCTGACCATTACCTTGTTAAAAGTGTCTTGCAACTTAAACTTAAAAAGTGTTGTGCTAGGGTTAAAAAATTTACCTTTAATACTGAAGCTCTGAAAGACCCAGTTATAGCTAAAGCTTACCATGATAGGTTACTTAGTCATTATGACAGTCATGGTTTGCTTAATACTGAAGTTGAGGAAGAATGGGGCCATTTTAAACAGGGTTTTTTGGAAACTAACAGTACTCTTTTAGGAAAAAAGGAGCAGAGGAGGCAGAATTATTTAAGTGATAAGGCACTTGAGCTTATTTCAGAAAGAAGGAACTGCAGGAATGTCCCTAATCAGTACCCTACTAGTCCTAATAGAAAGGATTACAGAGAACTTAATAAACGTGTAAAGGATCAGTTAGCTACTGATAAGAATCTTTGGCTTCATGGATTGGCTGACAAAGCCGAGGAAGCAGTTAGACAGCACAACAGCAGAGAACTGTACCAGATAGTTAATGTTTTGTGTGGTAGAAAACGGACGGGTATACAAGGATTGAAGGATAAAAAAGGTAAGGTTATAGAAGGGGAGGATTCTGTCATGACTAGGTGGGCTGAGCATTTCAGTGATGTTCCAAACAATGTGGTTAGTTCTACTCCCATTGTTTGTAATGATGATAGATGCATTGGCAGCTTTAATGTTGGCCCTATAACACAATCTGAAGTTATTTTGGCTATCTCTAAACTTAATTTTGGCTATCTCTAAATCCCCAGGGGTGGATGAAATTACTACAGAAATGCTCAGAGCTGGGAATGTTTCGGTTACCACTTGGATGACTGAAATTTTGAATAACTTTTATGATAAAGGCATGGTTCCTAAAGATTTTACCAGAGCTATTATTATCCCTATTTTCAAAAAAGGTGATTGCAGTTCTTGTGATAACTATAGGGGTATCAGCCTACTCTCTGTTCCAGGTAAAGTTCTTTCCATGATTGTGCTTAATAGAATTAAGAATCTGGTTGACAGGCAATTGCGTGATGAGCAATGTGGATTCAGAAGTGGTAGGGGATGTGTAGATCAGATATTTTCACTTAGGCAGATTCTTGAGAAATGTTTAGAGTTTCAGAAACCTTTGGTTGCTAGCTTTGTTGATTTCAAAAAGTCTTTCGACTCTGTTGATCGTCGTAATTTGTGGTTGATTATGAGATCATATGGTATACCAGACAAGTTAGTTAACATAATGAAAGCTGTCTATGATAACACTGAGTTGTGTGTGAGAGTTGGTAAGGATTGTAGTAATTGGTTTCGAATTACTTCTGGTGTTCGACAAGGGAGTATTTTGTCTCCTTTTCTCTTTACTTTGGTTATTGATTATGTAATGCGAAATTCACTGCAAGGCAAAGCTTTTGGCCTTAAATGGGCTGGAGATACGAAAATTTCTGATTTAGATTATGCTGATGATTTCGCCCTTTTGGCAAATGATGTTGATGAGATGAACTCTTTCATTCGAGCTGGATGAGATTGGTAGTAGAGTAGTTTGATTATAAACAGAGAGAAAACTAAAGTGATGAAAATTGGCCAGGAAGTCTATGATTCAGTTAATCTTAAGAGTTCCACTCTTGAGCAGGTGTCACAGTTTAATTACCTTGTAACAGATATTGGTGATGTGCAGCATGAAATAAACAGACAAATAAGGATTGCTGCTTGGACCATTAATGATCTATGCAGAGTGTGGATAAATAGACATATACACCTAAAGACTAAAATTAGACTCTATAATAGTTTGGTTCTTTCTATGGTTAGTTATGGTAGTGAAACTTGGACACTTTGTAAACAAGATAACAGGAAACTAGATGCTTTTGTTTCTAGATGCTCACGCAGTATCTTGGGTATTAGGTGGTTTAACTTTGTAACTAATGATGAGGTTAGGCAAATGAGTCGGCAACCTCCTTTAAGCAGCATATTGTACAGAGAGAGATTCTGTTGGTTTGGCCATGTTGACCATATGGATAATTATAGATTGGCAAATAGGGTTGTGAGCAGTGTGCCTAAAGGCCTCAGAAAGAGGGGGAGACCTTGGATGTGGTGGGCAGACAATATCAAACAGTATCTTGTTAGGATTGGTGTGCAGTGGTCGGATGCAGCAGATGTAGCTCAGGACAGATATGCTTGGAGAATTAAACTGCACGATCTGGTTGGACCTCTGTAGCCCATGGCTGCTTGAGGATGATGATGATTAGCCAATTGGCCTGGACCTACTAGACCATCTCATACTCACTGTGTGAGGCCTCTATGCAGCTTTATGTGATGGTCTTATCTTGTCCTTAAAGTTTGTGATTTTCTTCAGAGCTGTCATTTGCAGTATGTTTTGCAATGTTCTCATGCTAAAAGAAATTTCTGAAGAATAAAAATTAATATATTTTCTAAAAACAACTGTCCATTTTATTATGAACACTATATCATGCAGGAAGAAACATGAAGCATGCCACTCTATGCAAAATGTTTTACTGACGTAAGTATTCTACATCACTTTTACAGCTTTTATAGGACTAAAAAGTCCTATAAAAGCTGTAAAAGCATGGTGGTAAGGAAGTCAAGTGTGACATGGGTAAAAATGTGAATGGTGAAAAAATGTGAAATAGGTAATAAGGCTGATCTGACAAATTTCAAATGAGGGCTCATGGAAGGAAAAAAAAGGACTCTGATAGGCAAGGATAGCCAAGGGTGCAAGTTGGGAAAAAGTGTAAACACAGCTGCTACATTTCAGCTGAGAAAGATGACCACTCAGCAGTACGGCAAAACCCATTTCAATGAGAACTATGCATAGGTAATTTAAAATTTGGGAAGTATATCATGATACATATGATGAAGTATTAGGTAGGTGTTCATAATAATTTGAATAAGCAATGTGTACATTCACATGAAAAATGTCCATGTCAATGGGCTAATCAACACCGACTGTTGTACACTAAATCTGTATCTGTAAAGCAGGAATAGGCAACCTAAACTTAGCAAAGAGCAACTAGAAAAAAAAACTACATTCTTAAAGAGAGACAGAAAAATTCTCTGCTTAGAAATGAAAACAGAAATCTTAATGGGTAATAAATTAAACAATAATGAGTAATCATCGAGTTACCTGTTACCTTTTTAATGTCTCATCATCATCATCCTCAAGCAGCCATGGGTACAGAGGTCCAACCAGACTGTGCAATTTAGTTCTCCAAACACATGTCCTGAGCTACATCTGGTCAATGTACACCAATTCTAACATGGTACTGTTTGACACTGTCTGCTCACTGCATCCTACGTCTCCCCTCTTTCTGAGGACACTGTTCATAACCCTATTCACTATTTATCCATATGGGCAACTTCACTAAACCAAAGGAGTTTCTCTCTACACAATATGGTGCTCAAAGGAGGTTGCTGACTCCTTTGCCTAACCTCATCATTAGTTACAAAGTTGAATCACCTAAAGCCCAAATACTGCATAAGCATCTAGAATCAAAAGCATAAAGTTTCTTGTTATCTTGTTCACAAAGGGTCCAACTTTCACTACCATAACTAACTCTAGAAAGAATGAAACTATTATAGTCTGATTTTAGTCTTTATGTGTATATGTCTATTTCTCCACACTCTGCATATCATTAATAGTCCAAGCAGCAATCCTTATTTGTCTGTTTATTTCATGCTGCACATCACCAATATCTGTTACAAGGTAATGAAACAGTGACACCTGCTCAAGAGTGGAACTATTAAGATTAACTGAATCATAGACTTCCTGGCCAATTTTCATCACTTTAGTTTTCTCTCTGTTTATCATCAAACCTACTCTACTACCAGTTTCATCAAAGCCTGAATGAAAGAGTTCATCTCATCAACATCATTTGCAAAAAGGGCCAAATCATCAGCATAATCTAAATCAGAAATGTTCAGATCTCCAGACCATTTAACGATCAATAAATATTTTTTGGAAAAGATTTTACAGACACACAGGATTTGAACCTGCATCTCTCCAGAAACATTAAGCAAAAAAAAACTGAGCAGATGTTAGTTCAATGATAAAATACTCTGGCATGTTTCTGGAGAGATGAGTGTTCGAATCCTGTATGTTGACAAAACATTTTTATACAAAATATTTATTCAGTAATGAATGCGTAAAAATAAAATTTTTTAGTGAATCAAGAAAATATCTTGATAAAAAACATAAAATTATGCATTTTTAATGAGTACAATGAATGGCAAAATCATTTAGTTATGCACATAAAAATGTTGGTTAAAAAAAAATGGAAGGAATGAGCCAGATATTGATTTTTTGTTTTATGAGTCACAGGTTAGAAAGGCATGCTCTAAAGCTATGAAAGCTAGAACTCACAATTGCACTCCACAAAAGAAGACTACAAAATTTATTAGATGGGCAATGTATTAAATTACAAATCACTTAACAAAAGACTGGATCAGAACTAGTTTTGTTTTCCTACTGGCCTAGTGACGCGATTGCTACATGGGGCTCTGTAAGCTTTGGGAAGCTGTAATTTGGAGATCTCTGCTCTAAAGAGCCATTTCTTACCTCACCAGACAGAGATACAACTTATTTTTCTTTCTGACAAAATCTCTTGATTCTAAAGAACTCTTGCAACTTGGATTTGTTATTTATACAAATAGATGTTTCAAACAGCATGAACTGAAGCAATTTGACAGCTGTCGGTTTACCTACCATCCTACTCTATACATACTGTTGCTTTAGGCTTAATTATGATATGCTGTCATTTGATGTTTTATCTTATATAACAACTACTATTTTCCCTCAACTGCTTGTTGAATTCCTTTACCCTATCCAGCTTTGAACAATGAATGGCATGTATGTTTACCAATATGCTGCAGAATCGCAGCAGGAGGTATATCCATTATGAGTAATTAATGGCAAGAACTGTCATTGGGGGACAAAGCAGAGCACAATACATTGTTTGCTATCCAGGCTGATAGACACTATTGTAGGTTACATAATTGAAATATGGAACCAAAGTTGCAGGTGATTAACTGAAGAGGTTATGGGTTTACATTGCTGCAGTGAAGTAGTGTCACTCTATGAGCAGTGACACCCAGGTGTTTTGTTGAAGTTTAGGAGATACTCAATGCACAGTTGATGGAAACAAGGGAATTTAGTGGATGACATCTCATAGTGCTGCTGTGAAGTCCACATTGGCTTATTTAACTTTCATTATAGATAAAATCTCAGTGCAATATATCAGAAGATAGTTCATATTTAACCATTATTAGCATGTGGTATAAATTGTAATAATCTATGTACAGTTAAAAATGTATGAGTTAAAACTTTAACTTAAAAAATTATACAATGTAGACGATAAAAAGTTAACTCAGACCTAATGAATATGGATTTATTATTATTATAGTCTATACCCTCTGCTAATAATGCAATATGAACTATCATCTGGTACATTGCACTGAAGCATTATCTGCAATGAAAGCAAACTAACTCATTTTGATTTTACAGAAGCCCTATGAGACACATTCACTGCATTCATTCATCAGTTGCACATTGAGCATTCCCAAACTTCAAGAACAAAATTCATCTGGGTGTCACTGCTGCATAAGGTGGCACAATTCACTACTTTCCTCTGCTACTATAGTATAAAATCACAACTGCTGCAATTCATCACCTGCAACTTCAAACTGATTCTAAATATGTAACCATCAATAGTATCTCTATCAGCCAAATGGCAATGTATTGTGCTGTATTTCATCCCCCAATTAAAGTTCTCACTGTTAATCATAACTAATGGATTGTGGTACCACCTACAGTGTATGGGTATGTATGATTCATTGTACATCACACCTCTAGATAACTTCACATGCACACCTATATCCAACATTTTTGTTTTTCATCTTTTACAGTATCAATGTGATAAAGTTACACTTTGATTTAATGGGTTGGGTTGTTTTACCTCTGAGTTGCACTTTTTTGCACACCATGGGCTAAATGGCTAGGTCACACCGACCCTGAAGGCTCAGGGAAGTTTGCGAGAGAGGACCCACTGGAAGCCATTGGAAGACAGATGGTAGCCTCCTGTCAAGGTCATCCAGCGTGTTCTTTAACGTATACATGGTATGGCTCTTCTGCACACGGGGCCATGGTTTAATGTCCCATCCGACGGATGGCGGCCTTTCCAAGCCCAGCAGTGTCCCATATTGACCATGGGCAGAGCGGGGAATTTTGCGGAGATAAATCTCAATGCTGACCCAGCTGGGACTCGAAACTGGGAACTACAGATTATGAGCCTGGCACGTTACCGACTGAGCCTCTCCCACCCCTTGATTTAATGGTGTGAATTTTCTGGTATAACCTGTTACTTTTAAAGCAAGTAAAAATAACAATAAAATATTTTCAGGGAAAAGAACATCCACTATCATCTTTGAATGCAGTATAATAAAGTTCACTGCATGCTCTTAGAATAAATTCCCCTTAATATAAATGATAAAAAAATTTTTAAGGCACATAAAAGAATGGAAATATTTTTGTTTCCTCCCTCTCCCATGTTGGCATATGCCTTTGCTCTAGTTTGTGGTAAAATCATCTGGGGGTCAGATCTCTCATTCTTCAGCAAAAGCAACATTATTCCAGTGAACTTTCCAAAGGTACAATAATGATAATATCTCTTTAAGCAGCTTCTTGCCACAGAGGTCTGACAGAAGCCTGTCAGTTTATACACCATAGCAGAAGGTCTGTGAGGAAGGCAGAAAAACCTCAGCAGAAAAACAGAAACATCCATACCTTGCTAGGGGCTTTAACCCCAGGTTTTTTAACATTAAAAATTTTAGTTCAAGAATTATAGGAGGAATTTGAGATGAGAGTTTTACATTAGATAGTATCATTGTTGATATTGGCTTGTACCATCTGATAAAATTTCTTGGCTTAATTTTTAAATAAAAATGTTATAGGTTTATGCTGATTTCATTTCTTACTCTAAAGAGTGCTTTACCACAAGGGGGCTCCCTGCGATGGCAAACTTACCAGGTCCCACAAAACTATCTTCTGACCATAGCACCTGGAATATAGTGAATCTCCAGTACAGAGTATTTAAAAGCTGTGCCTTATGCTTATCTACTCAACATATTTATTTTTGTCAATTAAAATTGTCATTTATATATGAACACCTCACTTATAATTAATTATCATAATCTAGAGGACTAAATGGATTTTTTTTTTGGCATTTGCCTTTGACCATCAGAAATAGATAATCTCTCTCTCACTTGCCCCATTAACTTTGAATTTGATTGAAAGAGAACTTGAATGAGAAGATTCAAATGTTCAGTCTAATATTCATTACTCTAAAAAAAAATCTTTTTCACACATCTTGTGACTCAATTGCATCAAAGAGCTGTCATCCACATGGTTTCAGTAAATAGATGACTTTATACTCACTATTTTACAGTGGATCATTTAATTATTATTATAAGATATTGTATCTTCAATGTTTTAGTCATTTGTTTTCTTATATTCCGATTTTAACCAATGCATTTAAGAAGTGCTTAAAGTAAAAAAAAATCTACAGATTGTATTAACTATATCAACATGACAAAAGTAATTAATTATTGAGATTATTTATATGTTTTTTAATTTAGTTAATAAATTGTTTTGTGGAAACATTAGTTTTGCCAACGTAAGAGATTCGAACCCCATATATGAGAAAGTTAAACAGTATGATTCTATGTGCTTTTAATGTAATGAGTTACATCCAAGTATACAATAATAAAGTATACAATAAGACATGTCCTTAGACTGTTTTTCCAGTCTCTATGTTTGTTCAGAAACTTGTCATAAAAGTCGAAGTGTCAAAGCCACAGTATTTCCTTTTGGATGGTTTCATCCAAAGAATCACCTTTAGAGATGTTGCTTCAAATATCAGAAAAGGCAAAAATCCAATGCTACCAAGTCAGGAACACAAGGAGGGTGGGGAACAGTCTTTTAGTACCAAGTGTCAAGGGAGTTGTTGGGTTGTTTTACCTCTGAGCGACATGTTTTTGCACACCATGGGCTAAATGGTCAGGTCACAAGGACACCAAAGGCTCAGAGAAAGTTGGGAGTGGGAACCCACTGGAACAGCTATTGGGAGACAGATGGTAAGCCTCCTGTCAAGGCCATCATCCAGCGTGTTCTTTAATGTGCACAGGGTATGGCTCTCCTGTACACGGGGCCACAGCTTAATGTCCCATCTGACGGAAGGCGGCCTTTCCAAGTCCATCAGTGTCCCTTATTGACCGTGGGCAAGGTGGGGAATTTTGTGGAGATAAATCTCAACACTGACCCAGCTTGGAGTCGAACCTGGGAACTACAGATTACAAGCCTGGCACGCTACTGACTGAGCCACCCCCGCCCCTGTCAAGGGAGTGAATGCAGTTTAAGTTGTTTGCAGGTGGTGGATTCCACTGGTTTCAGAGCATCCAGTGAAATTTCCTCTGGTGGGTTCCCCAGAAACAAATTATTGTTCACCCCCTTCCTTCATACACAAGCTCCATATAGTTGCCATTTTACAACTAACCACTGCTTTGATACACATATCTCCCCATGGTATTGCTTGCTGCCTACTAGTGGCATTACTGACATATCTACCTATCACAGCTCCTTATGATAATTTGTTTGGAGTTAAATAGAGGACCATATGACTTTCCTCTGCATTATTTCCATTACTAGTACTCAGTGGCATAAATATGATTTTGGACTCCTAAGCAAACATGATAATGAGGTATCTTTTCATCTCTATGACTGTGATTGGCTGTGTGAGGTTATTTTTTATTACAGCAGATTTTCTACTAACTATCTCAATGGTGGGATAAAAAAAGTGAAAGGGTCTAAACATTCACATATTAAAAGATTTCTTTAACCCAAGTTCACAATCCAAAATTTTTTACATAATTATGATAATCATGCACTAGATCAGTGGTGCACTAGGCCGCATGTGATCAGCTACTACTTTTTGTGCGGTCTGTGTCCACTTATGTTGATGTCAAAAATTAAAACAATATTTGACATTATATTTGTTATTGTTATTATTGTTACAAATTTGCAAATAATGAAATCATTTCTGTAATTTTTTTTAGTGAAGTACTGTTTATGTTTAAAGTTATGCCTTCAGTGTGTTCTATGTGTTAAAAGTTCTTATTACAGCTTACAGGCTCTGGAAATATCTCTTGTCTGGTCCATTGACAATCAAAGGTTCTGCACCACTACTTTACAGTGTTAATTGTTGAAAAAAAAAAATCAGTGTTTTGTGTTGCAAAATGGCATGTCAAGAAGCAGCTAAAAGACCAACTGTGAGTAATAATGTAGCCAAAAGTGACACAACTCTTCCATATTTTCATATTAAAGTAAAAAATTTCATATTAAACTAAGCATTCTAACATTAAAACTATATTTCTTTAGTTCAAACCAAACTTCTTTAACTATAGATCATAACTTCAAATTTTTTGCACAATTATGGCATAATCATGTACATGACATTAATTGTTGAAAAAGTTCATTTGTAATATTTTAAGCCCCTCTGAAGCTTGGGCCCTCAACACAATATTATGTTGCCATGCATCTCCATAGTTTTGTGCCTGCCAACATTGTAGAAAAAGTTTGAAAAAACTCCAATATTTTTAAAATCTGGTAAAAAAAACAGTGAGATAAGAATGATGCTAGTTGACCTTTCAACAGTAATCAAAATGAGAGAGAATTTATAAAAATTTAATAATTTTAAATGCTTACTTATATCAATTTAATGGCCAAATACAAATCATGAAAAAGAAACATAATTTTCAAAACCAAGTGAAAGGAACTTACTGAAAATTCTAAAAATGCATAAATATTGCCAAAAGTAGATGTGCTAAGGACTATTTATAATACAAAAATATCAATATCCAATTTTTTGCAACATATAGAAAAAAAATTGCCTCAACTGGTATAACATTTAGGGATCATTATTGTTCCAGCAGGCAAACTTTGTGTGTTGTGTTACTCCAAATAAGGCAGTGGTCAGCAGTGACTTCAGTTTTACTAGGGCATATCCTTTGTATGAGAAGGCCTGAATAAACAAGGAGTGTTTCCAGGACCCTTCTCTGCCCTATATATTGCAAAAAAAAATCATTTGCTTATTGCAAAAATGTATACTAAAATGACCAACTATAAATAAAAATAGATTAAAGCATTTAAAAAAATGACTATATAAAATACCAATAGATATGCAATAAATCATCATGTTTGAAGTAACAGAAATAACATTAGGGCTTGAAAATTGGGAAAAAACTTACCAGTCTTTGAGGACAGGCAGCAAAAAATTAAATCTGTCCTCTAAAAATTCCTGTTCTGTTCATAAATACAATAAATTTGCTTAGAGGATACCTCATTTTTAAAATGATACTTATAGTTTAATTACAAAAATAATCTACTCAAAATTGTTTATTATTCATCCTTTAACTTACAATTTAAATTAAACTGTGTACAAATAAATCTACATACAAACTAGAAAGACAACATATCATTTCTGGTGAATATGGGGAAGTTTTACATTTTTCGAATTTTGCACAGTAAGTTTTAACAGTAGTAATCGGTACTAATGGGAGTTGGAAAATTTAAATAATATTATTAGCCCTATAAAATTCAAAAAGTATATCTCATTTATCCCTTAAAATGAAAAAATAGTTATCTTCTTATCTCCAAGGGTTAACCGTTCCCGGGTCAAGGACGTCTACAGACATTTTTTGCACAGCACATGAAACTTCAATTTAAAAAAAAAATTGCCACTTGAAAATTTTATTACATATATCTTTTAAAAATACGTAATTCAAGTTTGAAAAATAATATTTTCTTTTTTCACTTGATACATATTTTATAAAACTACAACATAAATAATTCAATAGCCATCTGACTGCCATATTTTAGAAGCGCTATATGGTATTGCTGATTTGTTTGTTAGTGTAACTCTGCATTGAAGCAATCACCTGATTAAATCTCAAAAGTTTGATTTGAACTATTATCAACATATTTTTCCTTAAATTTTTGAAAATCTCCAAACAATTAACAAAACAATGCTATTTTTAAAAACACAAGATTTTGGAAGCAATTATGAAATATGTACCTTTTTTTTTGGTATACCACTGTAAAAAGTGTTATTAAAGTTAATATATATCTACAATGTTCATATTTTTACTTCAATAAAATTCAGAATTAAATTCTCTTTAATTTGGTATATAACATGACCTATTTCTATTAGTTAGTTATTTATTAAAAATATTCTAAAGTTGACTTGTTTATTGGCCTCTACAACAAGCTGACTTTTCTCTAATGGTACGGAGAAAAAAATTACAAAACGGAAGATGTTTAAACAAAAACATTTTTTTGTTATTCAGAAATCAATAGCCTTTCTATTCATATGCATTGATAATCATTTTGGTCTATTAGAATTTTTAAATAAATTTTTGTGTTGCTAGATGCACTTTTTCATTACCTGATTCTAAAAAAGTTCTATTAAAATAAAACTAGTTGTCTTTTTTCTTAAATATTTTATTTCCAGAAAATCTAGAATTAAATGCTGATTAATTTGGCACATAACATGCCATAATTCCTTTCATTAGTTATTTGGCAAAAAAAATTCTAAAGTTAATTTCTTTTTGCTTGATTAGAGTGAATCAATAGCTGAACCTGGGAAAGTGTTATAGGACTTGGGTTGTTTTACCTCTGAGAGGCACTTTTTTGCATACAATGGGCTAAAAGGCCAGTTAACAAGGGCCCCAAAGACTCAGAGAAGGCTGGGGGAGGGGACCCAATGGACAACTGTTGGGAGACAGATAGTAGCCTCCCAGAAAGGACCATCATATGTGTTCTTGAACATGCACAGGGTATGGCTCTCCCACAAGTCCCATCTGACAGACAGCGACCTTTTCAAGCCCATCAGTGTCCCCTACTACATATGGCAAGATGGGGAGTTTTCCAGAGACCAATCTCAACACTGGCCCAGTTGGGACTCGAACCTCGGAACTTCAGATTACGAGCCTGGAGCTCTACCAACTTAGCCACCCCCATGATCCAGAGTTAAGGGGCAAATCATTCAGTATATCATCATCATCCTCAAGCAGCCATGGGCTACGGAGGTCCAACCAGACCGTGCAGCTTAATTCACCAAGCATATCTGTCCTGAGCTACATCTGCTGCATCTGGCCACTGTACACCAATTCTAACAAGGTCCTGTTTGACATTGTCTGCCCACCGCATCCTAGGTCTCCCCCTCCTTCTGAGGCCTCTAGGCACACTGTTCATAACCCTATTCGCCAATCTATAATTATTCATAAGGGCAACATGGCCAAACCAACGGAGTCTCTCTCTGCACAATATGCTGCTTAAAGGAAGTTGCAGACTCCTTTGCCTAACCTCATCATTAGTTACAAAGTTAAACCACCTAATACCCAAGATACTGCGTAAGCATCTAGAATCAAAAGCATCTAGTTTCCTGTTATCTTGTTTACACAGCGTCCAAGTTTCACTACCATAACTAACCCTAGAAAGAACCAAACTATTATACAGTCTAATTTTAGTCTTTAGGTGTATATGCCTATTTCTCCACAATCTCCATAGATTCTTAAAAGTCCCGGCAGCAATACCTATTCGTCTGTTAATCTCATGCCGCACATCACCAGTATCAGTTACGTAGCTCCCAATGTAATTAAAATGTGACACCTGCTCAAGACTACAACCATTCAGATTAACTGAATCACAGCCTGTCTCACCAATTTTCATCACTTTAGTTTCTCTCTGTTTATAACCAAATCTACTCTACTACCAGTTTCATCAACAGCTCGAATGAAAGAGTTCATCTCATCAACATCATTTGCCAAAAGGGCTAAATCAGAAATTTTCGTATCTCCAGCCCAATTAAAAGGCCAAAAGCTTTCCCTTGAAGTGAATTTTGCATAACATAATCAACAACCAAAGAGAAAAGGAGACAAAATGCACTCTTGTCGAACACCAGAAGTAATGCTAAACCAATTGCTACAAGACTTACCAACTCTCACACGACTCAGTGTTATTATAGAGAGCTTTCATTATGTTAACTAACTTGTCTGGTATACCATATGATCTCACAATCAACCACAAATTATGACGATCAACAGAGTCGAAAGCCTTTTAGAAATCAACAAAGCTAGCAACCAAAGGTTTCTGAAACTCTAAACATTTCTCAAGAATCTGCCTAAGTGAAAATATCTGATCTACACATCCCCTACCACTTCTGAATCCACATTGCTCATCACGCAATTGTCTGTCAACCAGATTCTTAATTCTATTAAGCACAATCATGGAAAGAACTTCACCTGGAACAGAGAGTAGGCTGATACCCCTATAGTTATCACAAGAACTGCGATCACCTTTTTTGAAAATAGGGATAATAATAGCTCTGGTAAAATCTTTAGGAACCATGCCTTTATCATAAAAGTTATTCAAAATTTCAGTCATCCAAATGGTAACTGAAACATTCCCAGCTCTAAGCATTTCCGTAGTAATTTCATCCACCCCTGGGGATTTATGAAGTTTAAGTTTAGAAATAGCCAAACTAACTTCAGATTGTGTCATAGGGCCAACATTAAAGCCACCAATGCATCTATCATCATTGCAAACAATGGAGTAGAACTAACTACATTGTTTAGAACATCACTGAAATGCTCAGCCCACCTAGCCATGACAGAATCCTCCCCTTCTATAACCTTACCTTGTTTATCCTTCAATCCTTGTATGCCTGTCCGTTTTCTACCACACAAAACATTAACTATGTGGTACAGCTCTCTGCTGTTGTGCTGTCTAACTGCTTCCTTGGCTTTGTCAGCCAGGCCATCAAGCCAAAGATTCTTATCAGTAGCTAACTGATCCTTTACACATTTATTAAGTTCTTTGTAATGCTCTCTATTAGGACTAGTAGGGTACTGATTATGGACATTCCTGCAGTTCCTTCTTTCTGAAATAAGCTCAAGTGCCTTATCACTTAAATAATTCTGCCTCCTCTGCTCCTTTTTCCCTAAAAGAGTACTGTTAGTTTCCAAAAAAGCCTGTTTAAAATGGTCCCATTCTTCCTCAACTTCAGTATTAAGCAAACCATGACTGTCATAATGACTAAGTAACCTATCATGGTAAGCTTTAGCTATAACTGGGTCTTTCAGAGCTTCAGTATTAAAGGTAAATTTTTTAACCCTAGCACAACACTTTTTAAGTTTAAGTTGCAAGACACTTTTAACAAGGTAATGGTCAGATACAATTTCAGCTCCCTTACATGCCCTGGTATTTCTAACAGAACTAGCCCATTTGCTGTTAATTAATATATAATCAATCATATTCCTATGCAGCCCATCAGGTGAAACCCATGTGTATTTATGTATGCCGCGGTGTTTGTAATATGTGTTAGTTATTCTGAAACCACTGAGTTTACTTACCTGTAGGAGACGTTGCCCATCGCCATTGCAGCTACCAATACCAAAAGGGCCTATTACTCCTCCCCAAAGGTCAGAGTCGGTGCCAACTTTGGCATTGAAGTCACCAAGAACAAGGGTAATATCTCCTTTCTTGACAGAGTTCAAAATATCCTGAAGTTGTCCGTAAAACCTATCCTTCTCATCCTCAGCAGAATCCTCAGTTGGTGGCATAACAGCAGATAACATTCAAGTCTTCAATGCTTGTCTGAAATTTTGCTGTAAGAAACTTTTCATTAATGCACTCATATCCTAGAAGAGCATCACTAGCATGTCTGCTGAGCAGCAGACCCACACCTTGGTGATGCTTTCCATCCTCCCTCCCTCTAAAGAGAAATTTAAAGTTATTTTTAAGTATCTCACCTTTACCTGTCCATCTGGTCTCTTGCAAGCCTAGAATATCTAGGTTATAGCGCTGGAATTCCTGCATGAGGACATCAAGAGAATAATCTCTATGTAATGTCCTCACGTTCCACATTCCTGCAGAGAGAAAATGATTAGTAGGATTTTTAAGGAAATTAGGTTTATTGAGATTGGTAGGGCCAACAATATCAAAGAGCCCCCTGATCGCAGGCATGGAGCAAAGACCTGTTCCTCCTTCGCTAAAGTCTGAAGTCACTGATGCTGGTAGGAACTTCAGGCACCATCTTTTCAAATGGACTTTTTCAAGAGCCATATGGCCTGCCTGAGACACATTACTCCAGTTTAGGAGCAATTGATCAAATTTTAACTAATTGCAATTTAATTAACACACGATTCAATTATTCTGTTCATCAACATATTCTATCACCAGAATTTCTAGCATAAATATCATCATCAAGCAGCCATGGGCTACAGAGGTCCAATTAGACTGCACAATTTAGTTCTCCAATGCCATCCTCTCAGATCTCCTACTGTGGCATATAAACTGACAGGCTCCTGTCAGACCTCTGTGGTCAAGCAGCTGCTTGAGGGGGTATTTATTTATTTTTTATAGCATATCTATCCTGAGCTATATCTGCTGCATCTCGCCACTGCACGCCAATTCTAACAAGTCCTGTTTGACTGTTTGTCTGTTTGTCTGCCCACCGCATCCTACATCTCCCCCTCATTCTGAGGCCTTTAGGCACACTGTTCATATCCCTATTACTAATCTATAATTATCCATATGGGCAACATGGCCAAACCAACAGTCTCTCTTGCTCAGAGTTCCTGCTGACTCCTTTGCTTACAAAGTTGAAACTTACAAAGTTGAACCACCTAATGCCCAAGATACTGCATAAGCATCTAGAATCAAAAGCATCAAATGTCTTCAAGTATTACATTTCCTACATTTAGTGCCCTCTAATGATTAAGTTAGTAAATTACGGCCTATTCAACTGAAAAATACTTTTTCATTAATCTCTCGAAACAAAAAAGTTGTGTTTTCCCCACTCCACCCTGGAGGTGAAGGGGCAAATTGTTGTTGCCATTGTAAACCCTTTGATCATCACACTCTAAAACTAAAATATAAAATTTCCATCCCAACTAGATCATTTTTAATATTCATTGAAAAAAATTCCACTGTCAGAAGGCACAATTAAAACTTTTGGAAGATTATAAAAGTGTGAATCATAAAAGTTCATCAATATCTATCCAACCCAAAAAGGAATTTATAATTTATCTCTAAAAACATGAATATTGTATTTTTCCACCCTCTCTTGGGGTAAAGGTGCAAAATCAATTGCTGTCAATGTACACTTCATGACATTTACCTTTCACAATCAAAGTTTCAAATTTCTACCATAATTAAATCACGTGCAATATCAATGAAAAATTTTGCAATTTTCAACTTTTCCCACCATTCAAGGGCACATTTATAGCTATAAAGAATCATAAAGTGCAAATACTAATATTTCATCAATATCTATACAACCCAGAAAGAATTTTTAATTTATGTCTAAAAACAAAAAAGTATAATGTCTATATACAGACAATAAAAAATGTGAAAATATTAGTTCATATTTTCTGAAAATGAGCTAAAAGGGAATTACAAATGTATATACCTTTTCACTATTTTATATTGAAAGTTCTTAATTATCCTCCTTCACCTATTGGAGCTTCCATAATAAAAATAAAATCATAATATTTATTAATTGCATCCTTAAGTATGGCAAGTTCCTATTTCAATATCAAGCCAGTATTCCATACTCACAATTGGGTCAAAAGTTATTCAAAGGGATCTGATTAAAATTTATTTCCAAAATTATGTTCAGATTTCTTGAGCCATACAAGTATGAACAAACTTCAACAGGAACATAACCTAGCCCAATGTCAATGGAAAAAGTTAGCATTTTCACCTTCTTGAAGCACAAAGCTGTAAATAGATCGCACCCATTTGTTTCCCAAGAAGAGGACTGTTTTTCATACATTTTCAAGGTTTGCTCCATAATATCAATGTTAAAACATAACAGCATGATTAAAATGATCTTTAGAATGAAATATCATTACCATGAGAAAGGATTAAATAATTTGGCTTATGGAGATCTTAAAGGAATGTTTTTCAAGCCAAAGCTTCTTTTTAGCAAATAATATTTAAACATCATTAAATTAATAAAATAAATCAGAGGTAACTATTTAACAGAATATAAATTCTTTGCAATAACTCATTGTTTGCTAAGATATTTAAAATATACCACAGAAATGTTTGCTTCTTACTTCAAAGAATCAATGTTTACTATACAATAAACATCCATTCATGTCTTAGAAGAAACTCTGCTATTGCTTGTCAGGATTATTCCACTGGCCAGGCATGTACAAGTTATTATGTTCTGTAAAATTTTGATGGCTATGATTAAATGTTAATAATTTATTTTTATGATTAAGTGTTAAAATTTATTTTTTTATGATTAAGTGTTTAAATTTTGATGGATATGATTAGGTGTTAATACTTATTTTTTAGTTAATACTTGTCATGAAAATTAGTGTTAATATTTGTCACGGAAATAAAGATGAGGGAACTTTGCTCTTCATGTTAATCTTTGTGTTAAGTTCTGTTTTTTAATAATCTCAAAATAAAGCTTAATAGTTCTTTTTTTTTTTCCTCTTTTGCAATAAAAAAACATAACTGGGTTTATGTGGTTCTAGTTTTTTCAGGGAATAGATAGGGTTCAACCTAATTTTGAATTTAATTAATTTTTGAATGCAATCACTGAAATTATTAATCTGCAGATTTTCTTTTTAGACATATATAGATAGATATACCCCCCTCAAGCAGCTGCTTGCCACAGAGGTCTGACAGGAGCTTGTAGGTTTATATGCCATAGTAGGTCTGTGAAGATGGCAGGACCTCAGTAGAAAAACAATACAAATGTCCATACCTTACCCAGTGCTCGAACCCAGGTCCCTTAGATCAGTAGCCAAGCATGCTAACCACTCGGTCATGATCAATTATTACATTTAGTGAGATAAAAAATATCTCTTTGGTTCCTATGGCATGTGACATTCTAGCCTTTTGATTAACATTTTTGATATTTACAATTTCTCTTTTTAATTTTTTCGCTGATTATGAGACATTCCAGCCTTTTGATTGGTATTTTGTTGTAAAAAACAAACAAAAGTGAAATGTGATAAACATATAAGTACTACAGTATCAGAAGTGCTAAGGAACTAAGATGTGAAATTCCATTTTTAACAGAAAATTAGTCTATGTGTAAAACTAATTACTTTAAATGTGCAATAGATTTATTTTATGTTTGAGCTTGAAAGATCACATCAGTTTAACTTGTACATCAATGGCACAATTTATTATCAGAATACACAATTTTTAATTTTGTACCATTAAATAAGTGCATAAAAATAAATTCCGGATGTAATAAATTTAGCAAGATACTAATTACTTCAAGATAAAAAATTTTTTTAAACATAATAAAAATATAATATAAATTTATAAGTAAAAAATAAAATAAATACTCCCTCAAGCAGCTGCTTGCCACAGAGGTCTGACAGGAGCCTGTCAGTTTATATGCCACAGTAGAAGATCTGAGAGGATGGCAGGATTTATATAAAAATATAATTTTTTTTATAAAACTAGATTATAGATGTAATATAATCAGTTATTACATTGGCCATTGTGCCACTACTGCACAATTTGTATAATTGATGTACAAGTGAAACAGATGTGATCTTGCTAAAGTTCAAACACAAAATAAATCTATTGCACATTTTTTAGTTAAAAAATATCCCCTCAAGCAGCTGCTTGCCACAGATATGTCAGTTTAGGAGCCTGTCAGTTTATATGCCAGAGTAGGTCTGAGATAATGGCAGGACCTCAGCAGAAAAATGACACATACATCCATGCCTTAACCAGGGCTCGAACCCAGGTCCCTTAGATCAGTAGCCAAGTACGCTAACCACTTGGTTATGGGATGGATAGGTTAATTCCTTAGCAAGTAATAAGCTCACCGGACAAAAAATTAGTCACCCCTGGCTGAATGTCACCTAATAGCGTGTAATGCCTATGTGTGACCAAAGAACAGCCGAAATCCTGTCTGGCATGGATGCCACCAGTGTGCGGATGTAGTGCACATCAATATTCATCCATTCTTCCAGCAGCAAATGCCGCAGTTTGGCCAGATTGGTCGAATGGCTGGGATGGCGCTACACACGTTGCTCCAATAGTCCCACAAATTTTCTAAGGGATTCAAATCTGGGGATTTGGTGGGCCAGTCAAGATGTTCGAAGGCTTCAGAATTCTCGTCGTGCCAATTCGACACACTTCAAGCCCTGTGCACGTGACAATTGCCATCTTGGAAGACTGGGGTATCCTTCTGGTGTTCACTGTGGAGTTGCTGCACCAAAGGCAACACGTGGTCGTCCACAGTAGCTCCATATAGCCCTTCTGGTTCAAGTGTGACATCACTGCAACCAAAGAACCCATTCCCTCATATGTGAAACACCCTCAGAACACCACAGAGCTTCCTCCAGCTTGAACAGAACCTTGCACACAACATGGAAGGCTTCAGAATTCTCATCATGCCAATTCGACACACTTCAAGCCCTGTGCATGCGACAATTGCCATCTTGGAAGATTGGGGTATCCTTCTGGTGTTCACTGTGGAGATTCTGCACCAAAGGCAACATGTGGTCATCCCCAGTAGCTCCATATAGCCCTTCTGGTTCAAGTGTGACATCACCGCAACCAAAGAACCCATTCCCTCGTATGTGAAACATCCTCAGAACACCACAGAGCTTCCTCCAGCTTGAACAGAACCTTGCACACAGCATGGAAGGCTTCATGCAGCTTATGATGTACCCGTCACCTCGCATCATTCGAGTACAAGCAAAAATGTGACTTGTCTGACCAGATCACATACTTCCAAGAGTTGACAGTCCAGTCTTTGTGATGTCGCACCCACTGTAGCCGTGCAGCCTTATGCAGAGCTGTTAACATGGGTCTCTTCTGCAGTACTCTGCTCCAGATATCCATGGTACACAGTTCCCTTTGGCACCATGGCATGCAGTTCCCTTTGGAGCATTCATTCGGAAACAGCTTGTTGTAAGCCTGCATTGACAGATTGGAGCAATTCCTGCCTCGTTGCAAAGCAGTTTGCCCTAACACTGTGTGACACACTGTGGTAATTATTAGCGGTGGACTGCAATGTATGCCATTGCTGTAAGACCCTTTGGACAGTACGTTTCAACACACCTGCAAAGGCAGCAACTTCTTGTACACTCTATGCCCTTTGGCTCGGACAAACGCAATAACACCTTTTTGCCACTCATTCACATCTTTGGTGCAGGTCCATGTTTCATGGAGTGACTAATATACATAACAACCACTTCTTATCACTGTATGAACCCTGTAGCGCATGGCACAGCTATTTGTAGGGCATGTTTATTACTGGTGTGCCCTCTGTTGCTGTCGAACGGAAGTAACCATCTTACGGCGGAAGATGACTAATTTTCTGTCTGGTGAGCTTATAAATGCTAAGATTTTATTACTTTGATACTATAGTACTGATATATTTATGCCTCATCTTTTTTGTTTGTTTTTGCAGCAAAAAAAATTTAGGGGAAATTTATAAACATCAAAAATATCAATCAAAAGGCTGGAATGTCTCACATGCCATTGATACATTTTTGGTAGTGAGATGAAAAGTTTTTATAACATTAAAAATTTTAATATTAAAAGATAGAACTTCTTAGGTCCTAAATTAATTTTAAAAATACACAATATACAGGTGTACCCCGGTCATAATGACACATTAAGTTCCACACCCCCATTGTAGTCGTGTAACGAATTACATTGTATAGTGAATTATTGCTTTTTTTTAACTTGATGACATTTTTAAGCAGTCATAATATGTGAGTAACTGAGGTAAAGCATTTACAATTAAAATAAATACATTACTTATCCTCAATCTATTGTTATTTTGCTTATAAGGACTGATGAATGTAAAATTAAGAAATTAAAAGTCAATGAAGAAAGGATGAAGGGTATGTCACAACTTCTGGATCATCTGGGTCTTCATCAAATGCTAAATGCTTCCTTGCTGGAAATTTCGATGGACTTCTTATAGTAGTTGATGATCAAGTAAGGCTTTGAGTGGATGTTGCGAAGGTTGAGATAGGATTTGAGAGGATACTGTCTTTAATGGAAGTATATATCTGACGAAGCTTAAATGGTAGATCATCTTTTAATCTCTGGAAAAAGATTAAAAGTTCTCCGTATATTTCTCTATAACAGGCATTTTGGTCTAAAATGCCAGAATTTGCTTTGGAGCTCCTTTTAAAATTGGGATTCACCTTTTGAAAAATGGACATGGCAATTTCTATATGACTGAAAGCTTGTGAAAGTTCTTTGCAAGTATTTCTTTAGGCACAGGGTTCAATATATCTTCAGAATGGGACTCCTCTTTATCCTTCCTACACTCTTCAAGTTCAAGAAGATCTTCATTAGTTAGGGGATGGGAATGAGATTCAAGCAAGTCACTAATATCTTCAGGTTCCACTTCTAGTTATAACTGCCTTACCATGTCTACAATATTTTCATTAACTTCCTCAAATTGGGGACACAATTGTTTCCATATACCTTTAAATGTAGACTCTTCTACTTCATTCCATGCATCTGTGACAGTCTTGATGCCATCCAATATTGTGAAGCCTTTCCAGAATTCTTTAATTTTATTTATTTGGTCACTTCTAGAGGCGTTGGTTGTTTCACAGCAACATCATGTTGCTAAAACCATTGTACAAGTGAAGCATCGTCATATAAATGGGCATTGGTCATAATTGAAAATCATTGTATGAACGAATCATCGTAAAGCAAACTGTCTTAAAGCGGGATATTACTGTAAATACTTTTTATTAATTTAAAAATGAATTTTAAAACAGCAAATTATTTTGATTAATGATGGTGTGTATTTTATTACAAATAACTCTACTGGTGAGCAGTAGATCCTCAAGACCGAAAATATATTGAATAATTAAAAATATATTGAAATATTGAATAATTAAAATTACTATTTGTGATCATAATTTTTACCCATAAATATGGCAGATAAAATAAATACCAGTGATAGAAGTTATGGAGAAATAGATAGCAGTGCAATGAATTTGTTTTCATCAACTGTGATAAAAGTGGAAAACACTTAAAAAAATTATGTTGTTTTTTTGATATATATATATTTTATTGTTTTTTTCGTGACACAAATATATCTTAGTAAAATATTACCAACACAGTGGGTTTTGGGGATCTACAGCTAACCAGTAGATGATTAAAAATAACCTCCTCCTCAAGCAGTTGCTTGCCACAGAGGTCTTATGGGAGCCTGTCAGTTTATATGCCATAGAGTTCTGTGAGGAGGTGGAACTTCAGAAGAAAAATAGCATAAACATTATATCCTTATCCAGGACTCAAACCAAAAAAAAATTAGTATGGTTGGCTAGTGAACAAAGGGTCCGCCCTTTGTTCACTAGCCAACCACACTAATTACTGAGCCACAGGATTACTTATAATACAACTCCATTAGCATTAATCAAAATAATTTAAGTTACTTCAAAATTCATTTTAAAAAATCAATCAAAAGTAAATTATTTAGATTGTGGATGATTTTAAATTACTTTAGAGTCTATTCAATCTTTGAATATTAAAATTTCTAGTGCTATAATACTTTACCATTTAAAATCAAAAACTATATTCTCATATCATTATCAATACTATTAGCTATAAAATTAGGCATTATTACTAGTGTCTGCCTCCAGAGGTATCCAAGACCTAAAATATAAATGCCCTTTAACATCTCTGAATAATTTATTTTTAATATTATTTCATTGATAGTATTACATTAAGGTATCAAGCAATCATAAAAGCCTCTTCTGGGTGATACTGTTTACCACTTTTTTACTGCTATGATCACACCTGGGGAAAACCACTCACCAAGCATGGATTATTATTTTCAAAGTTAAGAAAAGTAACAACAGTAAAATATTTCTGAAGGAAACAGCATTCATTTTTAACTTTGGATGAAGTATTGTTAATTTTGCTGCATGCTCTTTTTTAATGGCCATAAAAATATGATTTTTTTTTCTCCTCTCCTTCGGATATTGGTATATGTCTTTGCTCTGATGTGTGGCATAAACTGCTGGCTAGTGAGATTTCCTATATTTCCTCATCCCTGGCTATGAAGTCAGAGAACTAGCTAATGGTAGAAGTCACCTGAAACTCTCATGACTACATGATCCTTAAATAAACATGTGATAAAAATCTTTACATTTTTAAGATGTTAAAGTGTAATTAGTATTTAAAGTATCTACTAACTTTATACACAAATACTAAAAGCAATTTCTGATTTTACAACTAATTATATTGATACTGGTGTGAAGATGATTTGAGAATACAGTTCTCAATATTAATTCATATAGTACTATAAAAAAACTAAAATGCTCCTTCAAACAGCTGCTTGTCACAGAAGTCTATAGCATTTAATTATTAACTGATTGAATTTATGAAGATCTTGAAATTGATTAAAAGTTTTTCTTAATATAGACAACAGAATTTCTATGAATTTATTAAATGAATGGTAATAATGTTAATGCACAAAGTAAAATTACCTTATCTAAAACAATCACTATCCAAGCTGTTTTAGTAAATCAGAATAGTATCAGAATAGTATTTCAATCAGTGAATACAGGACAGTAGGGATTTTAGTCACTTCTTGTAATAATATATGAAATAAGTCTTTTCCTGTTGCATGGATATCACAATGATATTCACACCACTGTAACTTGACATGTTTCGACTATTAGTGTCCTTTCAGAATTTGGGTAAACAGTCCTACTTCTGAGATGATGTCCGTGTGAAATGGCAGGCCAACCAGCAAAAATATATATGGATAATTAAATGATATATGGATAAAAAAAATTAATTCAGTTTTTGATTTTAGTAAAATTTGAAAAGGAATAACTTTTCATATATTCTTGATCATAAGATTAATGAAACATTCCCAATTATTTGGTAAAAATAAATAAAAATCAAAGTATTTTTACTTTGTCTCAATAAATTTTCAATTTCCTTACATATCAAAAATATAATTTACAATGAAGAGAATAGGATGATGAAATTTTGATGTAAAGATAAATATTTTGTGGCACACCTTAAATTCTCTCACAGCACACCAGCTAGGAAGCACTGTAGTATGAATGATGTGAACTAAGAAGAAAACATTATGGAATGCTTGGTTGTGAATGTTAGAAAATTTATGTTAAAAACATTGTTGATATTTATACTAATAATCAAGGATATACCATAAGAATTCATTATAAATTACCAAATATAACTGTAAACAGTTAATTTTAAAAATATGTTGATTTTATTTTATATTAACATGGAGAAATAAAAATGAACCTATGATGCAGAAACAACGAAAATTATTCAGTGTTATTTGTACTTTCTATTGTGAGATTCACATAAAATATGCATGCAACAACCATTATGCACACCCCTAAATAGGGAACAAATGGCTTAAATCATTGACAAGCTATGTCATTGTAAATCCTAACTGGCTGCCTAAACAATAACAGTGCCATATCAATAATCAGAAATGCTTATAAACACCATATGCATATATCTCAGATATATGCATAAGAGAATCAATAATGAGAATCAATAATGAAAATCAATTTAGAGAAATTAAGAGAATCAATAATGAATTCTATTATGTCTTAAGTTTGTTATGACAGGCAGTAAATCAAACATTTCTTAAAGGATTACACTAAATATTTACCATGAGTAAATACATATTATGTTAAATTTTACATTTTGAATTTGAAATATGCATATATATATATCTTCTTATAATTTTTTTTACACTGTAATCTATATGTATAATCATTATGCGTGAAACTATTAACCTTTAACCCTTTGCACCCGAAGGTGCCACAGTGACACCATCTTGATTTTATCATAAAACTCACAGGCGCCATAGTGACAACATGCTATGATCAGTCTGGCACTAGCATCCATAATAGATGGTTGTGCACTGTATCTGTGCTCCATATTACTATTTGTGATCATAATTTTTACCCATAAATATGGCAGATAAAATAAATACCAGTGATAGAAGTTATAGAGAAATAGATAGCAGTGCAATGAATTTGTTTTCATCAACTGTGATAAAAGTGGAAAACACTTAAAAAAAATTATGCTGTTTTTCGATATATATATATTTCATTGTTTTTTTTGTGACGTTTGTTTTGTATGCTACCGATCTAAGGGACCTGAGTTTGAGCCCCAGGTAAGGCATGGATGTTGATGTTTTTCTGCTGAGGCCCTGCCATCCTCACACTATGGACTTTCTAATATGGATTATAAACTGACAGGCTACTATCAGACCTCTGTGGTAAGCAGTTGTTTGAGGGGGGGGGGGGGTTATTATTTATTTATTATAAATCACTGTTATTTTGTTCCAATGTAAAAGGTCTTTATCAATAAAAAAAAAGTTTTTGTAAACATGTATTTTGATAATATTTATATTCCAAAAATTTTAAGCAACAATATGAAAAAGCTATTTTTTATCAATATTCCTTCGAGTAACTGGTAACACCTATAAAAGAAAAAAGCTTCGAGTGCAAAGGGTAAAGTATTGGTTAATTTTGAAGTGTTTTAATGTGAAAACTAAAAGAAACCTTATCCCGAAACGTAATAACAAAATGCAAATTTGCTAATTTTCATGAATAATTTTAAGCTATTAAAGAGTTATTTCTGTTGCAAAAAAAAGAGTAAAAAATTGCCTCAAAGGTTAAGAAAATTAAAGGCCAGTTTCTGTGGATTTTTTTTATACTTTGTTTCCATTATTTCAAGGAATTAGAGATTAGAAAGTCGGGAGACTTTCTATTCAAATTTTTTAAATTGCAATGTTATGGTAGTCTTAATTACTCTTCTTATATAACATTTTTCAATCATACATGGAAATGAAAATTTTTAGTGTAGAAATAGTGTAGAAATTAATTATTATCAATGATAAACTTACAAAATTTTGTTTATTGCAGAAACTTTTGCTACAGCTAAAATTTGCAATGAATTCGCAAATCTACTACTGGCCATTATGGCCCTTATTTTGGTCACAAGAATACATAAAAGTCACTAGATATAATGACAATTTTATTTCTAAGTGAAACCCTATTAATATAGATAGAGATGCCTTGCTTAAATCACAATAAATTTAGGAAATGTAATAATGCAATGAAGGAGCATAACATGCTGGATATAAGGCTAAATCTTCATCTAGATATAGTTTCTCAAAATGTGTTACAAACCACATGTTGACTGTGAATGATTTGCATTAACCCTTCCAGATTCCACGTCAATTAAACATGTTGACAGAACCCTAAATGGCAGGCTGAAGATGGCTATGTCCATTTTTAATACAACACATGAAACTTCAAATGTTTCGAAAATAGAAATTGCACTTTGAAAATTTTTTTATGTATCTTATAAAAATACAAACTTGAAAAATAATACATTTTTTATCTGATAAATACTTTATTAAGTGAAAAAATATAACAAAAAATTATTATAGTAAAAATATAACTTGGGCTCTGGATGTAAACCAGTTTTTCGGGCTGGACCTAGAAGGGTTAATATTTGAAATATATATTAAATTCATAAAAAATATGCATTTTCGATTTACAAAAAAAAAAAACTTATTATTTTCCATTTGATATGGTAGATTAAATTTTATTGCAGAATACTTAAATTTCTGCTTTAAAAAAATAACAATGCTAAAAACATTACATACTATCTTGATAGTAGTAGCATCCTTTTGGCCACATTATTAGGCAGTCTTTTACCTGCTTCCAAACTTACTTTCAATTTAAGGCTCATTCTCTAAAATGTTTTGCTTATATATTTTTTTAAATTTACTATAACTGTATACATCATATTTTCACAAAGAAAAACACAAATATATGCTTTGCATTTAGGTAAAAGTATAGAAAAATAAAATTAAATGAACTTTTTTCCACTTTTTTTTTATTTTATATGCATGTGACATATAACAAGGCTTTTACATCCACAATTTACCAAAATATACTTTGAATTTCCTCCACAAGTGAAAACAAATTCAATTTAACATATACCAAAATGTAATGGAAAAACAATATCATAAATCGTGCTATGGTCTTCCGACAGCCTGTTTCTCACATCAACACAGTGAATGTATTGTTCAAATGGCAAAATCATTTTATGTATATGCAGCTGGAACATTGAGGGCCAGCTAAACAAGTAAACATAAAGAATTGGTTTAAAGCCCCAAAAATTCAAATGGAGCAGTTAAAAGACTAATGTGTAACTAATCCAAGTCAACAGATATGTTCATTATTATTATTAAGGTAAATAGTTTTGGTATAATCCATCAGTAAAAATATAATTTACAAAGGGTCTGTTGCTATATAGAGTTTTGACAACTGATCTCATGGATGCAAAAAGCCTCCAGATTTATGATTGCAGAAATGTAAACAAATTCTAAAATAAGCACTGTCATAATTCCACAGTAAAAAATTGTAGTTTTTAGCTATATTTCTGACTTTATATTCTTGAGAGCAACAGTAGAATTTAAAAAAAGTAACATATATATCAGTCTTTGTTTACTTAGCTTTATAAATGTACATGTATTGTGTGATCAAACTATAAACACTATTCAAATTATAAATTATTTTGGCTATCTCAAGATTTCTTCCTATATTGTCTTATATGTTTGAGAAAAATAAGATGCTATATAAGCATTTATGAAGAAATTACTTAAGGTTAACTTCCTCTTTACAAGTCATCACTATAGGTAATATTTTCATATAAAAATAATGCTTACCAAAGAACCTCTTGTGCAACAGATGCTTAATATATCCTTAAGCAAACAGAATAAATCCACCGATTTTTATCATGCGTGTAATTTCTACACTATATGCCACATAGAAGGCTTATGCTAACCAAGTACAATCGACTTTAGGCTTAGCAGTAAAACTTGACCCTCAGCTGATACTCCAGTATTATAGCAATTGGAATAGGCTTCAGTTTACATGTTATAGTGTAGCTAAACACCACCGGAAAGGTAATTGTAAGTTAAACACATTATCAATATAATACTCCAATCCAATTAAAAGTTACAATAATGATCAAGGAGTATTATTTTTCAAACAACTGATGTTTTTAAAGTACGAAATAACATTTGACGTTGTATGGACATCCTGGTAACCGGAGGCAGGAACGCGGGGTCACTGAAACTGCCATCACTGGCGTCAGTTTTAAGAAACATAAAACATACTTCTTCATGAATACAACTACGATTATTTATTGGTAATCACGTTTTTATATCATTAATATGGTTGTCATTGTACGTTTACTACTTACTTTTAGTTAAATTATCGATATAAGCAAGCTTAAATGTTGACTACGATTGCCAGGGTTGACTACATAGTTAAAACGAATCATTGTCCGCCATTAGATGATAACAGGAAGATAGCCTCGACCCGTGTTCTGCAAGGTGTACAATTCCTTACAATATTCCCTTCGAACGAGAGTTAATAACCGACACATATGCATACAATGTGATATAAAATGAAACGAAAAAGTGAAAAGAATATTGGACATATTTATCACAGCACAATAATTAATTTTTTCTAAGAAAAAAGTCCGAGTAAATATTAAATACTGCATATATATCGACACGAAAGAAAGGGAAATTATAAAATTAGTTATGAAATTGGCACAATTTCTACGAGTTTTCATGATTAAGGCCATGGAGGTAGGAAGATAAGGAGACGTCCTAACGAGCTTTCCCTGTGGAAGGAAAATGATGCTTACGCAGCATTGCGGTAGCCATGTTATTGCATTCAAAACAAACCGTCTGCCGCTGCAATCAAGCCTACTTACACTCAGTTTTACTGTGCGATTCGTGCAGCCGTAAGCTGAACAGGCTGCCAAAATGCAAATGTCGACATAAATTAGTATAGGTGAGTAACTACTGATCAATGTTTCGAATAGAACAACATGGCTGCCGTAGCATCATTTTCAAGTGCTTAGGGCTTCTCCTCTTATCTTCCTACCTCCATGATTAAGGCACTGCCTTCCTTCTTCCTCTGCCGTCTCTAAATTTCAAGCATTGTTCAAAATAAAAAATAATTGCTAAAGTACCTCTGAAGCAGTTATATGCAGCATTTCCCATCGAAGGAGAGAAAAAATTGTCATCATTTCGTACAGACTACTAAAATTTTCACTGAGCTAAAAAAAAGTGTACTGAGGATGATTTTTTTTCTATTTGATCACTATCCACGGATTATGAAACTCTCTTCCTTCAGGGATCGCTAAACGCTTAATTTTTAATAAAGAAATATTTAAAACGTCTAACACATTTTTAAAAACATGCGTATTTCTATTTAGTAAACAATTCTCAATTTTTCACTTTTTTTCTCTTCAGGTTTGTGCTTATAATGACACGATCCATGATACAGAAATTTGGATTGTATACTTCATTATCTATGGTTCATTCTAACGATTGTTTACAGAGGGGGTTCTCAACGTGAGGTACGGGGTAAAGTCGCTAGATCTAGTAACAAAATTGCTAAGTTGGCAAAACTGCTGTGCGAAAATGTCATTTTTTTTGTTTATCGATATATGTAATTTATGAATACAAAATTTAATGTGTATATATATATATGTTTTATTTTATTCCCATTGTTATACTATAACTATAGTTTTATCTATCTATATAAGGGGTACGCCAGTTACGTACACATTTCCAGGGGCTACGTGAAACACAAAAGGTTGAGAACCACTGGTTTAGAGTATTCGATGATTCACAGTTAATATTACACACTGTAACTACCGCTAGAGCCACAGCTCAGGTTTTAAATATGTAGATCCGCTATTAGTGATATTGCGATGTGAACTGAGGAGAGTGAATGAAAATGAATATTTGTATTTAGTGGTGGACTGAGAAACAGGCTCCTGAGAGCCGGTTTTCAAAATATTTCAAGTCCAGAGAACCAATGAGAGCAGAAAACAGGGTTAGTGACAGAGCAAAGGTATATCAATTAATCAAAAAGCCATATAAATTTCGTATTCAATTATTATAGTGACTTATATGTCAGTGAGTTTTTCGCCATGTAAAATGTGCTGACACGTCACCGTATTGCATACCTCTGAACGAAGCACTAAAGAACAACATGAAGTAGGCTAAATCAAGTACATGACTATTACAATTTTGGAGTTTTGGTCTACTACCCCTACTTGTTAGTGTGTTCTTTCCATAATAAAATCTGGCCCAAAAAAAGGTCCCATACCAGTAGAGGGAGCTGCGCACGAATTTCTTGTCACGTTAACTTTATACTCTATGGACGTTTCGTGTTTGAATGACTTTTAAACATAGAAGCATTTATGCAGCTATTTTATCATTCAAATGCACATTATTTCAAAATATTTTAAATCAACTAATAAAATTTAACGCTTGAGCAAGTATATTTTTTGCAAAACGAAGAAAATTGATGACCGTTCGATCAAAACAAACCGTATGCCTCTTTACGTATCAGAATCATCGAGATCAGAGCGCTGAAGTGATCGTTCTGATTGGCACTTTGGTAAAACTCTTCCAATGACATCATATAGATATGTGCTAACATGTGACGTTTGCATTCCCTATGTTGTAATATAAGTCTTATAGCGTAGATATCACTGTAAGTTGCAAAAGCAATTTAAAAGGTTGTTATTGGCTAAACAAGAAAGAATAATCACGATACTAATAACTTTCAGTATTAAAATATTCTAACCTATCGATTAAATCAAATTTTCATTACGTTTTACGCGATAAACGGTAACAAATTATTCAATTTTTGGAAAAAATTTATGCCAGGCCTGTCGTTTTCACTGATATTTCATGGTTAAAACGGACGAACGGAAAGACGCAGAATTTTACTGATCTAATATAATCAGTAAAATTTTTCCAAACTTAAATATTTACAATCCAACGTATCATATGTAAGACGATTGTGAGTGATTGACTGAAAGCTGACTGACATGAATCACTTTATGAGGCAGAAATGGAACAGCTCTGAAAATTTGCACTTAGGGGTCGTAGATCTCGGAAAAATTACCAAAATTGATCTCCGACCATTTTCTAGGTCAAATGGAAGTCAGAGAAACCTCCATCTCACCGGTTTGATAGGTTTATATATGTCGCAGGGAGATGATGAAAATAGGGATTTGATCATATCCCTAAGGTATATGATCAATTCACGGAAGATGTTAAAATAACAACTATGTGGGGTGATTTCCCTGAAGAAAGTAAGTTATATGATCAAATCCCTTAACTGTTTTAGTGAAAAGATGAAATAAACAAGTCAGGACTGCACAGCTCTATGTTTCGCTTGTTACCACTCCCCTTTACCTCACCGGTCCCCTCTGGCGTCCGTGCCGGCCAGCACCCAAACATTACGCGAGGAAGGTTGCGCGCATTTTTATTATTGTTTTCTATATTTCGAGTTTTATCAAGTACCTACCGTAGAAAAATGAGTTCAGATATAGAAAAAAATCAAACTCTGACCGAATTTGTATCTGAAGAACAGTTTAATGAAACTATCAGAACGTTTTTGAACAAGCGGCATGAAAAAGAAAAACCTTTAAGGACTCGCGAAAGGATAGAAGAAGCTGTCACAATCATTGAACAATTTAAATTAGCACCACTACTTAAACATTTTTCCCAGAAAGGTAAAAAAGGACCCTTTCTAGTGTCCAAAGTAGTGTCCCGTGAGCTAAAGATTCATACTCAAGAGATTCACCACTTGACGGATTAGTTCTCACTTGGCCTCCGCTCATTCGGGGCGTTTCATTATAATTCGGACCACGTAGTCACGTGACCCGAAGATTCATACTCAAGAGATTCATCACTTTACAGATTCGTTCTCATTTGGCCTTCGCTCATGAAGGGCGTTTTGAATAATTCGGCAGACGGTGTATTGTAGATCGAGATACATTAAGAATACCTTAAAAAGGCGATTCGGAAAGGAGATAATAAGAGGTGAAAAAGGCGATTCGGAAAAAATGAAAAAAGTACAAGGTACCGGCTATTACAATTCCGTAATAGCCGAAATAATTTGTGTTTCAATGACTATTGTTGTATTAACTATTCTACATTTAATAATGCTGTTTTTAAAAATATCAGCTTAAGTACCTATTTCTTTTGTTAATTAGTTTCGAATAAATAATTTGTGCTTCAATGACTATTGTTGTATTAACTATTCTACATTTAATAATGCATGGTTTACTAAATAAATACTTTTAATATCTAAACAATATTATTTCATCTTTTCACTAAAACAGTTAAGGGATTTGATCAAATCACTTACTTTCTTCAGGGAAATCACCTAAGACAGAGTTGTTATTTTAACATCTTCCGTGAATTGATCATATACCTTAGGAATTTGATCAAATCACTATTTTTATCATCTCCCTGCGACATATATAGATCAAACGGTGATCTATGAGTGCTAGAAAGAGGAAAATAAGTGTTGGGGGAGTTTCGGAATGTAGATCGCGAAAACGTTATAAAATTTCGGATCCGGAGGGTCCTTTGAGATCAAAGTTCAAATTTAGATCTATCGGTGCTAGAGAGCTAAAAATTGGTTCTTTTGAATTGTAGATCTCGGAAATGTTGCGAAATTTTGGATGTGATGGGTCCTTCCTGGTTAAAAGTCAAATATCGATCCTCAGGTGTTAGAGAGCTCGAAATTGCTGCCTGGGAGTGTTTTGAGTCGTAGATCATGGAAATGTTGGGAAATTATGAATGCGATGGGTCCTTCCAGGCAAATTCGACATAATGCTGCTGGTGTCCTAAAAATTGGTGAATAGGGAAATTTTGGGCAATAGAACTCAGAAATGAGAGGAATTTTGAGATTTGGTTTTGTGTTCAAGATCAAATAGAGGTCGGAGTGACCAGTTAGAAATCAAAAGATGCCGAAGGTATTGATTGATTTCTAGTACATTATTAACATCCATTTTGACATCAAAGATACTGCGAAGAATATTAATATTCGTTCAATACTATATAGGCCTTTCATACAGTGTTGCCTACTCCTCCAGAGCTCAGTTCTGCCAAATAACAATGTTGCTGTAGAAAAAATATTCAGTACCTGAAGATAGTGAAAATTACACACAGATAATCTTTTAAAATCTGTATTGCAGAATGCTTTGTTATATTGCAGAATAAGAGGAAGTTTGGGGGAAATTTCAAACCAACTGATGAAGGAAAAGCAAATTTGACGATGCAAACGACGTTAAACAGTACTATGTTTTTAAACAAGAAATATGGAAAAGTGGCACAGTTAACATATTATGTGTTTTGTTTTACAAAGGAAATTTTCGAAAAATTACGTTGTTTACTATCTTATGTCTTCTCTTTTTATACAGAAAGAAATTTGGGTATTATTCATAGTTTTCGTGTTAAATTTTTATTATTGGAGGGGAATAATGGGGGAAAACCTACTAATATTTGTTTGGAGCATTATTAAGGCAAGATTCTTCTGTCAATTGATTGCCTAAACTATGTGATTAAATTTAACAATAAAATATTATTGCGAACATCATTCTAGATGTTAAAAGATTTTTTAATATCAGTACCAGGATTTTGAGACTGATATTAGCAGCAGCTCTGATTTATACTCTACAAATTCAGAATCTCATCTGGCACAAATTATTTGATCTTTAACAATAATTATTTTTATTAATTCGCTTTTAAATTTAGTACGTCATTTAATTTATTATTGGCAAAGCTGGAAGTTAATCAGACAAAATTCATCAGATTTGCCTTAGTCGATGTTTATTGGATTATATCTGTTGCAACAGATATGGAACAGAAATATTTAGAAAAGTAAGAATTAACAACAGAACAGTATTAGCATTTAATTTTCTGTTAAAAACTGAAATTGAAATCAATAAAATTTAAATGTTTCATTTCCTTGCATTTTCCACAAATGAATATGTTGTAATCCTTGAATGATCCATATCTATAAAAATATTTATGTAGAAATGCTATAGGAATGTTTTCTGAATTATATTATATACATATATACTATTTTTTACATATTATTTAATTCTACAATTTATCATAATCATTTAATGACATTTCAACAAGAGTTGAACTCATCGAATTATATCGTCATATATTCATCATAGGATATTCAACTACAAAATTGTGTTAACCACTATAGGAATATGTAATTGCACAGTGTTTAAATAACAAACTGATGCAATTAAATGAAAAAAAAATGTGATGGAAAAACTCAACGGAAAGCGTTCCAGTGTTCTGTGATCTTCGGTATTTTAATGTTAATTTTTAGGATATATCGATTAGTAATTAATAAATGATGGCTTCATGTAAACTATTAGTCATTCATCATTTGCGATTAAGTTTAATTTTCTTATCATAAAATATGTATGCGGCACACTTCGATTGTGACTACAATAACCCACTGCTTCCCGTGTGGGAATACCATTTCACAAGCAATATATATGACTCCAGAAATCTGTAATACCTTGGTTATTAGAGGGTATTGCTTACAAATTGAACCCTTCAACACAAAATGCCAAGTTTCGTATTTTTTTCAGAGGTCTTTACTGCACAACTTACTGCAATACTTGATGTAGTGCTAATAATAATAAAAACAGCCATTTCCAAAACCATTATGGTAACAGCGTGGGTAACAGCAGGATGCACATTCCTTAATCATCGTTTCACAATAAATATAGTTATTCTGGAAATTTTGAATATAATAGTTTAACTTCTCATTTCGAAAGTACTCTCGAAATATCAAGAAAGGCATATTTATGTAGAACTACTTAAAACTGGGTAATTTGGCATATAAAGGTAAGTGCACATTTCTCAGCACCAGATGGACGGCACGAATCGCCGTTTCTTCTGCAACATGGCCCACTTACCGGATTTGCCTTCGTAATCTCAGATCTCTCTAGTTGCGCGAGAATAATCAAAAGCGGTGGAAAAGAGGCATCAGCAACTTCTTCACTTCGTTAAAAACGTATACCTTGTGTCGATAGCTTCAGTTTTTAAGGTTTGAGTTAAAATATTAACTAAATATGAATACTTACGATGAATAATTTTTTATTTTGGCATCAATGCTTGAAGAAAAAGAAATTAGGGTTAAAGAGAAGCAGAAAAGAAGATTGTGGGTGCATAATATATGTCAAAAAAGAATGGGTTTGTGGAATATCATAGCATTAGGGATTTAGTTAACGATGAATATAAATTTTTTAACTACGTCAGAATGACTCACGAAAAATTCAAGAAACTATTTGATTATTTAAAGAAGATCTGACAAAGGAAAACACAAAGTTTCAATCAATGGTTTCAACGCTCAATAGAACCATAAGAGAGGTTGGCAGTCTGTTTAAGGTAAGTGAATTGAATTATGTTTAATAAATAGAAAAAAAAGAATACATAAATGAATAAAAGAAAATATAAATTAATATAATTTACAACAGCAATAAGTTTCAAATGGAAGTCTTTACAATTTTGATAATCTGCTTGAAAAGAGTTAGATTAGTTCTCTTCTATTGTAATCACTTTTTCTACCACACAATAATATCGTAGCTGTACAATATTTAAGTAACATAATTGAGAAAAAAAAAGAGTTATCCATCAAAATTTGTAAGAGGCAAAATGCATCTACTCTTGATTGGGAAAAAATGTAGAAAAATGGCTTGATTGGATGTTGATTTTGGAAATGAGCTATGCTTTAGACTGCTTTGATTGGCTGCATTTTGATAGTGTTGATGGGCTATACTTTGATAGTGATGAGCTGTACACTGTTTGTGGTGATGAACTCTCAGCTGCTTGTGATGTTCTATATACTTTTTGTGATGAAGAACTGTAAGCTAGTTCTGTTGATGATCTATAGGACCGTTGCATTGATGAGCTATAATCTGTTTGAGATGGTGGTCTGTATGGTCTTTGTGGTTAAGAACTGTAAGCTGGTTCTGTTGATGATCTATAGGGTGCTTGGGTTCATTAGCCATAAGTTGTTTCAGTTGATGGATTGTATGCTGGTTGCTCTGTGGTAAGTACAGATGGCGATAATGGTGGAGACCTAATGTACTGGGATGAAGTTCTACAATGATGTGAATGCAAACTGCAGCTACTGGTAAATAGACTGGATTTGGAGGTCAGTCTGCTTTTGCATCTACAATATTGAATATTTTGCATTTAATTTCCACCTGTTCTTCATAAGGAAAGGTTTTGACAGTTTTAGCCATTGATAAGACGAGAGAAATGGGGTCATCAACAGTCTTTGTCGTTTCATTCTCTTTCGATTTTAAGTACTCTTGCAAAACAGTTGCTACTACAGGTGTCTCACGATGAGATAGGCGAGCACACTTCTTCAATATCCCAAGTTTGCATTTCTTGCTGTTGGTGCCGAGTGAGAACAGTTTGTGGAATCGCTGCAATCAGATTCAGCAGCATTATTTTCAGGCTGAATCATACGAATTTAGTGCAATTAGATGTTTTCATACTTCATTTACAGTACTTATTACTTCATTTACAGTATTCTATTTACAATTAGAATGTTTTCATACTTCATTGACAGTTTCTTTATGAGTTGCAGATCGTCCAGTCTTTGTTTTATGCAGTTTCATAGCGTTTCAGAAGTTATCTCTAACGCGTATCCGTCGTTCCCTGCATTGTTCACCAGCATAAATATTAATATAAATTATATGATAAAGATAGCAATGCACCAGCAAGAATCACGATGTATCGTAATTGACGATTATCAAATCTCTTATTTGGCATGTATGGTATTATTTGGCATTTTAATATAGGAAAAGACTGGTATTAATATTTTCTTTTGAAAAAACGTTTTAAATTTTTAAATTGTTTTGCAAATCTGAAAGGATTTTAATTAAAAAAAGAGTGTTTTTAATCAAAATATTGTTTTGAGATAAATCAGTCAAATTCTAATGAAGTCCGTATCTAGGAGGGGAGCATTCTCCTCCCATCTGTCTTTTTTTGAACTTCGAAGCTCTTCAACTTCTAAAATGAGCTTTATATGCTAAAATATGACTGAAGAGGAATTAAAAGCTCTCAATGAAATCTATCGGAATCTCGATTTTTCAGGTATAATAAGGAATTTAAAGAATTATGCAATCTGGAAAATTTGATAGCAGCAATGTCGCTGCAAAGAAACTTGTGCATAGTTAGCAAATACTGAAAAACTACTTATACAAACTTTTAAAATATATATTTTATTTTTTTTAAACAACTCGAAATAATGCCTATTTAAGTTTAGTTCAATTTTGAAGTAAATAGTTTTTTTTACAGCTTCCCTAACTTTTAATTACTAGTTATCATTGCTGAAAATTGAGATTTCGATGGATTTGATTGAGAGCGTTTAATTAATTTTCATTGATATTTTACCATAAAAAGCTTATTTTAGAAGTTGTCGAGTTTTGAAATTAGTTTCCCATTGACATATCAAAGGGTTGCAACTTTTTTCCACCAATGTATATATTGTGAATATTTTTCAAGTTACAAAAACACTGAAATAGTGTGGACAATGATATATTGAAATCCTTGCTTTCCTGTTAGTTTCAGCTCAATTCAATCACTTCCCCTGTACCTCTTTAATTTTCCCCTAGATATGGGCCTGCTCATACTCCTTTGTCAATCATCCATCATAATAGTAGAGAAACAATACGAAAATAAGGAAGTGCGTAAACCAGTGGTGTACTAATTTATTATGTTTCATGGGGAGAGTCCACTATAGGATTTGATACTTTGAGGTTAAAACGGTACTTTTAGTGTCTTGGAAGAATTAGAATTAAATATAAACTTTTATGGGGCTCAAAAGGCAAGTTGATATTTGGTGGGTATCAATAACAGAACTTGACCATGTACAATAAATAACGTTTTTCGCGTTTCACACAATCTTATAAGCAATTTCTGCAACTTTAATATTTTTAATCGGTGCAGTTAAAACAATTCTTAGTTAAACAAATACGTGAAGTGCTTCATAACTATCGAAAATGGAAAAGTGTAATGGAATATTACAATAATTTATTTATAATAGCATTTACAGTACATTAAATTATACTTTAAAATTATATTTTGCAAAATGCAGAATTCTATTATACCAAATTCAAAGAAATATTTAATTCTATTGAAAACAGTAACGTTGAATTACCCAATTTGTACGCCACAGGTTTAAACAGTTAAATTTTATTTTCAATGGTTTTAAAATTAAAATATATTATGAAGTGTTGTTTGCTCTCTTACACATATTTAAATATTTAACAATGAATTTAATATTTTATTGTCAATGATTATCAATTAGCACTTTAATAAATAAAAGTATAAATATTTCATAAATTATCGTTTAAATTAAAAAAAAATAAATGTAATGGTAATGTAAAATGTAGTAGGTAGTAATGTAATGGTAGCTAGTAATGGTAGCTAGGCGTAAACTGGAAGGAGAGTTGTGTACCAATCCCTAGTGATGATGCACAGAACCGGCCGGGTCTAACACCTAATGTCCGACCCCGCCTTCTCGTGGTGCAGGCCGTTAGTAACTTTCAAAAGAGATATTCTCTTTTGGAAGGGAACGGAAGGGGAGGGCTGCCAGTTCAGTGTGGCCTGCTGATCTGGTCATCTATGGCCACTTTTTTCTTTTTTTCAACCCTGCTGAGGAGTGGTCAACTTCACAGGGTCCTGGTGCTGACCATTTATACCTACTACACTGGACTTGTTTATGGATTTGAGCTTGATTATTGATCCTGGACTTGCTGCACTGGTGGACCTCTGTTGAGGGAGAGTCTGCCGCTGTGTTTTCTGTTTGTTTCTGGGTTGCCAGCTCTACGTGAACAGAGGCATGGGATACCTTATATCAGCTGGTGGATAATCCTAATCAGAGGCCATCGCAGGTACCTGAACCTTACTTTACTAGTTGGGCATCGTCAAGCCTAAACTGGGATAATGCGTCTCAGGCAGGCCATGTGGCTCTTGAAAAAGTCCACTTGAAAAGGTGGTGCCTGAAGTTCCTACCAGCATCGGTGACTTCAGCCTTTAGCGGAGGAGGAACAGGTCTTTGCCCCATGCCTGCGATCAGGGGGCTGTTTGATATTGTTGGCCCTACCAATCTCAATAAACCTAATTTCTTTAAAAATCCTACTAATCATTTTCTCTCTGCAGGAACGTGGAACCTGAGGACATTACATAGAGATTATTCTCTTGATGTCCTCATGCAGGAATTCCAGCGCTATAACCTAGATATTCTAGGCTTGCAAGAGACCAGATGGACAGGTAAAGGTGAGATACTTAAAAATAACTTTAAATTTCTCTTTACAGGGAGGGAGGATGGAAAGCATCACCAAGGCGTGGGTCTGCTGCTCAGCAGACATGCTAGTGATGCTCTTCTAGGATATGAGTGCATTAATGAAAGGTTTCCTAGAGCAAAATTTCAGCCAAGCATTAAAGACTTGAATGTTATCTGCTGTTATGTCTCACTGAGGATGCTGATGAGGATGAGAAGGATAGGTTTTACGGACAACTTCAGGATATTTTGAATTCTGTCAAGAAAGGAGATATTACCCTTGTTCTTGGTGACTTCAATGCCAAAGTTGGTACTGACTCTAATCTTTGGGAGGGGTGATAGGCCCTTTTGGTATTGGTAGCTGCAATGGCAATGGGCAACGTCTCCTACAGGTAAGTAAACTCAATGGTTTCAGAATAACTAACACATATTACAAACACCGCGACATACATAAATACACATGGATTTCACCTGATGGGCTGCATAGGAATATGATTGATTATATATTAATAACAGCAAATGGGCTAGTTCTGTTAGAAATACCAGGGCATATAGGGGAGCTGAAATTGGATCTGACCATTACCTTGTTAAAAGTGTCTTGCAACTTAAACTTAAAAAGTGTTGTGCTAGGGTTAAAAAAATTACCTTTAATTCTGAAGCTCTGAAAGACCCAGTTATAGCTAAAGCTTACCATGATAGGTTACTTAGTCATTATGACAGTCATGGTTTGCTTAATACTGAAGTTGAGGAAAAATGGGGCCATTTTAAACAGGCTTTTTTGGAAACTAACAGTACTCTTTTAGGAAAAAAGGAGCAGAGGAGACAGAATTATCTGAGTGATAAGGCACTTGAGCTTATTTCAGAAAGAAGGAACTGCAGGAATGTCCTTAATCAGTACCCTACTAGTCCTAATAGAAAAGATTACAAAGAACTTAATAAAGGTGTAAAGGATCAGTTAGCTACTGATAAAAATCTTTGGCTTGATAGCTTGGCTGACAAAACTGAGGAAGCAGTTAGGCAGCATAACAGCAGAGAGCTGTACCAGATAGTTAATGTTTTATGTGGTAGAAAACGGACAGGCATACAGGGATTGAAGGATAAACAAGGTAAGGTTATAGAAGGTGAGGATTCTGTCATGGCTAGGTGGGCTGAGCATTTCAGTGATGTTCTAAACAATGTGGTTAGTTCTACTCCCATTGTTTGTAATGATGATAGATGCATTGGCAGCTTTAATGTTGGCCCTATAACACAATCTGAAGTTAGTTTGGCTATCTCTAAACTTAAACTTCATAAATCCCCAGGGGTAGATGAAATTACTACAGAAATGCTCAGAGCTGGGAATGTTTTGGTTACCACTTGGATGACTGAAATTTTGAATAACTTTTATGATAAAGGCATGGTTCCTAAAGATTTTACCAGAGCTATTATTATCCCTATCTTCAAAAAAGGTGATCGCAGTTCTTGTGATAACTATAGGGGTATCAGCCTACTCTCTGTTCCAGGTAAAGTTCTTTCCATGATTGTGCTTAATAGAATTAAGAATCTGGTTGACAGGCAATTGCGTGATGAGCAATGTGGATTCAGAAGTGGTAGGGGATGTGTAGATCAGATAGTTT